>JBAIAA010000225.1:0-1200000 GCA_037893245.1 Crossaster papposus | reverse complement strand
CTCTGCGATTGTTTTGAGCAGGGTCAAAACAATCGCCGAGGTTAGGCGACCATGGAGACCCTCCCACGACCTAGGTAGACTCCACTGCGTTCCCACTACGCTCTTGGCGATCCTACTGCGCTTCTACTGCGTTTTGCAACTGTTTTGTTGCCGTGGGAGCGCAACGGCAGCGTAGCTCCGGTGTGAAAGGGGTATTACCACGGCTGTAGAGAGGCAGAACATAATAATTGTACAACAGATAGCAAATATCCAGCAACATCGAGCTCGCTGTAATTATAGTCGCCGCGCGAACGCGGTACAAACACACAGAACGTAGTGGGGACGTAGTGAGTGCGTAGTAAGGTCGTAGCGAAGTCGTAGCGAGGTCGTCTTGGTCGCAGCGAGATCGCGTAGAGCGTAGTGGGAGCGCAGTGAGAGCGCGGCGATGATCAAACTGGGAACGCATAGGTCGCAGTGAGAGTGTAGTGAGAGCGTAGTGAAAGCGCAGTGAGCGAGTCAAGAGCGTACTGTGAGCTACCTACCTCATAGATTTCAGGGTTTTTTGCCAGTTTTCGGCGACCCCACTGCGTTTTTGATGAAAACTGCATCGCAGTAAGGTTGCCGTGAGATCGCACTCCGGTGTGACAGGGGTATTAAAGACGAGAATTCATTGCATTATATACCTTCACTGCATTACATACCTATAATAGTATGCGTATGTTTATTAAAGGTATTACAGACGGCGCTCAAACAATCCATCTATTCCGATGTTGTTTAGGAAACATAATTCATGGCCCGCCAGGGCCAAATTTAGTGGGCTCTTGGCTCATCACCCACAGCCTCGCAACTGTTGATTGTTATTAATAATTTCCCTGTCTATCGTCGGCTCCCTACGCGGGTTGTTGTAAAGCTGAGGAGCGATCGGCCGATCTGTTATTTCGCCTCGAATGGACTCCCCTTGAGTGCGGGAAATGGCCAATTACACAGCGCGCGAACGGCCACTGAAATGAAATCAAAAGCGACAGTTGCCTTTTCCTTCGTTATTTGTTGGAATTGGTATATATAGCTCCCCCCGGTTTGTAGGTATGCCCTACTATATAAAAGCCTATTTGCGAAGAAGAATTCCCTTCGGTGTTTATTTACGCGCCTAGCTCCACAGGATGCCTGCTGCAGTTGCGGAGAAGTGAATAATTGAAATGAAATAATGGAAACTTTGCCCCAAATACAACATCGGTTTAATGAAGTCCTGGAAAGAATTCCATATATAACATCATCACAGCTTACAAAACCTTTCTCATTCCTACATTGTTCTTCCACCCGAAGTGTCCGCTGTGTTAAAGCTGGGACCTCCTCAGCATAACAACATTTTTCGATGTCCAAATATGGAATTCTTTCCGAATTGCTTCCATAAATGTTTTCAGTCCGTAAAATGGTTTTTATGATCGCGATCGCGCGCTTTTAATTCACTTGCCTAGTTTATCAACACCCAGAGTTGGTTGCGAGAGACCGGTTATCAACCGATTGAGCTCAAAACGTGGGCAAAGCAACGGTGGAACAGACAGTCACTGATTTTGCTGTGGTTGATCATTTTTTCTTTTGTTAGATTTTGTTGTCCAATCAGAATGCTTTTTATCGTATGGTGGCGCCTTCGCTGGATTTGTATAGCAGTTTGCTATCGAGAGAGGGCTAGCAACTCACGACTAGAAACATGCACGCCACAGACGATGAAACAACAATTCAAAAAACTTCGGGAAACAGATTATTTTTTTTATTTTTTTCAACCGATTGCATTATTGTGAAACTACAACTGTGCGAAAGAGGAGAAAGTTGGCTTTATTATGATAGTTTTGCCAATGTATAGACCAATCCTTTTTTGATTTACGACCACAAAAAGACACATTTTTACAACCTGCATTTTTAAAGCCTTTTGGTACTCGTCGAGTTCATACTCTGTGAACACGTGAGTAAAGGGAGTAAAGGGAGTTAAATACGAGTAAAGGGAAACATAGTTTATAATTCCCACCATATTTACAAAAGAAAATGGAGCATAATGTTTACTATATGGTTTAATGACGTCACCAATGCTTTATACCACGTGACATTGCATTTGTCAGTGAGGGTCACTGTTAAATGCTGGCTATATACCTTTACGTGCACAATGGCGGCATACGATCTTTTTTACATGTGCAGTTCCAACGCTGCCAGTCAGAAGACTAGGACATGATTGTAAAAGGATTTAGTCGGAAATAAGCGTTGAAAGTGCTGGTACATGTATGTTAAATTGTGTATATACGATCCGTGGTGGGAGCTTACCCCCCGAGTCGAATCTTTCTCCCACTCAAAAAACAACCAAACTCAACTTTCTTGCTTTGGCGAAAGCGCAGCACAAGAGTGACGCTTGATTTTGCCTTTTATTAGTTCAATTTTGACATATTTTTTTTTAAATTATATTTTCTATACTCGATTTTACTCTCTTTCTCTTTCTACACATAACGGTGATTCTTTTATCCAGTATTTACAATGCATATTGATTTAACCTATATCTTGACTTAATGAAAAAATAACCGTCATCAAATGCTTGATGATACTTCTTTGGAGAACACGACGTCCATGCAGGAAAAACCAGAGATAACATTTTTAAAAACTGTCAGCGCCTTCCCTTTGTTGGGTGTTGGATTTCACCCTGAATGAAAATTATAATAAACATCTTTATACATTTATAAACTCTTACAAATTATTTGTATAACGTGCGTCTCTGTGTGTGTGCTCGGTAGAACTGACTACACAATGCACATATCGTCCTATTAGTGTTCTTTCGTTTTAGACGGTTTCATAAGACACGGTAGACGGTGTACGTACCCTGTCCAATCAAAAGCCGTGCAAAACAATACGGCCCTCCCACCAGGGCCTTGCCCAATCGTTGGCCAGAAGACGACCGGTTGTCATGTCAGGCTTTTGTTATTAGTAAAGCCAAGATAATGTTACATATTCAGCATGAATTAATTTATTCAAATTAAAGGGAGCTTTTTTCTGCGGTTTGTTATAACAACAATGTACAAGGTACTAGCGAAGATGCTCATCTAGCCGTGGAATTTGTCATCTTTGTTCAATTTCTATATGGCTTGTATTGCGCCTGTTGGAGTCAGCGGAGAATTTAAGTAGAGTGGACAAATGCATTGCTGCAAGGATAGACCCATGGTAGTCCAGGGAAAATACGTTTTGACCTAACACTAATTGGAATAGAATACTTTTCACCACAGTGCACTTAAGATCCCTAGAATGACATACTAAAAATCTCAAAAAATCCAAGTGGTGGAAATATGACTAATTTGCCTAATACCCCAGTCACAATTGGCTTGCGATGGGTTTGCGATTAGTTTGCGGCGGATTTCTAGGCATTTTCGGCCGGGGCCCCACGGGACTCCTTGCGGCTGCCGGGTCATTTTTTGGCATCGGGCGGGCATCGAGTTACTTTTAACTCGGACTTAAAACCTGGTGCGGCGTTTCGCATCGCAAACTGATCGCCAATAAATCGGTCGATGCCTAGCCGATGTCCGGCAGGGCATCGCACACGTCGGGCGGGCGCCGAGCCAAATTTTGGACAACCCAGACAATCAATATATCGGCCAGGCGCCGCCCACACGCCGGCCGGGTCCCACCAGGCGTCCGGCCGACCTGGCGGTGCCTGGCCGAAAATCGGCCGGGGGCCGGACGGCGCCCTGCCGGCGCCCAGCCTGAAATCGGTCATGCATCGGCCGGGGCTCGCAGGGTAAAAAAAGCGGCTCATCTACATCTACATCTACACACAGTTTATCACACAAGTTTCATAGTGCAAGTACTACATCTCTTCTTCAGCCACCAATGCAACAAGAACCAGGTTGTAGCGGTATTGCGTGCAAACGCCAACCTCTCCCTCAACCGGGCGACCTACACACGCTGTGCAGGTGCCCGCAAGCGTTGTGGAGGTATCAACGGCCTTTTCTTATTTAATGGCCCTGTCACACCAGAACATTTTAGGCCAACGCGTGAGTAGCGTGTTGTAATTTTGGCAACACGCTGGCAAACGCTAACCAACGCTAGGCCAGCGTTAGCAACACGATGAGCGCGTTACTTACACGCTGGGACACGCTGTCATACGCTGAGGAAAAAAAATTCTTTTCAAAATAGCTACAATTTCCAGCGTTTGCCAGCGTGTGACTGCACACGCTGGCGGCGCGTTTTCGATTCGTTACTCACGCGTCGAACACGCTAGGCGATCGTTATCAACCCGCTAATCACACGCTGGCGTACGCCGGCGTACGCTTGCGACACGATGGTTATGGCCCTGCCACACCAGGACGTTTTAGGCCAATGCATGAGTAGCGCGTTAAAAATAGTTGATACGCTGGCAATTGCTGAACTTTCACAGAAAAAGTCAAATGGAACCGTGATTTCAGCGTGTTCATACAGGTTGATAACGGGTTCATAGCGTATGCCAGCGCGTAAGTAGCGTGTGAGGAACGCGCTCAGCGTGTAAGGAACGCATCACTGATTTATAGTTAAAATACGACAGCGGGTCGCCAGCGTGAGAGTAGTGGGTTGGTAACGATCGTCTAGCGCGTTCGACGCGTGAGTAACGGCCTTCTTGCGCGCCGCTAGCGTGTGCAGTCACACGCTGGCAAACGCTGATTTTTTTTAGGTATGTTGAAAAACGTATTTTTGTCTCAGCGTGTGACAGCGTGTTCCAGCGTGTGGGTAACGCGCTCAGCGCGTTGCGAACGCTGGCCTAGCGTTGGTCAGCGTTTACCCGCGTGTTGCCGAAATGTCAACACGTTGGCCTAAAACGTTCTGGTGTGACAGGGCCATTACTGTAGTAGCGCGTCATCTTTTTGTACAACTAATCATGTGGTCGTTGCCGTACGCTGGCGCGCGTTGGACCGCGCTACTCACGCGCTGGGCAGTCGTTCATCAGTCGTCGAGCGCGTTACTAACGCGTTATTCACGCGCTGGCGAACGCTATGAACCCGTTATTAACGCGTTATGGACACGCTGAAATCACGGTTCAACTTGACTTTTTCTGTGGAAGTTCAGCGTTTGCCAGCGTATCAACTATTTTTAACGCGCTACTCACGCGTTGGCCTAAAACGTTCTAGTGTGACAGGGCCATTAAGAAGGTCAGAGGAGAGCTTCTGCCGCCGGCCGTTGATCGCTGGCCACTCGACAGGCACACTACAGATGCCCGTCCGGCCGCCGTACGACCTGTAAAAATTGGTTGGCACCCTGCCGGATACCGCAGGAGTATCGCAAGGACATAAGCAGGGCACCGGACGAGTGCCTGCCGGACACCGGCCGATAAACGGGCCAATAATTCGACCCCATTTCCAAGAAAGTCGGCCGATCGCCGGTCGGCGACCCCCCGGGCCCCGTCATGGCAGCGTACGGGGCACTTTTAATTGTGACTGTGACCGCCATATCGCACGATCTTTCGCCGACCTCTACACGCCGGCCGATGCCTAGAAATCGCACACGCCGCCCGGGCTCCGCTTTAATTGTGACTGGGGTATAAATCGTTAATCATCTGCCGCGTAATATTTTTATTCCTATATTTGGGTATATTATTATTTGAAAAGTTTACACATCTTTACTTCAATACCATTTTCTAAAGCTTGTAAGTGACTGAATAATTATGAAAATATAGTAATGATCCAAAATGACTACAATTATACCCTATAATTTACCTTGTCTCCAGATATCATCTAGTAGTCAGTATTGGCGAGCTTCAAATTCACCAAGTTGCTTACTGGCACAGTTATCCTATTAAAACCTTATTGAAAATCATATGTACAATGATAACATTGTGATATTTAGCCCAGCAAACAAAAACTGGGGGAAAATAGTGTGTCCATAAATTGGGCTAAAAAAAGATAGGTGAAGGGTTGCCTAAGGTGAGAGACTTGAACAAGTTCAAGGAAACCCACCAAATACATTTTAACGTAGATATGATTATTGTAAGCAACAAAAATATTTAATTTTGGGGGGTTGTGTTTCCTTGAACTTGTTCAAGTCTCTCACCTTAGGCAATCCTTCACCTATATTACTATCTTTGAGCCCAATTTATGGACACATCATTTTCCCCCAGTTTTTGTTTGCTGGGCTAAATATCACAATGTTATCATTGTTCATATGATTTTCAATAAGGTTTTAATAGGATAACTGTGCCAGTAAGGTGAATTTGAAGCTCGTCAATACTGACTACTTGATGATATCTGGAGACAAGGTAAATGCGTGCAAATTATGGTAGTCATTTGGGACCATTACTATATTTTCATAATTATTCAGTCACTTACAAGCTTTAGAAAATGTTATTGAATTAAGGATATGTAAGTAGAATCACCAAATTAAACTTGTCCAAAAAAATAATAATAAATAATAATAATATAAATAATATAAAAGTGCACTGTGGTGAAAAATATTTTATTGCAATTTGTGTGAGGTCAACAAAATAAAATTTAGTATTTATGGATAGACATTGGATAGACATTTTTATTCGTTTAGGTTTGATGAAAGCGGGTAGTGGGGGGGGGGGGTCTAACTTTGTTTGTTGAATGTGATCTTAATTTATAATAAATATACTTTATTCAGGCAAATGTACACATAAAATGAAAAGTAAATACAACCAGATACAAAATTACTGACGAAAATAACTACAGGATACATAAACAACAAATAAAGGAAACATGACAGTGAAGGACTAGCTGCATTGCAAAATTGCACCTGTTATATTATATGTTATGGATTACACTTTGCGTTTGTCTTTGTTTCCTACCTCCACGGTCTGATATTCAAGTCCTAAATTACAGGCAGCAACCCATATCGGCTTTGGTGTTCAATTTGTTTTAAAATCCGTCAGTTCGCCTCGTTAAAGCTTTCTTCTCACCCAGCCGTGTTATTCATCCCCAAAGCCAAGGAACCAGGGGGCAACACCCCCCCCCCCCCCCCCCCCCCCCCCGACATATAAAAAAGGACAAAAGCCTGAACGAGGCGAACTGACGGATTAAAAAGAACAAGAGAGATTGACGGTCAGAAGACTGGATAGGAGAAAAGCTTGAACAAGGCGAACTGACGGATTAAAAAAGAACAAGAGAGATTGACGGTCAGAAGACTGGATAGGACAAAAGTTTGAACGAGGCGAACTGACGGATTAAAAAAGAACAAGAGAGATTGACGGTCAGAAGACTGGATATATAGGACAAAAGCTTAAACGAGGCGAACTGACGGATTCAAATGAACAGAAGACCACGACGGTCAGAAGACTGGATAGGACAAAAGCTTGAAGTTATTGAACTAATCAATTTACTAAAGTAGTTAGCGACATTTCAAACCAAAAAGAGTAGAACATTTTGGGGCAAAACGATGACGAAAACGAAAAAAATGCAACACGGAAATAGAGATGGCGATCGATCACCACGACGCACCGTGAATGTGCAAAACCGCGCTGACGTGACTCGCATTTCTATTGAAAAATACTGTCAAATAACTAAATATTGTTAGATTCAAGAGATGCCAGCTTTGGGTTGAGGAAGAGGTTTTCGAATGATTGAAAGTAGTGACTCCAACTACTTGATCAAAATCAAAGAAGGGTCCGTATCACAATCGCCATTTATCATTTCGGTCTCTGAAGTTTCATAACCTCTTTAAGGCGTAGACTGGCGGTGGTACTTGGAACAAGTCTAAATGGTGGGGCTGATAAGGCCGGATACAACGTTTTAATAGTGTTCGATACACAAACGCGGCTGGTTCTGATATTAAATATGAGAAAGTACATTGACTCCACGACAATTTATTAAAAGCAGAATTTTGGTTTGCGTACATTTACGCATTGGTTTGGCACATTTTTTATTTACATTGGCTCTGACCCCTCCCCGCGCGCCCTGGCCCTGATTTATTATTTCTAACAATGGACACAATTTAATAAAATAATTACATAACAGTATTTTTCAATTGTCCAATAACACCATGCAAATTGTATTGAGTCTCACCCCTGGCATAACTATATAAGTCTGTGTCAGTTTACGTGTATTTAGTTACGTTCATTTTGGTCTCCTAATTGTTATGCTTTTGACAATGGCGGGTCCAAGGGCAAAACAAAATGCCCATTATGTTTTATTAGTTTTTCTATGTATCCAGGCTGTAGTTAGCTACATCATTTTTTTCTATCGCTGGTTGTATTTACTTTTTATTTTATGTGTACATTTGCTAGAATAAAGTATAATTAGTATCAATCAAGATCGAATTCAACACGCAAAATTACCCCCCCCCCCCCTCCCTTTTCGCGGCTTTCATCAAACCCAAATGATCTGTCTATCCAAGGTATATCCTCGCGGCATGCATATGTCCAGGCTACTTAAATTCCCCGCTGACTAGACTCCAACAGTCCCAATACAAGACATATAAATTAAACAAAGATGACAAATTCCACGTCTGAGCATCTTCGCTAGTACCATGTACATTGTTGTAACCGCAGAAAAAAAGCTTCCTTCAATTTAAATAAATAAAGTAATGCTGAATATGTAACATTATCGTGCCATTACTAATAACAAAAGCCTGACGTGACAACCGGTCGTCTTCTGGCCAACTATTGGACGGGGCTGTGGTGGGAGGGCTGTATTGTTTTGCACGGCTTTTGATTGGATAGGAGACGTACACCGTCTACCATGTCGTATGAACCGGTCTAAAACGAAAGAACACTATTTAAACCACTTTCTATCTAATAAGCCTCCTTACGTAACGCACCTGCCTTGGATTACTGTTCTTCGAATTCCCAAGACAATGATTTCCCACTATACTACGAACCGCGGGAAATGATTATGCACTTCGATAAACAGTGCGTATTACGTCATCTTACAATACATTGTATATAGGGCTATTATCTTTGCTGGTCGGGCTTTGCGGCGTGCTCAATACGTATGTATGTGGAAACAATGTGCATTGTACATGTCACTCAATAATAATGTGTGGTCGTCTTTTGATGACTTGCTGGTTCGATTAACAAAAAAGGCACAACAAGAATTGATTCACATTGTTAAAACGCTGTTTAAAAGGTTGCTTACAACTTAAACAACCTGGGTTGTTTACGTGCCCTGCTTAAACAGAGCACATGGTTATTAAACTTTCTTATTAAACGATGATTTGTAAATTTGCAAAAAGGTATCGTCAAACTTCAACCTAAAAGTTGCATTATTAAATTTAAAGTTATAGTATGCCTTAACCATCCAAAGGTAACCAACGAAATTGTTAAAAAGCTTGATTTATGTAAAGATTTTAATCACTCTAAACTTCCTGTGAAATTATTCTTCCTGGCATGTTGTCATTTTGTAGAAAATAATATGGAGCCATATTTTTTAGGGAAAATATCTATTAGTTGTTCAAAATCAAAATACTTGAAAAATATTTCCACGGAATTTACAGCATTCACAGAGCTAAAACCTCGTCAGGCTAGTTGCCAAGCCCTATTCTTTAGTTTTAGAAAAATGTTGCTCCTTCAAACGATACAAATGCACAACTAACAAATTGGTATACTATAACTTTAATGATTCCAATTGCTTTTTCACCTTAAATGCTCTGTACAACACTGAGCTCCTCCGAAACATATCTCCATGCTTCAATGAAAGGTATTATGCCCGGATATTAGCTGACAAGCACGCCTTAAGGATGCTGCGGTCTATTGTCTGCCAACTTGACACTCTAGAAACCCCGAGATAAAATTGGCTCAAATATCACAAGATGTAAGAAGATACGGACGACACTTGTGCGCCCAAAAAGACCGCATCAAAGTGGATGGATTTTCGATGAACAATGACAGGTCCCCTAAAGACTATGCACGACAGGGAGTTATGCGTTTTGCCCGCTGTTTAGAGATGCAACTTTCTTTTACGCGTCACGACCCCCGGTAGGGGACGTAAGGTACGGAAGCCCGTTGGGGTCAGGTACCTCTTTCTCTTTCGCAGCGGTGCTTTTTACTTTTGGTAGATATATCTCAAACATGTGTCTCTCTCTTTCAAAGGGACAAGTAATTTTTTTCACAGCGGTGTATTACTCTTTATGTGTGGTTAAGACACAGCGCGTGAAAATTAAGTCGCAGCCGCGATCATATTAAGTAGCGGCCGAGAATTACTACACCGCGGCCGCCACAATAAAAGAGGAATACATTCCTATGAAAAATGGACTTGCCCCT
This sequence comes from Crossaster papposus, assembly GCA_037893245.1. Classification (NCBI taxonomy): domain Eukaryota; kingdom Metazoa; phylum Echinodermata; class Asteroidea; order Velatida; family Solasteridae; genus Crossaster; species Crossaster papposus. Next base: position 1,189,808 of record JBAIAA010000225.1, on the reverse strand, counting down.
TGAAAAAGATATGAGCTACCATGAAAGAGAAATGCACGACCACGAAATAGAAACGCACCACACCACGAGAGACTGACTGTGAAAGAGAAAGATGTACCTGGTCCTAAAGGGGCTTCCGTAGTGAAGGCAATACAGTTTCGCTCTACCTGTAAATCAGTCGAAGAGTGACTAATCGGGCCAATCACGATTTGCATGCCCTCAATTTCTTTGCAATTACTATTAGAACATTTTGTTGATCATGAACTTGAGAGTTTGTAAAGAGATGGGGGAAAGCCGTACACAGGACAACCAGCTTGTATTACTGTGAAATTTGGATGAAATTGGGTCCTAAAAGTGGTCTGTTTATCAATAAAGCATGATGCATCATTTTTTCAAGATGGCGCTGGGCTTTACCACTATACTTTTAGGGGTGATCATCTTTGGATGGAAAATTATCAGAAAAGGCATTGGTTACCCATCAGGCAAGAACTGGGAAATGGTGAAATAAGCTTTAATTGTATGGGTTTCTGGGAAATTTATGGGAAACACCTTGTAAAGCTGGATGTATTCTCCCTGAATTTCAGAAGTTGGCGTAATTATAGGTCTATAGCACTGCATGTACCAGTCTGTACCCTTAAAGGTAGGGCACATCTTTGGTAATTGCTTGAATTATCATGAATGGGTGGAATTGGGGGGGGGTTGTATATTATAGTAAAAATTGTTTAACTGACCTGTCCAAAGTTTTACAATCATGGATGCCGAGAAGAAAGCAAGAAAAACGACGTTCGTTTTAGATCGGCTTCGGGCAGTTGTTCTTGTTTTGTCCGCGATCGCCGTCCGGCGATTTTAAATATATTTTATACAATTCAATTTTTCGGAGCAATTACAGGATATCTAGCGCAATCATTTTGCTGGATGCCTAGAATAAATATTTACTTTTGAAGACATTTCTTAATAATTCTTAGTAAATGACGTTGTCTTCCTTTAACAAAGCAATGTGTGTTTGGCACAGGGTGCTTGTTTCCTTTTGCGATCGAGGATCGAAACACAAAAGAAAACAAAGGGAACAAAAGATCCTCGAAGGACGGTTTCTTTGTCCTCGATCGCTCCGGTAAGCGCTTAGCAATGGGGTTAGGTTTCAGTAAAGGAATAAAGGAAAACACAATAGGGGATCCTCGGTCGTAATGGCAATTCACGAATACATGAGTTTTCGGGAATTTCTACAGGGTGGCCTATAAAGAAAAACAAATGACAAAGCGTGCTTCTGCCGCACTGTGGCCAAATAATGGTATAACCGATGGAGAGTCACTTTCTGGAAGAAAAATGATACCAAAGATAAAGTCCGAGTCTACTGGGCCCAATTGGGATTTCTTGGTATCATTTGTCTTCTACAAGGACCCCCCGTCCATTGATATAATACATGTAGACCGTTTTGGCTTGGGGTGGTAAAGGTGTGCGTTTTGTGTAGGCTACAATACCATAATTCGCTATAATTTGTTTTTATTTGTACACCAAAAAGGTGTCATTCAGATTATAGTAAGTCTAAGTTAAGGTCTCCTTTTGTCCTATACGTAACGCCATGTTTTTTTAATTACAAAATTTAACACAAATCTAATAACTAAAACCCTCCTTCAAACCAAGGGGCTCATTCATGGGGAAAATGTTATACCTATTGTGTATAACCCCCAAAATGGGCCAATTTCGCTATTTTTATTTTGTAACTATCCTTGTACACCACCCGTATAGGCTGTAAAAGCATGTTTGACACAGAGTTCGTTCACCCTTCGAGCCAGCCCTCAGAAAAAGAAAAAAAAACCAATTGTGTAACTTTGAAATCTTTAGGCCAATTCCGCTGATTTTTTTCTTCTAACTATCCCTGTACTTCACCCGTATAAGCTGTCAAAGCATGTTCGTTAACCCTTCAATACAGCCATGTGAACTAAGCTTTACATATGCCTTCCGCGTAAGCACCGTGGTGAGTCCGTGTGTGTTGATATGCCATAATGCTTCAATATTGGTGTGCATGTCCAGGGATGGTCTATTGATATGCTCATACAAACAATTCGTCACCAACACCACGAAGTAGCACTCATGTACACACAGCGAATAGTTTTGATTTGAAGATACACGCGTTTGAATGTTTGCAAGGTTTTTATCCCGAAAATAAAATGTGAATTGAAAACCTGTTTGGGATTTATATAAAGTACTACATTAAAACGTCGTGAATGTGTTACTTATGTTTCCATGGGTTAATTAATTACGAATTAATTAAAGATTTAAGAAGAGTGTTACTTCGTGAAAACGAAATCTGCAGGAAAACCGTACAGTGCGCGCACATACAACTCAGTGCTACTTCGTGGAATCGAAATCTGCAGGAAATACGTACAGTGCGCGCACACAAGCATCATCAGTGCTACTTCGTGAAAACGAAATCTTTTAATGCAACGTCGTTTTCAATAATGACCGTGAAGCGCGCGTACAATTCATGTACACTGTAAAATATCCGTGTGTATGTACATGTGCGTGTACCCCTGGGGACGAGAGTAGAGAGTTACTTCGTGGAACTACACAGACATGCAAAGTGCTCAGAATCGTTTTCACGAAGTAACACTCTATAGAGTGTTACTTCGTGAAAACGAACAAATTTTACTTACACTCATTAACCTAATTACCATAATAATTAACTTTTTAAATTGTAGAATTTAAAATATAATAGTTATTGTCTTACTAATATATTTAATGCATTAAACAATTTTGCATTTTTTTTTTTATTTTTTTTTTAATGCATGGAAGTATGGTCGAGTGTTACTTCGTGGTGTCGGTGACGAATTGTGACCCCCCCCCCCCCCCCCCCAAACACAGTTATATATAAAATACACCTATGCCTCTCGCGTGAGCACCAATTAGCAACCGCGCTATTTTGTTATGTTGGTGCCTCCGAGGGTTAAAAACCTAATTAGGTATTCTTAGTGCAGTTGGCCATCAGTGGAATAAAAAACCGCCAACATTTATGAATATCATTACATATGGGACATATAGCGTGCGCGAATTCTGCACTTGCCTATATCAATGTGTTCTGCATAATGAAATCTTCCAGTGTGATGAGGGATTGATATATAGATTGAGAGCATGAACAAACGACGATGGTGACCCGAAGCACTAGTTTTCCATTCAGTCGTGATACGGTTGCACGACTTGCCATTCAAACTAATCACCTCAATGTGAATGTCGTGATTACTGGTATATGCAGAGCAATTAACAAACAAACAAACAAACAGAACCTTATCCTTTATATGACTCACAATGACTTGAAGGAATAATCTAATTAGATTGGCTTTGGTTGAAATATAATTGCATTTGCTTTTCACTTTGGTTTCCAAACCAATTGATGACTATATGACGGCACCATCGCAAAAACGTGAGTACACTTACGGCGCGTTGTATATTACAAAGTGCCAGAGTTTAATAGCGTATCATTAAAATAACATAAAATTCAACAACCTGGATATAAATAAAAATGTATTGAGTCGCTGACGGCAGCTCTTTTTGGAGCACGACGAAATTGCTGAGCTTGGATCACAATCACCATTCAGATTCAGGCTATACGGGATTATAGGATTGTACTGTATATTAAAGGGAAATTCGAGGCTCAATAATATTTTGCCAGTCTAAAAGAATATATGGTAAGATACTGACTTTTGATTTGTTATCGAGAACGACTTACGCGCCTATTATATTTACGATCCCTTGCCATTCAGGAGTACAAGGGCGCGTCCATAATGTTCAAATTTCCCGCCTTATCCGGGGCATTGTGACGTAGGTCTGCACCTCAATGCACATCGCTTTATTGCGTGTTGTTCGCATTGGTATCCTACCTTGACGCGGCCAACTACATTATGCATACGTATGTTGTATCGCGTCCGACTATTGCGAGTACATGTATTGCATTTCTGTGCAGAATATCGACTTGACGCGCCACAAACTATCGTTTATTTGTGTGTTTTCTGAGAAGAATGGTGAAGAAAAATTTATGAATGGTATTCAGCTGGTTTTTGCTTAGCATGACAAGCACATCGAGTTTTGGCTGGTAACCTGATTTTACTGAGCAATTTTTGTGCTAAGCAAATCTTTGTGCTGAGCAGCTCCATGAAATTTGTGTCATGTGCCTCGTTGGGATTCGAAACCTCCTTCTAAAAACATTACCAAATCATCCAGACCTCTGCACATTGCAAAAATCCATAAGCTGCCTCGTACAAAAATGTCTTGAATGAAATGTACACGGCAGATTAGGGTGCATCTCATCTCAAGTCCCACACAATACAGCAATGTACTTGACTTGCCAACTCGGATAAAATGTCGACACATCATCACACGGAACGATTATGCATTGCGCTAAATCGAAAGCAAGCCAGTGTCAATAGCGCTGGGCAAAGAGAATATATACCGGTTGTCACGTAGTGCAGGAAGCCGAATACTCTGGTAAAAGGCCTATATGAAGTATGTCTCTTATTTACAATGATCGTTTTTGGAAAGGCAATATTGCCTCAGTTCACATGTGTAATTAGCCAGTTTCAAGATGATCTGATGGCTATACATACACCCGATATAACTACCCACCATTGTTAATAGAGTCTGAAAGTTGACCCCTAACGCTCTTCTGAACCACTTGAATGGGAACTTTTGCGTGTAAAAGTCGGAGTTTTGGGAATTGTTAAATTTTATAGTACATTGAAATATAAAAAACACCCTCGGAAAAGGCCTTTGTAAAATTGTTACTAGCATCTCATTTTATGGAAACTGAAAAATCGCCTGACGTGAAAGAGAACATTAATGTTTCTTGGGGGTGAGTACCTTTAAGAAATAATTATGTCATAAAAAGTATAGCAAGAGAAACCCGGTGTAAAAAAAGTCCATAGAAGAGCACATTCAGGCTCTATACAAGTAAAACATTGCGAAAATAATATATGCAAAGACTACACGTCTGCTATACTTAATGCAAATGTGATGCAAATTTGACGTCACGACAGCCGATCTGACTACCCAAAGTCGTTAATAAGCGAGGCTCTAAATAAGTGCCGGTAATTATATTATGGTAACAGTGTTGTAATTGCCACGCTACTAGGCGAGGTCGGTATAGACACATAATGTTTCCCTTGTAATAAACCAACTTCGATGGCTCAAATTCTTGCAGAATATATTGAAAAAAAGAAGTACATGGCCGCATTCGACCACGTACATTCAGAACAAAGTCCAATGCTTCTCTTTAACCACTATATATAGCAAGTAAGTTGCTTCGAATGACTTTTCAATTTATTCTTCTTTTGTACCACTAGATTTAATACTGTCGTGCTTGCTGCGTAATACATTATGGGTTACCATAATTACCGGGTTGTTGCAATGTGACGTTATGACGTAAACAGCCTCGCTGGTTACCAACAGTTGGTAGTTGGATCGGGTGCTCACGAACATTCGCTGCACAATTCGTAGGAGTTAAAAGGTGTTAAACGTTTGCGAATTCGCAGCGCGATATTAACTGGTCTCGGCGAGTATAAACCGGCCTTTTGGAGGCAAAATTTGTGTTTACATCATTTTGCGAGTACAGTACGATACAGCGACCGCTGATTATCGTGTACAAACATGCGGACTCCCACCTCGTGGTTCCCAACGGAACCAAACGTATTTCCAACTCATGGTTTTATCATTGCTTCGGGAGATTTCTTGTGAAACGCCGGCTATGAGCCTTTTTATTAATCCCTGGCTTCGTCGTCGTCTTTGGCTTAAGATGACTTTAAGCTCCCAACTACGAGAACTCCAGCCACATTCTGTTGTACCTGTTTTTATTTTTTTAAACATTAAATCGGTGGATATGAACCCCACAAGTTCGGATATTCGTATTTGCTTCCATTTCTATTTACTTCTCAGTAATTCGAAAATCGGAGGCGCGGCCGAAGCCGAAGCAAATGTTTCGAAAAAAAAACTTTTAAGGGCCGGCCAGGAACAGGCGCAGGCACAAAGAGCCAAACTCTGAGCAAATACGTTTGCTGCCACCAAGTGTCTAAATGTGTCCAGCTTTTTGCCATGTCGTATGGTACGACCTGACTGATATAATTATTCACCTTTCCACTATTCTATAAATGCACGTAAACAGAAAAAAACACTGCCACTGACTGAAGCATGAAGACTCATCAATATTGCCGCCTCGCTAAGGGACAAACATGCTTGGTAACCCCCCCCCCCTAACCCCCCCCCCCCCCACCCCCCACCCCCCCCCCCCCCCCCCCCCCCCCCCCACCACCCGATAGTGACTGATGGATCACAAGACTTGCTTTTGGCGTCCTTTATTTTACATAAACGTGTGGATGTTTGTGTAAAGTACAACTTGGTCCGACCAAACTGGAGATCAATTTTGGTCGTACGCGTAGGTCTGTGTTTGAACATAGTCAATCACGTCAGCGTAATTTGTCTCTGTTTTGAGGCGATTGATGTTAGTACGGTACACCTTGCGAACACAGCGCGAGTATTCGTGACAGTCAACACGGCCATGCATTTTGCATTACAGAGGATCGTTCGTCTCTCTTGCTGGTGAACTTTACGCTCCGTTTCTTTTTACCAAAGCAAAGATGTACGACTGTCTGTTTCTTTTAATGTTTCATGTGTTGACCTTAGTATCTAACAGATGGGGCTGATTTAATGGAGCTGCTCTAAGCATGTAAGCTTGACATGAACATTCTTCCTTGGGCAAAACCGGGTTACAGACCAGATTTCCAGATGATGTATATTATTTGTGACTGGTATTCAGCTGGTTTTTGCTTAGCATGAAAATAACCTGAAGTTTTAGCAGGTAACCTGTTTATACTGAGCAAACCTTTCCAGTGCTAAGCAAATTGGTCGTTTTAGCAGCAACACTTGGCGATTGTTGCCTATGGCGAAAATGAGAACTGCAGATTTACCGCACCTGTAGAAACACTCTTCAACTAATAAAAATACCTTTCTACATATAACGCAAACTTCATAATATCATTACCGTGAATGCAGATATTCTAATTGTGCTAATTGATATGAGCAGATGCTTAAAGGCCAACGGGAAGAAGCAAACTCGCCCCAAGCTTAATTCGTCTCGTTAACTAATGGGTTGATGGCTTGCCACTCGCCAGTGTCTGCAAAGTTTACATATAATACTAGATTGGCAGTTTTGAAGACCAAGCTTTTACTCGATTCTCACAAACGTATATTTTAACATCCGCATGGATCGTGGTATAACTTTAGTACTATGAACAGTGCAGAGTGCATTTCTCATACAAACAGCACTGGGTACCAGTTGGTATAACATTTTACAGTGTGTATGATGCGTTTGTTTATGGTGTAAATGGAGGACACATACCTGGCGACACGAAGGTGAATTGGGGTTAGGGTTAGAATCGAGGACGACCTCGATTGAGATTCGTGTACAAAACCAATGAGAGCCGTCGGAAAAAGTACAAAGAGTACAAACAAAGGAAATGTTCGAGAGGAACAAAGGAAACTCCTCGATTTACACCATAAACAAACGTGTATGTACATGTACTACATAACCCCGGTGAAGCACAGTGGACGAACAAAAGATCTTTCCAGTCCTCGGGCGTTCGTTTTTTGTTGAATGTTGTCCTCTGTTGTTAAAGTGTACGATAAGGCAATTTGGTGGGTTAGGTTACAGTAAAGGAACAAAGGGAAACATAACAGGGGATCCTCGATCATGTAAAACACGACTGTTTTGGGGGGGTATTCAGTTGTGAACACATCTAAACTGAATACAAATAAACCCACAAAATAGTTTTTATATCCGTAAACCATCCGATATTTTGAAGCGCCGTTTGCAAGGTCACAAACATGCAACATTATACTAAACACCGCAAGGGGTCAGGAGTCAGATAGATGTAGTGGTCACTTTCCTCGCCTTCCACCGCTGTAACCCAGGTGCAAATGCGAACGCAAACTGCAAATTAATGTGGATTGGGTTTGTAGTCCTATCTGCTCCACCGTGGGTTTTTCTTCAGAATATTCTATACTGTGGTCTTCCTCTCACGTCTAAAACTGTAATTTCTTTTCAAGTTGTCATAATCTACGAGTTTCTTAAGGCTTGCGAGTTTGCAGTGCCTCTGTGAGGCGCTCTTCCTTGGCTTCAGTACCAGAAATATAATAATAATAATGTATTAATGACGTCACACTTTGTTTACATGTGCGCTTTTCTACGAAACGTAGTCCCGATATGGCTCCCATAAGAAAGGTCTATAGTGGGTTTTTAGGGGTACACAATTAAATAGGTTCGTTCCGTGCGCACGAGGTTCATGGAAACCAGCAGGGCCTCTCTCCGCACAAGTGCCAAGAAATAACCGCGTACCTCGGGGTACCATCCACGTTGCACTATTTGCCGATGACCAAATCGCAGCGTGATTTTTGCCTGGGACGGCCGGTGTCATATACAAATCAGACTCCTCTATAATCGGGTTGTAAGGTAACCAAATACATTATTTAAAGGAGCTATTCATTAAGATTTATTATGCGAAGTTTTATCAAGATCGGTCAAGATGTGTTGAGGTTATGACTCTTTGTTTTTTTCCCTTCCAACCCTAGTGCTACGAAAATGCATCTATAAGCTCAATCTGAGAGGATTCCAATAAGTGGCCTCCTGAGAGAGTGCATCTGTTAACATATTTTGTCCTATTGAGGACATGCCAAAGATTAAACAAAATATCGGTGGCGGTGGGTTTGTTGGAGAAGGGGAGGGGTGCACTGGGAGCCCCCAGGGACTTATACATCGTCCGTCTGTTTTCCTTTTTTCATGATAGAACAAACATATCGCCGTGTCGTGGACTCGCACATTGTGATTCTGTAGCATGTTTATTTATTGTATAGTGTTCAAAAGTTTGTAAATCGAATTGACTCGGGCTAAATACTTGACTCAGCTCAACTCGACACACTGAAACTCGACTCGGCTCGATCTTTCTGACCTAATGACTCTACTCGGCTCGAGTCACTTCTATAGAATGACTCAACTCGAGTCACAGAAATCAATGACTCGTTAAAAATCAGGTTGTTTGTCAAGCACTTTTGTTTTACAATTTGAGCACTGTTGCTGCTTCAAACGAAAACAAAATGCACATCTGACAAAATGACCGCTTAATATTGTCCCTTTAAAGCTTAGAAACAGTTTGCGAAATCAACCCGATAAAGGGTTGAAAACGCGGGCTCGTGGTTTTGCAGCACAGATAATTATACAGCTAGATAACGCCGCTTTACGCCTGAGCCGTGGGACCGTTAAAGTTAGGGCTATCTTTCGTGGTCATTGCCCGGTCATTACACTGGTCCCCCAATTTGACAGGAGGCATTGGGGAAAAAACTGTCACTCCCTGGAGACCTGAAATCGAACCCCTCTGGTGGAATTATTCCTTGTCAAATGGAAGGCGGTAATGGAAATGACCAGAACGAAGATGTCTTTTTGAGACTCCAAGACATTTTCCGTAGCCCATATTTCTAAGAGAAATTATCTTGGATACATTTGATAATTCTGAAATGGTCAAAATAAGCGTTTTATATACAGAAACATTTCAAATTTATTATAGGTTTTCCCGGCTATTTAAAAAAAATAAAAATCACAAACTCTTACATGTAATTTCGTCCGAGAACAACTTTCACACGCTTTTACCAATTTATTCATTTTATCATTCAATTTCAACGTTTAGCCACCTTTGTAAACACCGGGTCAATAAAATTTGTCTTTACAGATCAAATTCGTCTAAGCTGTTGCCGAAATGCAGCATTCAGATATCAAATTCGTCTTATATCAACCTTTCAAATTTAGGTTAAATACATTAGTCGGATATGTGCCTAAATGTAGGATACACCATTTGCAGAGATCAAAACAAATTAATACCGAATTATTAGGAAATACCTTATCTATTTGAAAGTAAATAATGATGGTAGGCATCCAGCCATGATCACTGTAAAACCTCCGACGAGTCAGTTAAACGATATTTACTATAAAATACAACCCCCCAAATTAACCCATTCATGATGATTCAAGCAATTACCAATGGTGTATCCTACATTTAGGTCAAGCACACATTAGACTAATTTATTGAACACAAGTTTGAAATTGATTGATATAATATTCGATCTTTGCTTCCTTTCGGCAACAGCTTTGACGAATTTGATCTGTAATGACGAATATTCCCAAGACATTGTTAAATAGGGTGAACAGAATTTGAAATTGAATGGTAAATGACTGAATTGGTTTTTGTAAAAGCGTGTGATTATTTTTCTCAAACGAAATTGATTGTGCAGTTTGTGAATTTGAAGAAAAGATGTTTTAAAATAGCCAGAAAAAAACATAAATCGCGGAATTGATCTATAAGTACCTACCAGCTTATACCCATTAAATTAAGATATAAATTTTCTTTTATTGACGCACGGAATTGTACCGATTGTATGTAGGAATTCCTTCTGTCAACCAGACGTCAACACAAACGTTTGTTGAAAACCAATTTAGGGAAATTAACTACCGGTACGATAAAAAGTCGTGCCACAAAGTGCTAAATTAAAACGGGTATTACCATAAGCTCTCATAATTCTATTAGCACATGTCCGGTTTGTGTTTGGACTAAACGAGCTTGCGTGCTTGTGTTTACACGCGCAGAGCGGAGTCGTGATAATAATTATGCCAATGTCCGAATCCGGTCAGGAATTGGCTGGAATCAATATTGGATTTCTCCGAGCTTCATTAAACGAAGATACGGGTGGCCCGATTGGGGGCCTGGGGGTAGCGCCGGGATGTGGAGGCGATAGCGATCGCGCTATAACGGTCCGCCCTATGTGATGGTTTTCAGGGCAAGATTAGTATGATCAGCGTTGGTGTGCCTCGGCCGGCAAGGGTTTCATGAACTGTTCCAGGTTTTAATACTCTGAAAAGTGGCATGCTCTATATTATACAAATATTGAATGTTTATGAGTGCGATGGTAAGAATAATTTCACGACAGATGGCATGTTCTACTCCACGAGGCAAAGCCGATTGGAATAGAACATGCCATCTGTCACCGAATGAAAATATTCTTTCCATCGCACGAATGTGAAACATTCATTATTTGTTTTATACAACGCCTGAATAAATTCTTGTCATCTGATTGGTAACTTGTAAACGGGTGCTTACATCAATGTAAGAGACATGTATTAACACTAATAGCTAATTAGAGAAGTTTGTTTGGTTCTATCATTGCGCGCGCACCGTTTGATAGAACCATGTGAACCGTGTGAATAATTCAAAGCACGTGATCGACCATCAACCTATCGGATGGCGGGGATTTATTCAGGTGTTGTATAATATTAACCGGACACCCTTGGTCAAATTTTCAACGCAGTGCAATATAACACCCGGGTTCATATTCGGCGCGAAAGCGAACGCGAATTTTGCGCTGCTATTTTGCAAATTTCAAACTTTCGCAGGATATGCTTCGTGGCGTCAAATTGGCATGGCATTCGCTTTCGCATGAAGTATGAACCGGCACTCTAGTTTTTTTTACCGTTTACGACTATTACACTGTAAAATCATAACCGTAACTAAAAAATAACGGGTTTTCCAGCTTAACAATTAATTAAATCTCCGTATTTTTAGTTTAACGGATTGTACACGTATAGTTACGGTACTGTGTCTTGAAAATATCACCCGTACGCGTCTGTAGTTTTCATACTTTAACGTTAATTTATGCAAAGATGATATAAATTTACAAGAACACTTTGCCAAAATACAACATATTTGTGAAAATATACAGCAACACCAACCAAGTGTTGTTTATTTACAGCAATTCTACTGTTATCCAACATGAATCTCATTACGCAGCAACTGACCAATCAGAACTCGCGAATTTTGATCATGTAAAATTGTGGTGTTTTGGCCCAAAACGTACATTCTTGAGCGAAATGTAGGCCTATAGTTATTCTAACAAATCTATGATAACATTTCAATTTGTTGCAAATGTAAGTGAAAAATCTCATGAAATCTCTTTTCGTATTTCAATATTTAAATATTTATAGTAAAACTACAACTACATATAGTGTGACTATACATCATGGCATGAAAAGCTGAATAATAAAATAAACCACGACAGTTTCCAGTTTGTAGTGGTAAGTAGGTTATTGTAGCATTTCTATGGTAATGTTAATAAGTTATTTTCAAGTTTGGTTCTCATTGTTGTAAATTGTAAAATGGAAGTTACTTTGGTAACCAACGTATTTTTACAGGAATAGCAAATTACATTAACGGGGACAGTACCGTAAACCGACAGCATCGAAAGCGGTTAAAAGTCCGTCCCATTTCCACCGGTTTTTTACAGAAAAGTCCTGACGTCCAAACTGCCAGGAATTTCCCGTTAAATTACGAATTAATTTTTTACACTGTAGTTAAACTATACGTAATCGCTGAATCACGACGATACAAAAGGCTTAAATATATGTTGGTTTGGTGTGATCGTTATGGACATTGTTGGACTTTAATGTCTTGGGTTATGACAAATGAGTCTGCTGTTCTCAAGCATTTCAAGTGCTAATTATTGTATGCACATCCAATAGAGAATTGTTCGCGAGCATTGACAACGTTCGCGTGAACGCACCCCAGTATTAATTGTCGTTATGCGGTCCCTCTAAAGTCCTAGAAACACTATCGATATAAATAACCTAGTTAAGACTCAACTGCGATGGTATTTTGTCCTCTCTTGTTTCATTATTGTACGTTTTCATTACGGCGTAAACAAGAAACAAACAGCATATCGGGAAACAACAGGAAACCTTGATTGGGTAGTTTTGACCCCTAGAGGCGCACCATGGCGAAAACTAATTTGATTGCAGTCCGATTAAAACAAAGAAGAAAAAAAAGAAGTCCGCATTCGTCATTATTTTCTTCTCTTGGTGTGGTACGGTTACGTACGGGTCTTTGCAACATGCCTTTACGCGGTAGACCGATCGGTCGTTGAACCGCTAAAAAGAAACAACACCGAAAGCCGTGGTTTACCGTTCAGGAGGGTATCGCCGACCGACCACCCGCAGGAAATTCATCGGGGATGATTGTTGGCTAATCACGCCAATTGATGCAATTAGCTGGGTCTGATTACGCTCGTGGTGTCATGATTGTACATGTAGCAGTAGTCCTAATTGTGACTTGATATTAGCGCGGGTTAAGCCAATTCGGATCCACAATCGTCGGTCTGATTTGGAGTCCTGTGTGAGTCTAACCACGTGTTTAGGTCCAGAAATCAAGAAACTATCATGTCATATTTTGCAAGCAAAGGCACCACCCGCGCTTAGTCAGTGGTTAACCATACCTACCCACCCAAACACTTTTATTATCACTTTTGTTTACACTGCGTTTTGTTATTTTTTTGACGCCGGGAAGCGACTATGGCCGCAGCCCGCTACTCGTCCAGATTGATGTTGTCAGCTGTGCTATGCTGTGCACAATTTCGTTTGTGATTACATTTTACAAGTTAACACAAATAACAGTTAAATAAAATAACCGAAAGTGCTGGCAACTCTGTTGCCATCACTTTTTCTGAACAATTACACAGCAATTGTTTACAATGCGTGAAAATCAGACCCATTTCCCCTATTAACTCTCTCACGTCTAATTATCAGGATCATCTCTTAATTAAGCATGTGCAATACTACCATTGAGTCCGTATTTCCGTCAAATGGTTATGGGAGCGAGTTTGGAACGACGGTTTCGTATAGTCCATTAGAAAAGCGCCCATGTAAACAAAGTGTGACGTCATCGGTATACTTAGGCTTATTAACGCAGAGCTAAAAGGCTCTATCCAAGATACACCAAACTCACATCAGCCCTAGCTCATGACACATCGGCCCTAGGATCATAGCACAGTTAGCCTCGGCTCATTCAGCAAATTACAGCTACGCTGTTGAGATCGTATCAGTCCCAGCAAAGAAAGAACAAAATCTTCGTTTATGTCAGCACTGAGACATTCTAGTGCCCCCGCGCTCTCCCCCGAGTTGGCTCCCCTCCCTTTGAGCCGTGGGCAGAATCTCGCCAAAAGATTATACAGAAATCCCAATTAACTCTGCTATAACTAACGCGAATTATTAAACCCTGGCCTCTATAACTGCTGCTGCTCTCTCTCTCTCCTTATCACTCTCGGGGCTCTCCTGATCCCTAGGTTAAAATACCCAAATTGACCTGACGGTGATGAAGTGCAGTTCCCATGTGAGGCTGTTTCTTGTTCGTCTTCGTATTTTTCTTCTTCTTCGCCTTCTTCTTTTTCTTTCTCACCACGAGTGGCTCGATTGTACAATTATACTTTCCTCTTCAGCTTTATTGGTTTGCCCCTGGTAATAATTTGACTGAGGACAGAATCTAGAGGGAAATATCACTGACAAGAAGTCGGGAACATTTTCTTCATTTTGTTGTTGTTGTATGTGAAAACATGTTAAAGATAATATACGACATTTTGCAAACCTAAAAAAACCTACAATTGAATTATTATGAATTTCCTTACTTGACTGTAAGTGAATAACAGTTGAATCATGGTACCTGGTGCGCTGTGGTAAAAGTGGAACGTTGTCGCAATTTCCAACGATTGCCTGCCGATTAGGGGTGCACTGCACCAAATACGCGCCCATAGCAAACAAGGCTGGCATTGTGTTTTTACGGGAAATGAAAGATTAAGACCCCTTGAGCATTTAAAACAAAAATACTATAGGGTTTACCGAATAGATCGTGTGTTTTTTTTACATGAAATATGAACATTTTGCTGAAGTGATAGCACTATAGAACGACATATTTAAAATGTTCCAGTCGATTCAGCACCAGGAGCCAATTTCATTGAGCTGCTAAGCACAACAAATTACGTAGCACCAACAAAACTTGCTCAAAACAGGGTAACAGCCGAAACTCAATGTGCTTTTCATGATAAGCTGAGTACCTCTCAAAAACAATATTCATCACCTGACAATTTGATTCGTAATATAGTCAGTGGGCTAACGGGGCATGTATTTTTGGGTACACTCTTTGAAACTTTCAGGGTCACACATGGATACATTTACACGTTCAATGCCATTTTCCCCAATTTTATTTTAACCAAGTTTTGATAATTTCAGTTTTCTGTTCACATTTGGACAACTGCATAACGAGACGACAGGGGAAGAACAGGGTAAGTCGCCTATTGAATCGCTATTTTGCATTATAATTTCTATGTGGTAGACTTTTTTAAATGTTCATCTGTTATCCAACTGTTGAACTATTATTATGTACGGCTGTTGACATGTTAACATAATTTGTGGATTTCATAGGCGATTTGTTTTGGAGCCGCATAATATTTTGTACATGAACATCAACGCACACATTCGCATTTGTGTATCCTCGTGGAGACATCGCTTTATTCTCGTGTACAAAATGGTTGGAAAATCAGCAACCTTTTTCCAAAATGCTCATAATAATTCAAAGTTCAACCACAATTAATTTCATGAATTAAAATGTCGACTCGATATACACTATAATATTATAACCTAACCTAAACACTAACCCACATCCTAACCCTAGTTTTTGAGTAATTTTGAGTCAACCCATATATATATTTTGTAAAAAACCTTGTGAAGACTGTGCACCTCTACAAATTACCCTGTGAAGACGTATTCATTCCAATTGTCCCCCTTGTGTTTACGTCTCTATAATACTGTATTCTCCTCTATGAACATGTACATGCACATACGAGACAGGGTTGTACATTATACAAATTATTGTTGTCCGCTGTGATGTGGTTCGTGGTGTTTTGTACCCCGAGGGGTGGGGGGGGGGACATGGCACCCGAGGCAAAGCCAAGGGTGCCATTTCCCTTATCGGGTGTACAAAACCCATGAAGCACATCACAGCGGCCAACAATTGTCTTGCTATACCTTGGTATTAAATAAGAGGCACAAGAAAAATGATTTTAGAAAACGAAGTTCGTTTCGGTACTATAACGTAACTAAGTTAACATTACATTAACGTACGTACTCTCGTACTCTCGTACTCTCGTACGCATTTGAACATTTGTCTTCGTGTTCACGCATCCTTAAAAAAATCCCTGAAATTGTCAAAGAATGTACCCAAAATTGCATATATGCCATGATTTTTGATAACAAGCAAACATACCAATAAATTGGTTCTTTTTGCCAAAGGAGAAGTGTTCATACTAACCATATTTGTATGAATCAAATAAGTTAAGAGGGCCTAATATTTCGATCTTAACAAGATCTTCTTCATATTTGTATGCTTAGCTGATTTATGAAATTGGTCCCTGTTCCCTGCATGCTGGCTAAAAATAACTTCTTTGTTTAATTAATTCAGACCCTTAAAAGCCTAAGGCAAACAAATATCCCGATTTGAAGACATTTTTGGGGAAAACACCCGAACTTTTTGCTGAATGTATAAGAAGAATCAATCGGGAAAACATATTAGTTTTAAAACATTTGACGACTGCTTGATGTAAGAATATCCTCGTTTATTTTCTTGTTTACATGTTCACGCCGCAAATTTTAAAAAAAATGAAAAACACAAACACCGAATAGCCAAAGTAAGTCTATCGCTTATAGCAATCGCACGCGCTATATCCATCTAAATAACTACGCGAGTTATTCTTGGTAATAGCCGTGAATATTTGTCTGATTTCTCGCATTAATGTTTTCCCCTCCGCGATTTCATATAGTTGGCTTGTTCTTGCAAAACAACTATTCCATCCTGAAGGGGGGAGGGAGGGGGGGGGTGTAACAAAGGAATTCGAAAAGGAAACAAACGGGTATTTTATTTATATTTAAATCAAATGGAATGAGCCGCGCCCTATTGTCAGACTGTCTAGCGGGGGGGGGGGGGGTGGTTACAGCGCGCTCGGTATTGCAGATGTCATTAAATGACATTGAGTGCTGGCTGCAAAAACAAAACAAATCGAATATTTCTGCTGTCATTGCTGACTATGAAAACCTAATATGAGCCATCGACATTTTATAAATCTGGATGGTATCGCCACAAGTGATGTTATAAGAAACATTCTGGAATAATTAGTTTCCTTCTTTCGAACACCTACATTTTCTTAAATTGACAAATAAGGTGAGCTGTATAGTAGTTATTATAAACAAATTAATTGTTTTTCATTTCACCACTACATTTTTAAAAACACGTAATAAGATTCATCATTATTATATAGTTGAGGGTATCTGTAGAAAACATACTCGAATTTGTCCTGTTTCGGTACTTAGCGATTGTTGATTTGACCGTATAATAATTTGTTGATAAGCTTATGTCGTAGGCCTATTGATAACAACTATAGGAAGAAAGGTTCTTCCTTTCCCCGTAGGAAACAAATACACTCACGCGAATCTACTCAAAAATACAAAGGGTCACTTCAATTTGTTCCTGCATGTTTTTCACCTCTTATTCTTAAGCCTCCCCACATAACCACTAAAAGCCACCCGATCTTACGCACAAGCAAGACGCACAATACCACGGCACTTTTGCCTGTCTGGCCTGCCAAACCGAAGACAACGGACTCCCTGCTCGAAATGATGCGATTTTCCCGGGCGAAGGAGCAATACGAATCAAGGATGCTCATGATTGAATCACAGGCCTCAGTATGCAGATGTAGTAAACGGGTAGCGTGCCGAAACTACCCCGATTCAAAATTAGAGAGCGGTATTGAAGTCGCGCATGCCCAGTTCGTTTGAGGTAAGCTCAGATTACAGATTTTCCAGCACGTCTCATCCGCTCAAAAGACTGATGTAATATCTTACCTTGGAAAAGCGACCACGCAGACTGCTTATCATTTACGCGCCTCTGAGCCGAGCATTCCGGGTTTTTTCTCAGTTCCCTCAAAAACTAGACCAGCATCGATAAGGAGATTATCTTCTTATTATTACAGATACATGGGTCGAGATGACGATTCAATTTGAAGAGGTATGGTATAACACATCAAACTCGCGTAAAGAGAGTCAATTTTTGTTTCGGTGACGTTTCACCGATATTTGGCGCCTCTGCAGTTTGGCAGGAAGCTTGTCACAACTGACAATGTATTAACCAACGGATGATGTATCACCATCCGATAATGTCCCATAAATTGACCGATACTGTATCACTAACCGATAATGTAACAACAAAAATGATCAATAGTGTAGAACAATTTCTGGTCAATTTCTGTTACATTATTGGTTAGGACCGATAATATAATAACAATAGAGCGTGTAAGTTGACCTCGAGAACGTACATGACTTTACGAGAAACCGAACTTCCGGGCACATCGAATAGAAGCTTCAACGTCGTGTGAGTCGAGTAGTTTTCTTGAAATATCTTGTTTTGACGATGTTCGTTTTACTGAAAGGTAGATAAAGACGTTTAAATAAATATTATTTTTCATTTCATTTCAATATAAGAAAATGTGAACAATATATCAAATTAGGGACAAGGACAGCGAAGAATTATAGTTACGTCATATGCACGTCATTCCATTGTTCTCGTTCACGCGCTATTTTTTTATGAAAGCGTGGACCACATGCAGTGTAAGGCGGTCGTCGCTACGTCCGCATCGACACGCAGTACATGGATTTTGGCGGCCGGTCTTTCTCTTCCCGCAATGAGCTAATCAGGTCAAACGGTGTTTTTCTGCTTTTCTTCAATAATTTAGAAAGTCGTGCATGTTTTTATATATTGTAAAATTAAGTTAGAATTTGTCATCCATATTTATGGCCGTTTCATGGTTCCAATCTTCGTAAAAGCAAAGTACATGTAATATAATTATAGAACAAAATTAACCACACTTAAAAGTCATATGGCCGGCGGCTCGGTTGTGCCCGAAAGTTCAATCGTGCTATCGTTGTGCTATTGGCTGATAATGTAGTACATTTACAAAATATTGACTACGATAGTGTAGTACATTTTTTACACTATCGGTCTATTTTGTGGTACAATATCGGTTAGTGATACAGTATCGGTAATTTGTGTGACGTTATCGGTTGTTGACACATTATTCGTTGGTTATGCTACATACATATCAATTGTAACAAAACTATTGAAGCGATGTAATGGTTAGTGCAGTGGCATAGCTACGAAGGGCCGGGGGAATGTTCCCCCATAAATTCCAGGTTCCCCTTCCCCCCTCCCCCCCCCCCCCCCCCCTCCCCCCCCCCCCCCCCCTCGCCACAAAAGCATAGATACCTATGGTGGCCCTGAAGGGACTACGCAGATCGTGAATATTGACGTCAATATTCACGACAAATTTCACGACCTTCCTCAAAGTCGCAAATATTGACGTCAAATTTGACGTCAATATTCACGACTTTCCCAAAAAGTCGCGAATATTGACGTCAAATTTGACGTCAATATTCGCGACTTGCCCCCAAAATCGCAAATATTTTGACGCGAATATTTTTCCACAAGCTAGGTTTTGGCTAGTCTTGCTCCAAGACCGAGTTTTTCATCTGTCCGTCTATGCAGTTGTTCATCGATCATCCATACTCAGAAAACGGGCTTAGAAACAGTTCAGAAACAAATCTCGTGAACTGAACTTAAAGGTAGGATACACCATTTGCAGACATCAAAAATATTTACTACCGAATTATTAAGAAATATCTTACTTATTTGAAGGTAAATTATGATTCTAGGCATCCAGCAAAATTATCGCGCTAGATATCCTGTAATTATTTCGAAAAATATAATTTATAAAAATAAATTCGCGATCGCCGGATGGCGATCGCCATAAACACATAATAACATAAGAATATTCAACTGCCCCACGGCTGTTGAAAACAAACGCAGTTTTTCGTGATTTTCTCGCCATCCATAAATTATTGTAAAACGTCGGACAGGTCAGTTAAACGAGATTTACTATAAAATACAACCCCCCAAATCCACCCATTCATGATAATTCAAGCAATTACCAATGGTGTATCCTACCTTTACCGTTGAAACAAATCCACTGATCTCTCGTGACAATCGAGGGCGCCCTCAATAGGTCCGTTTTCGGAGTATTGATGATTGATGAACTGCATGCTTACTGTACTAGACTAGACGGACGGTGCGCGCCCCGGAACAAGACTAGCCAAAACCTAGCTTGCTGGAAAAAAATTCGCGTCAAAATATTTGCGACTTTGGGGGTAAGTCGCGAATACTGACGTCAAATTTGACGTCAATATTCGCGACTTTTTGGGAAAGTCGTGAATATTGACGTCAATATTGACGTCAATATTCGCGACTTTGAGGAAAGTCGTGAATTTTGTCGCGAATATTGACGTCAATATTCGCGACTTTCGGGGAAAGTCGTGAAATTTGACGCGAATATCGACGTCAAATTTGACATCAATATTCGCGACTTTTTGGGAAAGTCAATGAGATGCTGAATCCCCCGCCGCCCTCCCCTCGTTCCCCCAAATCCTAAGCTATGCCACGGTGTGACCTACACCTTTTCTTTGTTTTACCCTTTGATGCATGTTTCAAGTGAATTATTGTTCCTCAGATAACCTATTTTCTCCTTGAAGCGTTGCATTTGATATTCCTGTATTATGTGTAACAACACAAGTGTAATCATCCAGACCCTGACAAGCTTCGGAAATCGATCCTGTCACGCGATGCCTATAGGCCTCAGGGGCCAGTTAAAATTAAAAAATTCAATTCAAACAAGCAAGACCAAAACATAGAGGAAAAAAATACAGGATAATAAAACTGATGTTTGTGATTGCGACCTTAATTTATGCCAACACAAACCTTGGAGATCTACTGAGATTGTTTCAACACCTGCACGATGTTGACAAGGTGATGTCTCTCATCCATCGATGTCTGTCTGACAATGATAGAGACAGATTGCATCTCTAAGGGAGTTGTTTGTTTGTTTGTTTCAGATGACTCTTTTTGTATTATATACTCAAGAGAAAACAACATCGAGGACGTGAATCACTTTGATTGTCAAGTCCACGATCTTATTCGTTTCTCAGGAGACTTCTTAAAACGGAGTATTTTTTTGTTAGTAATTTGTCTTATTTTCTTCTTTCGCCTATTCCTCTGTCCGGAGCCCCGTTGTATAATCCAGAAATATTCTGCACACGGGGGAAACGTGTGAGTGAATTTGAACTACAGCGTTTCATCAGCTTCATCTATATTTAGATGTTTGTGTATATAACGCAATTTGATGCAATTTGTCCTATCTTTTTTCTTTTCAACCCTGACTTGAAGTAAACTGATTAAACCCGGCCACGGTTGACATCAGAAGGAACCTTGAGCATGAATGTAGGTTTCTATTCAGAGCAAATTTGGGTTGTCTCAGTGCGCGAGTAGGCCGTACATTGGTTGACATCTGGGTAAATGTACGGAGCACATCATAATAGTACGTTGAGGTTTTACTTCAGGTAAATTCCTTCAAATATCTTAAATCGCTTTTGATATGTTTTCAAATATAAAAGGAATATAGCACTTCTAATGACTAACTAGAGTAAAAGTGTGCATAAGCTTTCTATATAGCTACTTCATCAGATGCAATGAAGATTATGTTTTTTCAGAATTAATTTTTTTTATTGTAAAAGTGCGTAAATGTGCTGAGCATTAACATTACTAAATTGGGTTAAAAATAAATTATGACATGTTCTCATTATCAAAAAGAAATATTGAAGTATAGAAGGCAAATGAGGCAAATACCCATAGTTCTTTTTTTTTAAAAGAAACATAATAGTTCTTGGCCTGTTAAAGTTGGGAAGTAACACACACAGCCACTTCTGGATCCACAAAACTCAATCCAGTATTTAATCCATAGCAAGAGAAATCATGTTATAACACTTGGTCTAGTTTCGCAGACATCAAAGAAATGAGCGAGTCCCAATCTTGGACGTCACTGGGGCTTCCGACGTTTTCCGGGTCGGTGTTTTTTTGAAAATTCAAAGGTCTTATCCCTATATTAGTCGTCTGACCGAAAACCGCAGTTGGTCCGTGAAAGCGGGAAGTAGTATTTCACGATTTGTTCCCGTACATAGATCTATTCTGAAGCATGCAGTCGGCACTCCCCATTTTCCAACGTCAAGAGAACGTCATGTTTTCTCTGTTCACAATTATTTTCCCCGCAAGACGAGGCGGGGGGAATCCCATACGACAAACGTGTGAAAATATGTGACATGTTCTCTCAAAATCAGACGCTTTTTACGGGCAGAGTTTGAGAAAAAGATTTACCCCAATACAAAGTGGATGTGGTATTTTCTTTTTTGCTTTATATATTTTGTAATATACATTTTATACTGTAAAAGATTCGGACTGCAATTATAACTTTAAATGTACTAGTATTATTGCTGATTTGTAGACTGCTCTTAAAAGGCTCTAAATTTAATACGACTAATACAACTTCATTGTTTTATACACTCTTTTTTTTTACAGGGACAGCACAGGTACCATTTACCTTTGGTTAATACATCAATGAATTAAGTTTTTGTAAAATTATATAAATAACTCACACGAAACGAAATTGAAAGGGCGCTCTTCTTGAATCTAATGTCCATAACCTTTCTCTGTACTGCCGGTGTATTTGATCATCGGGAGATGATCAAATCTCACCAGTTAATTCGTTCCGGCTTATTATATTTTTTTAAAACGGGAAACTTGATTGCATATTATTCAATGTATCACATTGACAACTGTCAGGGCATGCAACGATAGAGAAAAGTCTACTAACCAGTTTTCGTGGTAAGTCAGTATAATACGAATGTGGAAATGTTCAGATTTGAGAACTTTTTGCAGTCATTATACCCTTTGCCACCATTGCAGGCAGCTTTTTAGGTCCGGTTACCTGGTCAAGCAGACAGGAATCCGCGACAGTAGGCAAGCAAAGAAGGTGGAGGAGAAAACCGAGATCGTGTTTTAAAGGTCTATACACCATTTGCAAACATAAAACAAAACTACTTAATTATTTTGAAATCCCTCACTTGACTGTACATCTGGTGTGCTGTGGTTTTCAAGAAAAGTGGAATTTTGTATCAATTTCCAACGATTGCGGGACTATTTTTAAACACTGTCCACAATGTATTAAATTTAGTTAGTCGAAATTGCACATCCGTGAATGGGTGCATGCCAACTATTCTGGTTTCCTAACCTGATAATTCCCTCGACATCTATACATCATGAGTAGACCGTGGGATGATGCTCCAAATTTTGTTTTCCAGCAATATAACTACTTATATTTGGGCTTAAAATTCGTAGGGAATTCTACTTACCACGTCACAAAAGTCGTCAAGACCGAATCCTGCACATTATGGATTTATTTGCGAAAATGTAAGCAACATAAATGCATATAATAAACAAATGACTATATGCGCTTGTGCAAGAAATAAAACGATGACTATAGGCTGGACCAATGAAAGAGCTTGTTTCTAAGTACTTCGGTTCTACAGATTTAAGAAAGATGGCGTCTTCTCAGGAAACATCGTCCTGTGAAGGGGAAGAAAGTGGCGAATTCGAAGATGGCCCTGATTTTTGCTTGTACAGTTGTACAGTTCAGTTAAAAAAGCCTTGCCAAGTTTAGGGAATGTAGCAATCGCTGGCAGGAGTTGGATTGCCCAGAAAGCGTGATTTCTAAAAAGAATATCGGCATCGAAGATGTACTGCCGTGTCGATGACGCCGGTGACGCCTAGAGCCTAGCCCGGACAAACATGACAAATACCTTCCAAGCTCATCAAAAAGCACAGCCCCAGTTGCTGATCGTAGTAGGCCCAGTACTAGTGGAAGTCAAAGGTATTTATAGGCAAAATTTCATTTATTAATTTTGTCCCAGCTTTAAAAAAAAATTAATATTTTATCAATTGTTTTTTTGTAAACATTGCCTCAACTCAAACAATTATACAATGAATATGGAGGAGGGGGTGGGGGGGGGGGGGGGCATTTCAGGATACAAATTCCCATGGATAATGATACAGACGGTTTATACTTCTTTAAGGCAAAGGTAGGTAAAGATTGTAGAAAAACAATTGTATAATATTATTAGTAGTAGTTATTATTGGGGATTTTTCATGGTGTCATGTCAACTTGCCCCCTGAGCGACTCGTCCCCTGGCCGACTCACCCCCTCAGTAGGCAATCCACTCGTTTGAATAATTGACCTTGTACGATGTATCGGTATAAACCATACAATTCGTCATTTTCAGGAATAAAAACGAACTCTCAACCTAGACATGACTGTACATGTACATGTACTGTATTTTGCCCGTATGAGCCCACGATGTAAATCAAATCATAGCTTTTTGTTATAAGCTATACAATTTTATTCAAAACAGCTATAGCCTAGGTTTTGAAAAAAGTTATAAAACGTAAGTATAGGCCCATTTTTACTAACATTTTTTGAATTTGGAAATTAATTGCGATTGATTGCGTGTATACGTGAATCTCTCTTCAATGATACATAATTGATATTAGGAAAGAAAATCAAAATGTCTAGGTTGAGAGTTTGTTTCTATTCCTCAAAATGTATCATTTTATGGTTAGGGATACAATGTCCATGGTTCAAACTGCCTACTGGGGCGAGTCGGTCGGAGGGGGCGAGTAGGCCAGGGGACGAGTCGGTTAGGGGCGACTTTGTAAGGGGCGTGTAGGTAAGGGGCGAGTCGGTCAGCGGGCAAGTTATTTTATACACATCTAAAACTTAATAAGCATTGCACATAAACGATTCATGAAAATTTGACTGGTCCATCAAAACACTGGAAGGAGCAAGACCACCTAGGCACCTACCCTTTTTTGAATGTACCCCTAAACACCCTACACTTACGGATGGAGTAATAATCATGAAAGAATAACCTTAACGTCACCATCTTTATTATTTTCACATTCTATAAGCAAAGATAAACAGTTTTCTTAGAGGTTCGCTATTTAAGGATTAAGCCTAATTTTATTAAAATGAGTAATTAGGGCCTAATTTATTGATTTTTTTTAAAATTAGACTTGGACGCCTTTGGTACCACATTCAGTGTTATTGGCACTTCTGCAATACAACGACAATAAAGTGGGCAGAGGAGAAACAAAGAAAGCTTGAGCTGAAAAAACAACAAGGTAAAGAAACAATTTCTTCATTACTTTTTAATTAACAATTAATTTACGTAACTTTCTTCTTCTTTTTAATTTTGGTAATTTTCAACTGAGACCAGTATCTTCTTTTGGTATATCTCAACATTTGCATAAAATAACAAACCTGTGTAAATGTTGGCCAAAAGTTGAGAGAAGATAATACAAATTTATTTATGATCTAATAATTTTTTTAATTATTTGTGTTACCAGTTCATTACTCAATGCTATTGCTTTTCTTAATACTGTATACTGTTGTTATTGTACCATCACCAAAACTATAGATTCTTTTCCTACAATGTCGCTGAGTATCTTTTTCTAATTCACTTGCAGAAAGGGAGAATAGTGATGTCAGTGACAAAGAGACAACTGAAGATGAACCACGTCCCAAAAGGTTGCTACGTTCAGGCACTGGTGATTCAGAAACGCCTCAGCTACCCGGTAGAGAACACGTGCTCCCCGTCCAGTGCATCATATGCAGAGGAAGAAAGTACATCAAAGAAAAAGTCACACGGAAGAGAAAGATTGAGCGACTAGTGCAATGCGAGACAGGTACAGGGGGAAACTGGTGAAAGCAGCAACGATCAGACAAGATGAACGTTTGCTACTGGACATCCAGGACAAAGATTTGGTAGAAGTTGAAGCTAGGTACCATCGGAGCTATTGCTATGTAAAGTACACTAAGGTTGCTCGAAATGTATCTGAACGTCCTGATACTGAAATTCATAATATGGATTTAATTGAGTCATATGCTAAATTCGGTAAAATAATACTTAAAGAGAAAATCATCGATGGTAAGGAAATCTGGCGTTTAACAAAACTAAATAAGTCGTTCATAAAGATGGTAAAAGAAGTTGAAGGTTTAGATTTTCCCAACTACAAGACACACAGCCTAAAGTGTAGAATGAGAAAGTCTCATCCAATAATACAGTTTTGTAAACCGTCACGTTTTTAGTAACACAGACAATTGAATCACACTTTTACATAAGTGTGACATCTGAAAGGAAGGAATAAAAAAAATACATGAGATCATTAAAATGTGTATCACGTGTCAGCAATATAGTTTCAAATTATTTATTTTATTTTAATTATTAGGTTTTTCTAAGTTCTATTGACTTGGCAAATGAACAAAATGAGGTCCAAAAAAGTTTGTCGGTGACAGTAATTTTAAACCATTGCAGTATTTATTAAATAAAATCATGGGAAAAATTATTTACTTGCAAAATAAGAAACATTTGAATGTTTTCCGTGTATGTTAAAAAACAATAATTGCATGAGATCTGGGCAAAAAGTATTCAAAAACCTGTAAAGGAAAAGCAAGATAAAATAGTCGGGGTAACTTCCCTATTCCTTTGTACACAGTTCTCTAGTTTTAAGAAGCAGAGGGCGCTATTTTCCTAAAATTATTTTCTAATTACAATAACTCATTAGTGTGCAGGTTTTGCCCTTGACGAATTTCACATGTTTTTCAGGACTATCTGAAGTAAATCTGGGGGGAAAAATCAGGTAGTTGCAGAGGGTAGACTACAAAACTCAAAAACTAGAGCCTTTTTAGATGATCATCCCACGGTCTAGAGTCACTGCAGACAAATGACTCGACTCGACTCCCTCATCAGAAGACTCGACTTGACTCGAGTAAAATCTAATAACACTATTGCCCCCCCCCCCCCCCCCCACCCTAAACAAACCAAAAAAAAAAAAAACAACAACAACTTTGCGGACAATATTTGGCATGATTTACGGTGCAAAGATTACCTTTACGCCAATTCGCGAAATATTATGTATCAAAATAACTCGAATTGACTCGAATCACAAAAGTCAGGCTTGTTACAACTTTGGTCTAATATCTCCTTTAGCCGATCCGAACCAAAACGAAGCAAGAATTTCAACCCACTCCCCTCAATAATGCAAATTGGGAATAGTCAGGTGCCTGTTTTTTCTTCAAAGTAGTGTTTGTTTTTGTAAGCGGTGCATGGACTTGCATGGTAATTTGGGTCTTGCAGAATAAAAGTGTGGTCTTGCATGAAAAATGTGCATTTATTTTGAATGATTTATTGTGTTCTTGCATGAAAAACGGGATTTTGAATAAATCCCGCCTTGGCTTTCCGTAGCCGCGCGTCACGACATGGAATGCGTTGAGACAGACCGTAAAATGTATAGATCAGGTGTTGCCGGTTGCTGTTTTGTGTATGTATTCACACAAAGTGGCCGCCTATGGGTTTTCCAGAATTGACACTAAAATGACAGTCGGTTGTTCAATTTCAATTAAACAACATTAATTTCCGATTTCACCAGCCTTTAAAAAAATGTAATTAAGAAAAAGAAATGGGAATTTGGGGCACAGCCAATAAACAAACACAGACATATGCCCGTATCACTGCTAACTAAATTAACAAAAGTACATGTACAATAACAAGAAAGGGCAAAAGACATACGCAATTCCAGGAATGATATAACTATTAAATTAACCACAAAGGATGGATTTAAAAGTAGGAAAAGTAGGAAACGGTTTTTTTTGTTGCCTTGAGACGACAATACGCACTTTGAGTAAAAATCCACATTCATTTTACGTTGAATCAAAATCCGCTTATCATGGGCCCACCCGGCATTGCATCGCATTTAACTTGATTTCAGACCCAGAAACCTGCACCAGTTTAATCGCCTCGGCAAAAATAACCCGCAAACTCATGCAAGTGGGTAAATGCCGTCAATAGGGGACGGGGCATTGTCCGACCGTCTTCCCTCTTTTGTTTGTACTCTAACGTTTTCGGATGATCGCCATAGGATTTGCACACGAGTCTGAATCGGGGACCTTTGCGGAATAGGGGACCCCATTGTTCCCTTTGTCATACGTCCCCTATTTCAATCAAAAACAAACGCGGCAACACAGGAAATGCCGCAAATGTCAAGAACAAATCCAGGGGCCAATTTTAGGGAGCTGCTAAGCACAACAATTTGCTTAGCATGAACATTCTTCCTTGACAAAAAAAGGGTTACCGATCAAATTTTCAGGTGATGTATTATTGTTTGTGACTGGTGATCAGCTGGGTTTTATTTGGTTTAGCATTAAAATCACATGCAATATTTGCTAGTAACCTGTTTTACTGAGCACAATTTTTGTTGTGCTAAGCATGTGTGTACTTAGCAGCTCCATGAAATTGGCCTGTACTCTCATACAAGAAAAGCTTTATGGAGCCAGGGTGAAGGATATGCAATTCTCCACACGCACTTAATATGGAGCTAATCTGTTCTCAATGCCAGCTAAGAACTTAAAGTAAGACCTCTCGACCTCTAAAGAGGAAGAATTACTTAAAGCTGCTATCAAACTAGATAGGGTGAAGGTTGTTGTGGTGAATATAATGCGCGTGTAGGGTAAATGGCAAACGGTAAATGGTAAAGCAGAAAACTGCGCATGCCCGGTGACACAGGTTGGGGTCAAATGAAAGGTGCTTATAAGATGGGAACTCCTTAGGCATAATACTGCACTTAATGAAAAGCATAGTTATGTTCCGTTTTTCATCAAGCCTGTCTCTCTTTAATATAAGACCCTTGTGGGAATGTAGATACGATCTCAATAATAGTTTCACCACGGTCCCTATAGTCCAGGAAAAATAAGTTTTGACCTCAAACAAATTGCAACAAATTGTTTTTCACCACAGTACACTTCTATAAGGTTCCTAGAATTACATACTAAAAATCTACAAAAATCCAAGTGGTGGAAATCGTTAATCCCTGCCATGTAATATGTTTATTCCCATATTTGGGTATATATTTTATTTTTATTTTTTGAAAAGTTTATTTTGGTGATTCTACTTACATATCCTTACTTCAATAACATTTGCTAAAGCATATAAGTGACTGAATAATTATGAGAACACAGTAATTATCCAAAATGACAACTTTGTGACCCTATAAATGTGCGCACATTACACTGTCTCCAGATATCATCATGTAGTCAGTATTGGTGAGCTTCAAATTCACCAAGTTGCTTACTGGCACAGTTATCATATTAAAACCTTATGAAAAATCATATGAACAATAATTCTTCCAAATAGGCACTTTGGGAGACAAATTAGCGATAGTTTTGATTCACTTGGGAGACAGTGGCACTTAGGGAGACATTTCAGTGTCTCCCTAAGTGTCTATCTACCCCACAAAACGATATTTGGGAGTTATTTTTGCTCGGAGAAGACAGATTTGGGTCTAAATAGCATAAATATGAAATTTCGTGGAAAAAGCTCCAGGTAAAAACGGGTTAGGTTACAATAAAGATTGTGCACGACTCTATGGGATTGTCTCCCAAAGTGCCCATTTGGAGGTATAATAATAACATTGTGATATTTAGCCCAGCAAACAAAAACTTGGAAAAAATGATGTGTCTATAAATTGGGCTAAAAAGTAGTTAAAGGGTTGCCTAACATGGAAGACTTGAACAAGTTCAAGGAAATCCCCAAAATACATTTTAACGTAGATATGATTATTGTAAGCAACAAAAATCTTAAATTTGGGGGGTTTCCTTGAACTTGTTCAAGTCTCTCACCTTAGGCAACCCTTCACCTACTTTAGCCCAATTTAGGGACACATCATTTTTTCCAAGTTTTTGTTTGCTGGGCTAAATATTACAACGTTATTATTGTTCATATGATTTTTCATAAGGTTTTAATATGATAACTGTGCCAGTAAGCAACTTGGTGAATTTGAAGCTCACCAATACTGACTACATGATGATATCTGGAGACAGTGTAATGTGCGCGCATTTATAGGGTCACAAAGTTGTCATTTTGGATAATTACTGTGTTCTCATAATTATTCAGTCACTTATATGCTTTAGCAAATGTTATTGAAGTAAGGATATGTAAGTAGAATCACCAAAATAAATTTTTTTAAAAAATAAAAATAAAATATATACCCAAATATGGGAATAAACATATTACATGGCAGGGATTAACGATTTATGCAAATTAGACATATTTCCACCACTTGGATTTTTGTAGATTTTTAGTATGTAATTCTAGGAACCTTATAGAAGTGCACTGTGGTGAAAAACAATTTGTTGCAATTTGTTTGAGGTCAACAAAGTAAAATTATGTATTTTGCCTGGACTATATTATGTCCGATAAACAATGGCCGCGCTGTACACGAAGTGTGAACAGCGACCTCACGCGGCTAGGTTACAATGCAAATCAGTTAAATCCACATGCACACAGTCGACGGAAAGGGGGGCCATCTAGATTGACACGTGTAAGCCCTTGCTTGTTAGAATTTCCATTGGCTTAATTTGTACTGTTACACATACAAAGCTATCCAGACTTCCTTCAGATGAAACATAGCAATTTATTTATAGATTAGAAAACCATGTGGTTGGCTTGCACCCTTTCACGAATGTGTAACCGTATTGCAAAAAAACATTTTAATTAACGAAATTAATAAATTTAGGGCAGTATTTAAACATGTCAGGTTTTTCAAACGACCGCCGGCTTGGGATCGTTGGAAATTGATACAAAGTTACACTTTTCTTGATCTCCATTGGTAAGTGCATGCTTGAATTGTGGGTGGATTTTGGGTGTTGTATTTTATAGTAAATAGCTTTTAACGGACCTGTCCTAAGTTTTAAAATCATGGATGCCGGGAGAAAAAAAACGGCGTTCGTTTTTAACCTTCGGGCAGTTGTTCTTTGTATATTAATTATTTTTCGCAATTGCCGTTCGGAACAATGACAGGATACCAAACGCAATCATTTTCCTGGATGCCTAGAATCATCATTTTATATTCATTTCATTAAATAAGTAAGACATTTCTTTCGATGTCTGTAAGTGTTGTATACGACCTTTAAAAATTACTTGCCTGAGGGACTTCCAACATAATGTTTTCATGTTCAAAAGGGCCGGCCTTTATTCTTGTACCAATTCTACCTCACGGATCTACTATACTCTGGTTTGTCCTCACCCTCACCCCTCCCCCTCCCCTCCCCCTAAAAATGAAGATGACTTATTATTAATTGGAGTATACATAATTTGTTTTGTTTCTGTAATTTAAAAAACAATTGCCCTTTGGGCGGGGGAGAGGGGGGGGGGGTGTAGTATATTATTTAAAAAATGTGTTACACTGACCTGTTTCAAATTTTTGGTTTGTATAGATGCTGGAAAATCAAGAAATGTAATCAAGATAAAACATACATTTATAGATGTTGGAAAATTGTAAGGTCAGATAATCAGTCTAGCTGGCTTGTACCCTTCACAGGTTTTTAATCATTTTGAAAGAAAATGCGGAATAACTCATGATAAATTAGGAGTAGTATTTGAAAACAAACACAGGTTTCTTCCAACGCTGGTCGGCCGATCAGTGTTGGAAATCGATACAAAATATACCACTTTACTTAAAAATGCTACCACACCTGGATCATGATTTTCACCTGGATCATGATTTTCCAGGATGTTTTAGACTGTCATTCCCTGACAGCCCAGTAATTATTTTATGATAATTTGGTCATTTTGTTTTGTTGATGTTTGCAAATGTTGTATATTCCCTGTAACGTAGGCCCTTGGATCAAGTCGGTCTGGGAGAAACTTTTCTAAAGTTGTCTATTTGTGGCATCCCGTCTGCGAAATCAGCAACTGAAGTTGACATTGAATAGTATACAATAAAGGAAACGATGAGTCTCTACCCGTCTGTTGCCGATGTACCCCCAAAACACTCCGACAGTAAAGCAATTAACTTTACAGGTGAAACATTATTGCTGCGCGATCCTAAACAGTTCCGCAAACATTTCATTTCCTGAGCTAGGCCAGACTATCAGCGGGCCGGGGCGCCACTCGAGTACGCCACGGCCGATCGCGACGGCCCCAGTATATAAACTTCAAGCCAATAGGGACAATTAGATTTTGATAAGTGTACGGGATACATTATGGCTCAAAATGTCGCCTATTAAATTACCATTTTGCGTTGTTATTTCATCTGATACAATATCAGCAATTTACTTCTCATAATAAAATGTTGAAATGTATAATATAAAACTGATAAAGTATCAAACAAAATGGCGTTTGTGCAAGGAGCGTGGTTATACAACGTAATCTGTTGAGCAGTGAACATGGAGGTACTTGTTGCGAGTTGCAAGGAAGCGTCATGTTGGACCAAACCAAAAAGTTTGAAATGGCAAAACCCTGACTCTGCTTGCGGAAAATAAGCTTACGGATAAGAATCTTGACAGCGGCTGAATTGTACCCCATAGAGCTGCAATATACCACGGGGGACGCATGAAAGGGCAACCCCTTACCATCAGTTCAAGCCTAGTTCCACCGACGCCATTGAACCTAGCTCCTATTCAAACAAACTAACCTTGCACAAATACCACACGGTAACATAAAAGGGTTATTTTTGCAGCGCGTAACGTGCAGAATATTGCCTCAAAGAAACATTGATTTGAATATGCTTACTCTAATAATAAGACACAAATAATACATTATAAAATATTTCTTTGAGGCAAGTTCCCTTCCCTGGACAAGGTGTAGTATCTAACTTGGGACCTACAAAATTCGATAACAGGTGTGACGTCTTCATACCCAATCTGTATAGAACACAATACCACTAACATATATTTTTTAAATACCGTAAACCATGGAACCCTATTGTCCCTCTTTTGTTTGTACTTTTTAAAAAGGCCTTCCATATGATTTGTACACGATTTTTCAATCATGGACAGTCGGTCAATCGTTGTCCCTAGTCCACGATTGCCGGTGTTTACATACTCACTGACACGAACAGCGCACACCCAAACCCACAAAAGACCTTCAAAACTTCCAAAACTACAACAGCCAAAAATAAATATCATCATCATGCAAAATACAAATAAAATGATTGGTATTTTAAAGCATTCTTTATTTCTTTGCGAGCTACGGAAAAGTTGACAGAGCTATAATGCACTCAACAATTCAGATTGAACAAAATAAACATTTCCCGAAGTAGCACAGTCTATCCTGAATTTGTGTAACTAAGAAATGGTACATCGTTGATAACACATAATAAAGAGTCAAGCTGTAACGTCTTTCTTATGAACATTCATCATAATCACATCGTGTTATGGTTATTGTAATAAAACAAACTAATTAGCGTCACGTGAACGTTTATTTAAAAATCATAAATCAAGCTAATTGGGTTCTAACTATTTTGTATAAAAATACAAATTTTACGAGATCGTAGTAAATTTCTGAGATTTATACAACGACTGATTGAGGTCGTCGACTGCCTGTATACTGCTATATAGACGATGTCCGTTAAGTATTTGTCATCAGGTTGTCACAAGGAACGTAAGCATAATTCTCTTGAGCGGTTAACGACAGAATAACTTCTGGTCCGATATTTTAAAACAAGTGCTTTCTCAAACTGATTTTGTGATTGTCCGAAGAATGGTATTCTCTAATGGCTGATGCACTTTATATAGACGCCAAGGCATGCATATACAAGATTTATATTTCACATATATTATTATAATAGCTTACCAAATCATAGACCATTATATGATTCCACAAAGCGGCTTAGGGCCTTCCATAATATACACGTTTGGAAAAACAAAAATAGTCTGGGAACCAAGTTAGAAAAGAAGCTTATTTTTTTAAGTTCGTTTCACCCGTAAAGGGAAGGGTTTGGCCCTTGTACATGAAAGGGGGTTGTCTTTGGAGTATTTTAAGACCGGGTGTAAGCATCCAAAGTTGCAGCAATGTACTGTAATTCACCAATCTCTCAAGGTACCCCGCCTTGCTACTCACATCCCCTAAATGCCTATTTTGTAGGAACAAAGTATAGGCCGAGTAAAAAAAAACGTACACAATATTTATGTTTCTATTGAAAAACAATGGTTCAAGGATGTTATTGTCACACGTTGACTTCCTCTCGGCTATCAGAAAGGGATTTGGCCAATGGTAATGATTGGAGGAAACAATAAACTGGTGCTAACACAATCGCATTGTTTAGCTCTACCTTAATACAATTTGAATGATCTACTCAGAATAGCCGGAAATATTGGGCACACTTATTGTATTTCTGAGAAAATTGACTTTGATTTAATTGGTTTTTTTTTCTCAGCCTATACCTTGGGGACTGTGTGTAGCAAGTACCTAGGAAGATCGGTGAATTAAAGTACCTTGCTGCCACTTTGCTGCGGTCTTAAAGATGGACTACAACGAAAACTCACACATTAAATTTATTATCGGACCTTGTTTATGTTGTGTTCAGGTAACACTTTATTGTTACGGTCATGTTTTTCTCTAAATAATTTTGTTGCAATTTGACCGACAAAATTAGACCTCGATTCTTCGATTTTGAAATTTCCCGCCCTGTACTGGTTCCCGGCAAAGATCCACTGAAAACCACAATGAAATCCACGATATAGTACCAGCGGACTTGTAAACCAGCGAAAAGTGATGACGTACTACCCATGAGCAACCGAGAGTAAACAAAAAACGCCATGTTATTCCGTGTGTATTATGTATGCGTTTTCATGCAGAGGCATGAAGTTTTTACGAATCTTTTTTTATAGTGTATCACTATCAGCTACAATAATGCCAACTTCATGTGTTGTTGGTGGATGCACGAGAAATTGTTCGAAGAATCCAGAGATTCATTTTGTGCAATTTCCGCGGGATCCTGCGTTATCAAAGGAATGGGTGAAGTTCGTAAATATTACACGAAAGGATTTCACCTTCTGACATGTCTGACCTTCTCGGCAAGAAGTAGGCCTTTGATTTGTTCAGCACATTTTTCAGAGGACTGTGTTGAACCTTCAAGTGCTTTGAAAAATTCACTGGGATTGACAACAAAGTTTCGTTTGAAGCCTGGATCGATCCCCACATTGAAAGCGCCAAACATCTAGAGAATTCGTACTACTACCACCAGGCCTACTGCTTCTACGTCGGCCGAGTCATCGGCAACCGCCGGGTCTGCCGTGGCCGCAGAGTCATCGCCTTCTCTCTCGTCTGGTGAGCTCCCCTCATCGCTAGAGCTGCCATCACTGTCCTCAGAAGTACCTCCACGAAATGCCTCTTCCTCATCTCTACTGTGGTCTTCCCAATACTCGCTGCTATCGGACATTTTTCGCTGTTTTTCGGTCGAAAATAGTTGTACCAAAATATAGCCTAGCTTGTCCGCTGTTATTCCGCATTGCATTGTACGGTAAAAATGCACGCACACGATCGACCCGAGTAAATCGTCATGGGTAGTACGTCACACACAAAGTATGAATTATTCATGAGTTAAGGGCTTTTGCTGAAACTGAGTTTTTCTGGGTCGTAGAACGCCGATCAATTTTGGGGTTTTTTTGCATGAAGGAACAAGTTTTATTGAATACTAATGATATATTAGTAATCATTATACATTTCTCGAACAAAAAAAGGCAACAAAGCCTTTATCATTATTCCGTTGTAGTCCATCTTTAAAATACTCCAGAGACCCCCCCCCCCCCCCCTTCTGTATGTACAAGTGCTAAACCCCTGAGAGGTGAAACGAAACGACAGATTCCAGAAGCTATAGCTCGCAGACTGAACAAAAGCTGATATACCCGATCAGTTAACTGAATAGATTATTTTTAATATTCCCCTCCCCTAAATTTTAAGGAATTCGCCTTATTTTCTTGAAAATTAACCAAGGGTTAGCCTTGGGTTTTATTTAAAATTGGCCAAAAATAAAATAATTGTAAGAGGTTAGCCTCGCGTTATTTAAAAATTTGCCAAAAATAGGCTTTTGGGGGAAATAAACAATTGTATTTTTTTTTTAAATTGGCCAAAAATTTACTTTTGAAAAAAATTGAAAATTGTAAAGCTTTTAGCCTCGCAATTTGTAAGAAAATTGGTAAAAAAAAAGACTTTTTGGAATCCGCAGTCGAGAAGTTTAACCCCTCTGCCATTTTACTACCAGTTAAGATTGTTTCAAATCGATTTGCCTTAATAGGTTGGGAAGTTGGAGTAATAGCTGGAGTAAGAAGTAGTGGAAACTGTATTTGTAGGGCTGATGAGCTCACGCATTAATTGTCCGAAAGCTCGACTTATTTTATGTCGATTGAGGGCGCGCCACACAAATAGCGGTCACCAGCGAAACGCGGGCTGCACCAAATACGCGCTCACGTGAAACAACGCGAAAACAAGAAGAAACTTCGGACATTATGCTCATGTGGTGCTGGTTTATGCACGTGAAGGGCAGGTCATTTTTTAAAGTGTACACATACGAAAGCATGGCTGAGCTCCGACCCTGAAAGTTGTTAGAGAATGAAGAGACAATCACCAGCTCCACATCCGAGCCAAAATATCGCAGAACATCTCACTGTATTGGGCCTAAAACTCCGTCGATACGTCATATCGGGCCAATTTATGCTATAGAAAACCTTTTCAGAAATGTCGGGCTATTTTATGCTATACAAATATATTCGACGCCCCCCACCCCCTTATTCCACTTATACTCACTGTTTTCGTCCCTAAATAAAAGTTGTAGTCTATTTTTATTTCTTTAGCTCCGAAATACTGAATACTTAATACTGCTGTTTTGTTTCCGAAAAAAATTGATTAAAGTGGTCAGAAATTGTCTCAGATCGCACCACAGAGCATCTTGAATCAAATTGTTTTCGGGGCCTCAAAGGAGCCCCAAGCCCTAAAGGCTTCGCATTAGTTTTTGCAGGACCTCCCTTTGGAAGTATCCTGGATCCGCCTATGCGCGATGTAATGATTGTTATATCAATGTTGTCATTACAACATCAAATAACTAGTTATTAATAATAACCTTTATGTCAAAACATAGCAATTAAGATAATGAAAATAAATGCTGCGGCAACCTTGTTCTAGCGTATCTAGACGTTACAAATATGTTGATAGTTCCTAATTGGATTAGAACATTTTATGACGTTTCTACACGGGCATGGCAGTATATTATTTTACGCTACTAAAAAAGAGATGTTTTGTTTCTTTTCATTTAACAAAAAAAGGTATCAAAATGCTGTCTTTGACCGGCACAGTTAGATGTCATTCAAACAATGATTTGTATTGTATCTCCTATTGTATTCTTAAATTATTACGATATTATCTATTTCATATACGTTATATTATTTATTTATTAAAACACCTCCCTCGCACTATGCAACTGATGCATATGTAATCTTACAATATACAAAATACATACCGTTGTTTTATTCGTTAGTTCCAATACCACACTGCGTTCTGTATGCTTATACATCACATTCAAAAACCATACATACAAAATGGTACGATCTTTGATTTATTTGCATTTATATCCTGGCAAAATATCCTGGTCGGCATACCACATACGCGTGTTTTTCCCGTCAGGCTGCCATGAAATCATGATACACTCCGGTACTAACTTAAGTTTCGGGGTCACTTCAATTCGTGACCTTCGAAACTCGTTCCGATGAACATTATCAAAACGCGTTGTTAGTGTAGCCCGGCCAATTTGGCGACACGGATTCCGGGACATAGTGCCCATTTTAAACAACCCCCGAAACTCGAGTTATTTGGGCTTATTTCTTCCTCTGTACCGTGGGAGTAGTCATGATTCTGTAACCGAGTGGTGGTTGTTTGGTCACAACGATATTAACAAATATCATGAAACAGGAGGGGTTATCCAAACAAGCGTCCAGCGCTCTCGCAGTATGTTTAGTTTATTAAGTATTCAAAAACGAGGTCACGCACAAAGTGCCATGCATAAATCGCACATAAAAGGAACGGCTTTTAATTCAGTGCGCTGCGGACTGACTGTGACCTATGATGCCCACCGTGCATAGCAACGCTAGCGTTAACAGACGACACGCGCATTTAAAAAATGCCGCGCGTATATATACAAACGTTCTACGCGTACATTATAGCGCGCAGTATCAAGATTTGACGCGTCCTTGTTACAAGTTACCGTAGAACTGTTGCATTCGGCCAATCATTGGCTTACATGATGCTTACATTTATAGCGCACAGTATCAAGATTTGACGCGTCGTTGTTACAAGTTACCGTAGAACTGTTGCATTCGGCCAATCATTGGCTTACATGATGCTTACTAGACCATGGGATAAATATGAAATAGGCATTCACATTTTAAGAATTGTGACCCCCTCTAGAAGCTACCTGATATTTTCCAGAAATACAAATATGATCCTATTGAATCAGAATATCAGGTTCGCCAGAGACAAAAATTGCACATTAATTAGGCTTAACCAATATCAAGCTAAATTGGTTATCAAGCTAAAATATCAAGCTTGAAAATAGCGCCCTCTGTTGGTAACTTCGGGAGAGGTGTGTACAAAACCTATGAGGAATTGAAATGTACACAAACAAATGGCAGGGGGCGATATGAGCTCGTCTGGACAGAAATGACTGCTGTTTTTGTTTTCCCGATTTCCTGTATATTCTTTATTTAAAGAAATATTCCTAAACCAAGATTGTTATAGTTTTGTTCATGTTATCAACAGTTCAGTTTTTGTTTTCATAGTTTCTTTTCATTTTATCAACCGAATGTTTGTATCTTGCCTGTGTTTCTTTTTGATTTTGGGACTCCCCCCCAAAAAAAAATTAAACTCCCCAAAACACAAGAACAGAAGAAAAGAAGAAGAAACAGTTATAAGAACAATTCCAAATATTTATTATACATTATTGCAAATTTTGTATCATTATTTTTGCAATTTTTTTAACAATATCAGAACTTCGTCAAGAACCTTTTTAGAATGGTATACTTTTAATTGCCATTTGATTGACAATCTTCAACCAATTGTTATCCTGAAAGATACAGCAATATTGATTATTGCTTTGTGAGTTATATCTGTGCATTAATTGTAATTCAATGATATGTTAAAGTTAGAACAGATTTGTGTAGATGTACAGTGTAATAATTATGCTTAAATGAGTTACAGGTAAATGTAAACCAGCACATCAGCTTCTATAAATGTGAGCAAGTGCTTTGTTTCAACATCTGAAAATCATTTTAAAATTGTGTTATGATGCTTCAGTAAACAAAATTATAACTGCATTTATATACCTGTAAAAACAAAAGGATTATCTTAACCTGAGGTGAAATTGAAGGAGTGATAATTAAAATACGAAATTATGTGTCGCGATAAGTAATTATTTTTGAGGGCAAGACTTTCACTTTTACGACACTGAAAATTAGTGCCATTTTAATATGTAAATCTTCTCAAGTTTTTTAATTTACATACTCCCATAAAACATGCTATGAAATAAGATAAGGCAGGTAAATTAAACCAATTTTCCTTGGATGAGCTTCTCCATTCTTGAAATGACAGTTGGTAATCTTGCTGCACAGTGTCATCATTTGCTTTCGACTTGTACTCCCTGGCTACTTTGGTGTACTTTGGTAACATGTACGGTGGTATTTTACCTCTATTGCTACTACATGTAGATCCCTATCCTGAATATCAAGTACATGTAACAGTAGCTCATCCTGCCTAATATTTGCTGCTTTAAGCAATTTCCCATCCTGCATTGTTTCGCAATTAACTAGCCGTTTTTCTTTGTTAGTATATATCTTTTTAAATGATGCACTGAACAGGCAAGACATGTTTTCTGCCTGGAAGAGGTTACACGTGTTGGTCACCAGAAGTTAAGGAACGCAGACCAGCTTGAACAAATTCAGCAAAGGCTCCCCATCTTGTTTGTCTGCCGTTTTCTTCTTCAGCAGCTGAAAAATAACAACATATTACATAAATAAACTAAAAAAAGCTCTAATTTTAACTTGTTATCCATTTATCCACTGAGTTTTTTGTGGGAGTGGATTCCACTCCCACAAAAAAAACACTTACATGTACTTTATCTAAAACCTCTAATGGAAGTGGTTAAGAATACATTTTTGTTGCCTTTAACTACAAAGTAGTATGCATGTTTTTCTATTATTTTATACTATTTTAATATTTCCCCCCAATTTTGTTTATGAATCCTCAGTTAATTTAAAGTTAGGATACATTATTGGCAATTGTTAGAATTATCAGAAATTGGTAACAAAAATGGGGGGCAGTTGTTGTCTTTTCTTTCGCGATCACCCGGCGACTATATTGAATTTTTGATAATAAAATGCATTTTTTTTTTACAATTATGGGATATCTAGCGCAATCATTTTGCTGGATGCCTAGTATCATTATTTACTTTCCAATAAGTAAGACCTTTTCCTAATAATTAAGTAGTAAATATTTTTGATATCTGCAAATGGTGTATCCTTCCTTTAACACAGAATTCATCAAGTCCTATATTTATATTTGAATCTATTTATATTTACATACAAATTACATTAAGCAGATGCCAAATGCTATTTTGTGCTGCTTTATTTATATAAGGGATTTTACTACCTTGTTCTATTTCTCTCTGGTCTGCCATTTTTTGTCTGTCTTCAGCCCGTTTGACTTGCAGAAGTGGTGGAGATGATCCCTCGGATTGTCGCTGTGTCTCCTACAGAATAATAATTTAAAACTTGGCACAATGCTCAACGTAACAGTAAAACACCAAGAACTGGAATTAGTTTCATACTTGGCCACCACCACATTTTATAAACAATAAATAATAAATTCCTAAAAAGGCTTAAAAAAGTGGTGACATTTATTTCTTTAGCCTTTTGGGGAGTTTTAATTTATGAAATAAAATGCGGTGGCCAAATACGGAGTTCTTTCCCCATAGACAAAAAACACTATTTAGTAAGGGACACTTTGTTGTACACATGGGTTAAAAATCCAGCATCAGTCCCTGCTTTGCATAGAATAAATACAAATAACAAAAATGGCCACTGACTTGAAATTGAACCTTACAACAATGATATTAAGGCCTGTAAGGCTGTAACATAACATTAACAATAAATTAACCGAATATTTGCCATATATTGTCCCATTCCTCCATGGCTGTCCTAGCCACAATAATAATCCTACCTTCTTTGGGTACGTCCACGGTCCTGGAAAGCACTTGAAAGAGCAATGGGGTGGCTGGCGTCTTAACTTCCAAGAGGCACGGCTTGGCCTCTAGTATCATGCCTACCCGGCTTGCCGATGCCGAATACCAATATCAATAAACGACAACGTAGTGGCAGTTTGGGGCAATTTAAAGCTGTGCCATCGCGTACAACACTCTCTGAATTTAGTCTAGCTCTTCACGCTGAATTGTATTACTTTAGATTTGGCATAAGTTGTGTGCATACAGCAATACAAAGGACTTTCGTCGCCTTCATCTTCAGCTAAATTCGCGTCCGATGAAGACGCCATCTTGCACAACGTGATCGCACCGACCCCGCTGAAACAAGTCGTGACATTGGTCAACGTTGCTTGAGAAACTCGTTGTGATTGGTTAGCAGTAAAAGTCATCGATTTATCTTTACATGGTTCGTGAAAATCATGGCTTTATTTCTTGAGTATTTTTCCAACTCAAATTTAATATTACTTGATAATGCGAATGTTTTAGGCTTGGCGAGTTTTAGGGTGATGAAAGACGGAATTTACACGAGTTTTAAGCAAAAAATGTAATAGCTTCTTGAGGGGGGTCACAAAATCAACGAATTTGTGAGACCATCCTGCGGCCTATACATTTATAGCGCGCAGTATCAAGATTTGACGCGTCCTTGTTACAAGTTACCGTAGAACTGTTGCGTTCGGCCAATCATTGGCTTACGTGATGCTTGATCAATGCTGGTTCAGTGAACATTATTCGCTTCTTCTTGAAAGCCCATGATATTACTGCCTGATAATTCACTCCACGTGATCGAGTCTCGACCAATCAGAAGCCATCAACTCTCCTAGGTATTTATTAATTAGGTAATAACAGTGCGAGAACCCGGTTATTACTGCGTGTTAATGACCGGGTTGGGGGATGACCGCTGGTAATGGATCGAGCCGAAGGCGAGGTCCATTACCAGCGGTCATCCCCCAACCCGGTCATTACCACGCAGTAATAACCGGGTTCTCGCACTGTTATTACCTTTAATAAATACCTTTTTACGAGAAAAATGGTGAAAATACTCCGAATTTCGCGGCTTCTTCTAGGCCGTTTTACAAACGCAGCTTCGTTTCCGTATTTTGGCTTTGTTCATGTAGTTTAGCAGTGGTACAGTTGTTTTCCTGGTTCCTAGTTTTACATAAGTAAAAATATGTCTAAAAGTCTCCAGTATTACAAAATCTGCCAAAGACTGAACGTTCATTTTGTCCTAGTTCCGGATCGCCCGTAAAATACATGCATCAACTACACGCGCGCGAGCGATTTCATATGACGTGTTCTGTGGGACAAAGTTTATCGGCTCGTTGCCGCGCGCCACACACGTACACGGACAAAACATTTCAAAGCGTTTCCTTGCAAGTCCTCTTTTTAAACTTTATTGGAAGTGAAAGTATTTGAAATTTATTTTAAACTGTATTTATATAAATTAATGAATACTTTATCAGAAATATAGGCTTGATTCGGGTTGGTTCTTATTCCTCCATGGTTCTAGGGTGATACATTTTCATGTACGAAGCAGTTTTTTACTCGATCTGGAATTGGTTAAACTGATCCGCAACTAGAAAAAGGGATGTCGGTATATTTGACGTCTTATTTTCAAATAAAGAAGAGCATAAATATCGAAACAAAAACTGTAGTTTCTCCATCACTCAAGGTAAACTTAAATTTCGAGGATTAGACTTGCCGAAAACAGCCTGAATATATTTTGCGATCCGGAACTAGAAAAACGTCTGTAATGTGGCCAGAATGCAGCCCAAAGCCGGGGTTTAGAAAACGGCCCTTGGAAAACCCATGATATTACTATATATAATGCCCTGCACGTGATCGAGTCTCGGCCAATCAGAATCCTTCAACTCTCCTAGGTATTTATTAATTTATATTAATTAATAAAAAGAACCATTGACTGCGTGCACCAAGGCAGAGATTTGGTGGTGGGGTTGAGTGGCGGTGCTTACTATGGCATGCAAAAAAACAATTTTTTTATCTCAACGAATGTTATTGGGAAAACATGCATAAATGCTTTTTTGTTCATCATTACGAACTTCTCGCATGTTCATGTATTTTTTTTCTGATCTGAACGTTTTTGCTTGTACATCTCAGCTTTTAAGCCATCACGCCTCTTAGCGTAAAAAAAACCCTATGGTCCGCCCCTTTTACTTTTACGCCATTTCGATAATTATGTTTTTGTGCACAGCAAACGCGTCTCTTCGTGAAAACGAAAAATGCAATTACATGGTTTGGAACCATGCGCCTGCGCCAGCATCGAAAATTTACAAGACCCAAAAAATAATGTGCATTATGTTTTCTTTGTTTTATTCCTAAACCTAAAATGTGATATCCATCGAGCATAACTTCTACACAGTAGGCCTTGATGTTAAACATCCTATTTAATATTCTGACCCATTTTTGTCGCATCCAAAATGAGCGGTTGGAGTTGGCTCATTTACATTACCAAAAGAAAAAGGCGACGGATATTAAGCCTTTGTACCCACCGTCAAATTGTCTTTTGGAAGCAATTTAGTTGAGTGGTTATTTGTTATTCACCAAAGGCAACCCCCCCCCCCCCCCAAAAAAAAAAATATATATATAAAAATAAAAAAATTGCAATTTTGTCAATAATAGGATGTTGCAGTAACCACCTCCTCCCCCCCCCCCCCCCGTTTTTACAAAGGGGCGAATTTCATGAAAAATCATGAAAAATGTATTGATTT
This sequence comes from Crossaster papposus, assembly GCA_037893245.1. Lineage (NCBI taxonomy): Eukaryota > Metazoa > Echinodermata > Asteroidea > Velatida > Solasteridae > Crossaster > Crossaster papposus. Next base: position 1,146,079 of record JBAIAA010000225.1, on the reverse strand, counting down.
ATTTGTTTTTTTGATGAAAACTATTAAATATTGCAATATCTACGACCTGGTAAAGTTATACATTAAAAAGTACCATTAAAATCCTAATTAAGAAATGGGCGAGTTTATCCTCAAGTGCCGTTTTGCGTTTTCACAAAAAGGCGAATTTAAATAGCGTTGACCTTGATGTGTTTATGAAGGGGCGCTTTAGTTCGCGTATTGACTTTATAGCGTTTTTACGAAGAGTCAAATCTAGGGTGCAGTGAGGAAATGTATACATTCTGACTCTCACAGCGAATTTGCTTATATATCGTTTTTTGTTTACACGAAGAGGCGCTTCTATTAATTGATTAATTCTGCAAAACTAATCACCTTTTTTTCTTAACGTTTGCTATGAGGCTGTCCAAAGTTGTCAACATTTTTAAGGTCGTACAGAGCGTACTACTTTTCAAGAACTCCTCCCTCCCCCCAAAGTAGTACTTTTCAACATTTAGTCCAAACACCGGTAGAGCGCGGTGGGGCATTGCGTGCACGATGTCCATGCACGTGCAGCTGTGGGAACGAGTCGCAGTACAGTCGTGTCAAAGGTTATTCATTCACGCTTGGCACATTCGCGCGCTTATTCAGGGTAGTATATAGGGCATCAATACATGTATGTATGTACATGTACACCGCATGGTTAACGTTACGCTATACGAAATCATTGCCAACTCGGCATGTAGGGCGGGCGGCGTCAAAAGTATCTCATCCTCGCAAGCTTTTTATAGCTAGCCAGGGACGCATCGGATTTTTTTTTCCCGGAGTTGCACAATAGCTGTTAACAAGGTATAACCTGCCGAAGCAATCATTTTTTTTAAAGCGGACTTTGTATCGCTTATGATTTTAACGTTGGAAATTCTTTCGAGATAAAAAAAGAAGGAAACAAAACCAATCATATAATTTACCTTTGCTGATGGTACGGTACAAAATTAACATTTTATTTACAATTTAAAGTCGTACGCGGCCTCCGACCCCCCTCCCCCCTGTCGTACGCTTTGTACGACCATTAAAATGTTGAAAACTTTGGACGGTCCCTATATTTAAAAAGATTGGAATCTCTTCTTTCCCATGATACCTCAATCTTGTATATTCTATGAACCTTTATGTTTCAAACTGCCAAACGAAAAAAAAATTAAAAAATAAACGCGATTTTTTCCAAAGTTTGTTTAGACCGTGAAAGGCTAAATTCGCCTCTTCGTGAAAACAGTGACGCCTGTTGTAAGGGCACGCCTAGTCTAGTGGTGCGCTCCCTGGGGTAGCTCTTGCGTGTGCTATAAGAAGCATCAGGCAGTAAAGTTTAATTAAGACCCCCCCCCCCCCCCCCCCCCCCCCCCCCACCCCACACACACCATTTGTTTAACCCTGTACTTGTACCCTGTACTTTTTACCCTGTTGCGCCAACAAGCATTGCTCGCGATCCGTTTATAATCGGAGCTAACAAATACTGACCAACGGCTTTTCATTTATATATATTTAGTTGGAATTAATAAATACCAAGGAGAGTTGCTGGCTTCTGATTGGTCGAGACTCGACCACGTGGAGTGGATTATTAGAGAGGTTTCGCACACGAACGGATACGCGTACGCGTACGTTTAGCTATCCGTACGCGTTTTAAATTCACGTGTAGCGAGCGAGATATCCGTGCCTTGTACACGGTTAGCGGATAGTGAAGAGCTGTGACGTCATATGTTTGCAAAACTTGATGACGTATCCGTTAAGCTAACCGTACCCGTTCGCAGGCGAAACCTCTCTAATATGTAGTAATAACCCGGCTTTCAGGAAGAAGCGAATTAATGTTTCCTGAACCAGCATTTATCAAGCTTCATGTAAGCCAATGATTGGCCAAATGCAACAGTTCTACGGTAACTTGTAACAAGGACGCGTCAAATCTTGATACTGTGCGCTATAAATGTACGCGTAGAACGTTTGTGTCTATATATCTATACGCGCGGCATTTTTCAAAATGCGCGAGTCGTCTGTTAACGCTAGCGCGTTGCTATGCACGGTGGGCATCAGTAGTCAGCTAGTCTGTTCTCAAAGTATGGGTTATAATCATTGATCTCCATTATATAGACTGGATAGGCCGTCGCGTCTAAATGGCGTACGCGCGCGTGTTTTTTTCAAAGGGTAGAGAACGAATGTGACGCGACCGCGTTTGTGCACGACTTATGGAGGTTTTTAAAAAAGTGAAAGATTTGTTTTCCTAAATTCGTCATATTTGGAGAAAAAACAGGATTTTGCACCCGAATAGTTTAAAATAGATATGTCCAATGGTTATGGTCTGCGCAGCAGTGAAGTGCCCGGAGAAGGATGTCCAATGAGTCGGGAATATGGAATATTATTTCACAAGTAAGTCGTTCTTGATGCTACTGCGTATATGATGTAACGTACGTTTATGGTTTAGTGTACTATACACATTATTTTCCGAAGCTTAAAGTACGGCGACAAATCGACGTTTAAGTTGTTCGAATTGCAGAGAGTCCGTTAACAAACATTTTTTAAATACATTCGAGTTCCACCCTTGTAAAACTAGCCTGTTATTTAGGCCTAACAATAGGCCTGCTTAATAAGTAAATAACCAAAATGCGTAGGCCTATATTGTTTTATAAATTTTGAGTTATTTCCTCCTAATTTCCTCAGACAAAACGGCTAGAAAACGGTGACTTGTGCGTATAACTGCAAGAAGTCCAAATCGTATTGCCACCGAGCTGAGCTGGCTGCGGTCAGTGTGCTCAAACCATTTGGAGTCAGAATGCTGTAGACTTTGGTACGGGAGATCGAGAAAGAAGACGAACCTAAACTGAAGCGATGGGCAGAGCTGAGATTACTGTCTCTGGATGACCCCTTGTATTATTAAATTGATGTATAAGAGGAATTTTTTAAAAGCTCATTTAATTCAAAATAATTGTTGGGGTTTCACAGGGGAGTGTACTAGGTCCTATATTGTTCATTATTTTTAATAATGACATTACACAACATTTTAATTTTAGTACTTGTAATATCTTCGCAGATGATGATGTTATTTATGTGACAGGAAAAAATGCCCATGATACAAACCGGGTGTTACAATTTAATAGTTATGACTTTTTACTTGGTATAATAATAATAGACTTCGCATTTATCCAAATAAAACTAAAATCATGCTTTTGCAATCTTGTTATGCTAACGATTCTGACAAATTGAATATTGTTCTTGAAGGCACCCAGCTTGAACAAGTAAACAGTGTTCAGGTATTTGGGAGTTGAAGTTGATGATAACCTCATTTGGAAACCACATGTAAGAAATCTCTGCAAATTAATTGCCTACAATAACAAAGTATATTTATTATCAAGACTTAGACATACTATTAATAGTCAGTTACTTAATTGACACTCTTTATAAAACAACCATTCAACCATGTTTTTACTATACTTGTTCCGTGTGGGGAAATTGTTCCTTGACCAGTAAAAAGGCTCTCCTCAGAATGCAAAAAAGAGCTGCTCGGATTGTCTCTAATAATTTTGACTATGTTAATTATCATGGCAAAAACATTATTCAACAATTACTTGTCAAACTCTAGAAATAAGAAGAGATTTCTTCTTAGCCTGTTTAATGTATAAATGGGTTTATAGGATTGCTCCAATTAGATTATGTAATGGCATTGAAATGTATTTCGATAGACATGGCTTTAATACCAGAAATGCTGACTCTTTAAATGTCGTTTCCCCTAAATAAACCCAATATTGATTTCTTTAAGTTTAAGCAGTCGTATAAGTATGCTGGTGCAAAAGTTTGTTTTGAATAACATTCCTTTATCAATTCAATTGTTGTTATCGTTTTATAATTTTGAACGTTTATCATTGTATTATAAGAAACTCTACTTTAAATGGTTTTAATTTTTGCTCTTTGTAATGCTGTTTATAAATAAATTTGTTTTGCATTTAAAATATAAATATAATTGTTCTTGTGCGGTTCAATTTCGTTTTTCCATGATTATAGGCGCTATGAGTGTTCTATGTCATTACATTCACTCTCTGTCTGTCTCCAACTGAACTATTAAATAACATCATAGGGGTGATAAAATGAAAGAGCAATAGGCCTATACTGGAATCCAATTTCAGGGAAGGGCCAAAAATGTAGACTACATTACGTATAGGAAAAAAATAAGCCGAGGCCTGCATATTAAGAAAGTGTGAAAAAGCTGGCTGTGTTAGGTCTGCATGACTCCCTATCGTTATTTGTTAGTTAATTTAATGTTTTTTAATGATTTTATTGGTAGAGCGCTTAAATTCCTCATAGCCTCCATACCGAAACAATTCCGATAATCTCGATAACTACTGAGTCAGAGTGAATACACATGCCGCGTTTACCCTAGTACAGCAGTAAGCGCGCCGCCATTGTTTCGGATCACGCGTTCGTGCACAAACACATACACGTTGTCCTATCCAGTCTATATAATGGAGATCAATGGTTATAATAACAAAACATATTGAAGAGACAAGGTACCACGCATAACATAAAACATGGCCCCTAAACATGAACACAAAACGCTGGAAATATCGACGAAAGGAAAGTCACGAAATTTGGAGCATTTTCACCATTTTTCTCGATCCATTACCAGCGGTCATCCCCCAACCCGGTCATTATCACGCAGTAATAACCGGGTCCTCGCACTGATAACCTAAGTAATATCAACCGTCATGTCAGTTAGTTCATCGTTTTCGATAGAGAATCTATTATAATTGTTTGAACACTACACGTCGTTTAATAGTCGGTTTTGGTAAGCGACAAATTTACCAAATTCTGCCCCCCCAAAAAAAAAAATTAAAAAAAAAAATATTGTAACAATGTATCATATATATTTTTATTACAGCGTTGTCAATTTTTGTTATAATAATATTGCCTCCATTTTATAACCGGATAACAATAATGAACGCATGTCTGCATCTGACGAGTAACACAAGACTATAGTATCGATTGTGGTTTTGATTTTGTTTTCTATTTCAGGGGACTAGATGTAGTCTTCATACAACTGCGAGTTACCATGACAGCGAGACCAACGCTCCGTGCTCAGATATGAAAAGTAAGCATTAGTTACGAGACACCGTCTGGCGTTCAAATTGCTTTGGAGTAATAAACTAGCGATCTGGAATTATTTCTAAACACAAATAATTATGAGATATTGTCCAGCGTTCTGTGGTATTACAGTGTATTTGAATTTAATGCCACATTGCGCTCGAATTCATAAACGGTGATTTTCCCTTGATCACGAATACAGGTGATGTACGAGCGTACAAATCCAGGGGCCAATTTCACGGAGCTGCTAAGCACAAAAATTTGCTTAGCACGAAAATTCGTCCTTGGTAAAAACAAGGTTACAGACCAAATTTTCACGTGATCTTCATTGTTTTTGATTGATAATCAGCTGGTTTTTTGCTTAGCATGAAAAACACGTAGAATTTTGGCTGATAACTTGTTTTAATGAGCAAGACTTTTTCGTGCTAAGCAAATTTTTGTGCTTAGCAGCTCCGTGAAATTGGCCCCAGGCCCGAATTCATAAAGAGTGATTGGATCATCTGCTGTTTATGGTTACTGACACCTGTCCAAGTAACAACAGAAATTGTCATTGTCCCAAAGGGCTTGTTTATCTCGTGTACAAGTTACCAATTCTCTGTTAGTGTGGACGGACGTATGGCTATGGAATTATCAGCGCGTTTTTCCGACATGCCGGTCCTCGCATGTGCCAACTGAGCTGATCAGCAGAGCACAGCGAGCTGCGGGTTTCCGAAAATAGATATGCCCTTTTGTTCAACATTATTACTAAATCCGCTGTGAAGAGAATGATGTACGACTAGACCACTAAACATCGGCTAAGCAGGAACTTGTACACGAATGAAAACAGCCGATCATTTCCTTTCTGAATTGCGATCATCACAGGAGTTTATCCACACGCGTACTTCTCTGTTTTAGTCACCGTGTACTATAGGCCGTCAGCTGAACCTTAAAAACAGGCGGTAAAATGCGTTTTGCTCCAGCAACACTGGGTCTACTTTTTTAATTCATATATGTGAGGGTCATTACATCACAAACATCATGTAAAACGTTCTCCAACGAAAATGCTGCAGTTATTTTGTTACACTCCATCGAAGTTGGCCATTATCATGTACATGTACAGCGTAGTCCCCTATCGTGGCGCACTTTCTTGACGTATCCCTCGACTTTCCTAGTGCGGTGTTTCCAAACCTCTTTGTTGATATACTTTACATTAATGGAGCTAAATACTGGAACATTTGCCTTCATAATACGTGCTCTTGAACCTTTGTTAACAATTTAATTTTTATAAAAATTTGAGTCCGAAAAACAAAAAAAGTGCTGTCCGGAAATTGGGCACAAAATCGTCACCACTCACCATAAACGTGGCACACTTGAACAAATCTCAGAAAATAACAATAACAATAAATTTATTAATTTTGTCAACTCAAAATGAACAGGAATGTTTACAGGTTGAGGAAATTTCACAAGCTGTAAATTTGTATTTCAAACTTAGGCACTATGGAGACGAGCAATCAAAGTGCGCCATGTTATAGGGGCTGTGCCGCGGTACGAGGCATTGCTTTGGCATTTCCAATTTTGGAAAAACACATGTGAAATCGTATATAGTAAGAACAATTGTTTTATGTACATGTATATGAAAAATGTATAACACAGCAAAACAGCAACAAGCCCTTTTTTGCATCTGTATCTGAGGAATTCTTATCCGAGATCTTGATATTTTCTGATCTGGTGGACATCACCACTGCCCTTGCTCTCACACAAATATGTCATTATAATCTAAATTATTAAACGGTAAACATCAATAGGCTTTAACATTTAGGCTTTAAAACAATAAAATATTCAGTTGACAGCAGACAAAAACAGAAAAACAGAAAATATGTGCCCCTCTAAAAATGAGAATCAGGTACCCCTTGGCTAAACCACTGCATGTACGTGTAACAAATTGAGAAAACTTAAATTAAAAATAGTGTGTTGGCTCATAGTGGTAAGCGTAGTGTCAATGTTCACATGATTAACCTTTAATTGCACCCAATTAAATTCTTTCTTTATGGTACTGAATTGGCCTAAAATGAATTAACAGAAGGATATATAGTTGTAAATTCTGAATGTTTTGTGCTTCCTGATAATTTCATTTAGTTATATTTTATCTAACCAGATAACTGCAAAACAAATTTCCTAATAACTGTACATGCAAGTTTATGCTACAAGTCGCCCTCGTCTAAACCTGCAAAATCAGCTACCTCTGTAAAGTAGTGCTGCAATTTGTGCATTTGCACAGATCTAGACATGGTAGCTCTGCATTCAGACAAGAACACAATTAATCTTATCTTTAAATTTTACATCTGCGTAGGTTGTAATGCTTGGCACTTCAGTTACCCAAATACACCAAGCCATTGATTCAGTAGAAAGGTTCCAAAGGAAGAAATCTTCTTGCAACTCCAGAGTTACTCATCTGACGTTAGTGGCCAAGGACAAGTCATGGCAGGGACATCTTTAATCGTATTATGTACGGTCAAATATATACGTAATAGAAACATAATAATGAATGTTAATTACATACACTTACATGTATTTCCAGGCCCTCAGTGAATTTTTTCAAGGGCCATTACTTTAGGACCTGTAAATAATGTGCGACAATGTTCCCCCCTCCCCGTGGAAAAAAAGTGGGGTGGCCAATGTACCAACAATTAAATTTTCCTGCCCCCCCCCCCCCCCCCCCCCCCCAACATTCTACCTCTGTTATTAACCTTTTTTAATCAGCATAGTTTTGTTCACTGTCACAAAAAAGGTTTCAACCCATGAAAGTACCCAGGCCCCACTTTCGTGTTCTGCAAAGTGCCAACTAAATGACTGCAGCACAACCTTATACTTAAAAATAAAATTGTGGGAATCAAGAAAGGAATACAAGCAAATACTGCAGATATCTGAGCAATTGCATGAGAAATCATAAATATAAATTTCAGTCTAACCTGCATTATGATAAATGAAGCTCTTATAGAATGCTGACCAGCAAAAGCATACGAACATGATGCATCATCTCTCTCGCTTGGCAGTTTGGGACTCTTAAGTTTCACTGGAAGTTGAGGTTTCGTCTGAAGATTCCAGATTTTCGACATTTAGCTGACAATAAAGGTAGCAGTGTACACAATCTTGTGCATTTTGTTTAGCACATGCTAGTCAAACATTATGCAACCTACATAAATTAACATGAATACAAAAAATAACTACCTCCGTCAGAAATGTCTGCTTGTTGCAGCACTTGGCAGCTAATTTCCGAGATTCATTTTCCAAGTTTAAAAAGCAACCCCCCGAACTTAAAGCTTTTCCATTATGCCCAGCATGTCCAGAAGACGAATTTGATCTTGCCCAGATGATTTTCGGGGGTGAAACCAAGGCAGCATTCAGGCGTTTTATACTTTGTAAACAATTAATGTAGTACACCAGGTCGGACTGTGTGCGAGTGCGGCAGGATCCAGGCATCGGGGCATATGCTTTACCAATGCAATTCATATGCATAACGACAGGCCCACACGGTATGTCTGGTCATTTCACGAGCTCTGCTACTGAAATTAAGCCACTCTTTGGCACAGGAAGTAAATTGATCCCATCTGACATTTGTGAGGGTCTTCACTTTTTCACATTTTACGGATTCAACATGCATCAGACACCTTACACTAGTCACATTTCATGCATTTACATCGGTCGACTTTGACGCACCGTCTGCACTAGACGTCGCCATGTTTGATGACAAATGTAGGTCATGTCATGACCGTCGACCTTACACGGACGAGTTGGTGTGGGATTGGACAATTCGTAACACGTGATGCGATTGCGTCATTCGCGAACGGATTTTGTAACGTTGCGCATTACGTCTTTTAACTTCCCTGATGCCAAAATAGTTCGCCTTTTACAGAAGGATTATTAAATAACTGCAGGATGAAATATGGAGAACTATTTTACTAGTAATCTATAGTCATTTATTTAGTCGGAACTGTTCAGAAACTTTAGACCCACTCTTGCTGGATCGAAACAAACGAATTTGAGCACACAGCTGACGGCCTATATCCAAACATCTTTCTCATGACATACTCCGACTGTGTGCCTAATGTTATGCTATTATCATTCAGTAAACCATTCTATTATATTTTGCACATGGGCCCGTTTGTTTGGCTTTGCTCCGGGTAACTAATTACCGGAACCTGCTCGCGAGGTAGGTTCACAAGATCCAAGATGGCGACGTGCGCGACGGGCGGAGAGAGGGTGTACCGATGTATGAAATTGTTAACGTCGTGCGTCGGCCGTAGTGTTATTATACGTTTATTGGGATGATGCGTAATAATAGAGTCATTATAGTAGTTTAGAGGCGCAACCATGGATCTTTTTAATTTCAGCTCATACTTGTGGTGGGGGGGGGGGGGAATTGTTTGTTCACGGTGAAAAAACACCAAAGAACAACCAGTACATGTATAAGGCAGGCAACATGTTAAGAATAATCAGTTAACCTAGCTCAACGCGTTTGATCATTCCACGAAATATCCGCATTGAGTTATATATCATCGGACTTAGTTTAAAAAAAAAATAGTCATTTGGAAAAGGTGCAGGAAATAATCGCCTCAAAAAATATTTTAATGTCGCGCTATATGTGGTTATAAAGTTAAAGGATTGTTATTAATTTTCCATCACCTATTATTAACATTTTAGGCAAAAGGCCGAGACAGGGAGCTGGGCGGTAATGTTGTTTTTGTTTTTTTTGTATTTTGCCGGAGCAGGCCTAAGTGCATTATAAATACTAGAAGCTCATTTGCAACTAGCATTTTCAACAATCGGCAAGGGCACTTATGTAAATTGACCTTGAAATTGAAATAGATGGCAATACTGACGCCTATATCCTCGATTATCTTGAGAAAAATGCGCAATACCTAATAGAACAGAAGAGTTCGTTCAAAAACAAATATCATCCATGTCGGTTTGGAAAGCAACAGGTCCGGATGACATTAGTGTTAAAATGGTCAAAATTGCTTTACCATTATATCATTAAATTTTTAACTCAGTATTTTTAACCTGTCTATAAGATACCCTAAAGATTGGAAACATGTCTTAGTAACACCAATTCACAAGGGAGGGGATGTAGTACAAGTAACTCTCGGCCTATTTCTATAATGCTAAATATCACTAAGATTTTAGAAAGATTGGTGCACTCATCGGTATATAGCGATATTTGTATGAAAACAATCTGATCCCTAGTTGCCAGTCCGGATTTGGACCCCTGCACTCAACTAAGATTACCCTACTACATGACTTAAACAAACAAGAGTTTTGAGGCCATGGAGAATGAAGAAGTTACATGCAGTGTGTTTATAGATCTCAGTAAAGCATTTGATAGTGTTGATCATGAAATCCTACTAGAGAAACTAACAAAGATGAACATGTCATCTTTTATAAATAATTGGTTAAGGTTATACCTAAGTGATCGTAGTCAGTCTGTGAATATTGGCGGCACCACATCAAAGGTCTGTCTGTGAACACTGCACACATTTACACTGCAAAAACTGCTTTTAGCGAGTAAACAATGTTCAAAACACATGTTGTTATAGTTTGTACAAATATGTACATATGCTAAAAAAAATATCTGTACGAGGATGGATAGTGTTTAGCCACTGGGCATTGATTTTTAGGAATTGGACACGTGCGTTTAGCTTCTAAACATGTTTACAAACTTATAGCAAACAAAGTGTTTACTCTCTAAACAGTTTTTGGAGTGCAGTGCCCTAACCGTTTGTAGAAAGTTGATAATATTAGGGTGTCCGGTTTTTTTTCAAATTTTTCTTTTCCGAACGAATTTTGAAGGAATAATGTACTCTAACGAATACATTTGCTTGTTTGCATTGTCAGGCCTTCTACAATTTTAAAAAGTGGTTTTTATTGTTGCTGAAATGGTGCACCCCAGGTCAGAAGGTTTTGATCGAAAGTTCATAATTATTCATAAAGTTCATAAATACCGGGCTCATGCGGTGTATACCGTACAATTATACACAATACATGACTTGTACACAATCTCCAAACACGCAGTACATAATTAACGTACAACTTGATATTGTCCTCTTTTGTTTGTATTTAAAATTCGGAGGAATATCTGTATGATTCGTTCATAAATCTCATAAGGGTGCAACCCCCTAAAAGCACGGACACACCTTGCCAAATTCATAAACGGTAATTTACCCTTGATCACGATTAACTATAGGCTAAACTGTGTATACACAGTTGATGCTACGTATGGCCATGGACCTGCTGCGTATCGTTGAAATAGCACAGGGAGAACTGTTTCCCTACCTTTTACACACTCAATGCGTAAAATTATCAGCGCGTTTTTTCGACGTGTCAACTGAGCTGATCAGCAGAGCACAGCGATATGCGTTTATTTCAAAGATATATATGCCCTTTTATTCAACATATTACGTAATCCGCTGTGAATAGAATGATGTGCAGCTAGACCACTAAACATCGACTAAGCAGGAACTTGTACACGGCTGGATAAACAGCCGATTATTTTCTTACTTGCGATGATCTCAGGAGTTTATCCACACGCACACTTCTCTGTTTTAGCCACCGTACAATAGTTGTACGTGACTAAAATAATCCGGTGATCATCAACGTTTATGAATTTGGGCCACCATCTTTAAATTGTGCTGGAGTCTGGTTTCCAAAATATGCTACGGCTCTCTTACCTATTTTACAGATCCAGAGTGGCGACTTGTGTTCAGAGGCGTGGCAGGAACTGGGCTGAAGCTGTATAACATGTGGACCTCGGTGAACTGGGCCTCGAGGTATGAGGCCTGCAGCTAGTGGTCATTGCCGTGATAATACCCAATACCAAGCCTGGCGCAACGGACAGCTGAATATCTGACGAGTAAGTATGGCATGATAACGAAACAGAGGGTTATATCGCTAACTATACTGTGCAAAACAAACGAAAACATAACATGAATAAGATTAAAACTGCTGCAAACTGCTTACTGGCTGGAATGACCTGAAATATACAAATCAAATAAGTTAAGAGGACCTAATATTTCGATCTTAACAAGATCTTCTTCAGAGACATAATGGCTGTTTACACGAAACAAACATAATATAGGGCAACATGCAGCATGATGCACATCATAGCTGGCAGGAGAAACACAGAAGAAAAGGCATGTACATAGTTCTGTGGGAACAACAAAAGGAGGATTAGGCTGAGGGGTTAAAGGGAAAGGTCAGTGTGGGTAGGATCACAGAAAGAACTAACAAAGAAGTATTAATAGGAGAAATGTGAAAGGGGGCGGGGGTTAGGACAATAGACAGGGGAAAACCAAAGGAGTGAGAACAAATAAGAACAAACTGCTGGCAAGGATTAAATCTGAAACAGATGACAAATGGGAGAAAACAATAGAAGTTAATCATTTCCTAGTTGGATATTGAGCCTATGTGGTTGAATAGTCCGAAGACGATTCATCCAAACTTTCTCCCGGCTGAGACGGACTGAGTCTTTCCGATGGCCAAGTGATTCTATGCCCTGTATAATCATATCAGAATTGCAATGGTTAGGCTGATTAAAGTGGTGACCGACGGGGTGTCTATTTTCTTGGTGTTGACAGTCGATCGATGACCGTAGAAACGCTTTTTTAGGGCATTGTTGGTCTCTCCGACATACTGAACTCCACAAAACCTGCAAGAAATAAGATATACGACATTAGATGTACTACAAGTGATGTTACCAATAATGTTATGTGTGGTACCAGAAGAGTGGCCAGAAAAGGAGTCAGACTCCTGGATGTGGATCTGGCAAACCACACATCTGGAACTGCACTAGAAAGTTCCGTGCTGGATGGGAGGAGATGTATCCAAGCTGGGAACTTCGGCTCGAACAATGAGGTCTCGTAGATTACGAGGGCGTCTATAAGCCAATACAGGGCTGTCGGGGACGGCACGAACAAGGCGATCTGAAGTGTGGAGAATGTGATGGCTGTCGTTAGTGATTTTGCGAAGGGAAGGGAGACTGGGGTGAAAGGTAGTCACCAGGGGGGTCATGGGTTTGGCATTAGCCTGGGGGCCTTTACTTTTAGAGCCAAATTTCTGGGTACAGCTTTGGATCTGGCAATGGCACGTTGAACTTGGCGGGAGCTGTGACCCCTGGCAACCAAGTTATTCTTCAGTATCTGTGAATGGCGGGAGAAATCATAGTCGCTAGAACAAATCATTTTGAGTCTGAGGGCCTGACTGAATGCTATACCAGTCTTACAATGCCTATGGTGACAGCTGGAGGAGTGGAGATACTGGTGTATGTCTGTGGGTTCAGAATACAGATCAGTGGTTATTAAGTTATCCTCCCGGATGGTGACATCCAGGAAGTGGGCCTGTTGATGTGAGTACTCTGATGTGAACTTGATGGTCCTGTGGAAGGAATTCATGTGGTTAGTTTAAATATTAGCAGACTGTCCTCGTCACTGGTCCAGATAAAAAAAAATACATCATCAATGTATCTCCACCAGGTCCAGGGACGGCACGGTGCTGAGGCAAGCATGCGTTCCTCGAGGTCACCCAAGAAGAGGCATGCAAAGGAGGGTGCCATGCGAGTACCCATTGCAGTGCCATGTACCTGTAGATAGTGCTTATCTAGGAAGGACAAATTATTCTTTGTTAGTACAAGTTTCATGAGGGCGCGAATGTCACTTATGGGAGGGGTCGTGTGTCCAGCCCTAGCTAGGGTTATGGAACAGGCACGAATACCTTCTTCGTGTGGTATGTTGATGTACAAGGATGAGACGTCAAAAGTCCCAATGATGGCCGTTCTGGGAATCTGGTCCTTGATTCCTTCGAGCTTAAATACGCAGGAAGTCTGGGGTGTCATGGATGTATGATGGAATCCTAGGGACAAGGGGTTTAAGAAAACTGTCAATAAACAGGGAGGTGTGTTCTGTGGGTGAGCCATTACCCGAGACGATGGGCCTACCAGGGTTACCAGTCTTGTGAATCTTCGGGAGAAGATCAAACCTGGCAGTTCTACAGTCAGTTGGTGAAAGAAATTTGTGAGCTTTTTTTGACAGTTGGTCACGTGATCGCATGTCATCAAGCAACTGCTGTATCTCTCGAGAAAATGTATCTGTGGGATCAGAGTCAAGGCATATATAGTTAGTACGGTTGTCCAACTGGCGGTGGGCCTCGTCGATGTACTGCTGACGATCCATGATGACCACGGCTGAGCCTTTATCAGCTGGCTTGATGATGATGTCGGTACGAGAATGCAAAACAGTAAGTGCAAGGCGCTCTTCTCTAGGGATGTTATCATGGGTCCTGTGGGGAAAGTTATTAGGGTTAGTGACTTGGGTATTGACAACTTGAACATATGTCTCAAGGGCTGGTACACGATTCTTGGGGGGTACCTATACGCTCTTGACACGGAAGGGTTCTGGGTCACAAGGGTCGGAGTCAAGAAAAAACTCACGGAGACGGATCCTACGAAAGTATTCCGTGAGATCTTGGCTGAGCTGTACCTGGTTCACATTACAGGGAGTGGGACAGAAGTTGAGACCCTTGGATAAAAGTTTGTGTTCAGCATATGATATGGATGAGGAGGAAAGGTTAACTACATTTGCAGGGGGTAATGTCGATTGGGGCTTGGGACGTCTAAAACGTCTCTGTCTGCGTTGATGCTGATTGGCAAGCAAGCCACCGATCTTCTTGTTTCTCCTGTTGATAAGAACAGAGTCAAGGTTAGATGAGCCTTTATCAATCTCATCAGGGAATTCCCTGTACCTCGTGTCCGTACAGCTGGATCTGAGTTCTGAGTCAAGGTGGGCTATATTCTGGTGGAGGTCCTGAAGTATAAATTGACACTGTTGAGAGAGGATATTAATTAGTTTAACAGATGCACCATGCAGAACTTGATTCCACCTCCTTTGCAGGTGTGATGAGAGGGTTCCTAAGCACGGAGAGGGAGATAGTTGCAAACCTTAGGGATAAATCGAGAAAGGGAGAAGAAATTGTAGTTATCCTGGTGGTAGGAGTAGCGAAGGGCCTTCTCCCTATTCTTTCTGAGCTGTTGGAAAATGAAAATGGGGTTACTCATATCTGTAGAGAGGGAGATAAATTGAGGTTAATATACAGACAAAACAACAAATCAACAAAACAAAACAAAACAAAACAAAACAAAACAATACAATACTTACAAGCCAAGAAGGAGGATCACCACGAAGGGATACTGCAACAGAGAAGTAGAAACATGAATAAGTCAGATTAAAACTGCTGCAAACTGCTTACTGGCTGGAATGACCTGAAATATACAAATCAAATAAATAACATGTGAGGCGTTCTGGCAAAACTGCAAAAAAATAATAATGAATTATTATTTGAATAATTGTGTCATAGATCCGCTTGTCCTAACTTAGTGGGACATAGTACGCCCGTACGCAGGAGAGGAGGGGGGGTGTGACGGGTGCGTACGCACCCCCCCCCCCCCCCCCCCCCCCCCCCCCCCCCCACCCCCCACCCCCAATTACCAAAAGGTCCACATTTTCCGGGGTTAATATTGGTATTTTGATGTAGAAATAACTGTACTGGAACACGAAAAATGTTGGTCCCGTTTTTGTTGTCCCATCAGTACATATTCATACCAGGCCTCGCTGTTAATTGGTTCTTTATCTCTCGATTGGCATAAAACAAAGGGAGCGGCGATTTTTCATCCACAACAACTATGGCGGATGTCAGAAGGATAAAGGCTGGCTGGTTGTGTCCGATCGGCCTCTCAGGCAAGATTCATGTGAATTGGGGAAAACGATGGGAAGATATTCCCACCCAATCATACTCTACAGTACGACTAACCAAAAGGTGGCGTGGAAAGATGTGCTCTCTAACGGTAAGAGCAACAGCAGCCTGCGAGTTAAATTAGACTTTTGTATCACATTATGCGATTTTTTTCTGATTACTATAGGTTTCCCCCGTCAATTTTGGCAAATAAGCAGCCAATTACATTTTTGTGCGTTCTAAATAAAGCGATTTTGCTTCTCCAGTTTTTGCCATGTTTCAAATTCAGAATTGGGGGCATTCATTTTAGTTTTTAGGCATTCAAATTCTTTTAGCAATGTGTTTTTAGCAATTTAGCATACCTTTGTCTTTTTTGTGACGCACAATCATCATTTAATTTAGCAAAACTGGTTCGACTGGATTTTGTAAAGAGGCAATAAATTTCTCTAATACTTGCACAAATCACGGAAATGCCTGCCCTATAATAAATTTGAAGGACCGAACACACGCCTTGAAAACGCTCCTGTATATTTAAATGCTGTGTGTTGAATTGTTAAATTGGATGGTTATTTTGTTAAATCGATTGACACAACAGTACATTTGCCTTGTCATAAAACGAAATCGAATGACCATTTTAAGCAGTATTCGATATCGCGCGAAAAAGTATGACGCAGTGGGTAAATGTGACCCAAATTGGCTGCTCGTTCGCTTGAGTTTTGCGCAAAAATAATTGCGCTTCCTCCTGTGTTCATTTCTTTTTGAATGAAATCCTTTCAAAGGGAGTACAATAAATTTGCGCAAAACTCATTGTTTGCGTGTGTGGAACGCAGCCGGCCTCGTATTAGTACTGGTCGTTGATGGGAACAACTGACATATTTTGGGGGCACTTTCAAAAGCGGACTATCTTGACGAGTACGGGGTGGGGTGTCACACCTCGCCCCGCCCCTCTGGCTGCAGTGTTTGGGAATCGACACTACTGCTACCATGTGGCGGGTCTGATAAAACAAAGGAAAGTAGTTCAAGTAATAAAGTGTAAAATGTAATACCAAGGCATCAGCTTTTTCATTCTTATATCCCCACAGATGGAAAGGTTGGACGGGCAGACAGCCTTACTATCCACATCGATGCTGAGTAAGCAGGGATCTACAATATTTGCTTATCAAGAATGGGACCGAGGGACTAGTGTTAGCCCCGCCCTTCATCCCTTCGCTGGATTGTTATTTAATTAATTAACGGACTTAAATGCACAGTTGTGTTTTTCGCTAAATTTTCTTCTCAGTAATTCTTCAAATGCTCCGAATGCCTATTTTGATAGGGTCCGACAGGCCTTTATAAGTACAAGAACAGACAAACAGAAGCCCAAATATAACGGAACAAACAGACTCTAAAACTGCACTTTAAAACAACACGTACAAATAAAGATGTAGATATCAATATAAAATAGATATAATATAAAATGTAGATATTAATCTATACAGTAGGTATACTCAATACAAAACTCGGAATATAAGCTCCTTGTGCCAACAAAGGAGGGCGCTCTTTCATGTAGCAACGACGCATGTCCCAAGCATGGGGGAAGGGGGGGGGGGGGGGGTAGTCTGTTCTTGACACGCGAAACTGCAACGGCAGGAACGCGACCCATGAACATTGTACTCGGAAAATACAGTCGTGAACCACATAACGATCGAGGCTCGATATTGTGTTGTCCTTTATTCCTATGTTATACCCAATCTCCATTGCTTTGCGCTTGCACCGTCGATCGAGGACCGAATTTTTCCATTCATACCGCCGACCGAGGGGCTTTTGTTTCCTTTGTTCTCCTTTGTGTCTCGCCCCTCGGTCGTTATGTGATGCAAGAGCAGGAACACACCCACCACCTATCGAGGTTTTGCAAAAACAAGTGGTGTGTGTCATGAACAGGGACCTTATTCACGAAGCATCCGCTATTACCGGGTCCGTAACAGCCTTTGCGGATGGCCTAACGGATACATTAGAATTGCGCTATGCCGTATTCACGAAAGATTCCGTTAGGTATCGGTAAAATTGCGGAGCTCCGCTAATAATGGGGGTGTCGTTCAACGAGCTGTACGGGTGAATGAAGCGCCTCCGTGATTATGTAACAATTCATAAGAGCGTAAAATAGAAATGTAGTCGAATTTTTATGAATCCAAAATAAATATAGTAGCTGATTGCGGCCTACCTTTCAAATTCTTGGCGAAAAATAAATGAATTTCCACAGTGCACTGGTTATTTTCTCAAACTAAGGAACGATTTCCTGAACTTCTTCTGTGAAAGGCATCATACCAATCTATTCCTTTTTTGGTTAAAACACATGATGATAAACAGCATTTTATGGGAAGGGCGGTATAATGAACAACAAATTAGTAGCAAAACCACATCAATTAATTTCTTGCCAACGCGGAGCTATTCATATTTTGCCTAGACTGTATATACCATGGCCTATTGTCAAACAGATTTCAAAGGCAGTTTTTTCGAGGGTGGTGTACATCTTACACTATCGGAAACAGTCTTCGATTAACACAATCCGGCATCCAAACGAATTTACAGTCATCACAAACACATTTTCGTGTATCACTACCGGCTTAAACAATTAGAAAACATATCATTTTCATTGCTAGGAGGAAAAAGAAAAAAGAAAAAAAAAAGAATCCCTACCTACCTACCCTATCTTTTTGGGCCCGTTACGCCAACATAACATATTTTTGTTTGTATGCCTTATGGAAAAAGATATCACTTTTTATCCCCAAAAAAATGAATCTGAGAAGCGTTACTGCAGTGACGTTTCTCAGAGCGTGTATTCCAATGCAGATTATTCTTCCCGCGTGGACATAAACCGCTCCAGATTTTCGGCAATATCTCAAAATCGGTACCACCTTTTGAAATGAAATTTGTACAGGTTAGTTTTATGGTATATATCTATAACTATATAGGATTGAAACAAACAGTGGGTTCCAATTACCAAACGTATACGATCCCTTTAAACATACCACACCAGAGGTTGTCGAGCGCAGAGTGCGGATACTCGGTTTAACACTTAGTAATTCACATAAATAACCTGGAGCTATTCCCTTTATAATCTTGTAAACAAGACACGCAATTTTAAATTCCACACGCTTATTTACTGGAAGCCAATGTAAACTTTTCAGCACTGGAGTAATATGCAGGCACTGCCACCTCATTTTCCATCTGCCAAATTGAAAAGTTACTTCGATGTTCTGTCGGGTTCTTCAGTGATGAATATTGTGTCAACGTTCTGCATCATCATCATTAGGTTGTGGTACTGGTGTTAACAGCCATGGTCGAAGGGGGTACGCAGAATCGCCTAGAAGGTGACCATCGTTTGCAAGACCATTGGCTAGTTGGTGGTTGAGGCTTGAGTGAGTCCACATAAACGAATCATGGGTCGAACCTGGCCACTTGGCAACAATATTGGAGAACTTCTTCTGGTGGTCGCAAACCCCCTGGACATTTATAGCATGGTAGTTATGTCTGCATATGTATAGGCACCTTCGTCACGTGCAGGACATTTAATCTGGACAAGAGTGATCTATCACGGCATCCCAAAACGTTTGGAATCTGACGATGGCGTTTATCGTAGAAACCTTCTTTGATCATATTCTGACTGGCTATATGTTTCTCGGAAATCAAATTATTTGTGGCGAAATTCTTTGAAGGACAATTGCGACCCGGGTAACAATTCGAGAAGTTAGACGGCTGACTAATTCCACTTAAATCTCCATTTGTTAATTGAAAAGAACCTTTGGCAAAAAATCGGAGGGCTGTTATGATCTGCGTGGTGGGTTTTGCATGTGACCTCTGTGTTGGATGTTTAACTTGATCACGGATCAAATCTTTCACCTCCAACAGTACATGCCTTGGCATTCGATACCTATTTATCAGTTCCACATCGTCGTAAATATCCAGTGGCTGCTGTAACCCATCTCGAAATACTCGCTGGCGGCGAAGAGTACGCCTGTTTTCCTCCTCCAGCAAAACCGACAAACACTGCAGCCATTTTATTTTAGCGCTATGCGGAGATCCGTAAGCTTTTACGAGAACGCTGGAGTTCCCGCAAAACAATTGCCCTTTTGCGGATTTGGTTTTCATACATTTGGCAAACAAAATGCAAATTTTACTAAGCCGTTGTTGTGTACAATAACAAGAGCATTTAGGAGAAATGAACGCGTATTTGGAGTATCCCTTTGGGAATGTTCGGCCTATTCTTGGCATACTCCAGCAAAACGCAAGCCACCCACCCAATCTGAAGTGTTTCCGTCTGATCGGCGAAGTGCTAGTTTGTAACACGACGACAGTTAGTCAAGTATTATCTACTTGAATCTGCAGTGAGCGGTGCGCAACTTTTTTAACGTTTATGTACCACTGAGAGCTAAAAAATTATGCTGAAAAGCAGTTTATACGCAATGATTAAGGCCTACTTATTAAAGTAGGATACACCATTGGTATTTGCTTGAATTGTCAGGAATGGGTGGAATTGGTATTTTATAGTAAATGTTGTTTAACTGACCTGTTCGAAGTTTTATAATCATGCATGCTGAGAAAAGCAAGAAAAACGGCGTCGGGCATTGCATGGTTCTTATGTTGTTCTTTTGTTTTTCGCGATCGCTGTCTGGCGATCGTGATTTCTTTTAATAAAATTATTTTTTTTTCGGACCAATTACAGAATATCTAGCGCAATCATTTTGCTAGATGCCTACAATCATTATTTACTTTCAAATAAGTAAGAAATTTCTTAATAATTCGGTAGTGAACAAAATCGATATCTGCAAAATGGTGTATCCTACCTTTAAAACCATGCAACTGACTGTGGTGGCTAATGCGCAGGATTATTAATATTACAATTAATATTATTTTACTTTATTTTTTTTTCTTTAAAACGTTTGTTAGTAATTTGCAACATTTTCTTTTTACTAATTTGTGTTTTGGATTACCTACAAATTATTGATTAAGGTCCTATACTTTTTCATAAAATAAATGTCATCATCTATTTTCGATTCTGCTTTTGATGATTTTTTTAAACGCAACTAAAGTCAAAGAACCATTTTGTTAACAAAACTATTAACGCTCTGCAAAAGGTGTGAGACTTAGTGATTATGGCAGTTAACTCATCGCTGATTAACTTTTGTCGCGTCTCGTCCTAAAATGCTAATGGTGCCCGGCCGTCCGCGTACAGAGCGCAGCCAATCCAGGGGAAATGTTGCCCAGCAAATACCCTCCCTGTGTGGATGATTATGCTGGGGATTCAACATGCGGTTATCAAAATAATTCAGGTATAGATTTGTTTTTCACTTAATTCGTAGCCGGCCCGGGGTCTTGTCATAAATTTCTACCCGCTAATCCTAACTCAGTAAATGTAAACTAATTTACTAGATTGGTATTTTGTTTATATGAGAGATTCACTCTTTCGAAGAGCGAGTCAAGTTCTATTTCACTCTTTTACATTGAGAGAGTTTACTTTTAAATGTTAAATTTAGGTGATTTTTTTCTCTCTTATTTAACGTGTATACACAATTGTTCTTAATTGTTATTTGTTGCTCTTTTATCATCCGTACTAAAATAAGATCTGGGTGCTCTTATATTCTCTAACATGTTTTCATGCATCTGTCAATAACTGATTGTTCTTTTGATGTGCAAGAAAAAAGCAGAAAGTCAGAACAGCCCTTTATCTCTAGAACAACTGAAAATATCATGGCTATATTTGCCAGATACGACTGCTCTCTTATTCAACTGAGAACCGTTTGCTATGTATGTTTGAAGTTCGCTTTATTATTTAGCCACAATGAGATTGCGGAAATCAAGGCATCTCATCTTACCAGTTTAGCAGATAGCCAAGGTCTTAGTATCTTCATCCCCAAATCCGAAACTGACATTTTCAGAGAGGGAATTTGAAGGCGAAGCCAAAGCCGCAGCCGAAGACGAAGCAAAGGTTTCGAAAAACCATAATGTCTGTTCTGAACAGATCGCGTGTACAATCGAGGGCGCCCTCAATAAGCCCATGTTCGGAGTATTATTGATTGAACTAATGACGGACGGCGCGCCCCAAAACAAACTACGCCAAGCCACGAAATACGCTTTCCCGAAAGCACATACTTTTCTGCTACTGTAAGCAGAGATGACGTTACCGTAGGAGAAAAACATAATACGTGTTGACCAATCAACAGCTTTAGCCGAATGTCTGCTCTGAGTGACGCCATAATACATGTTGGGATATATCAGAGGTTTGTAGTGTGGGCTCCAGCTACACTGAACGTCTGATTCTATAGCTAATTAGAGAGGCTTGGTACTGAGAAGCTTAATTTGTACACTTTGTGCTCGACTCGACCATGGCGGCACGGCTCACTGTGACCGGAAAGTGTAGCCTCTTGCTCCTCCTGGCCTGGGCTCTGTTGGCCGGGCTTTGGGCTTCGTGCGCCGGGGTTGAGGCCCTAATTCAACCCTGGTGCAGCATGGTAGACATGGCATTGTTCGGTTATAACGTCTCGTCGGCTCCCACCCCGACGCACAAGCTGTGTCACCTGGCCTGCCTGGACATCACCGGGTGCCGATCGGCCAACTACTGGTATAGGAGCAAAGTGTGCCAATTTAACAGCGTGTCGCACCTGAACGTCTCCGGGCATCATCTGGTCGAGGAGGCAGGATCTCTCTATACCTTCACCCAGCAGGTTAGCAATAAGTGGTTTATTTTATATTAATTAATAACAAGAACCATTGACTGGGTGTACCAAGGGAGAGATTTGGTGGTGGGGTTGAGTGGGGATGCTTAGTATGGCATGCACAAACCGCCTTTTTTATCTCAATGAATGTTATTGGGAAAACATGTATAAATGCTTTTTTTCCATCATTACAAACTTCTCGCATGTTCATGTATTTTTTTTTCTGATCTGAACGTTTTTGCTTGTACATCTCAGCTTTTGAGCCATCATGCCTCTTAGCGGAAAAAAAAACCTGTGGTCCGCCCCTTCGTGAAAACAAAATTCCACTTTTTTTTACTTTTACGCCATTTCGATAATTATGTTTTTGTGCACAGCAAACGCGTCTCTTCGTGGAAACGAAAAATGCAATTACATGGTTTGGAACTATGTGCCTGCGCCAGCAACGAAAATTTACAAGACCCAAAAAATATTGTGCATTATGTTTTCTTTTTTTTATTCCCAAACCTAAAATGTGATATCCATCGAGCATAACTTCAACACAGTAGGCCTTGTTGTTAAACATCCTATTTAATATTCTGACCCATTTTTGTCGCATCCAAAATGAGCGGTTGGAGTTGGCTCATTTACATTACCAAAAGAAAAAGGCGACGGATATTAAGCCTTTGTACCCACCGTCGAATTGTCTTTTGGGAGCAATTTAGTTGAGTGGTTATTTGTTATTCACCAAAAGCGAATTTCCTGGAAAATCATGACAAAGGTATCGATATTAGTTGGTTTTGATGAAAACGATTAAATATGACAATATCTACCACCTGGTAAAGTTACACATTAACAAATCCAATTAAAATCCCAATTAACAAATTGGCGAATTTATCCGCAAGTGCCGTTTTGCGTTTTCACAAAGAGGCGAATTTAAATAGCGTTGACCTTGACGTGTTTATGAAGGGGCGCTTTGGTTCGCGTACTGACTTTAGCGTTTTTACGAAAAGGCGAATTTGGGGTGCAGTAGGGAAATGTATACATTCTGACAGTTCCAGCGACAGGGGCGAATTTGCTAATAATCGGGTTTTTTTCGTTTTCACGAAGAGGCGCTTCTATTAATTAATTAATTCTGCAGAACTAATCACCTATTTTTCTAAAAGTTTGCTATTTTTAAGAAGATTGGAATCTCTTCTTTCCCATGATACTTCAATCGTGTATATTCTATGGATCTTTATGTTTCAAACTGCCAAACGAAAAAAGAACCAGCTTTACACGCGATTTTTCGAAAGTTTGTTTAGACCGTGAAAGGCTGAATTCGCCTCTTCGTGAAAACGGTGCTGACGCCTGTTGTAAGGGCTCGCCTAGTGGTGCGCTCCCTGGGGTAGATCTTGCGTGTGCTAAGAAGCATCAGGCAATAAAGTTTAATTAAGACCCCCCCCCCCCCCCCCCCCTTTTCGTTACCCCTGTACTTGTACCCTGTACTTGTTATCCTGTTGCGTCAACAAGCATTGTTAACGATCTATTTATAATCAAAACTAACAAATACTGACCAACGACCTTTCATTTAAATATATTAATTGGAAGTATTATCAACCGTCATGTCAGTTAGTTCATCATTGCCGATGGAGAATCTATTCGGAGGGATGCTGATAATTGTTTGGATACTACACGTCGTTTAATCGTCCGTTTTTGTTAGCAACAAATTTACCAAATCCTGCCCCCCCCCCCCCCCCCCCCCCAAAAAAAAAAGGAAAAAAAAAGAAAAGAAACGTACTTGAAATTTGAAAAATGTATCATATATTTGTGTATTACAGCGTTGTCAAATTTTGCCGATCCATTTTGTATAACCGGATAACAATAATGAACGCATGTCTGCATCTGACGAGTAACACGAGACTAGTATCGATTGTGGTTTTGATTTTTTTATCTATTTCAGGGGACTAGATGTAGTCTTCATACAACTGCGAGTTACCATGACAGCGAGACCAACGCTCCGTGCTCAGATAATATGAAAAGTAAGCATTGGTTTTGAGACACCGTCTGGCGTTCAAATTGCTTTGGAGTAATAAACTAGCGATCTGGAATTATTTCTAAACACAAATAGATATGAAATATTGTCAAGCGTTCTGTGGTATTACAGTGTATTTGAATTGTAATGCCACATTGCGCTCGAATTCATAAACGGTAAATTTCCCTTGATCACAAAAACAGGTAATTATCGAGCGTACAAAATCTAGGCCCGAATTCATAAAGAGTTATTGGATCATCTGCTGTTTATGGTTACTGACACCTGTCCAAGTAACAACAGAAATTGTCATTGTCCCAAAGGGCTTGTTTATCTCGTGTACAAGTTACCAATTCTCTGTTGGCTTGCTTGTGTGGACGGACGTATTTTAAAATATTTAAAATATTTAAAATATTTTTAAATAAGTTTAAATCAACGATGTCCTATAGCCAAATATCTTTCTCATGACATATGCCTACTCTGACTGTGTGCCAAATGTTATGTTATTATCATTCGATGAACCATTCTATCATATTTTGCACATGGGCCTGTTTGTTTGGCTTTGCTCCGGGTAACTAATTACCGGAACCTGCTCGCGAGGTAGGTTCAAAAGATCCAAGATGGCGACGTGCGCGACGGGCGGAGAGAGAGTTCACCGAAGTATGAAATTGTTAACGTCGCGCGTCGCCCGTCGTGTTATTAATATTATACGTTTATTGGGATGGTGCGTAATAATACAGTCATTACTATTAGTTCAGAGGCGCAACCATGGATCTTTTTAATTCCAGCCCATACTTGTGGTGTTTTTTTGAGGGGGGAGAATTGTTTATTCACGTTGAAAAAATAGCAAAGAACAACCGGTACATGTATAATGCAGGCAACATTTTAAGAATAATTAGTTAACCTAGCTAATTGAGTCAGAAATCATCGGTCTTAGTTTTATGACCTTTTTTTGTCTCGACCGACCCGACTTTAAAAGCAAAAAATATGAGAATCGTACAAATATAAAGGAAATCATTTGAATAACTGTAGTATGTGGTTATAAAGTGAATGAATTGTTAATAATTTCCCATCACCTATGCTCAATTATTAACATTTTAGGCGAGCTGGCCGATAATGGAATTTTTTTATTTTTGGGGGTATTTTGGCTTATTCAACATTTTGTAGAAAGTTAATAATATAAGTTAGAAATATAATAATATATTTCTTTTCCGAACGAATTGTGAAGGAATATATCGTACTCTAAAGAATACCTTTGCTTGTTTGCATTGGCAGGCCTTCTACAGTTTTAAAAAGTTGTTTTTATTGTTGCTGAAATGGTGCACCCCAGGTCAGAAAGTTTTGATCGAAAGGTCATAATTATTCATAAAGTTCATAAATACCGCACTGATGCGGTGTATACCGTACAATTCATTATACACAGACAATACATGTACACAATCTCTAAACACGCGGTACGTTATATTAATGAACGTACAATTTTCTTTGTCCTCTTTTGTTTGTATTTAAAATTCGGAGGAATATCTGTATGATTTGTTCATGAATCTCATAAGGGTGCGACGCCCTAAAAGCACGGACACACCATCTTTTAAATTGTGCTGGAGTCTGGTTTCCAAAATATGCTACGGCTCTCTTACCTATTTTACAGTTCCAGAGTGGCGACTTGTGTTCAGAGGCGTGGCAGGAGCCGGGGAGAAACTGTATGACATGTGGACCTCAGAGACCTGGAACCCGGGTTATGAGGTCAGAGGTCATCGCCGTGATAATACCCACTACCAAGCCTGGCGCAACGGACAGCTGAATATCCGACGAGTAAGTATGGCATGATGATGAAACAGAGGGTTATACCGCTAACTATACTGTGCAAAACAAACGAAAACATAACATGTGAGGCGTTCTCGCGAAAATGCACAAATTAATAATGAATAGGGCCTAATGTTGTTGTTTTTCAGATTTTGTTAAGAAATAATATGAAAGTAAACGTGTAGTGTAATAAAAGTGTTTTTAAGGCATTTGTCCATATCACATGTACAAAACCTGAAACTTTAAAGGCCCTTATCAAAATTTTACCTAATTTGCGACATGTTGATGAATGCGTATTTTAAACAGCCATAACTTAACGGAATGTCCGATTGAAGTGCAAGAAGAGCATTTATCCTCTTTTCTCAATACCCAAGAACCAAGTTCCGACTCATTTTGCCAGAATCACTGACGACTGTTGTTGTGGAAGTCTGTTTGTTTGTTTTATTTGGTTAAAATCTAGCAAGATTATTTTCGATTTCAATTTGTTTTATATATTTTTTTAATTTCAATTAAAAATATCGACACATTTTGTACACTTTTTTTCTGCTAAGGTCAAGCTTTCCCTGGATAACAGCACCGGGGTAGGAGCGGAGTTGATCTTCAATGGAACCGGCTCTGACATCTATAGTTGGTTCCACCCGACCCGCCTGATTTCATCCCCCTGGGAGGATCTCAAATCAGCTCAGTTTACCGGAGGCATTGGTAAATACTTCAGTATCGTCGGTGAGGGTGAAGTGTAAGTATAACTCTCTAAGAGTAGATCGCTCTAAGAATGGGGATTTTTTTTTTTAAACTACAAAAAGAGTGAACATTTAAAGTGAAAACCACTCCCAAAATAGGATGTTCACTCTTTCCAGAAGCAATGCCTATGGAAGACAGCTCTTTTTTAGTAGTCCTGCATTTAAAAGTTCACTCTTTGGGAGTGGTTTTCACGCTTTTGGGAGTTGCTTTCACTCTAAAAAAAAACATTATACTTTTGTAATAGTGTTTTTAAAGAGAATCACTCTGAGCTTGTCACTCTTTTACATTCAGAGAGTAGGTCTATTGCCTGTTTGGGGGAGTTTTGTTTTTGTGTGTTGTCGCCGTCGTCCCTTTATGGGCCATGATATTACTTTTACGATTCAATGTGATTCAAGAAATTAAATAAGAAAAGGACTTTTTGACGGGCTTGAATAATTGTGTCCTAAATCCGCTTGTCCTAACTTAGTGGGACATGTCAGGGACCTTATTCACAAAGCATCCGCACGCTTTAACGGATCCGTTAAGCCTCCCTTATGGTTTGCGCCATATTCACGAAGTATCCGCATAATAGCGAATCCGCAGAACACGTCCGTAAAAGGGCAATTGTTTTGCGGGAACTCCAGCGTTCCCGTAAAAGCTTACGGATCTCCGCATAGCGCTAAAATGAAATGGCTGCAGTGTTTGTGGTTCTGCTGGAGGAGGAAAACAGGCGTACTCTTCGCCGCCAGCGAGTATTTCGTGATAGGTTACAGCCACTGGACATTTACGACGATGTGGAACTGATAAATAGGTATCGAATGCCAAGGCATGTACTGTTGGAGGTGAAAGATTTAATCCGTGATCAAGTTGAACATCCGGCACAGAGGTCGCATGCAATACCCGCCACGCAGATCATAACAGCCCTCCGATTTTTCGCCGAAGTTTCTTTCCAATTAACAAATGGAGATTTAAGTGGAATTAGTCAGCCGTCTAACTTCTCGAATTGTTACCCGGGTCGCAACTCTCCTTAAAAGAATTTCGCCACAAATAATTAGATTTCAGAGGAACCTATAGTCAGTTAGAATCTGATCAAAGAAGGTTTCTACGATGAACGTCATCGTCGGATTCCAAACGTTTTGGGTTGCCTTGATGGATCACTTGTCGAGATTAAATGTCATGCACGTGACAAAGGTGCCTATACATATGCAAACATAACTACCACGCTATAAATGTCCAGGGGGTTTGCGACCACCAGAAGAAGTTCACCAATATTGTTGCCAAGTTGCCAGGCTCGACCCATGATTCGTTTATGTGGACTCACTCAAGCCTCAACCACCAACTAACCAATGGTCTTGCAAACGATGGTCACCTTCTAGGCGATTCTGCGTACCCCCTTCGATCATGGCTGCTAACACAAGTACCACAACCTGATGATGATGATGATGCAGAACGTCGACACAATATTCATCACCGAAGAACACCCGACAGAACATCGAAGGATGGAATATGGCAGATGGAAAATGAGGTGGCAGTGCCTGCATAGCGAATGTGGGTGTTTACGGTGTCAGTATAGAAGGCCTACAAGTACTTGTATGTGAACTCTGCCATCCAGGAGCCATCGCATCTTTCTGGATGCAACTCTAAACTTGTGAAATGGTGCTGTCATCCAGAAAGTAGCATTTTCTCTTGACAAATTTTCAAGTACTTTATAATTCACTGACAACCACCTTCTACAATGCACATTACAAAATAATGTGGTCGACGTCAGTGAAAGTATATCGTAACAAATAAAGCTCATGGTTATTTACTGTTGCACGAAAATGTGTTTGTGATGACTGTAAATTCGTTTGGATGCCGGATTGTGTCAATCGAAGACTGTTTCCGATAGTGTAAGATGTACACCACCCTTGAAAAAACTGCCTTTGAAATCTGTTTGACAATAGGCCATGGTATATAATAGTCTGGGTAAAATATGAATTGCTCCGCGTTGGCAAGAAATCAATTGATGTGGTTTTGCTAATAATTGGTTGTTCATTATACCGCCCTTCCCGTAAAATGCTGTTTATCATCAGATTATGTTTTTGCTGATTTAAGTCAACTTCTTAATTTCACATGTTTTTTTAACAAAAAAAAAGAATACATTTGTATGATGCTTTTCGCAGAAGAAGTTCACGAAATCGTTCCTTAGTTTGAGAAAATAACCAGTGCACTGTGGAAATTCATCTTTTTTTTCGCCAAGAATTTGAAAGATAGGCCGCAATCAGCTACCATATGTATTTTGGATTCATAACAATTTGACTACATTTCTATTTTACGCTCTTATGAATTATTACATATTCACGCATGCGCTTCATTCACCCGTACAGCTCGTTGAACAACACCCCCATTATTAGCGGAGCTCCGCAATTTTACCGATACCTAACGGAATCTTTCGTGAATACGGCGTAGCGCAATTGTATTCGTTAGGCCATCCGCAAAGGCTGTTACGGACCCGGTAATAGCGGATGCTTCGTAAATAAGGTCCCAGGCCCGTACGCAGGGGGGGGGGGGGTGCGACGGGTGCGTAAATAAATAAATTACCAAAAGGTCCACATTTTCCGGGGTTAATATTGGTATTTTGATATAGAAATAACTGTACTGGAACACGAACAATGTTGGTCCCATTTTTGGTCCCATCAGTACAAATTCGCCCCAAATTACCAAAAGATCGAAATTTTTCGGGGTAAATAATGGTATATTTTGATGTAGAAATAACGGTACTAGCACACGAAAATGTTGGGTTCTATTTAAATCCAACCCAGGCCTCGCTGTTAATTGGTTCTTTATCTCTCGATTGGCATAAAACAAAGGGAGCGGCGATTTTTCATCCACAACAACTATGGCGGATGTCAGAAGGATAAAGGCTGGCTGGTTGTGTCCGATCGGCCTCTCGGGCAAGATTCATGTGAATGGGGGAAAACGATGGAAAGATATTCCCACCCAATCATACTCTACAGTACGACCAACCAAAAGGTGGCGTGGAAAGATGTGCTCTCTAACGGTAAGAGCAACAGCAGCCTGCGAGTTAAATTAGACTTTTGTATCAAATTATGTGACTTGTTTCTGAATGAAATCCATTCAAAGAGAGTACAATAAATTTGCGCAAAACTTAAGGTTGCATTGTTTGCGTGAGCGGAACGCAGCTGGCCTCGTATTCTATTAGTACTGGTCGTTAATGGGAACAACTGACATATTTTGGGGGCACTTTCCAAAGCGGACTATATTGACGAGTACGGGGTGGGAGTGTCACACCCGCCCCGCCCCTCTGGCTGCAGTGTTTGGACATCGACACTTCTGCTACCAGGTGGCGGGTCTGTTAAAACAAAGGAAAGTAGTTCAAGTTATAAAGTGTAAAATGTAAGACCAAGGCATCAGCTTTTTCATTCTTATATCCCCACAGATGGAAAGGTTGGACGGGCAGAGAGCCTTACCATCCATATCGATGCTGAGTAAGCAGGGATCTACAATGTTGGCTTATCAAGAAGGGGATCGAGGGGACTATAGTGTTAGCCCCGCCCTTCATCTCTTCGCTGGATTGTTATTTAATTAATTAACGGACTTGAATGCACTTTTCTTTTTACAGTTGTGATTTTCGCTAACTGTTCTTCTCAGTAATTCTCAGTAAATGCTCCGAATGCTCATTTTGATAGGGTCCGACAGGCCTTTATAAGTACAAGAACAGACAAACAGAAGCCCAATATAACGGAACAAACTGCACTGCACTTCAAAACAACACGTACAAATAAAGATGTAGATATCAATATAATAATAATAATAATAATAATAATAAGTACTTGTATAGCGCACTTCTCTAAAAAATTATTCAAGGCGCTACAAAACTTAACAAATGTCATTATATTAATAGCTATGAGTAAATAGAAACGCCTCCACATGCTTCTGGGAAGTTTCCAAGCACTGAATGTTACGAACGTCACTTGGTAATTTATTCCAAAGAGCAGGGGCAACATGGGCAAATACACGATCACCAAAGGCGGTTCTGGTTCTGGGGACTTCAAGAATGGTGGAGGATGAAGAGCGGAGTGCATAATGGGATGACTTTATGATGAGAAGATCTTTTAGGTACTTGGGTGCAATATCGTAGAGTGCCTTAAATACAAGCGTAATGATTTTGTATTCAATCCTTTTCTGAACTGGGAGCCAGTGGTACCGTCGCAGGATTGGGGTGATATGCTCGCTCCTCTTCACACGTGCCAGAACTCTCGCGGCGTTGTGAAGAACTCTTTGCAGTCTGGACACAGAATAATTCGGAAGGCCCACCAACACTGCATTGCAGTAGTCCAGCCGTGATGTGACAAGTGCATGAATATAAAATAGATATAATATAAAATGTAGATATTACTCTATACAGTAGGTATACTCAACTCGGAATATAAGCTCTTTGTGCCAACAAAGGAGGGCGCTCTTTAATGTAGCAACGACGCATGTCCCAGGCATGGGGCAGGGACACTGACCTCTACACATGGACAGATCATCATCTATCTATCTATCTATCTATACTATAAAAGATGAAAAAAAATTACAAATCACGAGACGCAGGCAGCATGCAAGCGAAGATGGACTGCATATTGAGTATTATTAGTTCGGAAGTCGGGAAGTATTTTTACAAAGATTGTTTTTATTCAGAGTCAATGGTATTCTACAAACCCCCAAAGGGACATATGACGAATGTTGTTTCACCCTTGAAGTCGGCGCGAACTGGAAGTGCAACATGGCGGACCCACGATGTGAGCCAATGAAATGTCCAGGTGTAGAGTTCAGTGGGTACGGTACGTATGACGTAATGTTTATAAATAAACAAATGTATAGAGTAAATCCACTGACCTCTACACCTGGACATGTTGCACTTCCAGTTCGCGCCAACTTCAAGCGTTAGCAGCAGAATGTGGACAATGGTCCGTCCAGGTGTAGAGGTCAGTGGGCGGGGAGGGTGCAATAGAATTTCGCTGGTTTCACACACGCCGTTCCTTGTTCATGCGATACACAGATACCAGGGAGGTGAGATAGTCTGTTATTGACACGCGAAACTCTGTTCTCGCGCTCCAACGGCGGGAACGCGACCCACCACCCACACGCACCACCTATCGAGGTTTTGCAAAAACAAGTGGCGTGTGTCATGAACAGATCGCCCTAGCCCAGCCTAATATTATAATGAATTATTAACGATGGAGGCAAAATCAGTCACACCAAAATTAGGCGTCGACAGTGACTCCCTAACTCTCCCTTTCTTGCCGTCAAGGGGGTAAATGTGCACTGAGCTGGCCCACCATGTAACATCTAAACCTGTCGCAAGTATTTAGTTTATAGGCCCTAACTATTAAAACTTTGGTTTTCATACATTTGGCAAACAAAATGCAAATTTTACCAAGCCGTTATTGTGTACGATAACAAGAGCATTTAGGAGAAATGAACGCGCGTTTGCAGTATCCCTTCGGGAATGTTCGGCCTATTCTTGGCATACTCCAGCAAAACGCAAGCCCAGTCTGACGCAAACGCAAACCCAGTCTGACGTGTTTCCATTTGATCGGCGAAGTGCTAGTTTGGAACACGATGACAGTAAGTCAAGTATTATCTACTTGAATCTGCAGTGAGCGGTGCACAACTTTGTTTAACATACATGTATCACTGAGAGCTATTACATATAGAATACAAAATTATGCTGGAGAGCACTTTATACGCAATGATATACTTATTAAAGTAGGATACACCATTGGTATTTGCTTGATTTATCAGGAATGGGTGGAATTGGGGATTGTATTTTATAGTAAATATTGTTTAACTATCCTGTCCGAAGTTTTTGCATGTTGAGAAAAGCAAGAAAAACGGCGTTCGTTTTCAACCGGCGTCGGGCGTTGCATGGTTCTTATGGGTTTTTTTTAGTTTTGTTTTATTGCAATCACTGTCTGGCGATCGTGAATTTTTTAAATAAATTTTGACCGAGTGCAGAATATCTAGCGCAATTATTTTGCTGGATCCCTACAATCATTATTTACTTTTAAAAAAGTAGGATATTTCTTAATAACTCGGTATTAAAAACAATTCGATAACTGCAAATTGGGTATCCAACCTTCAAAACCATGCAACTGACTGTAGTGGCTAATGCGCAGGATTATTAATATTATAATTAATATTATTTTACTTTAGTTTTTTTTCTTAAAAAGGTTTGTTAGTCATTTGCAACATTTTCTTTTTACTAATTTGTGTTTTGGATTATCTACAAATTATTTTAAAAGGTCCTACTTGTTCATAACATTAATTTCATCATCTATTTTCGATTCTGCTTTTGATGATTTTTTAAAACGCAACTAAAGTCAAAGGACCATTTTGGTTAACACAATTATTGACACTCTGCAAAAGGTGTGCGCCTTAGTTGCTAAAAAATGGTGCTTCTGGCACCGGCCCTTTTTACTCATCACTGATTAACTCGGGCTGTGCACTTTCTTCGCGTCTCGTCCTAAAGTGCTAATGGTGTCCGGCCGTCCGCGTACAGAGCGCAGCCAATCCAGGGGAAATGTTGCCCAGCAAATACCCTCCCTGTGTGGATGATTATGCTGGGGATTCAACATGCGGTTATCAAAATAATTCAGGTATAGATTTGTTTTTCACTTAATTCGTAGCCGGCCCGGGGTCCTGTCATAATTTTCTACCTGCTAATTCTAACTCAGTAAATGTAAACTAATTTACTAGATTGGTATTTTGTTTATATGAGAGATTCACTCTTTCGAAGAGCAAGTCAAGTTCTATTTCACTCTTATTTGAGAGAGTTTACTTTTAAATGTTAAATTTAGGTGATTTTTTTCTCTCTTATTTAACGTGTATACACAATTGTTCTTAATTGTTATTTGTTGCTCTTTTATCATCCGTACTAAAATAAGATCTGGGTGCTCTTATATTCTCTAACATGTTTTCATGCATCTGTCAATAACTGATTGTTCTTTTGATGTGCAAGAAAAAAGCAGAAAGTCAGAACAGCCCTTTATCTCTAGAACAACTGAAAATATCATGGCTATATTTGCCAGATACGACTGCTCTCTTATACAACTGAGAACCGTTTGCTATGTATGTTTGAAGTTCGCTTTATTATTTAGCCACAATGAGATTGCGGAAATCAAGGCATCTCATCTTACCAGTTTAGCAGATAGCCAAGGTCTTAGTATCTTTATCCCCAAATCCGAAACTGACATTTTCAGAGAGGGAATTTGAAGGCGAAGCCGAAGCCGCAGCCGAAGACGAAGCAAAGGTTTCGAAAAACCATAATGTCTGTTCTGAACAGATCGCGTGTACAATCGAGGACGCCCTCAATAAGCCCATGTTCGGAGTATTATTGATTGAACTGATGACGGACGGCGCGCCCCAAAACAAACTACGCCAAGCCACGAAATACGCTTTCCCGAAAGCACATACTTTTCTGCTACTGTAAGCAGAGATGACGTTACCGTAGGAGAAAAACATAATACGTGTTGACCAATCAACAGCTTTAGCCGAATGTCTGCTCTGAGTGACGCCATAATACATGTTGGGATATATCGGAGGTTTGTAGTGTGGGCTCCAGCTACACTGAACGTCTGATTCTATAGCTAATTAGAGAGGCTTGGTACTGAGAAGCTCAATTTGTACACTTTGTGCTCGACTCGACCATGGCGGCACGGCTCACTGTGACCGGAAAGTGTAGCCTCTTGCTCCTCCTGGCCTGGGCTCTGTTGGCCGGGCTTTGGGCTTCGTGCGCCGGGGTTGAGGCCCTAATTCAACCCTGGTGCAGCATGGTAGACATGGCATTGTTCGGTTATAACGTCTCGTCGGCTCCCACCCCGACGCACAAGCTGTGTCACCTGGCCTGCCTGGACATCACCGGGTGCCGATCGGCCAACTACTGGTATAGGAGCAAAGTGTGCCAATTTAACAGCGTGTCGCACCTGAACGTCTCCGGGCATCATCTGGTCGAGGAGGCAGGATCTCTCTATACCTTCACCCAGCAGGTTAGCAATAAGTGGTTTATTTTATATTAATTAATAACAAGAACCATTGACTGGGTGTACCAAGGGAGAGATTTGGTAGTGGGGTTGAGTGGGGATGCTTAGTATGGCATGCACAAACCGCCTTTTTTATCTCAATGAATGTTATTGGGAAAACATGTATAAATGCTTTTTTTCCATCATTACAAACTTCTCGCATGTTCATGTATTTTTTTTTCTGATCTGAACGTTTTTGCTTGTACATCTCAGCTTTTGAGCCATCATGCCTCTTAGCGGGAAAAAAAACCTGTGGTCCGCCCCTTCGTGAAAATAAAATTCCACTTTGTTTTACTTTTACGCCATTTCGATAATTATGTTTTTGTGCACATATTCGCATTTTTGTATCACTGTGGAGACATGGCTTTGTTCTCGTGTACAAAATGGTTAGAAAGTCGAGCACGTTTTTCAAAATGCTCCCATTGTAACCAAAAATTTTTTCCGGGGTTGAAATTTCGACCCAATATACCCTATATTATACCCTAACCCAAACACTAACCCTAACCCACATCCTAATCGTAGTTTTTGAGTAATTTAATCAAAATCCAAAAATCTAATTCGTGAAATTCCCAATGGAGACCTATTCATCTATAGAAATTTACCCTCCGGAGACGTTTTGTCTCCATTGTACACATTGTGTTCATGTCTCCAGAGGGTACGGTATTTCGCACCACAGCAAACGCGTCTCTTCGTGGAAACGAAAAATGCAATTACATGGTTTGGAACTATGTGCCTGCGCCAGCAACGAAAATTTACAAGACCCAAAAAATATTGTGCATTATGTTTTCTTTTTTTTATTCCCAAACCTAAAATGTGATATCCATCGAGCATAACTTCAACACAGTAGGCCTTGTTGTTAAACATCCTATTTAATATTCTGACCCATTTTTGTCGCATCCAAAATGAGCGGTTGGAGTTGGCTCATTTATATTACCAAAAGAAAAAGGCGACGGATATTAAGCCTTTGTACCCACCGTCGAATTGTCTTTTGGGAGCAAT
The DNA here is from genome assembly GCA_037893245.1 of Crossaster papposus. Taxonomy (NCBI): domain Eukaryota; kingdom Metazoa; phylum Echinodermata; class Asteroidea; order Velatida; family Solasteridae; genus Crossaster; species Crossaster papposus. Next base: position 1,109,984 of record JBAIAA010000225.1, on the reverse strand, counting down.
TTAGTTGAGTGGTTATTTGTTATTCACCAAAAGCGAATTTCCTGGAAAATCATGACAAAGGTATCGATATTAGTTGGTTTTGATGAAAACGATTAAATATGACAATATCTACCACCTGGTAAAGTTACACATTAACAAATCCAATTAAAATCCCAATTAACAAATTGGCGAATTTATCCGCAAGTGCCGTTTTGCGTTTTCACAAAGAGGCAAATTTAAATAGCGTTGACCTTGACGTGTTTATGAAGGGGCGCTTTGGTTCGCGGACTGGCTTTAGCGTTTTTACGAAAAGGCGAATTTGGGGTGCAGTAGGGAAATGTATACATTTTGACAGTTCCAGCGACAGGGGCGAATTTGCTAATAATCGGGTTTTTTTCGTTTTCACGAAGAGGCGCTTCTATTAATTAATTAATTCTGCAGAACTAATCACCTATTTTTCTAAAAGTTTGCTATTTTTAAGAAGATTGGAATCTCTTCTTTCCCATGATACTTCAATCGTGTATATTCTATGGATCTTTATGTTTCAAACTGCCAAACGAAAAAAGAACCAGCTTTACACGCGATTTTTCGAAAGTTTGTTTAGACCGTGAAAGGCTGAATTCGCCTCTTCGTGAAAACGGTGCTGACGCCTGTTGTAAGGGCTCGCCTAGTGGTGCGCTCCCTGGGGTAGATCTTGCGTGTGCTAAGAAGCATCAGGCAATAAAGTTTAATTAAGACCCCCCCCCCCCCCTTTTCGTTACCCCTGTACTTGTACCCTGTACTTGTTATCCTGTTGCGTCAACAAGCATTGTTAACGATCTATTTATAATCAAAACTAACAAATACTGACCAACGACCTTTCATTTAAATATATTAATTGGAAGTATTATCAACCGTCATGTCAGTTAGTTCATCATTGCCGATGGAGAATCTATTCGGAGGGATGCTGATAATTGTTTGGATACTACACGTCGTTTAATCGTCCGTTTTTGTTAGCAACCAATTTACCAAATCCTGCCCCCCCCCCCCCAAAAAAAAAAGGAAAAAAAAAGAAAAGAAACGTACTTGAAATTTGAAAAATGTATCATATATTTGTGTATTACAGCGTTGTCAAATTTTGCCGATCCATTTTGTATAACCGGATAACAATAATGAACGCATGTCTGCATCTGACGAGTAACACGAGACTAGTATCGATTGTGGTTTTGATTTTTTTATCTATTTCAGGGGACTAGATGTAGTCTTCATACAACTGCGAGTTACCATGACAGCGAGACCAACGCTCCGTGCTCAGATAATATGAAAAGTAAGCATTGGTTTTGAGACACCGTCTGGCGTTCAAATTGCTTTGGAGTAATAAACTAGCGATCTGGAATTATTTCTAAACACAAATAGATATGAAATATTGTCAAGCGTTCTGTGGTATTACAGTGTATTTGAATTGTAATGCCACATTGCGCTCGAATTCATAAACGGTAAATTTCCCTTGATCACAAAAACAGGTAATTATCGAGCGTACAAAATCTAGGCCCGAATTCATAAAGAGTTATTGGATCATCTGCTGTTTATGGTTACTGACACCTGTCCAAGTAACAACAGAAATTGTCATTGTCCCAAAGGGCTTGTTTATCTCGTGTACAAGTTACCAATTCTCTGTTGGCTTGCTTGTGTGGACGGACGTATTTTAAAATATTTAAAATATTTAAAATATTTTTAAATAAGTTTAAATCAACGATGTCCTATAGCCAAATATCTTTCTCATGACATATGCCTACTCTGACTGTGTGCCAAATGTTATGTTATTATCATTCGATGAACCATTCTATCATATTTTGCACATGGGCCTGTTTGTTTGGCTTTGCTCCGGGTAACTAATTACCGGAACCTGCTCGCGAGGTAGGTTCAAAAGATCCAAGATGGCGACGTGCGCGACGGGCGGAGAGAGAGTTCACCGAAGTATGAAATTGTTAACGTCGCGCGTCGCCCGTCGTGTTATTAATATTATACGTTTATTGGGATGGTGCGTAATAATACAGTCATTACTATTAGTTCAGAGGCGCAACCATGGATCTTTTTAATTCCAGCCCATACTTGTGGTGTTTTTTTGAGGGGGGAGAATTGTTTATTCACGTTGAAAAAATAGCAAAGAACAACCGGTACATGTATAATGCAGGCAACATTTTAAGAATAATTAGTTAACCTAGCTAATTGAGTCAGAAATCATCGGTCTTAGTTTTATGACCTTTTTTTGTCTCGACCGACCCGACTTTAAAAGCAAAAAATATGAGAATCGTACAAATATAAAGGAAATCATTTGAAAAAAACTATGTTAACGTCGCGCTGTAGTATGTGGTTATAAAGTGAATGAATTGTTAATAATTTCCCATCACCTATGCTCAATTATTAACATTTTAGGCGAGCTGGCCGATAATGGAATTTTTTTATTTTTGGGGGTATTTTGGCTTATTCAACATTTTGTAGAAAGTTAATAATATAAGTTAGAAATATAATAATATATTTCTTTTCCGAACGAATTGTGAAGGAATATATCGTACTCTAAAGAATACCTTTGCTTGTTTGCATTGGCAGGCCTTCTACAGTTTTAAAAAGTTGTTTTTATTGTTGCTGAAATGGTGCACCCCAGGTCAGAAAGTTTTGATCGAAAGGTCATAATTATTCATAAAGTTCATAAATACCGCACTGATGCGGTGTATACCGTACAATTCATTATACACAGACAATACATGTACACAATCTCTAAACACGCGGTACGTTATATTAATGAACGTACAATTTTCTTTGTCCTCTTTTGTTTGTATTTAAAATTCGGAGGAATATCTGTATGATTTGTTCATGAATCTCATAAGGGTGCGACGCCCTAAAAGCACGGACACACCATCTTTTAAATTGTGCTGGAGTCTGGTTTCCAAAATATGCTACGGCTCTCTTACCTATTTTACAGTTCCAGAGTGGCGACTTGTGTTCAGAGGCGTGGCAGGAGCCGGGGAGAAACTGTATGACATGTGGACCTCAGAGACCTGGAACCCGGGTTATGAGGTCAGAGGTCATCGCCGTGATAATACCCACTACCAAGCCTGGCGCAACGGACAGCTGAATATCCGACGAGTAAGTATGGCATGATGATGAAACAGAGGGTTATACCGCTAACTATACTGTGCAAAACAAACGAAAACATAACATGTGAGGCGTTCTCGCGAAAATGCACAAATTAATAATGAATAGGGCCTAATGTTGTTGTTTTTCAGATTTTGTTAAGAAATAATATGAAAGTAAACGTGTAGTGTAATAAAAGTGTTTTTAAGGCATTTGTCCATATCACATGTACAAAACCTGAAACTTTAAAGGCCCTTATCAAAATTTTACCTAATTTGCGACATGTTGATGAATGCGTATTTTAAACAGCCATAACTTAACGGAATGTCCGATTGAAGTGCAAGAAGAGCATTTATCCTCTTTTCTCAATACCCAAGAACCAAGTTCCGACTCATTTTGCCAGAATCACTGACGACTGTTGTTGTGGAAGTCTGTTTGTTTGTTTTATTTGGTTAAAATCTAGCAAGATTATTTTCGATTTCAATTTGTTTTATATATTTTTTTAATTTCAATTAAAAATATCGACACATTTTGTACACTTTTTTTCTGCTAAGGTCAAGCTTTCCCTGGATAACAGCACCGGGGTAGGAGCGGAGTTGATCTTCAATGGAACCGGCTCTGACATCTATAGTTGGTTCCACCCGACCCGCCTGATTTCATCCCCCTGGGAGGATCTCAAATCAGCTCAGTTTACCGGAGGCATTGGTAAATACTTCAGTATCGTCGGTGAGGGTGAAGTGTAAGTATAACTCTCTAAGAGTAGATCGCTCTAAGAATGGGGATTTTTTTTTTTAAACTACAAAAAGAGTGAACATTTAAAGTGAAAACCACTCCCAAAATAGGATGTTCACTCTTTCCAGAAGCAATGCCTATGGAAGACAGCTCTTTTTTAGTAGTCCTGCATTTAAAAGTTCACTCTTTGGGAGTGGTTTTCACGCTTTTGGGAGTTGCTTTCACTCTAAAAAAAAACATTATACTTTTGTAATAGTGTTTTTAAAGAGAATCACTCTGAGCTTGTCACTCTTTTACATTCAGAGAGTAGGTCTATTGCCTGTTTGGGAGAGTTTTGTTTTTGTGTGTTGTCGCCGTCGTCCCTTTATGGGCCATGATATTACTTTTACGATTCAATGTGATTCAAGAAATTAAATAAGAAAAGGACTTTTTGACGGGCTTGAATAATTGTGTCCTAAATCCGCTTGTCCTAACTTAGTGGGACATGTCAGGGACCTTATTCACAAAGCATCCGCACGCTTTAACGGATCCGTTAAGCCTCCCTTATGGTTTGCGCCATATTCACGAAGTATCCGCATAATAGCGAATCCGCAGAACACGTCCGTAAAAGGGCAATTGTTTTGCGGGAACTCCAGCGTTCCCGTAAAAGCTTATGGATCTCCGCATAGCGCTCAAATGAAATGGCTGCAGTGTTTGTGGTTCTGCTGGAGGAGAAAAACAGGAGTACTCTTCGCCGCCAGCGAGTATTTCGTGATGGGTTACAGCCACTGGACATTTACGACGATGTGGAACTGATAAATAGGTATCGAATGCCAAGGCATGTACTGTTGGAGGTGAAAGATTTAATCCGTGATCAAGTTGAACATCCGGCACAGAGGTCGCATGCAATACCCGCCACGCAGATCATAACAGCCCTCCGATTTTTCGCCGAAGTTTCTTTCCAATTAACAAATGGAGATTTAAGTGGAATTAGTCAGCCGTCTAACTTCTCGAATTGTTACCCGGGTCGCAACTCTCCTTAAAAGAATTTCGCCACAAATAATTCGATTTCAGAGGAACCTATAGTCAGTTAGAATCTGATCAAAGAAGGTTTCTACGATGAACGTCATCGTCGGATTCCAAACGTTTTGGGTTGCCTTGATGGATCACTTGTCGAGATTAAATGTCATGCACGTGACAAAGGTGCCTATACATATGCAGACATAACTACCACGCTATAAATGTCCAGGGGGTTTGCGACCACCAGAAGAAGTTCACCAATATTGTTGCCAAGTTGCCAGGCTCGACCCATGATTCGTTTATGTGGACTCACTCAAGCCTCAACCACCAACTAACCAATGGTCTTGCAAACGATGGTCACCTTCTAGGCGATTCTGCGTACCCCCTTCGATCATGGCTGCTAACACAAGTACCACAACCTGATGATGATGATGATGCAGAACGTCGACACAATATTCATCACCGAAGAACACCCGACAGAACATCGAAGGATGGAATATGGCAGATGGAAAATGAGGTGGCAGTGCCTGCATAGCGAATGTGGGTGTTTACGGTGTCAGTATAGAAGGCCTACAAGTACTTGTATGTGAACTCTGCCATCCAGGAGCCATCGCATCTTTCTGGATGCAACTCTAAACTTGTGAAATGGTGCTGTCATCCAGAAAGTAGCATTTTCTCTTGACAAATTTTCAAGTACTTTATAATTCACTGACAACCACCTTCTACAATGCACATTACAAAATAATGTGGTCGACGTCAGTGAAAGTATATCGTAACAAATAAAGCTCATGGTTATTTACTGTTGCACGAAAATGTGTTTGTGATAACTGTAAATTCGTTTGGATGCCGGATTGTGTCAATCGAAGACTGTTTCCGATAGTGTAAGATGTACACCACCCTTGAAAAAAACTGCCTTTGAAATCTGTTTGACAATAGGCCATGGTATATAATAGTCTGGGTAAAATATGAATTGCTCCGCGTTGGCAAGAAATCAATTGATGTGGTTTTGCTAATAATTGGTTGTTTATTATACCGCCCTTCCCGTAAAATGCTGTTTATCATCAGATTATGTTTTTGCTGATTTAAGTCAACTTCTTAATTTTACATGTTTTTTTAACAACAAAAAAGAATACATTTGTATGATGCCTTTCGCAGAAGAAGTTCACGAAATCGTTCCTTAGTTTGAGAAAATAACCAGTGCACTGTGGAAATTCATCTTTTTTTTCGCCAAGAATTTGAAAGATAGGCCGCAATCAGCTACCATATGTATTTTGGATTCATAACAATTTGACTACATTTCTATTTTACGCTCTTATGAATTATTACATATTCACGCATGCGCTTCATTCACCCGTACAGCTCGTTGAACGACACCCCCATTATTAGCGGAGCTCCGCAATTTTACCGATACCTAACGGAATCTTTCGTGAATACGGCGTAGCGCAATTCTAATGTATCCGTTAGGCCATCCGCAAAGGCTGTTACGGACCCGGTAATAGCGGATGCTTCGTGAATAAGGTCCCAGGCCCGTACGCAGGGGGGGGGGGGGGGGGGGGGGGGGGTGCGACGGGTGCGTAAATAAATAAATTACCAAAAGGTCCACATTTTCCGGGGTTAATATTGGTATTTTGATATAGAAATAACTGTACTGGAACACGAACAATGTTGGTCCCATTTTTGGTCCCATCAGTACAAATTCGCCCCAAATTACCAAAAGATCGAAATTTTGCGGGGTAAATAATGGTATATTTTGATGTAGAAATAACGGTACTGGCACACGAAAATGTTGGGTTCTATTTAAATCCAACCCAGGCCTCGCTGTTAATTGGTTCTTTATCTCTCGATTGGCATAAAACAAAGGGAGCGGCGATTTTTCATCCACAACAACTATGGCGGATGTCAGAAGGATAAAGGCTGGCTGGTTGTGTCCGATCGGCCTCTCGGGCAAGATTCATGTGAATGGGGGAAAACGATGGGAAGATATTCCCACCCAATCATACTCTACAGTACGACCAACCAAAAGGTGGCGTGGAAAGATGTGCTCTCTAACGGTAAGAGCAACAGCAGCCTGCGAGTTAAATTAGACTTTTGTATCAAATTATGTGACTTGTTTCTGAATGAAATCCATTCAAAGGGAGTACAATAAATTTGCGCAAAACTTAAGGTTGCATTGTTTGCGTGAGTGGAACGCAGCTGGCCTCGTATTCTATTAGTACTGGTCGTTAATGGGAACAACTGACATATTTTGGGGGCACTTTCCAAAGCGGACTATATTGACGAGTACGGGGTGGGAGCACTGACCTCAACACCTGGACGGATCATTGTCCATATTCTGCTGTGCTAACACTTGAAGTCGGCGCGAACTGGAAGTGCAACATGGCGTCACTGCTGTGAGCCAATGAAATGTCCAGTTGTAGAGGTCAGTGGATTTACCAACCAACTGAACTCTACACCTGGACATTTCATTGGCTCACAGAGTGACTTCGTGGGTCCGCCATGTTGCACTTCTCTGCATGCCGACTTCAAAATGAAACAATGGATGATCTGTCCATGTATATAGAGGTCAGTGGGTGGGAGTGTCACACCCGCCCCGCCCCTCTGGCTGCAGTGTTTGGACATCGACACTTCTGCTACCAGGTGGCGGGTCTGTTAAAACAAAGGAAAGTAGTTCAAGTTATAAAGTGTAAAATGTAAGACCAAGGCATCAGCTTTTTCATTCTTATATCCCCACAGATGGAAAGGTTGGACGGGCAGAGAGCCTTACCATTCACATCGATGCTGAGTAAGCAGGGATCTACAATGTTGGCTTATCAAGAAGGGGATCGAGGGGACTATAGTGTTAGCCCCGCCCTTCATCTCTTCGCTGGATTGTTATTTAATTAATTAACGTACTTGAATGCACTTTTCTTTTTACAGTTGTGATTTTCGCTAACTGTTCTTCTCAGTAATTCTCAGTAAATGCTCCGAATGCTCATTTTGATAGGGCCCGACAGGCCTTTATAAGTACAAGAACAGACAAACAGAAGCCCAATGTAACGGAACAAACTGCACTGCACTTCAAAACAACACGTACAAATAAAGATGTAGATATCAATATAATAATAATAATAATAAGTACTTGTATAGCGCACTTCTCTAAAAAAATATTCAAGGCGCTACAAAACTTAACAAATGTCATTATATTAATAGCTATGAGTAAATAGAAACGCCTCCACATGCTTCTGGGAAGTTTCCAAGCACTGAATGTTACGAACGTCACTTGGTAATTTATTTTAAAGAGCAGGGGCAACATGGGCAAATGCACGATCACCAAAGGCGGTTCTGGTTCTGGGGACTTCAAGGATGGTGGAGGATAAAGAGCGGAGTGCATAATGGGATGACTTTATGATGAGAAGATCTTTTAGGTACTTGGGTGCAATATCGTAGAGTGCCTTCAATACAAGCGTAATGATTTTGTATTCAATGCTTTTCTGAACTGGGAGCCAGTGGTACCGTCGCAGGATTGGGGTGATATGCTCGCTCCTCTTCACACAAGGCATGCCAAAACTCTCGCGGCGTTGTGAAGAACTCTTTGCAGTCTGGACACAGAAGAATTCGGAAGGCCCACCAACACTGCATTGCAGTAGTCCAGCCGTGATGTGACAAGTGCATGAATATAAAATAGATATAATATAAAATATAGATATTAATCTATACAGTAGGTATACTCAACTCGGAATATAAGCTCCTTGTGCCAACAAAGGAGGGCGCTCTTTCATGTAGCAACGACGCATGTCCCAAGCATGGGGCAGGGACACCGACCTCTACACATGGACAGATCATCATTGTTTCACACTTGAAGTCGGCGCGAACTGGAAGTGCAACATGGCGGACCAAAGACGTCACTTCTGTGAGCCAATGAAATGTCCAGGTGTAGAGGTCAGTGGATTTACTCTATACATTTGTTTATTTATAAACATTACGTCATACGTACCGTACCCACTGAACCTTACACCTGGACATTTCATTGGCTCACAGAGTGATGTCGTGGGTCCGCCATGTTGCACTTCCAGTTCGCGCCGACTTCAAGTGTGAAACAATGATGATCTGTCCATGTGTAGAGGTCAGTGGTACGGTACGTATGACGTAATGTTTATAAATACAAAATGTACAGAGTAAATCCATTGACCTCTACACCTGGACATTTCATTGGCTCACAGAAGTGACGTCGTGAGTCCGCCATGTTGCACTTCCAGTTCGCGCCGACTTCAAGTGTGAAACAATGATGATCTGTCCATGTGTAGAGGTCAGTGGTACGGTACGTATGACGTAATGTTTATAAATACAAAATGTACAGAGTAAATCCATTGACCTCTACACCTGGACATTTCATTGGCTCACAGAAGTGACGTCTTGGGTCCGCCATGTTGCACTTCCAGTTCGCGCCGACTTCAAGCGTTATAGCGCAGCAGAAAATGGACAATGGTCCGTACAGGTGTAGAGGTCAGTGGTACGGTACGTATGACGTAATGTTTATAAATAACAAATTTACAGAGTAAATCCACTGACATCTACACCTGGACATTTCATTGGCTCACAGAAGTGACGTCTTGGGTCCGCCATGTTGCACTTCCAGTTCGCGCCGACTTCAAGCGTTATCACAGCAGAATATTCATGGCAATGGTCCGTCCAGGTGTAGAGGTCAGTGGGCGGGGAGGGTGCAATATAATTTCGCTGGTTTCACACACGCCGTTCCTTGTTCATGCGATACACAGATACCAGGGGGTGAGATAGTCTGTTATTGACACGCGAAACTCTGTTCTCGCGCTCCAACGGCGGGAACGCGACCCATGAACATTGTACTCGAAACAGGAACACACGCACCACCTATCGAGGTTTTGCAAAAACAAGTGGCGTGTGTCATGAACAGATCGCCCTAGCCCAGCCTAATATTAGAATGAATTATTAACGATGGAGGCAAAATCAGTCACACCAAAATTAGGCGTCGACATTGACTCCCTAACTTTCCCTTTCTTGCCGTCAAGGGGGTAAGTGTGCACTGAGCTGGCCCACCATGTAACATATAAACCTGTCGCAAATATTTAGTTTATAGGCCCTAACTATTCAAACTTTGGTTTTCAAACATTTGGCAAACAAAATGCAAATTTTACCAAGCCGTTATTGTGTATGATAACAAGAGCATTTGGAAGAAATAAACGCGCGTTTGTATCCCTTCGGGAATGTTCGGCCTATTCTTGGCATACTCCAGCAAAACGCAAGCCCAGTCTGACGCAAACGCAAACCCAGTCTGACGTGTTTCCATTTGATCGGCGAAGTGCTAGTTTGGAAAACGATGACAGTAAGTCAAGTATTATCTACTTGAATCTGCAGTGAGCGGTGCACAACTTTGTTTAACATACATGTATCACTGAGAGCTATTACATATAGAATACAAAATTATGCTGGAAGAGCACTTTATACGCAATGATATACTTATTAAAGTAGGATACACCATTGGTATTTGCTTGATTTATCAGGAATGGGTGGAATTGGGGATTGTATTTTATAGTAAATATTGTTTAACTATCCTGTCCGAAGTTTTTGCATGTTGAGAAAAGCAAGAAAAACGGCGTTCGTTTTCAACCGGCGTTGGGCGTTGCATGGTTCTTATGGTTTTGTTTTTTTTGTTTTTTATTGCAATCACTGTCTGGCGATCGTGAATTTTTTTAATACATTTTGACCAAGTGCAGAATATCTAGCGCAATTATTTTGCTGGATCCCTACAATCATTATTTACTTTTAAAAAAGTAGGATATTTCTTAATAACTCGGTATTAAAAACAATTCGATAACTGCAAATTGGGTATCCAACCTTCAAAACCATGCAACTGACTGTAGTGGCTAATGCGCAGGATTATTAATATTATAATTAATATTATTTTACTTTAGTTTTTTTTCTTAAAAAGGTTTGTTAGTCATTTGCAACATTTTCTTTTTACTAATTTGTGTTTTGGATTATCTACAAATTATTTTAAAAGGTCCTACTTGTTCATAACATTAATTTCATCATCTATTTTCGATTCTGCTTTTGATGATTTTTTAAAACGCAACTAAAGTCAAAGGACCATTTTGGTTAACACAATTATTGACACTCTGCAAAAGGTGTGCGCCTTAGTTGCTAAAAAATGGTGCTTCTGGCACCGGCCCTTTTTACTCATCGCTGATTAACTCGGGCTGTGCACTTTCTTCGCGTCTCGTCCTAAAGAGCTAATGGTGTCCGGCCGTCCGCGTACAGAGCGCAGCCAATCCAGGGGAAATGTTGCCCAGCAAATACCCTCCCTGTGTGGATGATTATGCTGGGGATTCAACATGCGGTTATCAAAATAATTCAGGTATAGATTTGTTTTTCACTTAATTCGTAGCCGGCCCGGGGTCCTGTCATAATTTTCTACCTGCTAATTCTAACTCAGTAAATGTAAACTAATTTACTAGATTGGTATTTTGTTTATATGAGAGATTCACTCTTTCGAAGAGCGAGTCAAGTTCTATTTCACTCTTTTACATTGAGAGAGTTTACTTTTAAATGTTAAATTTAGGTGATTTGTTTCTCTCTTATTTAACGTGTATACACAATTGTTCTTAATTGTTATTTGTTGCTCTTTTATCATCCGTATTAAAATAAGATCTGGGTGCTCTTATATTCTCTAACATGTTTTCATGCATCTGTCAATAACTGATTGTTCTTTTGATGTGCAAGAAAAAAGCAGAAAGTCAGAACAGCCCTTTATCTCTATAACAACTGAACAAATCATGGCTATATTTGCCAGATACGACTGCTCTCTTATACAACTGAGAACCGTTTGCTATGTATGTTTGAAGTTCGCTTTATTATTTAGGCACAATGAGATTGCGGAAATCAAGGCATCTCATCTTACCCGTTTAGCAGATAGCCAATGTCTTAGTATCTTTATGCCCAAATCCTAAACTGACATTTTCAGAGAGGGAATTTGGAGGCGAAGCCGAAGCCGAAGCAAAGGTTTCGAAACCCCCCTATTATGTCTGTTCTGAACAGATCGCGTGTACAATCGAGGGCGCCCTCAATAAGCCCATGTTCGGAGTATTATTGATTGAACTGATGACGGACGGCGCGCGATTTTTTTTCCCGTACCACTAACGCGTCAATTTGCAAGTTTCATTGCGTCACGTCGTGCCGTCGCCCCGACGGCACGACGTGACGACACGACGCGTCGTGGCCTTGTTTCTCATTACTTGTATGCAGTGTCAAAGGCGTCGCGTCGCGCCGTCGCCCCGTCGCGTCGTGCCGTCGCGACGTGTCGCCGCGTCGTGCCTTTGTGCCGTCGCAATAATTGTCATCAATCATGCAGAATACGCCTGTGATGTACACTGGAATTATTTTAAAAAATATTCTTCTGGCTGTTGAAATTCAAGTTTGAAAGTGGTACTATTTACAAATGTAACCCCCAGAAGTATGTTAATTAAGTGGGTTGTCAAGAGCCCTTGAATCTCTGTGGTGCAATCTGAGGCTTTCCCGTGGCCTCGTGGTCTGGAAAATTGCGCAGAAATTTGCGATGTGCGATGTCCCTTCAGGGCCACCATAGTTTTGCAAAGACCTGGAGGAAAAATTCCCCCAGGTCTATGGGTGTGATTGCGCAATAATGCGACGGGGAATTCCCGATAAACCGACGATGTACTTATGGTGGCCCTGGTGGGACATCGCAACTCGTGAATAATAAGGCATACAAAAAAAAATGTTATGTTGGCGTAACGGGCCCAACAAAATAGGGTAGGTAGGTAGGGATTTTTTTTTATTTTTTTTTCTCCCAGCAATGAAAATGATATGTTTTCTAATTGTTTAAGCCGGTAGTGATACACGATAGCGTGTCCAGGTTCAATATATACACAATCCACACACACAACAATGAGAAACGGTCAGAAATGATTCCAAACGTATTTATAACTAGATTTATATAGATTTTAATCATTAAATTTCGTCCCTTGAAAAAAAATATCCAGGGTCGGCCGTATTCTTAGGGTCGGTCGGGTTACGCCAACATAACATTTTGTTGTTATGCCTAACGTAAGTATTCGTGAGAATTGTCACCACTTGTCTTAAAGTCTTGAAGATTGACGTCAATAATATTTTGCGTCAAAATTCACGACTTGCCACCAAAGTCGTGAATATTGACGTTTATACTCACCATTTGCGATGTCCCTCCAGGGCCACCATATCTACCGCGCAGGAGGTTTTATAGTCTGGTTCCCAGACCAGATAATTCTGACTCTTTCTGATGAATTATGTGTCTGGGTAACATTTAATGCAAGTGACTCCGATGAAACAAGACCTGCCGCGCCAATGGCCCGTAAGTGGTCTTTTCCTTCTGGCTCTATGGTTTTGGGTTTTATGAGCGTGGGTTTGTGTTATCGGAGTTGAGTGGGGGTTAAGGAAGGGGAGGTTGGGGGAGGGGGGGGGGGGGGTACGAAGCAGTGACAGCGTGGCAAAGGGGGAAAATTTAAGAATGAGTTTAGTAACATATTTTTGGCGTTGGGAGCAATGCACTCACCAGAGAGCAGCAAAGAGAGAAATCACTGGCCGTGAAAAATCGAAAAGGGAGGGGGTACTGGGGTGTCAGCTTTAAGAAAATGGGTGTTGTTGATATTTGACAGTCACTCAGGTCGCAGCGTACTCGATAATGAGGAGAACAGCGACGTTTTATTTGCAGCGAATTTACGGTCTCGCAGCAACGAGATTTTACGAGGTTTTATGAGCATAGAGGAGTGCCCCTCGGAAATGGGCATGTGGGCCATAACTCTGTTCTCGCAGCAGTGTTGGACCAACATGGGGTGTTAAAGTGAAAATGTATTACTTTCTGTGTCGAATAAGTGTATTTTCCTTGATTATTTACGAAGCTTGTGAAATGAGGTATGAAAATACTTTTTATTGAATAGCTGCACCTTTTTGGTGACCCTGACTGTTTCAGGATGTTTTGAGACAAAATTGTTCATTTTCTACAAACTAAAAGAGTTATGCTGTCGACTCGTACTATTCCCATCTCTTATTCCCAATTTTTATTTTGATGCGAAATTCACGAGAATTATGAACTTTTGCACTCGGAAATGTCTGTTTCAATTACTTCATTTATACAGTACGTGTACATCCATGTACATGTACGTACATACGCTTTGTGTATAAATATGAGTCATAACATAGTATTAGCCTGTCGTCAAGGCCATCGTGGCTGTGCAGCTAGCTGTGGCAACTGGAGTCAAGACCACACAGCGCCCTCGAGTTGCACTCAGGGACCGTGGTCTCCGGCTCCAGTCGCTACACTCGGGGATGTGGTCTCCGGCTCGAGGGCGCTGAGTGGTCTTGACTCCAGTCGCTGTGGTTGCAAGTCTCGACTCCAGTCGCCACAGGTGCACAGCCACGATGGCCTTGAGGAAAGGCTAACACCCTCTCGATGCCGTTTTGATATTTGTTGTTCTGCACCGAGTCTAGATTTGTTTTATTATAGTCATTCTAACTAAATTTTCAATAGTACATTTTCCATCAAGAATATACAATAAATCGTCATTAAGTTTCCACCAGCAAGCTATTAAATGGGACATGAGTCATATTTTGTCTTTTCAATATCAGGTTTGATCAGCCCGAAATCACTGCAGACTGTGATTTATCTGCTTTCTTTGGTTAAACTCGGGACCTTTGCTTCCGTGCGGGATTCGCCAGGCAGAAATATAATTGGAGAGAACGTTGGTGATGGTAAACACAATTTGTTCCATATTGATCAACAAAATACATTAGAAGAAGTATCATTTAGATAATGTTGCAAAAAGAGACACATAGTACAATATGAATAGCGCAATATTTCTAAAAAAACACCCTAGCTGTTTGATTTTGTACGTTTGATGGTTTGTTTTTTTACGGCATACCCTTCGTACAGGTTCACTATGCACGACCATTTCTCGGAACACGCGTTCTAAAATAAATATACCTTTCTAAAGCAAAGTGTAAAAATAAACCTGACCGTGACGTCAGTGTCAGGGTAATAGATAATAGACCAGTTCCTATTTTTTTCACATTCATTTATCTTTGGAAAGGTTCCTGAAATAGTCATAGGTAGTAGACTACATTCTGGTCTAAGTGTTTTCTGGGAGTTACAAAATGAGAACCTAACAAAATAATGTTGTCCCGTGCGCACGAGCTCGAGGGAAATCATTAGCCTGGGCTTCTTTCTCCACTGATCAAGGAGAAAAACGGTGACTTTCCCCTAAAACGAATGTAACAAATCTTAGGGAAATTGAAAACAAAATGACAACACTTGTTGGACCCCTGTACATTTTTAATGGGCCGATTTAGCTTCTTGTCAACTTACACAACACAGACTCAATAATCTTGTACTATCACGACTCGCTCATTATTGTAATTGTCATCTTATTGGTTTAATTGTTCTCATATCACATTGAAAGGGTCACATCAATTAACGATTATTCCGAAGAAATAACACCCAATAGAGCTGGTTTTGCATTTTCGTCATTTAGTACATTTATTTTAATGCTGTCTTTTGTTCACAAAATAAACACTTACAATCTCATATTAACAAAGAATAGTCAATTTTATACAATTAGGAGTATTATTATGTACATGCAGACGTATCGGATTTTGTCAAAATTAATGACAATGTTTATGTCTTTTGTACCATATTGACAGACAAAGATAGTTTTGAACATGGAATGTCTCTCGTGGACTGTTTTGTTTCAGAGAGGAAAAACGAGATATGTAGAGATTACTACTCGTCTCCAGAATACATCTGGGTTCCTGTGATAAATAAATGTGAACTATGCAGCTTTGCGTGTGGCAGATCAACCGAGGCATACTGCAATGCATGTCCTGCAGGTAAGCGTTGCCTTTATCTATAAAGTAAAACATTCACCAATTTTTTGTTTCTGTATATGTCTGAATATCATCCGCGCACCACTCAAAGGGAGTCGACTTTAAACATTTGGCTGCCATCTTTAAATACAACAACGAGTTACCGAAGATCATGATAGAAGACGCCCACTGAATGGTCAGAATCTGGAGATCAAGACACGATGTTGTTTTGCATAATCGCCAAATTAGCGAATTATAGTCTGGGAGACAAGTTAATAAAGAAATTGTTTTCCAGTTCGTTTCACTCCTAAAGGGGAAATGGTTTGGCACATATACATGGAAAGGGGGTGTCTCTGGAGTATTTATTATAAGACCGGTTGTAAGAATCCAAGGTGGCAGCAAGATGTACTATAATTCACCAATTTCTAAAGTTAACCCCGCCTTGTTACTCACATCCCTCGAATGTATATGTAGGAACAGAGTATAGGCTGAGTAAATGTCTATTGAAAAACAATGGTCTGAGGTTGGTGTTGTTTCCATCAGACCAATCCACACGTTGACATTATCAGAAAGGAATTTGGAATGGTAATGATTGAAGAAAACAATAAACAAGTGCTTACACAATCACATAATGTTCAGCTCCACATTGATGAAACTTTAATGATCTATTCAGAATAGCCGAACATTTTTGGCACAGTATCTTATTTCTGAGAAAATTGACTTTGATGTATTTTTTCTGTACTCATTCTATACTTTGTTCCTACAAAATAGAAATCTCTGGAATGTGAGTAACAATGCGGGGGTGCCTAGTAAGATTGGTGAATTAAAGTACTTGCTGTGGATGCTTACACCTGGGCTAAAAATACTCCAGAGACACACTATAAGTGCCAAACCAGTCCCCTTAGGGGTGAAACGAAACGAAAGATTCCAGGAGATGGCTCTCAGACTATTATTATAGATGCCTGTGCGCAAGCGGCTATTCCATAGACTGTAGTACCTCATCATGTACATGCATAAATATTGCAATTCTTAAAAATCGTTTCCGTATTTCTGGTAGCCCTTCTATTTGTATACTATACTAGGAAGAAAAGGTGTTTTTGTGTGAATATCTTGTAGATTAAGGCTCTATGTGTGCCAGCGGTGCTAGGGCTTATACCCACAGCGCGATTTGAGACCGAGGACTTTAATTCGCCCCTTAGTCCCCTATACCTACACACTCTCTACACACTTACCTAACGATCCCCCCCCCCCCAAAAAATAATAATAATAAATATAAATCTGTTCTAAAAAAAGATAAAAAGAATTCCTGAGAAACCACAACATTCCGCAAGCACAATAACCACCACATATATCTTGCTTCATATGCCAGGGATATAGGAACAACAAAAAATGTCCCACTGAACAAGGGCGTTTTCCTTGTTGCGAAATGTTCAAGGGAAAATCCCTTACGTCATTCAATCAATTATTCTATACAGCTGGCTCGGTGCCGTAGCTGTGTAGCTATTAGGTGCTGAACCCATACAACACTGTGAAGGAGTTTGGGTTCAAAGCTCAACTGCAACGCCTCAACGCTATTATAACAGTATATTAACTTAAAATACGACTCAGACTTGTTGTAGTCTCACCTCCCATAGACCTCCGGTACCCACTGTATTCAAATGTGTCTGTCGGCATGCACATGCATCATGTTTTGCATAACACAATTGGCTGAGGATTGATGTCGCAGGTTATATCTCATTTGAATTATGTGGCCTCTGATGTCACATCTTAACTACATATTTATGTAAGACACGATGTATGCGCACCATACGCCGGCCACATTTAAAAAATGTAAACATATATAGGGCACAATGATCAGGGGTATTGTTTTGGGGTGAGGGTGAGGATGTGGATTGGGAAAGCCGTGGTAATGATGAACCCCTGTATACATTTATAATATATCTTATAATAATATAAGTGCCAAACCACTCCCCTTAGGGGTGAAACGAAACGAATGATTTCAAAAGATGGCTCTCGGACTATTATTATATAGATGCCTGTGCGCAATCGGCTATTCAATGGACTATATTAGTAAGGGATGAACCAGGGGGCATCAGGAAGAAAATTTCTCGATATCGGGTCAGAAAATTCCAACGAAATTTTCGGCGTTGACCCACCCACCCTTACGGATATTTTTTTTTGAAAATGATATCCGGATGCCATACCCACCCCTTTTACGGAATATTTTTTTTTCATTTCATTAACTGGAGTTCAGACCCACCCCTTTAACGGGAAATATTTTTTTCATTTCACCAACTCAAGTTCGGACCCACCCCTTTAACGGGATATATTTTTCGGAATTCGACAGGAGATAATTCGTGACGAGATCGAAATTTTCGGAACGACTTTCGAGATCATTCTGAATTTGACCATGGAAATCTGCTCGTTCAGACAGATATAGACGAATCTGTGTCCGTTCACTTTCGCAAACTGCTGCAGCAGTTATTCACTGATAATCATCCCCGGCGCCCGGCGCCAGTCTCAGTCCGCATCCGGTCCTCAGTTCCTCGGAGTCCAGCGTACTATTATCTTCACTTTCGTTTTCAAAGATTCAATGTTTCCGAGTTGGAAAATTCGACAATTACCCGTAAATTACGCCGGTTGTCGCTCTTCATTCAGAATGCGGCGGCCGCATATTAAGAATAGGATCGTCGCCCGACACTGACACCGTGAGAGCAGTCAAAACGGACTTGAAATTGAGAATGCCCGTAAGTTTTTTATTTTTTCTCGATTGAAAATTCGATCACTGACGCTGTCACTGATCACGAAAATTTTAACAAAATGCTTGAAAATGGCGAAAAATGGAGTGAAATATTTTTTTGTAGTTCAAGTCAGGTGTTTTGACCCACCTTTTTTGTTGAATTTTTTTTTTTCATTCCAAAATCCAGTTAGACCCACCCCTTTTTGCAAAATTTTCTGGCGCCAGAAAAGTCTGCCGCGAGGCCTGTTAGACCACCCCACCCCACACCTGATATCGAAATTTTTTTTTACTGATGCCCCTTGGATGAACGCTAATGTCCCGTGACCAAATCTTGGCAACAAAGGTTTGAAAGTGTTTTGGGCATCCCTGAAGGGTACTGAACAAATTTGGCTTGGGCTGCCCTCTTCAAAGTTCTTTATTGTATGTATTGTGTAGAGAGCGACAGAGGCGGAAACATGTCATTTGACACAAACAGAATGGCGAAACACCGAAATTTACTTGCGACAATTTTCCGGGATTTTCGGGGCTTTTTGGGCTGAATTTTACAAAAAAGGTATTTATGAATGGGAATAAATGTGTGTTCGGTTTGTATTAATCACTCTGTTTAATACCGATTGGAGTCTGGGTGCTGATAATTACCCTCGCCTTCGGCTCGGGTAATTATTAGCACCCAGACTCCAAGCGGTATTAAACAGAGTGATTAAAACCTCTCGAACACACATTTATTTCCCTTATTTAAAAACCCTTGCTCCTACATGGGCTTATCATAATAACTTGTTTTTCTGAAGTGAACAGTTTATCAGTCTTCACTAATAAACTGTTCACTTCAGAAAAACAAGTTATTATGATCAGCCCATGTAGGAGCAAGGGTTTTTAAATAAGGGAATAAATGTGTGTTCGAGAGGTTTTAATCACTCTGTTTAATACCGACCGAACACACATTTATTCCCATTCATAAATACCTTTTTTGTAAAATTCAGCCCAAAAAGCCCCGAAAATCCCGGAAAATTGTCGCAAGTAAATTTCGGTGTTTTGCCATTCTGTCTGTGTCAAATGACTTGTTTCCGCCTCTGTCGCTCTCTACACAATACATACAATAAAGCGTATTTACTGTGAACCAGACTATTACTGCCATTGGCAACCTCGTTCCCAAGGTGTCGAGCTGTACGCGCTCAACACTACCCGCTCTTATTATTGGAGACGAGGTACGGTTCAGGATTGGAAATAAAGTGAGCCCTGGGGACGGAATGGTGATTCCAGCTATGTTTAAACACTTCCAGCCATGAATATATCGTCCGTTTAATACCGGCCACGTGACGGGCTCTCGACCAATAGGAATGCCTAAACTGTCCCAGGTATTTATGAATGGGTTTTTAAACCACCAAACATGCAAATGACACACTTTTAAATCATCTTAACTTTGGTTTATTGTATTTTAATAGAAAGAAGGTCACATGTCAAGAAGTCAAGTGTTAAAGTGATTAGGGTTCACAAGTGGCGATAGTATTACTGAAACCACTCATCTCTGTGGAATGTTTACCATGTTGCCATGCCTATTGCCTAGGTATCATTTTATTTGAGGGTACAAGTCTAAATAACTAAGAATGAAGGGGAATTATGTAGTCTTTATGGCATACATTCTGGCAATTGGGTAGGCCAGAAAACCATATCTCACTATTAGCAAATCAGTTACCAAGCCAGAAAGACCTAAGTCTGAGCTGAGTCTTTCAGGTGGTAACATTGGTAACTATACTAAAACCTGTTTCATTGAGTTAAAACTTTGTGGAATTGGGCTATAAATCCAATTGGGATTGTTTTTGACTTAAGCCTTTATGGTCTTGGGAATGGGAAAATGGGAAAAATACGTTCATTTTGGCAGCCATTTTGAATTTCAAGGTCAAGGGGACCTCTTGAATTTTTAAAAGTTGTTCAGTTGAATTTGTCATGTCAGGAAACCTATAATTACACACCAAAATCATTGAAATCGGACAATCTTAACCATTTAGTCAACTTGACCGCCATATCAAAGTGCGTTGACCTTTGTCACGTTTTCCCCCATAGCGCTGTAATGAAAGGTCACAGATAGGGCAAACTATATATTTTTGGATTTCTGATGACCAGACGATTAATTTGATATGCTTTATGAACAGATTGGGATAAATTTCAAATTTGACCCTTGTTTGACTTTAATTGACCCCTAACAAAAATGCCCAGAACTTTGAAGAGGGCAGCCCAAGCCAAATTTGTTCAGTACCCTTCAGGGATGCCCAAAACACTTTAAAACCTTTGTTGCCAAGATTTGGTCACGGGACATTAGCGTTCATCCCTTACTATATAGTACATCATCATGTACATGTATAAATATTGCAAGTCTTAAAAATCGTTTCCGTATTTCTGGTAGCCCTTCTATTTGTATACCACTGGGAAGAAAAGGTGTTTTTGTGTGAATACCTTATTTGTAGGTTAATGCTCTATGTGTGCCAGTGGTGCTGGGGCTTATACCCAGCGCGATATGAGACCGAGGGACTTGCGTTCACAACCGTTTTAAATTCGCTTAAAACACTAGTTGAACTCGATTTGGTTTAAAGTTTTAGCTAAAACGATATGTGAACGGTTTTAGTTTCAACAGAATCGGTTTTATCTCGCCGCTAAAACGGTGATTTAAAACACCTCGGAGGGAGGGTCTAGCTAAAACTCCGACTGTTTTATCTTTTTTAAACGGTGTGTGAACGGTTTTAGCTAAAACACTTCCCAGGCTGTTTTAGCCGCCGCAGTTGACCTGGGGCCAATTTCATAGAGCTGCTAAGCACAACAATTTGCTTAGCATGACAATTTGTCCTTGGCAAAAACAAGGTTACAGACCAAATTTTTACCTAACATTTATTGTTCTGAATTGATAATCAGCTGTTTTTTGGCTTAGCATGAAAAACACGTATAATTTTGGCTGGTAACCTGTTTTTAATGAGCAAGACTTTTTGTGCTTAGCAAATTTGTTTGCTTAGCAGCTCTATGAAATTGGCCCCTGGTGTTGCGTAAGCTGTTTTTGTGGCGCGCTTTTGGTGTAAACAAGCGTTGTTGTTTGCATGCTCCGGCAGCTTTACGTTATGTGTAGCCACACGCCGCATACCCATAAAGGCCGGTCTTAGCCAGCCAGCCAGCCAGCCAGCCGTGTGTATTTAAAACACTGTGTGAACTATACATTCTATAGACTATTGTCCCCCATAACTATACGCTCTCTAGACTATTGTTACCTAACACAACCTCCCTCCCCCCTTAGAAACCGCAACATTCCGGGAGCACAATGACCACCACAAAAAGAGGGGCGGGGGGGGGGGGGTGTTACCTTCGTCTTATATCTTGCTTCATAATGCCAGGGATAGGAACAAAAGAATGTCCCGCTGAACAAGGGCGTTTTCCTTGTTGCAAAATGTTCTAGGGAAAAACCCTTACGTCATTCAATCAATAATCCTATACAGCTGGCTCGGTGCCCTAGCTGTTATCGGCTGAACCCATACAACACTGTGAAGGAGTTTGGGTTCAAAGCTCAACTGCAACGCCTCAACGCTATTAGTATTATAGCGGTATATTAGATATCCAGGTAGCAAATTGGGTACTGTTTTCATTATGGGATAGAATGTCTTGTATGGTCTCAATACTTTGTAGGATAAAAGGACTTGTGCAGAAAGTAACCAAAACATACTTTTAAAATCTCTAGCAGGTCCGTTGCCATAGTAATGGTCCATTATGTATTTTGGCCATGATTTTTTTGCCAATTTTGGACCTGTAAAAAAATGAATTTTCGCGGGCAAGCCGGAATGCGAAAGAATGTCACAAATGTAATTATATCACGGCATTGCAATCATCCTCACCCTTACAAATAAAAAGAAGAAACACTTTTGAAAATTCATCTTTATATTATTTTTTAGGCCCTACAAAATAGCATGTTTTTACAACTAGCAAAATGGAATTTGTCACCCCATTTTTAACCCATAAAAACCACTTGCCAGGACAGTCAGAATAATTTCCTTTTGGCTATGGTTAGATCTAAATTGGTCTTTTTATATCTGGTGAAAAATTATTGGGCAATTGTATAGTCTTTGTGCAATAGTACTTAAATAATGGTGATTTTCACAATTGTTTTTAAAGTTTTTTCTTTGTTGGACTTTTTGTTGGATATTTTTAATATGATGTTTTCCTGTATCCAGCATTTTCAAAAACAAAGTCACACTTTGTATAGCTGCTATAGTCCATTAGATAAATAGCAGGTCGCATTGACCCCCCCCCCCCCCCCCCCCCCCCATATTTACCACCACCATTGACCACCCACCTATTCCCCTCCCCCTTCCCCTCATATCGCTCTATAATTATACGAATCAACTTTGCAGTCTGATCGATCTTCGATATTTTGAGCTGTACATGTATGTATGTATGTATGTATCCGTACATGTACATGTACAAAGTACTCGTTTATAAAAGTACTGTTTATAATACATGAGCCATTATGCGTGCAGTTTATCACCGCTATCAACACTTTTATCACCGCTATCTTAATGTGCATTTATCCTCACGCATTGTGAGGCTGCACTTCAAAGGAAGGAAGGAAGGAAGGAAGGAAGGAATGAAGGGGGGATTAGTAATAACAATGACCCTGAGGACCTGAGCCAGTTCATCGGTATGATTTAGTATACAAACATGATAACTGTTGAGAAAACGTATAGACAATAAAAAAAAAACCAGAAGGTAACACTATCAGCTAGTTCATCGCTTGAAAAAGACCTCGACTGAAACGGGTGTATGTTGTATTGTAAGCGCGTCCCCGCGTATTTTCAAATAATGGGCCGGGCGCAGACGTACCTGCAGCTATCAGCTTAAAACGTGACTCGTTAGACCAGGTCAGGTCAGGTCATTTCACGTACAATTACAGCGGCCTGGCAGCGTATATGTTTTTTACACCGCAGCGCGCGAAGGGTTTACTCTATATCACGGCCTTGTAACAAGACTAAGAATACGTTCAGTATGCTGGTACTAGTTGCAGCGCTGAGGGCGCAAGACGCGCGATATTACATTTTTAGTACATGTATTTATTATTTATTCGGCCATGAAACCACAACAAATACATAGACAGTGTACAAAAAAACAAATAAAAAACCCAAAACATACTGAACAGGGCAATAAGGTGAAAGAAAGTACATATAATTACACTAGGGCAAAATAAACATTTGAAACAAGTTGAGTGAGGAAGGAACAAGTTTCAAAGGGATGTAATGAATATTATTTTTTTTAAATGTTTTTAATGTCACCAATGGCAAGAAAGGGGTGGGGGCCTAGGGTGCGGATAGGGTGTGCATGTACATTACATCGTACTCATTTCGAACACTATCACCATAGTATCAGCGTTATTCCCAAATTATTTTTCAATCCATCTGGAAAACGAATTCAGCCATGGAGCTAATTCAGCTAGCTTTACGTGACTTATTTCTCCATGATTGTACAATGTACGATGTGCATGTGGATGTGCACGCGTACACGATCGTATATTTTCGCGTGCGCTGTGTACACTATACTTCGTATTCGTGAGTCTCCTTTCAAGAGTGGAATTAGCAGTGTTACGACAAGAAACCTTTCGCTGCGCTGTAAAAAAATATACGCGGCCTGGCAGCGTTGTTGCACACGCACATAAAATACGCACGCCACACGCTCACGTACGACACGAACAATTTTGACATCATTAGCCAACATCAATGTACGAGTCTAGCACAGAGACGGGCCGTTTTCCAAACCCCAGCTTTGTCTCCATTTGGCTTTGTTCGTGCAGTTTAGCAATGGTGATATAGAAAATGTGGTGATGGAGCCGGTGTGGAGACGGAGCCTAAAATGTGGTTTGAAGAACGGCCCCACAATGCAAAGTAATAGACCACATTTTCCTGTCTTCATGCGTGTCGTCTTTTTTCAAGTTTCCACGTCGCTTTCAATGGCTGGCTCTCTCTTGATTGTGTTGATTTTCACTTGCACGATGCCTAATGTAATCGCATTATTATAGCCCCATGGGGGCTGTAGCAGGACGGTGAAGGACTGGTTTGCATGCAATATTGAGTTGGATATCATAATTTTGGATTAAATTACTACATGCATCTGTGACCGGAATAAACAAAATTTAGAAGAATTAATTCTTTATATCACGGTTGCCTTGTCAACAAAACTCAATAACAAAATAAAAAAATAAAAATAAAAAAAAAGCTTTTTAGAAAAGAAGGACGCTCATCCAACTTTGGGCCAAATTCATAAACGGGGATTTCCCCTTGATCATGACTAACTAGGCTAAACTGTGTATACACAGTTGATGATCGAACGTACAAATCTAGGCCCGAATTTATAAAGAGCGCTTAGATTAGCTGCTGTTTATCAAACATACATGGTTTAGTGAAATACGTCTAAGTATAAACAAAAGGAATTGTAATCGTCCCGAGGGGCTTGTTTATCTCGTGTGCAAGTTACTATTTTTTAGCACAGGAAGAACTGTTTTCCTACCGTTTACACACTCAACAAGTCAAAGGTAAAATGCTCTGAGAGCATAATAAAAGGGCCAACGGGTTTCCAGTTAAAGTAAAATGCTGTGCGAGCATTCCAGCTAAAGTAAAATGCTGTCTCAGCACTGCACTCGCGTCAAAAAGGAAGTGGACAAGAGAATGCCAACGAGTTTTACCTCTTACCCCCCAACAAGCGCAGACCGAGCGAAAGGTCAGCAGGTGTGGGCCACTAGTTCGGTGTGGGCGGGTCGAAACCGTTGCCCTCCCACCTCGCCCCCTCCTCCCATAGCAGCATGGACTCACAATCGGGTAGTCTAAAGCACCGACTCAATGAGCCAATGAGAGAGAGACACACGCATTGGAGGGGAAAGCGCTGCACTCTCTGCGAGAGAGAGAAGGCCGCAACGCAAGAGAGTGGGAAGGCGATCACCGGCTATGTAACGCGGTCGGTGGTCACGTAGCTGAATAACTGGCACGAAATGGACGGCGCGTAAACAATAACTCGTGCTCGCGCGATAGGGCGGATGAGCACGAGCTTATAAATAAGCTTATAATGGGCTTATTAACGGATAATCTCGACACGCGCTGTGGGCCCACGGTGAAGTTCACTTCTTACCCGCTCTGTGCGCGCTGTGTATCAAGTAGTAAGTATGCTGCTGTTGGCGCTCACATGTTTCCGTGCGAAAGTTGTTGAGTATTGAAGCAAGGTGACATCGGTTTTTTTGGAATCCGGCACACGTGTCGGATGAATTAGAGAAAGCGTGCGTTCGCTGTGTATTTGCGAGCGTTTGTGAGACAAATGCGCGCAAGGCACAGCTACGTACGGTGGTCTAAAGGGGGAGAAAGAAGGCGGTGCTAAGTAGAATTGTCATTGTCAACTGACGTGATGACCTGTTGCAGTGTATGAAGTGCAACCCTATGCAGGCACAGGCGCTCATGCATTAGGTGTAGCTGACAGATGCTGAAAGTACGCCGGCGCAGATGTGCATGCAAAGCGGAGCGAAGGCTGTCAAGTGTCTTGGGCTAGCTGGAGGGTGTAGGTTAGAATTATGGGCGTAGCTAGTATGCGCCAGAGTAGAAGAGCGTGCATAGCGGCACCTAGGACCTCTCAGACAGTGTCGTCAGTGCAGGAGAGCGCGCAGCGTATATCGAACATTGGTGATAGTACTCTTTATAGCAACGCAAAACCAGAATTGAACTCCATCCAAGCCGTAATGGCTATCTTACGATGACCCACCAGCATTAGTGTATGCAAATAAATGCAGTGATTACGGTACGGTGCTAACCAGTTAACATCTACTGCTCGGTGGGAGGGCAACGGTTTCGACCCGCCCACACCGAACTAGTGGCCCACACCTGCTGACCTTTCGCTCGGTCTGCGCTTGTTGGGGGGTAAGAGGTAAAACTCGTTGGCATTCTCTTGTCCACTTCCTTTTTGACGCGAGTGCAGTGCTGAGACAGCATTTTACTTTAGCTGGAATGCTCGCACAGCATTTTACTTTAACTGGAAACCCGTTGGCCCTTTTATTATGCTCTCAGAGCATTTTACCTTTGACTTGTCCACTTTCTTTTATTTAGTAGCTTGTGTTTGAACAGTAAGAAGTTTTTCGCGCGCCGACAGAATGCAGTCACCGTCCGCCGCCATGGCAACAAGCTCACGCAAGCGCGCTTCGAGCGCGTCACGGTTGTCGGCGCGACTGTCGTAAGCGGCAAACTCGGCGTCGACAGCGGCCGACTGCAACTGCCGCAGACGCTCGCGCTGCTCTTTGCGCTTCGGTTGCGCCCGCTTTTGCGGTGGCGGCGCTGCGCTGCTTGGCTGCGCGGATGTGCTGGTGGCGGCGCGCTTGGGCAGATTTTTCACTGCAACGCTCGCGCGCTTCTTTTTGGCTTTCGCCGTACGAGCGCCAGCGACGTGACCGAGCATCGTCATGTCGGCGCCGGGCGACTGTACGATTTGCATGGCAGGCGTTGGGAGCGACGTCTGCTCGACCGTCACGGGCGGCGCCAGCAGCGCTTTTGCGCCCGTTTGCGCCCACCACTGCGCATCCTCTTTGAAGAGGAGCTCGATGATGGTGGCCGGCGACGGCGGCAGCAGCGCTTTGACGCCCGTGTGCGCCCACCACTGCGCATCCTCTTTGAAGAGGCGGGCGATACGCCGCTTGTGCGTGCGCAGTCGGCGCAATTTATCGTATGCCGCGTAGTCTTGGCCAAGACCAAGCTAGCCCGTTCATTTGTTCCGCGGCGCGCCGTCCGTATTATCTGGGATTATTGAGGGCGCCCTTTATTATCGCCATAATTCCTGGATCTCTTCCTCTAACTTGGTCTTGGCGCATCGATCACGTGAACCCGGAAAATTCCGAGGACATTCCAAGCATAGCTCAAATAGCTACTCGCCCCCGCATGCGCACTAAGTCGTTTTTGTTTAATGTAGTGTTCGATTATTATAGTCTGGTTCCCAGACCAAATATTTCTGACTATTTGTGATTTTTCATTTATTATTTAGCCGTTAATGTCACGTGACCAAAAACTGGAGGAATTGCTTAACGTTCGCGATGTTCGAGTGTTTCTAGGTATTTATAAAATAAAACTCACATTAGCAAAGGTCAACACCAGACGAAATGCCTAAGACTATCACAGTCATTGTAGTCATTGTGCTATTTTTGGGTAAGAGCCGTTAGAATTTGAATTGTTGCGTCGTCATAGCTACGCTGCTTGTATCGCGTCATTATCTATTTTTTTGTCGCCGGCGGCTACCTGACCGGACGTGTAAGAAACCACATTTGGCTATACGTCTAAATTGTAGTGTAGGTCAGGTAGCCGCCGGCGACAAAAAATAGATAATGACGCGATACAAGCAGCGTAGCTATGACGACGCAACAATTCAAATTCTAACGGCTCTTACCCAAAAATAGCACAATGACTACAATGACTGTGATAGTCTTAGGCATTTCGTCTGGTGTTGACCTTTGCTAATATCACAATGACTGTGATAGTCTTAGGCATTTCGTCTGGTGTTGACCTTTGCTAATGTGAGTTTTATTTTATAAATACCTAGAAACACTCGAACATCGCGAACGTTAAGCAATTCCTCCAGTTTTTGGTCACGTGACATTAACGGCTAAATAATAAATGAAAAATCACAAATAGTCAGAAATATTTGGTCTGGGAACCAGACTATAATAATCGAACACTACATTAAGCAAAAACGACTTAGTGCGCATGCGGGGGCGAGTAGCTATTTGAGCTATGCTTGGAATGTCCTCGGAATTTTCCGGGTTCACGTGATCGATGCGCCAAGACCTAGCTAGTGGAAGAGATCCAGGAATTATGGCGATAATAAAGGGCGCCCTCAATAATCCCAGATAATACGGACGGCGCGCCGCGGAACAAATGAACGGGCTAGCTTGGTCTTGGCCAAGACTATATGCCGCGTAGAGGCGCGCGTAGAGATATATGCTAATTTATACAATTCTGCAATTTGATTGGCCTCTACCGTTTTCGGTAGATGAGCCCATAGGTTGTGTACAAACGTGTGGCACATCCGTCAAGTCGGGATTTCTGAACCACACATGAGCATGGGTGGCGCATGAGGGCGCGCTACTGATAAGCGTGGACGTGACGCGAGGCGCACAGTGTGGATGACCATGAGCAATGTTACCACATAATCCCGACTTGGATCAAGTCTACTCGGAGGGCAGCTGGCTGCACTTGCCGGCACACTTCTGTTTGTGCGGCAGTGAGGTGCCCTTGTACTGCGGCGGGCTGTTGTTGCAGAGTGTCAGCTCACTCTCTCGCTTGGTGATGGTGAGCGGCGCCGGCGCATGGAACTTGGGGCGTCGCTTTCGACGCGGAATGCGCGCCATGCGGTCGCGACGCGCGTCCAGCCATATGTGCATAAACTGCGTGTAGAGCAGCTGCACGTGCTGGGCCGGACGCGTGTCGTCGCGTGGCTGCGCGGCTGCGCGGAGTGACTGCGCCGACGCCGATTGATCTTATGCGCCCTATCGCGCGAGCACGAGTGCGCCCGCGCGCGATGCGCCGCCTGCGGCCCGGTGTTGTCGCCGCAGGGCAACTTGGGCATGTGCGCTTGTATCTCGTGCGCGTCGCTAGTGTACTGCGACTGGCTGCTGTCGACGAGTGGCAGCTCACTCTCCCGCGCCCCGTAGGGTTTGCGACGCAGTCGGCGACGCGGCGACGCCTTGGGCGGCCGTCGCTTGTCGGCCGCACTGCGCGCCATTATTTTTTTTAGTTTTGTGTTTTGTTTTTGTTTTGAAGGTTTTTTTACGTTTTTTTCTCTTACCTCTTACAAGCAATCGTCTATCGCTTGTTGTGCCCGGAAATCGATGCGTAGATTCCGAGCGAAGGAAACCTGCAAAAAAACACAATGTAAGTTTGCCGATGTGCGAACAAACAGCAAACGGTTGTTGAGTATAGATGCAAGTTGACACCTCGGTACACGTTGTTCCCACACAGAACAGAACCACCCGTTACAGTTAGTCGAGCCACTAACCTACCCGACTCTAAATAAACCAATCAGCCTACTTTGCCGTCAGACCTACGGTGTTGCGTCTTGCCACAGACCTACGGGCTACTAGTATGTATATACTATATAGTACTGTACACCATTACATTGTTCTCCGTATACCCATTAGCTCCTACCCTGTGAGGAGATAGCACTAGTCAATAGCAGCTGCTACTTCGTTGTTTCTGTCTTAATTGTCTAAATTGGTCACTTTTGAAGCCAAAATACGTTTTAGCTTCGTTATTTCGGGTGTTTTGTTATTTTTTTTAACCTCCCCCCCCCCCCCTCCTGCGAGTCGGCGTCGTCGTTGTCATCGGCGAACGTCTGCGATTGTGATGATATTGCCCAGCGTCAAGTTGCCGTTGTGCTTCACTACAAAGGGCACACTGTGACTGCTGCAAAAAAGCGAAATAGTTTGACAATTTTCAGCAGGAAATGAAACAAAATTGCGACAGAAGCAAGAAAGTTAGACAGAAACACAGAATTGACCGAAATTGCCGATAATTTGAAGCGATTCAGACAGCGAAAATTATTACCAGAGCTGAAATTTGTGGTTGTGTGCGCAAGCGTTTTGGCGGCATTTGCGCAGCGCACACTTGCAAACAACGCCGCACAATTGCGCAGTACATGCGCACTGACACTAGCAAATGCTAAAACGCCCGAAACTCACAAAAACGCAAGAAATATCACACATTCTTGCCGCGGCGCTGCCACTCCCAGCCGGGCGAACCCGTTGGGTGTGACGCTCCCGCGTCACCCTCACATGTCAGATGGTCAGATTCGTATGACAACCCCCTCTGTCGTCGAACTGAGGAAATTCATTCACATGTCAGTTGCAACCACTGACCTCTACACCTGGACGGACCATTGTCCATATTCTGCTGTGCTAACACTTGAAGTCGGCGCGAACTGGAAGTGCAACATGGCGGACCCGAGACGTCACTGCTGTGAGCCAATGAAATGTCCAGGTGTGGAGGTCAGCGGATTTATTCTGTACATTTTGTATTTATAAACATTACGTAATACGTATCGTACCAACACCTGGACATTTCATTGGCTCACAGAGTCACGTCGTGGGTCCGCCATGTTGCACTTCTCCGCATGCCGACTTCAAAATGAAACAATGATGATCTGTCCATGTATAGAGGTCAGTGGTTGCAACCCAGTCTCCTTCTTAAATTGTGTACATATCACAATTGACCAATTGTGTGTATATCACAATTTAAGAAACTGTACATGCGCAGTAATGCTGGCAAAACGGAGGTTGGCCCTCAAAGAGTGAATAAACAAGTGTATGATGTTCTTATTAGTTGCAGTAGTTGTTTAAGTTTGGGATTGGAAAAGGAAAAAGTCGGGTTAGGGTACAAGAAAAAAACAATTCATATTACCGCATTAACAGCAATTCTTATTATTGTTATTATTTGACGCAAGTTTAATTGCATTGTATCTCAAGTTTTGTTTTTCTTTCTGTACCCTAACCCGACTTTTCCCTTATATTCTACCCCAAAACAAAGTAATGAACTTAAACCAACTAATTCAAGTAATAAGAACATCATACACTTGTACACTTGTTTATTCACTCTTTCAAGACCAACCTCCGTTTTTCCGGTATTACTGCGCATGTACAGTTTCTTAAATTGTGATATACACACAATTGGTCAATTGTGATATGTACACAATTTAAGAAGAGACTGGGTTGGTCAGATGGTCAGATTCGTATGACAACCCCCTCTGTCGTCGAACTGAGGAAATTAATTTTCACATTTTTTTTTGTCATTGTCAGATGGTCAGATTTGTATGACAACCCCCTCTGAGAAGTCGAAAATCAAAATTCTGTCCCAATAGAACTCATGCCCTTGATCTCCTGATCATTTTCGTTATTGGGTTCTTTTCGATTCCGTGGAGCGATCGCGAGTTATTCCAGTCGGACTGAAGAAGAAAGAAAGAATAAAATTAACGCAAAATCGGTGCACTGGCAAAGTAAGGGTGCCGCGGCGCTGCCACTCCCAGCCGGGCGAACCCGTTGGGCGTGACGCTCCCGCGTCACCCTAGATGAGACCCATTTGGGGTGACCAGTGATATTGTTTTTTCGTTTTTTTTGGGTTTTTTTGGGGGGGTAAACTATTAATAAGGTGTCCCCCAGCCACCCCTGTCCCAAGTAAAATTGTACATTGTCGTGTACAATGTATGACCTATTATTAGCTAAATCGAAATATATATGCCTTCATTCCCCCCCCCCCCCCCCCCCCCCCCCCATTTTTGGGGCAATGAAACTTATAATAACATGAGCCCAATACAGGACATAATTATGAAGGTATATGGTTGGCTCCTCAAATCAATACCAACTGTTAAAAAGTCATCCCAATAATAAAAATCATAGAAATATTATTTTAGCAGGGTAATCTTCCGGTTATCCGTCTGTACTTATCTTCTCTGAAACCAACACGAAATTGTACGCTGATGTATTATTGAGTTTATTTGTTTGCATGGGGTGATAAACAAGTTTGTTTTTGGCTTGGTACAAAATGGGTGGGGGGGGGGGGTTGTCCTATAGCGAGTACCTTGATTTATATGCCAAGTAGCGCGGCTTTGGCCGGCTGGTTTTGATTGCTGCAGCTAGCGAAATCGCGAAAGACATTGCGAAAGCCAGCATTAGGGGGTTCACACCCGATCCGTTAAAAAATTTTGTGAAAATGTTGACTTTTGAGGCAGCAGATCTGCTCGATCTACCGTAAGTAGGTTTATTGGTTTGTGTATCATTATCTTTATTATGTTGAGTCTTGTTAATTTTCTTGTTGAGGAAATTGACTTTTGATTACTATTCTGAATCTATTCTATAGTCTATAGACGGAGTTTTGATTATGTAGTTTTGATTGTGTATGTAGCAGTATCTACTTGATGTCATAGTGCTTTTAAGTTTTTCGTTAGACGTCTTAATAATTAATATAATCGTGAACTGTGTATGATTTGATCATCGTTTGAGAATTGACTTGTTTGTGAATTGAGAAAGATTTCAAAGAATTTGATTGATAAATTTGTATTGCTTTATGGTTTTCTAATGATCTGGTTGGCCATGTTTAATTAGAAATTGGAAGAATTGGTGATCAGCTTGGCGTGTGACATCAAGATGGGCTCGTATAAAGAAAACCCTACTCAATACGGTGAGCCAAAGCACATACAGCGCCTATGTGAAATGATAGAAGGCGGGCTGCCCAGTCACGGGAAAGAATACCTCCATCGATGGCATCGATGTCCAAAGGATTACCGGGACAAAAGCCTTACGTCGAGATTCGCATTATTCGCGAATGATTACGATGGGCCCACCTTAACTTGTTAATTTGTTTGATTGGACAAATTTGATTTGAAGATTTGTTTGGAAGATTTAAGTTCAAGATTTGTCTGGAAGATTTGAATTGAAGCATTTAGTTTGAGAGTTAAGTTGAGGAATTGAGTCGAAAGGTTGATTTGGAGTATCTCGGGATGTATTGTATTGCTTGCTTGGTATTTCCTTTTGTTTTGTTTACTTTAATTTATTTCTTGGTATTTCGATTCACAGTCAGTTGAGTGTGTATCTGTTTACTTTTTATTTAATATTGATTAATTGATTAATTTATTTTTCTTCTTTATTTGATTTAATTATGTATTTTAACAAAATTAAATATATTTTCTTTATTTTAAACTATGTTTTAAATTACTGTGATTTGTGTTTATTTGTAATTTGTGTTTTTGTTATAATTGTTTTTACTGTAATCTGTGTTTGCTTGTTGTGGTGTTTGCTTGTTTGTTTCTATTTAAATGTGTTGTTTTTATATAAAGTAATAACTTGTTTAATTAATGTTAATTGTAAAGTTTTGTTCTTATGTTTGCACACAAACTTAATGTTTTAATTTGTTTCACATTATGATTTAAATTAATTATTTTTATTTGTGTGTATTGTTTGGTTTACGCAACACAAACCCTTGAAAAGCAAGCTTGATTGGATTGTTACCGTATATAAGTTTAAATAAATAAATAAATACATAAATAAATAAATACATTTTAATAACATTTTCTTTGGAATTTAATTGCTTATAATTTCCAGTGATTTCTTCAGTGTATTTTTGCTTTTTAGGGTGACAAACGGCCCAAAACTGTCGTTTCGCCACATCATTTTTGCACCCTGTATTTTATATCTGATTTCATTGTAGGGGTACGGTACGGTCCTCGGCACAGTGTTATTGGATTTTTGGGGGAAACAATGCAGAACATTTTGTAGCAGTTTTCGCTTGTCGTAATACATGACCTGTATGCCTTTATTTACAATCTGGTTTTATTTCCTTTGTATTTCAATTTCCCCGATACTGAAGGATCCACCCCTGCACTACCTACCCAGGCTGCTACGACGGTCCATACCACCAGGGAAGACTCGACTCCCCAGCAGGCCGCACCCGGTCAAGTTATCATCACTGATGACGCAACACCTGGCGGTGGTGACGCGAACGGCAAAGATGCGCCTTCAGGAAAAGGTTTGAGCTAAATGGATACCAAAATGAATTATAAAATATTAAACTTTATTTCCCCTTTTAGGTGATTTTGGAAAAAGTTTCCGATTCCGATTCCGATATTTGTTTATCGGGGGTGCTGTTTCTTAGCACCGCTGTGTATTCCGCAAGCGTAGCACGCAAGCACAGTCCAATACCAGTTACACCTTTTTATATGATCGGGTCTGAGCAGTTTCGGCGCACTTTTGAAGTCATTGCCAAACCAGACCATATACTAACACGAAGCAACCAGGGTTTGTCCATTTAAAGCACATCTCTAGTTTTAAATAAATATTATTGTTTAGTGTTTATTATATTGATTTAACCATTTTTTTTTTAAAGTTCAAGAAAATCTAAATTTAGTGATCAGTGGCGTTCATGAGTAGCACCAGAACAATGCACACAGACAATTTGAAAAGGGGTAATATCCAATAAGATGCATGTGTTTGGAAATCTGCAAACATTATGTGGCCGGTGGCGTTACTCAAAGGGGGAGCAGGGGGGCATGTTCCCCCGTCGGAGGTCCGTGGCCCCTCCCCTCTCCCCTCCCCTGCTATTTTAAATTTCGAATTGCAAACAATCAGTTGCCATTCAGTGCCCCCCCCCCCCCTCCTCTCCCTTGACAAATTGATGCACCCATAGGACGATGTGACGTCGGCAACCGAATCGAATATAATTGCTTGTTTAAAGGTAGTCTACACCATTTGCAAACATAAAAAACTACTGAATTTGTATGATATATTTTACTTGACTTTAAGTGAATAACAGTCTTAAGCATCCTGTGAAATCACGGCATCTGGTGTGATGTGAAAAGTGGAATGTTGTACTAATTAGGCGATTGCCGACCGACAACCGTTGTAAAAACCTGACTATTTTTTAAAACTGCCCCTAATTTATTGAATTTGTCTGAAGAAAGTCAGGAAATCAGACTGCAAGAGCAGCACTTTTTTTCAGCTTCTATGAACATGCACGAAACAGGTCAGCCTCACAATATTTACTATAATACATAAATCCCCTAACCTATCCATTTTCTAAAATTACAGCAATTTGTAGCAAATGGTGTATTCCCTTTAAAGGTAGGATACACTATTGGTAATTGCTTAAATTATCCAGAATGGGTGCATATTGGGGGGGGGGGGGGTTGTATTTTATAGTAAATATGGTTTAAATGACCTGTCCGAAGTTTTACAGTCATGGATGCCGAGAAATTATTTTTTAAAACGGTGTCTGTTTTCAACCGGCGTAGGGCAGTTCTTATTCTTGTCGCGATCGCCGCTCGGCGATCGTGATTATTTTTATAAAATTCAAATTTTTAAAAACAATTACTGATATGTAGCGCAATCATTTTGCTGGACGCCTAGAATCATTATTTACTTTCAATAAGTAAGAGATGTGTTAATAATTAAGTAGTAAAAAAAAGTATCGTTATTTGCAAATGGTCTATCCTAGTTTAAAAAAAAAAAAAAAATTGGCTTTTGTTTTTTCTTACAGTGAACTTTGTCACGATGGGCATAGTTATTGCGTTCATTTTGGCTACAGGTTTCCTGATAACATGTGCATTGTGGCAGAAGTATAAGCGAGGTATGCACCTAAAATTCAGCCTTTTTGTGGAGCAGCAAATGTTAAAATTAAGTCCAGTCAAATTTATTTTTCGTGGGAAAACTGGTTCACAGCCACTAATCTGCTGCATGTATAAAGTCTAGATAGACCATTGGTCATTACGAGCTTCACAACAAAGTAAAGCTACGCGCTTGTTCCCGATCCTTTCATTTGAATGCGTGGAGGGAACTAGTCCTAATAACGTTAACTTCCTTTGTACAAAATAATACAAATTTAAGTCATTGAAAAGTACATGACAAAAAATCGAACAGAAGTTTTATCGTTGTTTATTGTTATATATTTTTAATATATTTATTGTTCTTGAAGTAGTAATATGGTGGACGCTGACTACAGTTCTGAGAACCAATGTTAGAAGTTACATTAATTGTATTTATTCCGTTTCATGTTCGGTATTAAGGGGATGAAGAGCCAGATATCCGTGATCCCAACCCGGAGGAGGTACCGTTGTCGGTAGCGGTGCAGGACAGCCATCCTGCGCCTTCCAGTCACCCGATGTCTCCAGACTTAGAAGGCGTCTCAGACGGCCCACGCCCTGATGGCACTCTCGAGTCAGCGGTCTAATACTATCCAAGGGAACTTTTGTTTGTTTTTTAATACATATATATATAATCCAGTAGGCTACACCCGCCATAGCAACTGCTGGCCGATCGCATGTACAGTGCATTACAACCTTTTGCTTCGTCTTCGGCTTTGCCACCGATTTCCGACCCACTGAGAAGCATATAAGAATATTTGAACTTCTAGGTTCATATTAACCAATTGAATGTGTTTCTGAAGCATAACAGGCATCAGAATGTGGCTAGAGTTCCTGCAGTTAGGAACCTAAAATCACACGGTAAGATGAACACAAAGCCCTTAAAAAACACGGTAAGATGAAGACAAAGCCAGGAACCTTAAAACCATGCACTCTGATTGGACAATTTGTTTAGGGGTGTGGCCTACTGAAGATAAAAAACTTGCCAAATAGTCTGGGAGCCAAGTTTATTCGTTAAGGAGAAAGGCGGAAAGGTTTGGCACTTGTACATAAAGGGGGGGGGGGGTGTTTCTGGAGTATTTTAAGACCGGGTGTAAGCATCCAAGGTGGCAGCAAGGTACTTTAATTCACTAATCTCTCAGGGTACCAACGCCTTACTACTCACATCCCCTACTGTGTAGGAACAAACCATAGGCTGAGTAAAACAAAATTACGCACCATAACACATAAAGCTGTTTGCCTCTATGATAAAACAAAATTGCCAAAGAGATGGCAACGAACCCAGGCCAGCGCATAGAGCTGTGTGCCTCTATAATACAAAACTTGCCAAAGAGATGGCAAAGAAATGCAAAAAGCGTAAATAGCTGTATGCCTCCAAGATGAAAAAATTGCCAAAGACATGGCAACGAAATGGGGGCCAGTGCATAGAGTTGTATGCCTCTAAGATTACATTTAAAAAACATGCCAAAGAGATGGCAACGAAATAGGTGCCAGCACATAGCTGATGATTAACTTGCCAAAGAGATGGCAACAAAATGGGGGCCAGCGCATAGAGCTGTGTGCCTCTAAGATGAAAACATTGCCAAAGAAATGGCAACGAAATGGGGGCCAGCGCATAGAGCTGTATGCCTCTATGATAAAAAAAAAAAATTGCCAAAGAGATGTCAAAGAAATGGGGAACAGCGTAAATAGCTGTATGCCTCCAAGATGAAAAACATGCCAAAGAGTTGGCAACGAAATAGGTGCCAGCACATAGCTGATGAAAAACGTGCCAAAGAGATGGCAACGAAATTGGGGCCAGCGCAAGAAGCTGTATGCCTCCAAGATGAAAAACTTGCCAAAGAGATGGAAACGAAATGGGGGCCGGCACATAAAGATGTATGCCTCTAAGATGAAAAACTTGCCAAAGAGATGGCAACAAAATGGGGGCCAGCACATAAAGCTGTATGCCTCTATGATGAAAAACTTGCCAAAAAGATGGCAACAGAATAGGGGCCAGCACATAAAGCTGTATGCCTCTAGGATACAAAACTTGCCAAAGAGATGGCAAAGAAATGGGGAACAGCGTAAATAGCTGTATGCCTCCAAGATGAAAAACATGCCAAAGAGTTGGCAACGAAAAGGGTGCCAGGACATAGCTGATGAAAAACGTGCCAAAGAGATGGCAACGAAACAGGGGCCAGCGCAAGGAGCTGTATGCCTCCAAGATAAAAACTTGCCAAAGAGATGGCAACGAAATGCGGGCCAGCACATAAAGATGTATGCCTCTAAGATGAAAAACTTGCCAAAGAGATGGCAACAAAATGGGGGCCAGCACATAAAGCTGTATGCCTCTAAGATGAAAAACTTGCCAAAGAGATGGCTGATGAAAAACGTGCCAAAGAGATGGCAACGAAACGGGGGCCAGCGCAAGGAGCTGTATGCCTCCAATATAAAAACTTGCCAAAGAGATGGCAACGAAATGGGGGCCAGCACATAAAGATGTATGCCTCTAAGATGAAAAACTTGCCAAAGAGATGGCAACAAAATGGGGGCCAGCACATAAAGCTGTATGCCTCTATGATGAAAAACTTGCCAAAGAGATGGCAACAAAATGGGGGCCAGCACATAAAGCTGTATGCCTCTAAGATGAAAAACTTGCCAAAGAGATGGCAACGAAATAGGGGCCAGCGCATAGAGCTGTACGCTTCTAAGTTAAAAAACTTGCCAAAGAGATGGCAACAAAATGGGGCCAGTGCATATAGCTGCATCCCTCTAAGAAAACAAACTCGGCAAACAATGGCAACAAAAAACAGACAGATGGTGACTTGAGAATAGGCCTACTACTCAAAATGAAGGCCAATGTTGTTGCATTACTTGCTGAGGTTTTTGCGAAACTCCCTCAGCTGGTGAGTTGAGGGGAGGTACAAACGATATTGACCGTGTACAGGTTTATATATTATAGGCGTTGTTTTGAAACGTTATTGTTGTGGTAGATGAACTTAGATTTGTTGTTTGCTTATAAGGTTATACAATTGCAATGGGCAAATGGTTTTAAGGAATGTGGTATAGAATTGGTGTTTGTTGTTTGTTTGGGTGTTTGCCTAAGGGGACTTTTGTCTTGGAATTTTTTGATACACGAAATTAATAAATATTTTTAACGGATTTAATTTATGCTGTTTTACAGCAAAATAAAAAAGCTGATAAAAAGGGACCAAAACGTTTCCCAAACAAATCAATGTTTCAAACAACCAACAAACTAACAACAACAATTGTTCAATGAATTGCATTTTATCAATTATTCCGAATTATATGGTAGACCTGCAAATGTCCTTTCCATTATGTATAAACATGTATTGTTGGAATTAGCGGTAATTTCGAAAAATTGGCATGAATTTTTGTCAATTTCAAGTTCCAATGAAAAATTAAAAAGTGTCGTGCTCTAAAGTTCCAGACAATCTATGTGATTTGGAAAATACGAAAATAAAAGTTGAAAAGTCACACAAACAATAGTTCCGAAAGGAGAATACGAACAAATATTCATGCCATTTTTGTCGTTCAAAGTGCTCGTACATTGCTTGCAGACAATTTGGTTTGGTACAGTTTTCTATGTATTTGCAATGCATATATATTCATCAAATTTCTTTGAATGGTTAATTCATGAAGTAAATTTGTATAGGAACGCATTTTGTGCAACTTTCTACTTCTCTAAAGGAACAAAGGATTTAACTTAAAACGTGCCTTTAATACAAATCTTATTCAAAATATCTTTGACAAAAGTGTGTTCCTTGCCTCACTAGCATATTCATAGCATGATATGAGACAAAGACCCCCCCCCCCCCCCCCCCCCACTTCTTCTATTAGTCCCCCATATACATATACACTCTCTAAACTATTGTTACCTAACGCATCCTCCCTAAATTATACCAAGCACGATATGAGACCTAGGGACCCCCCCCCCCCCCCCCCCCCCCCCAAGTCAGTCCGCAGTCCGCAACGCGTTAATGAGGTCATATCCCGAACTTTATTTGCACGGCCGGCGTCGCAAATCGGCCACGATATTTACGCGAGAAAGCAGTTATTTTCCAAGATAGCGTGGTAAGTGGAAAGCGAACGTTTTTCTAAATCGAATGATATAAAATATGACGAGATTCAGTATGTTTTTGGCAGAATTTTGTTCACTCGAAGTTAGGGTATGATTTTAAGAAAAATGTTTGTCGTGAGTTTAGTTTCTGCGCCCTGACTGGACTAACAAATATTGCCACAAATGATCACTACACATCGATAAAGAAAGCAATGATCTTTCATTTGATATACAATTTAGCCTGTGGCGACATGTTTCTCATGTATTCTGCGACGATTTTCGTGCGCGCGATTTCAACTTTTTCGGCCATGTCTTACGCAGAGCGTGTATCATGCACGCAAGCACATGTACATAATTATATACATGTACATGTAAATTGTTTTGTTTTGTGTGGCTTATTTATATGCTCAAGTTAGGTTTCTGCCTTCATGTCATGCATACAAAATTGATTTGTCTTGTATAAAAACGACTTAGGCCTTTATGTTTTGTTCAAAATTATAAAACTTGTTTAATAGTTACTACTAAACTTTATAGTTCCCTTTTCTGTCTTCAATACGTTTCTTATACTAGGTAGTAGGTCATGCCGTCCACCACCATGGCCATGCCCACCACCATGCCCACCGCAGCCATCGCAGCCATCGCTAGCATGTCGTGAGCCTCTACAGAAGGCCAAAGGGAAAGCTTGTCTTCTGAGATTCTCTTACAAAGTATCTCAAAGAGAACATCACCCAATTTTTCTTTATAACATTATATTTTCCAGAATAATTACAGGATATCTAGAATCATTATTTACTTTTAGATGAGCAAGATATTTCTTAATAATTCGGTAGTAAATATTTTCGATATCTGCAAATGGTGTATACATGTACTACCTTTAATGTAAGCGATAACATGCAAGTTTCAAATAAAAAGTGCAGTTTCTTTTATAAAACCAACCTCACAATACAGATATAAATTATTGTAAAAGTTTTTATTTATCAATGTTTTTTTAATGTTAACAATAAATTTTAAACAACGACTTTATTTATCGTTGTTTTTTGTTGTTGTTTATTTGGCGGTATACATTGTTTTATGCAGGCAATATTATTATTTTTTAATAACTGATTAGCAGATAAATCCTTTTCGCTCGAGCTTACAACGAAAGCTATACATGTACACAAAAAACAACTGCGTATTGTAATGTGCATGAACTTTTCAATGACGTCATTTTCGACCAATGAGGGTGCAAGAAGGCTCTGGACTGTCATGGCGGGATGTTCCGTTCGTTACTTTCTTGTGAACGTTAGAATTTTCTGCGCCCCGACTGGACTAAGTTAAAATCAACCCCAAATCGACAGTTTCTTTATAGAATATGAAATTATCTTTAACATCAGTGTGAAATTGGGTTGTGGCCATGCACCGCCTAAAAATGGAAAAATCTCGTCGTTTTTTAAAGGTCAATTTGTTGGTTCGGAAGCTTTTTTTACGTTATAAATTTCACCATCTAAATGTCATTTAATTTTCAATATAATTGTATAATGTACAAGAATGTTTTCTTATCCAAAAGAAATAATATCCACCGACATAATATTGACAGTCGGTGAATAAAACGGATGTTTTGGACCAAATTCCAGGCGTCGTCGTCAGCTCATTAAGTATTCAAATCGAGGTCACGTACAAAGTGCCATGCATAAAGCACATAAAATGAACGGCTTTTCAGTGCGCTGCGGACTGACTGCCCCCCTTAGTTTCCAATAACTATACACTATCTAGACTGCTGTTACCTAATGCACCCCAAATATAAACATTATTCCTGAGAAACCACAACATTCCGCAAGCACAATGATCGCCACAAAGGAGTTGGGGGTCCCTCCGTCTCATATCTTGCTTTATATGGGAGCTTTAGTCTGTTGTAATATGTAAATAATATATAATCTAAAATAACATTTAAAAAAGAAAATCGTTGTTGTTGTTGTTGTAGGTTTTTTGTTTTGTTTGTTTTTCTTTCTTTTGTTCGTTTTTTTTTCTTTCCAAGGGTATAAAAAAGGGTGGTGGTGAGGGGATAGGGTGGGTGCATTGGTACGGTGCACTCTAAAAACAGATTGGTTGAAAATAACCAATATATTGGTCGATTTCAACCAATCCAGTTGGTAGATATGTGGATAACCAAAATATTGGTTAAAATAACCAATATGACATTGGTTACCTATTTAACCAATCCATATTGGTTATAAAACCAACCAATGCAATGTTGGTTAGTTTAACCAATCCACAATGGTAGGACTCCAACCAATTTGTATTGGTTACCACGTAACCAATCCATATTGGTTATAGCACTAACCATACATAATGGTAGGGCTGCAACCAATTCATATTGGTTAACACGCAACCAATTGCATTGGTTATAACAAATGCAAAAATAC
The DNA here is from genome assembly GCA_037893245.1 of Crossaster papposus. Lineage (NCBI taxonomy): Eukaryota > Metazoa > Echinodermata > Asteroidea > Velatida > Solasteridae > Crossaster > Crossaster papposus. The sequence goes on along the minus strand of JBAIAA010000225.1, from coordinate 1,067,926 downwards.
ATTATTGGTTAATTCAACCAATTTATAATGGTTAGGCTACAACCAATACTATTGGTTGTTTTTATGTATTGGTTCCTACGTGGACAAATTACGTAATTAAATAATACCAATGGAATTAACTTATTACACACTGCAAATACACATAAATACAATAATAACCTATTACCTACTGAACACTTACTACAAACTTAGCTACTGCCGTTGTTAGTTTTATAGTTCGCTTTTTTTGTCCACGACGAAGTCACAGCTAGTTTTTTATGAATAATGTCAAAATTTGAATACAAAGGAAATGTAATGAGAATTTTTCACTATGTTTGTACAAAAATCTAAATTCAATCATGGAATCGTTTGAATAATTACATATTAAGGCCAAAAAAGTGCATTTTGGACTAAATACTACAATTTAACATCGACTATTGTCAAAACAAATGTTCTCACTTCTGATTGGTCAGTTGCTGTATACAAGCTCAACCAATATGACTGGTTGAAGGCCAACCAATCTATTGGTTATGAATAACCAATAGATTGGTTAATACCTTGGTTTCAAGCTCAACCAATATGACTGGTTGAAGGACAACCAACATATTGGTTATTAATGACCAATAGATTGGTTGATACCTTAGTTGCAAGCTCAACCAATATAACTGGTTGAAGGACAACCAATATATTGGTTATGAATAACCAATAGATTGGTTAATACAATTGGTTACAAGCTCAACCAATATGACTGGTTGAAGGACAACCAACATATTGGTTATGAATAACCAATAGATTGGTTAATACCTTGGTTACAAGCTCAACCAATATGACTGGTTGAAGGACAACCAACATATTGGTTATGAATAACCAATATATTGGTTAATACCTTGGTTACAAGCTCAACCAATATGACTGGTTGAAGGACAACCAATATATTGGTTATAAATGACCAATAGATTGGTTGATACCGTCAACTAATATGACTGGTTGACGGACAACCAACGCATTGGTTACGCTTTAACCAACACATTGGTTAAAAACAACCAATATGGGGTCAACCAATTAGATTGGTTGGTCTTTTAACCAATCTGTTTTTAGAGTGTGGTGAGGGGATAGGGAAATAAAGAAAAAGTTATGTGGTGTTGACCAAGAATTGACCATTTGCGTGTTAAAATTGAATAATATCTTGTACACTGACTTGTAGCTTGGCACATTTTAACTTTAAATTCTCCAGACCAAAGACACTGTTGCTATATCACGTTATTCGGGGCAAGCTTTTGCATAGTTACGTAAGAGACGCTCAGCACCAATACATTGTTTACAATGGGTGAGAATGGCAAAAAGACACCAGACCATTCCAGAGCTGGGAGTTGCTAGCGTAAGGCTCACGCGCAAATGGCTTATTCAGGGGTACGGACTTATGACTCAACTCAATGATCTCATTACCGACTCCCATATAAGACTCTTCTGGGTTCTAGGATTTCCCGGCCGACCACACCTCCTTCCCCGTTCATGTTCATGTAACCTGACAGCCACGCACCGTATACGGGAAGAGACAGGGTGACGCCCTAAGTATTGCTGCCTAGCGAGCAAAAGAACCCCGTACCTGTACGAATAGGTCCGAACCTAAACTCCGCGGACAGTCCTAACTTGACGAATTAAACGATTGAGCTAAATTCGGTTGGTATTTAAAGATAAAATTGCAAAACCGCGTGCGTTAAAGCTGGAAAAGAGGACGTCGGCCCGGGACTCGAACCCGGGCGCTGGAATTCCATAGCGGAAGAGCTTAACCACTCGGCCATTCGACTACCAGTTAATATTGTTCAAAATCGATGTGCCTTAACAAGTCGCGTAAATTTGTAAATATTTTTGAAAAATCTTTGCCAATTTGCTTGAGCTTTAACAACTCATCGTGCTCACATCGTGCTCACAACTTGTCTTCAATTTGCCTTTACATGTTTATACTGGTAGAATGGCTGTGAAACCTGGGTAAGTTCAGGCCATTTTTACACCCAAACAAATACGTGTAGTATAGTATTTAGTAAACACCGCAGCACTTTAGAAACAAAATTGCTCCGTACACCACGTGACATAGCAGTTTAACATGTCGCAACTCTATCTACGGCTCCGAGTATAACATTTTTCGTCACCATAGTTTACTCCACATATTTGGTAGTTTTTAAATTTGTTTTACTTTTACCCTAAAATTAATTCCTGAGAAACCATCACATTCCGCAAGCACATGACCACCACAAAGGGGGGGGGGGGGGGGGGGGGGGGGGGGTCCCTCCGTTTCATATCTCGCTTCATGTCCTCATCAACTCCAAGTAAGCTTGCGCAATATTGCCAATGAGTCCGGATTTCATCGAGTCTGAAATTCATGCCATACAGTGGTGTTAAGTAGTGTTATATGTTAATTAAAATGTCTACCCCTGCCCTCGTACCATTTTTTTTCTTTTAACTAAAATACCTCTTGACCTAATAACCGAGTCTCAATTCACAAATGCGTTCGAGTACGTTTTCGATTCAAATGCTTAATAATGTTCTTGTCGCTTAAGTCAAGGACACGGGGTATTCGTTTTCATTTGGTGGTAATTCAGCTCATTAGTTGGCTTTAACTGTTGTGGACAAAAGTCTGTCCATATTATTCATATCTTCCTTAACAAAGTCTGTCCCGAGCCTTATGGCTCATCAGGCCATATCGCCAGTGTTCACAACTCAGGTTTCAGAAGCATGAATTGACTGAGAATATTTTTATTCCCCCGGACGGGATGCTAGTCCATCAACCCCAAAACATATTTTGCAAGTTCAGTTATTTACCAGGCACATTTTAGAAAACTTTCAGTGTATAGCGCCCTCATTAGGCAATCTCATAAAAAGGCAACTCTTGCAAGCACAATAAATGAAACTCCCAAAATGATAATTGGTCTGGTAATTAGAACAATATAGATTTAATGAAAATACATGTAGCTTGTTTTGTTCAGGGGGTTCTACATGTACTGATTTTATTCGAAATAAATGTTCGAGTAATTGCACAGACTTGAAGACATTTGCTTATTTCTCCACAAGGGTAAACACCAACAGCAAAAAGTAAATTTTCATTGGGGCCCTGCATTTAAATAAATGAAATAATCTGATTCTTACAAGGTTTAAAACCTTAAAAGAGCAATCTCGTAAAACTTAGAGGAAACAAACAAACATGTAAACACGAATGTGTAAAAAATCGTAAAAATAAAAATAAAGACTGATTAATTAAAGGAAAAATGCTAAAAGAATTTAAGGATTATTACTGTAAGTAATTACGAAGCCAAAGTTTTCAAAACCCAGAATCGAGCATGTAATTCCAAGGCTGGGCTGCAAAAACTATTACAAAGTTGGGCTACAATGACTGCAAAACTTGGAGAATAATCTGCTTTAGCAGGTCGGAATCTTCGAGACGTGACATTTATCTCAAGCTGTGCAAAACGTAAGAAATCAGTCAAGTATTTAGAAGACAGTTTAAACATTTAAAGGCAAACTCCTTTTTAGGGCTTACCTACCTAAATGGTAGAGCGCCAGTCCGGTATTCCGAAGGTCTCCGGTTCAAGTCTGCCTTGCCGATTTCTTTGTTCACTTTGAAATGTATGCAAAGTTTCCCTTGTGGTTTATTTGTGTATTATAAGATAATAAGTGGACAGCACTTAAAGGTTAATATTAAGATAGGACGGTATATCATTTGGAAAAAAAAACAATTGTCAGAATGTAAATAGCAACACAAGACATTTCCGATGCTGTGTAAATAGAGTTGCCGTGATTCGTTGATAAATCTCTCAGGTTTTCTCAGTTAGTCGATTTCCCCACTTCGTATTTTTAATAGCGAGTGCTTACTGCATTATCTCACACAGGATAATGCATAATTTGAATATTTAGGGGGATTCATTAGACAAAGACAATAAAGAAAATGTCTGTCTGGTCAGAGGAATTGTATCAATTAAGTCGCCCCCCTTGCCGATTTTTTCGACTAAACAATTCAAAATATAGCCTTGATCGAGGCGCGCAATCGTCATTATCCGTCCGAAATCCACGCCATGCTCTGCATGCATGCAGCATGCAGTAGCGGTGTAAAAAAATACCGCGTGAACATTGACCCCACGCAGCCACTATTTTTATGCAAATCAACTGGAGCCATTCTTCAGTTGATTTGCATATAATAGTGGCCGCGTGAGGTCGCTGTTTGCGCTGTATTTTGTTGCACTCCGATTCACGTACGGACGGGTATTAATGACGAACGCCTCATGACCAAGTCTATACAAAATTCCGCTAGTTTAAGAATTGTTTAAAGGTAGGGGATACACCGCGATTTTTTTTATAAAATGTTATTTTCGGAACAATTACAGGATGTCTAGGGCAGGTGTCGGATTGCGCAACCACGAACATGACGAAGGGGGACTTCCCGGTTAATAATTAACTGAGAAGCGTACACGCACACCACGGGGTTTGTTTTTTGGATGGGTTGATGAATGATTGTGTCTTGGTCGATGGTATAATTGACTACATGGCACGTAAGTGTTATTTTTCTGTTCCGGCTAGGTGGTGGTTTGGGGTTTATGAGATGAGTGTGTAATTGGTACCATTATCGGGGGGGGGGGGGTATAAAGTAAGAGTAAAATCACGGAGGAAGGAAACCGTCCTCCGTGGTAAAAGCGTGCCAAAGGGGGCCAGTTTCTTACCTACTGTTCAATTCTTATTTGTACCTCTTTACGAGTATCATAGCATAAATTGATTAAAAAGCGGCTGTCCGATTGATCTCCGACTAATTATCAGGTTTGTTCTAGGGGTCGATCCTGAGTCATGTCGCCCGGTTAAATCTGGTTTACCAGGTAGACCAGATGCAAGAAACTTTCGGTGATTGAAATAACCATTAGCTCAATAGAAGGGGGAGGGACAAGGGGATGTTTGTGGGACGCTCTTCATAACGGCTTGCCTCGTCTATACGCAGTGTGCAAATTGTACGTAACCATAATTTTTACTACATGTACATAATTTGTTCGGTCGTGTCAGCCTTTATTGTTGTGACAGATTGCGGTTTGTGTTGGTGGGTGAATAATAACACAATAACGCAGAGCAGTACATGTATGGGTCATGGTCAATGTCATGCGAAATCGCTTGTGTTCATGAACAAACTGCGTATACTGAGCGTAATCTGAAACTCTCTCTTCGAACCCTCGGGTTTTAGCTTTGAGTAAACAGGTGGTCAATTTTATATTGGAGTGACTGATGGCTTGTTAAGGGAGTACGGCTAGGGCATGCAAATGTTGAATTCTACATTGCTTCGGCATGCATTCTAAGGCAATTGACAGAACAAATGTAGGAACTTTGGCCCAATTTTGGCAGTGTCATATCAATACGCCCCCATGACCCCCATGGCTAGGATAGGTCCTTGTTTAAAAGTAGTATACATTATTTGCTTTTTCTGTAATTTATGAAAATGGATCAGAGGATTCGTATATTTTATACCTGTTTAAAGTTTTGAGTTCAAGAAAAAAAAGTGCTGTTCTTGCAGTCTGGTTCCTTGACTTCCTTCAGCCAAATTCAATAAATTGAGGGCAGTTGATAATTGATACAAAATTCCACTTTTCTTGAAAACCACAAAACATGTTGCAACCTGACGCTGTTTCTGTTTCTTTCTTCATGTATTTTTTCAATTAATGACAATCAGTACAAATAATGTTGAAACGACACACATTTGGGACTGAGAAATATTTTAAAATTTGTTGGGAAAATACTTTATAGACTTTGTACACAACCGCTGAAGTAGCGTACATTCTTTTCGATCCAGGACAGATACATTTCCCATCAAGAACAGCACTCTAAATGACCATTAAGGTCCCATTAGCAAGCTAATAGATCCTGATCAATACTAGCTCTTCGTTTTCTCATGAGTCATATTTTGTCTTTTTAATATCTGTAGGTTTGATCAGCGCCAAATCACTGCAGGCGGTGATTTGTCTGCTTTTGTGCGTTAAACTCGGAACTTTGGCCCCGGCGCGGAAAAACAGAAACACAGTTGGAGAGAACGTTGGTGATGGTAAGCACAACAAACTTTGACGATTGATCAACAAATTAAAGGGATCGTATGTATACGTTTGGTAATTGGAACCCACTGTTTGTTTCAATCCTATATAGTTATAGATATATACCATAAAACTAACCTGTACAAATTTAATTTCAAAAGGTGGTAGCAATTTTGAGATATTGCCGAAAATCTGGAGCGGTTATGTCCACGCAGGAAGAATAGTCTGCATTGAAATACACAATCTGAGAAACGTCACTTCAGTAACGCTTCTCAGATTCAAATTTTTGGAGATAAAAAGTGATATCTTTTTCCATAACCGCAGTACTTTGAAGTGAACAGTTTCTAAAAATGCATTATACTATCCAAAGCTGCTGTACTTTATACCAAGTAGGTTTTTGTTGAGTATTTAATACCAAACGTATACGATCCCTTTAAATGTCAGACAGAAATATATTACATATTACAGAATTATATTTAATGGATTTATCGCCATAAACTGATTCGTAGTGCGGTTAACCCAGTGGCTCGCTAGTTCTCGCATGCACTTACATGTAGTTCTGAGCAAATTTGTTATGCATTCAAAAACATCCACTGTGGTGAGAACCATGCAGTAACATTTCGATGACTTTTTTCCTCGGCAAATGTTAAGTCCGAGCCAATCTTGGTCCAATTTCATAAAACATTTGCTTAGCACAAAAAGTTGTCATGCTAAATAAAAAACAGCTGAATACCAGTCACAAACAAATACATCACCTGATAAATTGGTTTGTAACTTTGCTTTAGGAAGAATAAAGCAATTTGTTTGTGCTAAGCAGCTTTATAAAATTGACCCCAGGCTGTTGCACCAGGCTGTTGCTGTTGGGTGTGTTCAGTCTTCATTTAATATTTTGTTTATTAATAGAAGAAGACAAGTATCCAATAGAATACTTTAGAATACATATGAGCAAAACAGACAATGTTATTTCCCCAAATATCCCTTTTTGGTCGTGAACATTATTTTGTGTGTGTTTTTTTTCCAATGGAACGCGTTCGTACATGCATGATCACTGTTGTGCACAAACATTTATAAAAACTCGACGTTTACCTTTTAAAGGTCAAAAGTGCAAAGCCATAATACACAACCTGGTGGTGACGATGAGACTTAATACGAGGGTGGACTTGTATACTAGTTTCCTTCATTGAAACAAAATCCTCGTAACCGGACGTTTAAAACAGTTACCGTATTTACTTGGCCGGAGTTGCAACCCTAACAATACCCCATAAAACAGGTTATACCCGTCCTTCTTTCTGGGCAATGGTATATAATTAGTGCATCGACTTGCTCATTAAAGGTAGCACGTCATTTTGCAAATATCAACAATCAAAACTTCTGAATTATTATTCAATTCCTTTAATTGACTTTAATAGTAAATAACAGTCTCAAGCATCCTGTGAAATCACGGCACCTGCATTGTGCCAGTGTGCCTGTGGTTTTCAGAAAATTACGGCTGGAGATTTATGGAAAAACCTCCGGCTATTTTCAAACTTCCCCTAATGTATTAAATTTAGTTATTCCACATTTTATTCGCAACAAGGTTGCAAATCCCTGAATGGTGCAAGCCAACTATAGTCTGGTTTCTTAATCTAAAAATTTCCTGACGTCTATAAATTGCTCTGTTTCATCTGAAGGAAGTCAATGAAACCAGACTACAAGAATATCATTTGTCTTGGTTTTTCCCATCATATAAACACACAAATTTAAAACAGGTCAGCAACGCAATATTCATTTAAAATATGAATCCTTATGGAAAATTAAAGAAAATGCAAATAATGTAGGCCCCAAATGTTGATCAAATAATAACAACATTTAAGTATAAGGTGAAGTTAATTGCTTTTGTACCCTATCGTTTATTGACAGACGAACTTAGTATTGTCAAGTCCATTTTTGGTTTGAACATGGGATGTCTCTCTTGGACTTTTTTGTTTCAGAGAAGAAAAACAAGATATGCAGGGAGCATTTAGGTCTGGATCACATCTGGGTTCCTGGGATAAACAAATGTGAGCCGTGCAGCTTTGCGTGTCCGCGCAGATCAACCGAGGCATACTGCAATGCATGTCCTGCAGGTAATTACCCTATAGCTAGGATTGTATTGCTCGTACTCATCTGAGCCATCTACTAGTCAGGCTGATTGGTGTACATTTATAATTGTTCACTTGATGATAACAGCAGAACATTTGGTACACAGAGTATGCCATGAGGAAGTCATTTGGCTACAGGGCCATCGCAGATTTTGTCCTTGGAAAAGGACAAATCTCCGATGGCCCTTTAGCCAAATATCTTTTTCAGGAAATAGGCCTAATAGGCCCTACTTGTTTTCTACCTCGATTAGCCTCTGTCATGACAAGAGGTCAACGCGCGGAGAACTTTCAAAACAGCAACACGTGTGTCGTCAATGTCAGAACTTTATGGCTTACGACGAAGCTGTAAAGGCTGTGGCTATTTCGGAAGAATAAACCGTGGGCATAAGGCTGAATGTCATCTAAAACCGTAAGATTACGAAAGAGAAAGAAACTGTGACTGAAAAAATGATAAGTTAGTAAAAGCAGTCTGCGCTATACGTACGTGCGTACGTGCGTGATAAATTTTCGTCAATTCATGGCAGAGGCTAATGCTTTAACTGTTTGTGTGCCAGATTCAATATTCCACGAATGGGGCTGGAATTATAGCTCTCTTTTGTCATTTTTTCTTTATTTCAAGTTGTTGCTGAAGGACAAAAGATCCACATTTGTGTAGATAGCATATCGTACCCTGTCTATAGAGTACCACCCACTGACGGTGATTTCCGTTATTGCGAAATCATGATTTCGAAATCATGATGTTCCAGGGGATATCCCCTGCTCGATATCAGCTATTATAATGTGAACCCACTTCTGCCCATGCAGTTGTGAATGACAAGATTGGGTTCATTCAAAGTTCAATTGCAATGCATCGGATATTATGAGTTGATGATGGTTAACGGGTAATAGATTATTAGTGCTTCCTATTACGAATTGTTGTCTCGTGGGATAGAATGACTGGTGAAGTTCAACATCTATATCATCATCATCATATTTATTTCCACTTAATCAAAAACAAATGATTTACAGACGGTATAAATAAACGTATACGGGGTTTATAGGGTTTATAGGGTTTGTTTTAAGGGTTTCTATGGGGTTTGCCAATGATCGAGTAACAGCTTTAATCAGGGGCAGACTGGGGAATTCGGCCTGGGACATTCACACACCCAACTAAATGTAACCGAGTTGTTTCCGGTTAGGACACACGGGTCAGTGACGATTAAGGAGTCAGGAGAGTGTATATATTTGTGAAATAATCCGGGTATTATTGTCTTTGGTTGAGATGTGAATTGAAAAGTTAATTAAACCCGAAAAAAACGACAGTCATTGATGGTGGTGAATTCTGAAAAATAGAATTAAATACATATAATTAAATATTTGTACAATGAATTTCAATAACTTTACAATTATTGTACATTATTCAATTTATATTTAGGGATCTACAGTGCATCCCTTTAAACATTAAAACTGATGTGTAGCAAATGTAGCTTCATTTGCGCCTTATAATAATATGTGTGTAAGCACCTTCCATCGCACATGTAGATCCCCTAGGTTTTGTACAATACCACAATTTGTTTTCGTACATTTCGTTATGGGGACAAAATATCATAGTGTACACCTAAAACTCTCTAAGCCGCTCAGCCCACTTCGAGATTAAAGGTAGGATACACCATTTGCAGATATCGGAAAAAATTACTACCGAATTATTAAGAAATATCTTACTCATCGGAAAGTAAATAATGATTATAGGCATCTAGCAAATCGATTGCGCCAGATATCCTTTAATTATTCTAAAAAATATAATTGTATAAATAAAATTTCGTGATCGCCGGACGGCGATCGCGAAACAAACACAAATAACATAAGAATAACTGCTCGAGGCCGGTTGAAAACAAACGCGGTTTGTTGTGCTTTTATCGGTATTCATGATTGTAAAACTTCGGACAGGTTAAGTAAAAGACATTTACTATAAAATAAAAAAAAAAAAATCCACCCATTCATGATAATTCAAGCAAATACCAATGATGTGGACTGGCCCATCGGGATCCGTCCCGAACCTCCCGATGGCGTACGACCAGTCCGCCACTAGCTTTAATGCGGCGGAGGGGAGTTGGCCTCAACCCATTGTAGATTGGAGATTATAGAATCAAGACCCAAACAAAGTAGAGATTTGCAATAAATTCGGAAGGTGTGCACTTATGGCCCAGTCACAATGTCGGCGATCTGTCGGGGATTAGTTTTGGCCGGGGGTCGTCGTAGAAAATAAAGAATCCTTGAACAATCCTAGCAATAATCCTAATAAAAGTGGAGCAGTCACATTGTCTGAGATTTTTTCAAGGATTTTGACCCGGTTTTGTCGAAAAATCGTGGGATTAGCCTCCGATCGCCTCCGATTGCATCGGAGACGATATCTGCGAGCATCTTTTCTTTTAATTTCCCCCCCCCCCCCTTATATACACGGCGATTTACTACGATTCCACCGTACGATTCGTCGGAGACGATCACAGAAAGCGTACGAATCGTCGCAGGGCGCCTCCGATTCAGTCGGAGGGCGCCGGAGACCACTCGCAGACATTGAATCTCAACCTGAATTTCAAATCCCACACAGAATCTTGCGACTAGTCTCAGATTATTCGGAGGACGCCTCCGATTAATCGGAGGGCATTGTAGGTCATCGGAGATTGTGTCTGGGATGCCCAAAATGGGTGAACAATCTTGCGAGCAATCTTAAAATTTTAAGTTCAAAGTTGGGGACCGCGACGGGTGTGGCGATGCCAAAAAAATCTGCGACAAGCCGCAGGCGTCCGGAGAGCGCCTCCGACGTGTGCAAAATCGTGAGATCTGTCTCAAGATTTTGTTCAAATTTCCCGGTTTTACCCATCGCCGACGCATCGCAACTGATTTGTGACTGGCCCATTAACATTTAATCCAAAATAGATATATCTATATTTATAATATCTGTGTTTCAGACGTATAACTTACCACATCTATTGTTATGCCAAGAAAGCATTGTGTCCCGAGAAGTTACAGTTACGTAATGCATTGGAGTTAAATGTAGGATACACCATTGGTAATTGCTTGAATTGAGGCTCCCAAAAAATGCATTAGATAGGGCTCGGTTCTGTAATGCTGTAATCACTGTAAAAAGATATGACCTTTATTATATTTGTGGGGGGGGGGGGGTTAGGACGCCAGAATTGGACGTAAAGGGTATATAATGTACATTGGCGTTCCCCTCTACTGCAATCAGGGTTGTTACACGAGAAAATACCTAACTTGTTGTTTTCGGTGGGCACATTTTATTCGTGACACTTGAAATAGTAGCTTGAAATGAAAAACGTTCCACACGAAAGCATTCAAATGTTTTCACAGCTCACAATCCTTATACGCTGAGATATAAAAATGGTAAAATTGCTTGTCAAGAGCAAGTCTTGCCCTTGCGGGGTCAACGTGCAAATGAAGGGTCAACGTGCACGTGACTGTAATTTTACCATGTTATTATTACAAATATACCCAAATCTTGTGAAATATGGACATTTAGCGGAACTTTAACGCCAACAGTGTTGTTATAAACAATTACAGTTTATATATATTTATATCGCCCAATCCGGGGATAGGATGACCGGTCCATAGAAACGTACGGTAAAATTTACTTTTTTATTTGTAACCTAACCCGTTTTTACCTAGAGCTTTTGCCACAAAATTAAAAATCTATAGGATAATGTACCCAAATCTATCGACCTACTCAATCAAATTTAAAAAAAAAATTATCGAGTACTTGGGCGCTCGGACGACCACCAAACGGTCATCATAACGTCGGTGGTCATCCTAATGTCGTAAACTTACTGCAAACGGTCATCCCATCCGCGAAGAGGTGAGTATATATATACGATTACAGTGTATGTAAAATAATGTTTTTATTACAGGTGAATTACAATTAGGTGTACAAATCTCAAAACATATCAGCATTTGATGTAAACAAATTATATCAAACAGCAAAACGTGTGGCGACTCTACTACCATTACTTTTGATGTAAATATACAAAATGCTGTACAAAACAGGGAAATTAGTATACCCAGCAAGACATGGGACCGAGCGACTCCCCATAAACATACCTAAACTCTGGACTATTGTTACCTAACGCAGCCCCCCCCCCCCCCCCTCCCCCCCCCCCCCCCCAAAAAAAAAAAAAGCACAATGACCACCACAAAGGAAAGGGGCGGTTTAAAAGTTGGGATTCCAACCATTCAACTGAGAGTTGAATGTATCAGTTTTATGTATAGGCCTAGAACTTTTAAAGAGCAGGTCTAGTCATGACCTAACACAAAAAGGCTGCATTCAACACTTTAGATTTAAGCGTGTACATCTCACTGGGCAATTTGTTACCGATGACCGATATTACAGGTAATATCACCCCAAAATTCGACTAAGTCTAAATATTACCAATATTACCGTGTTGTTACCCAAATGATATTACCTGTTTGATAGTGTTATAAATTCCTTAATATTTGATATTTGAGAATAAGGATTAGATGTAAATTATCCTCGAGGCCGACAGGATATGTTTTTTGATGAGGAACACAATTGGAAAATGGTGCACCTCGTAGCACAAAGTCCAAATATTACTGTTATTACCCTGTTGAAACCGACATTTTACCCAGTTACAAAAGGGTAACGAGAGGTAATGGGTAATGGTGAAATGTTTGAATTGGTTATAACATTGGGAACTTGAGTAATAACAGTAAAATTACCAGCAAAATGTCCAAGTCCAAATATTACTGTTATTACTGTTGAAACCGACATTACCATGTAGTTACAACAGGGTAATGGAAGGTAATATGGGTTTTGGTGAAAGGTTTGAATTGGTTATAACATTGGGAACTTGAGTCATAACAGTAAACAGTATGGGGTAATATCGGGTGGTAATAACAGGGAAATAGTAGTCTACTATTTCTCCGTTATTACCCAGTGATGTTACCCAGTAATAACTTGCGTTATTACTCGTTACAACCCGTGTAATATCGGGTAAAATGCCCAGTTGAATTGTATGTAAAATGAAGGGATCTAGGATCAAAATACAAGTGTACCGGTTTGAGGAAAGGAATGAGACATGGCCGACCATTTCTTGGAACATTCTGGGAATGAAAAGTGACAGCACTGACTGCAAAGCAGCAAGTTGAGACAGGACTGGATTAAGTGCTCCGTATACTTAGCCCATAACCGCTGAAGCGTCGATGCGTAACCCGTTGATGCATAAGCTGTATATGTAATAAGCAGGCTATAGGTCAGCTAGTTTGAAGCGTTCCCACAATAGAAAATCCAAATTGAGACAGACGGTAAAACTTCAACCAAAACATATAACCCAAATTTGTATTGCATGAAGGTATACGCATACATGCATGTTTGCTATACCTTGCACTATTTTCTAGACCTGTGAACAAAGTAATTATGCAGTAAGAGTGAACAGTTTGTGGTTTTACCTATGTCCAAAGCTTTAGATGTTAAATGGGTTAAAGCTTATTTGTTGCAAAATAACGGGAAACACTTTAGATGAAAAAATGTTAACAGTGCAAGTAAAATTGTGTTTTTTATCTTAATTACAATGAACACAAAGGAATGTTCACAATAGACGTGGAAGGCAAATATAATTGTTCATAGACCCTGTAAATGGAGGACACGTGCCTAACGCCACGAAGGTGAATTGGGGTTAGGGTTAGAATCGAGGACGTCCTCGATTGAGATTGGTGTACAAAACCAATGAGAGTCGTCGGAAAAAGTTAGTGCACAAACAAAATAAATTATCGAGAGGAACAAAAGAAATCTTCGATAAACGTGAGTTAGTCTTGCATACGCACTGTGGACCTCCGAACAATATAGGTCCACACGATGCGGGAAGAGGTTACGGTTTGTGGACTTGCCCAGGTCCACAATTCGTTTGTCCGTTTCCGAAAAAGAGCGCTAGAGGAAAAACGGGTTAGGGTTATATATAGAAAAGATAGAAGAAACAGCTGAGAGGCCCAGAATCGAAATTTGAGGGTAAATTTGTTTGGGGGAAGCGAGAAAAATGAGTATTTAGTCAACGTTTTTTAACTACACGAAGACAAAAGAATGTCCACAGTACGTATGTAAGGTAAAGCTGCTCTATTGTTATGAACCACTCGGCCGTGCACTCAAACGCAAACTTGTACAAAGCGCCAGACTTTCATTTTTTTAGGGGGGCGGGAAATATTTTGAAAGTCACACCTAAAAAAATTCCGAAACGAATTGGGTGCTGATCAGGGTACATAACCTCAACGTCTGTTTGTGTTAACATTCTGTAATAATACAATTGGGATGGATAGTATACCAAAATAATGATGCAATAGTGAGAATTAGAGAGTAAGAAAAAGACAACAACTTTGTTCGGTGTAATGAAATAAAAGCATTTTGGTATTTAAAGGTAGGATACACCTGCAGGAATGGGTGTATTTGGGGGGTTGTATTTTATAGTAAATATCGTTTAACTGACCTGTCCGTAATACAATCATGGATGCTGAGAAAAAAGCAAGAAAAACGGAGTTCGTTTTCAACCGACGTCGGCCAGTTGTTTTTCTTGTTTTATTCGCAATCGCCGTCTGGCGATCGTGATTTTTTTTATTTTTATAAAATTCAATGTGTTGGTATAATTACATGATATCAAGCGCAATCATTTTCTAGATGCCTAGAATCATTATTTACTTTTAAACAACTAAGATGTTTCAACGTAAACAATTCGATGGTAAAATAATTGATATATGCAAAGAGTGAATCCTACCTTTAAATCCACACAAACACTCTGTACTTAAACTATAGAACATCGACCAGCTAGGAATATCAAACTTTAACTCGATGAAATAAGAATGTTGCAAAATAGGTTTTTAAGTTGTACAATTAAATCACAACATTGCAGTCAATTTGTTGCGGATTTTGTTCAACTTTTATTTTGTTCAAGACATGGCCATGACATGCTTTTTGGGGGGAGACACACAGGGTGTATTTAAAACACTGTTCTCCAGTGAGTCCGCCAATGGTGTTGTGAGTTACGAACGCACCAATGTGTGTGGAGTGCGTGTAGAAAAACATTTAAGATGTCACTCCCAAACTAAAACTCTAAATAAAAAGAAAAGAAACTTACTAATTTTAAGAAAATAATTTAAATAATTACATTAAAAACTGATCCCAAATATAATCCCACGTCTATGATCACATAATTGTTTTCATCATTTTCACTGCTCGTGCACTGAATAGCTATACTTCCAATGTGAGGGCGAGTTCTGGGGGGCCTAAGTCCGTCATCTTTGTTCTTGAAGTTCTTTATCTGAGTGAAAATCCTGTTCGCGAACACCGTTCGCGTGTTGGTTCTCGTCATTCCGAACCTTTGTTTGCGTGTTCATTCAACACGAGAACAGGTTTTCGAATACGCCCTATTTGTATATTATGCATTTTCTTCCTACGTTCCTACGTCAGAAAATTAATTTCTTTTCTATATCTTCCTCATGCAATACTATTAATAGAGTTCATAAACCGAAAGAAAAGGGAAAAGACAACAATGATTTGGTGAACATGTTGGGATGGTAGAGCACTGGAACTCGCTCATTTTATTTGTATACATTGTATAGACAAACCCTGGAATCTGGGTACATTTTGAACACAACTGCGTGTGTTACCAGAGTTACAATCTCTTATAGTATATGGATATATTTATATCAGTTGGACACACAGGTCCTAATTGCCGATAGGTTTGGAAGGAATGATGGTCAAAAAATCTATACACAATACAACGCCAAAAAACAGGAAATTGTCTCGATATAGAAAGTGAATAAGGCAGGGCGATCGGTGCCACGGTCCTGCATTTCTGCAGGCACTCGGAGGCCACGAAAAACCTCTTATTTTTAAGAGGAAACGTGGTTGCATCCTAGGACACCGATCGAGGGTGCACTCCCTGTTCCCCGCGGTTAGTTATTATTATTAATACCGTTAATACTATTAATTATGGGCTTAAGTTGGGCGGGAGGGAGGGCAAGCGAGGTTCGAATGCTTAGACCGAGAAGAAAGGCATTGAATGCAATGCCGGCTTTTATAAGCTAAGAGCATTGGGGCGTAACGAAAACGTTATGTAACGGCTCTATTGAGCCCACCTGTCGTTCGATACCGAAAAGAAATGGCATTTTCTTCCTACGTTCCTACGTCAGAAAATTAATTTCTTTTCTATATCTTCCTCATGCAATACTATTAATAGAGTTCATAAACCGAAAGAAAAGGGAAAAGACAACAATGATTTGGTGAACATGTTGGGATGGTAGAGCACTGGAACTCGCTCATGAGAAACGCCAAAGAAAGGGAACTTAGATTGGCCGTCAAATTGGGTGTTGTTTTTTGTTTTGTTTTTGACTAAACAGTCTTGTTCGATTGCCAAATAATTTTGGAACACAATTCAGTATTTCATTCGGTACTCAATCGACTGATAATGCAAAGCTAAAAATCAGCTTGACGTCTTACAAATTGCGTCAACAGGAAACAATTTAATGTTTCCTCTTGGGGCCAAATTCAGTATTTGCATGCACTAATAAAATGATACTTGACTAAACAGACTCGTTTGATTGCCAAATACTTTTTGGAACACAATTCAAGATGTCCATTCGGTACTCGATCGACCGATAATGCAAAGCTACAAATCAGCTTGACATCTTACAAATTGCGTCAACAGGAAACAATTTAATGTTTCCTCTTGGGGCCAAATTCAGTATTTGCATGCACTAATAAAGTGATACTTGACTAAACAGACTCGTTTGATTGCCAAATACTTTTTGGAACACAATTCAAGATGTCCATTCGGTACTCGATCGACCGATAATGCAAAGCTACAAATCAGCTTGACGTCTTACAAATTGCGTCTCAACAGGAAACAATGTTTCCTCTTGGGGCCAAGTTCAGTATTTGCATGCAACAATCAAGTGATACTCGACTAAACCATGGAGCAGTTGCTCCATGACTAAACAGACTTGTTTGATTGCCAAATAATTTTGGAACACAATTCAATGTCACTCGGTACTCAATCGACCGATAATGCAAATTTACGGGGTGTGCTAATACAATTAAATATGGGAGTCAAATTGCCGTGTTGGGTGCGATTCATCTGGTGATAAATTAGCCTATTGACTTACGAATTACATAATAACAAAACTGTTCTGTCTTGACGGTGGTCGACTTTTCGGCTTTGCGAAGATGTTTCTCGTCTTCAGAGTCTTCAGTCAGATTGTCGGCGACATGTTCCTTGAAGGTACAACAGCCGTGAGGGAATCTGTCGGGCAACTTGATGAGCTTTCGTTGTTTCTTTACCAGATCCAAAGCTTCAGTAAGGCTGTCCTTGGCAGAAGGGTCGTCGTCGTCCTCCGTGGACCCAATGCAGATTCGGTGAAGTCTTTAACTTCTGCTCAAATTGTTCGCGGTTGTCGTCGCTCTTGATCGAGAGGCGTCGAATTCTCCGACGGTTTCTGTTTCCTATTGGTTGGAGCTATCTTATTTTGGGGATAATTGATTGCCGACAATATATTGCTATTGCTGGTCTGTTAATCGTCGAACATCATGGACTTAATAGGAGTAGGCCCTAAAGTGTTATCGCAAAGGTACAGTAAATAGAAAGTACATGTACATATATCGGCAAGACGTACGAATCCTATGGTGAGCGAGGTTCGAATGCTTAGACCGAGAAGAAAGGCATTGAATGCAATGCCGGCTTTTATAAGCTAAGAGCATTGGGGCGTAACGAAAACGTTATGTAACGGCTCTATTGAGCCCACCTGTCGTTCGATACCGAAAAGAAATGGCATGTTTCCCTCCGCATCCCGCGAGCAATCTGATTGTTGTATTTCGTTTGTATAAATAAAGGATCCACCACTGCACCGGCAGCTGTGGAGACGACCTCTGCGGCGTTGTCTACCCATGCTGCTACGACGATCAATACAGCCACCAGGGAAGACTCATCAATCCAGGCCGCCTCCGGTCAAGGTATCACCGGGGGCTCAGTGATCCAGCCCGCCCACCACTGATGACGCAAGATCGGGTGGTTATTCCTTATACACATTTGTGTTTTATAACTATTTTTGGAATTGTTTTAGCCATTTTAGTTTTGAAGTTCAAGTTAATCGCAATTTAGCGTTCAGTGAGGCCCCCAGCACCGTACACAGACATTTTAAAAAGAGACAATATCAAAACAGTTTTGTGGCATGAATATCGGACCCCTTTCCCTATATTATTGGTTAAATCCTCTCACGTGACCGGTCACTCTCCTAATTATTTTCACTCATGTCATAGTCTGAAACCTATGCGACACCAGCTTCGCCTCTGACTTCCAACTCACTGAGATTTAGTATTGAAATTATAAAATATTGTATAAGAAATACGATTTGGAATATAAAACAATAAGATAGACAATATAATAGATACAATATACATATTCTTTGGTGTCTTTCTACGTGTATTGCTGTTCTATTTGAGATCTAATATTCATTTGTTCCTATCAATTTATGATGATTCTTTATTGTATGAAGTAGTTCAATTGCTTTGTTTTAATATTCAGCCGTTAGGCTGCGACGAATCAATAATAAAATCATTGAATTGAATTGAATTGAATTGAATTGAATTGAATTGAATTGAATTGAATTGAATTGAATTGAATTGAATTGAATTGAATTGAATTGAATTGAATTAAAGCCAAATGGAAATATTCGAACTTTTGATTTGGTCAACCGATTAAATGTTTCCGAAGCATAACAGGCACTAGCATGCAGCTGAAGTTCCCGCAGTTATATAGGGGCCTATAACATTGACTTAAGCCGGAAACGAAACGAAGCCAGCGATTTAAAAAGGCTCTATGGGGCGTTGGCCACCAAGTTAAATCAATTTGTTTTTAATCGAAGGCTTGCTTTTTATATTTCATATTTATTTGGTGCTATTTTATTCCTTACAGCGGATGTTGGCACAGTGGTGGCCATAATCATTCCAGCATTGCTAGCATTCTTCTCTGTTCTTCTGATCACATGGACATGCCGGTATTGGCGGATGAATAAGCAAGGTATGTGTGCACCTGAAATTCAGCATGTTCGTTTCAGACGTGGAGTAGCAAGAGTTCAATAAGAGTTTCTAAGATTATAATATTGAGTCTACTCTAATTTATTTTCGTAGGAAAAGTAGGCCATAATTATCATGAAACCGTACTAACTTAGCAGCCAGCCAGGCCTAGTAGGATACTGAAAATGCCTAGTAGTCTACTATGGAGTTGACAACTAACTTAATTCATAAAACCTTACTAATAAACTTGCTATGCTATTATTTACATACTAGGATAATGTAGTTGCATATACGTTTGTGTGGAGCGACAACGGATACAATAGTGTGACACTAGCAGGTGTATTATGCTAATCCATATCTAGCGCTAGCGGCAGTTACGTGGATTAGCATAGCACGACGAAGTTCTACGATTCCATGATTCTTCTAATGCTAGGTTCCCACTATCAGGATTCGCACCAAGTTTGAAATCGTGGTCTTAATCCTAGAGTAATCGTGGTGATCCTATTAGATCTTATCGGATATTGAGGTCAGTCGTGGTAATCGTGTTGATCGTAGACAATTTTCGGACGGTTCAAACCTTTTCTAAGATCAACACGATTAATGTTTAATCGCGATCATCGCATCAGATCATAATGGATCGTAACAAACCGCGACAGATCGCATCTAAACGTGCTTCCAAATCGTTGTGATCGGAATCAACCTTGGACAAGACAGAGTGACGTCGTGGGTCCGCCATGTTGCACTTCCAGTTCGCGCCGACTTCAAGTGTGAAACAATGATGATCTGTCCATGTGTAGAGGTCAGTGGCATCAACTCGTATCCAAACGTGAAATTTCAGAAAAGGAAGCAAAAATTCCACGATCAGCTACGAATGGCCAATCGTGGCGTTCGTAACGGATCGCACGACAGTGGGAACCTAGCATAAGTAGACATGTTGTCACGTCGATGGTCAGTGATAAAATGATATGGTTGCTATATAATTATACTTGAAGTTACCCTGGATCAACAATAACTTTAGTAAGAAACTTAGAATGTAGCTAACGCTACTGATGTTTCATGAATACCAATTAATTACCAATTAGGCTAGCTGTTTATAGCAACTACATACCTTTGTACAAACTAACTACGGTTTTATGAATATGGCGCCAGGTTCACAGCCACTGATGTATACAGTCTGGATAGATTATTGACCATACCGATCTTTACAACAACAAAAGGAAAGCTCCCCACTGGTTTTCGATCCCTCCGTTTGAATTTGTGGAGTGAACCAGTCCTAACCATTAGTCATTTAAAAGTACAGAAGTTTTATCATTGTAATTTGTATTTAAACAAACTCTATAAAACTTGTTGTGAAAAATTATTCTTTATAAATCTGTTGTTTTTGAATGGCGGACGGTCAGTAACTTCACTTCTAAGAACCAATGTTAGAAGTGACATTATTTATATTTATTTTGGTCCATGTTCGGTATTGAGGAGATGGAGAGGCAGAGATCCGTGATTCCAACCCGGAGAACCTACCATTGTCGGTAGCGGTGCAGGACAGCCAGCCTGCGCCGTCAAGTCACCCAATGTATTCAGACCTCGAAGACGTCAGCCTAGACGACCCAAGCACTGATGGAACCTTTACCGAATCTACAGTCTAATGCATCAAAGGGTAGACATTTGTTTACACAACTATATACAGGGTTTCCCCAAAAAACGCAACACTTTTCATGTTATTGTCTGTCGTCCTAGCTTTGAACATAATCATCTCCTGGTCACATAATATAAGCATAATCTGCAAGATATTGACTGCACAATCACCATTTGAATTGTGCAACCTGAATACTCATTTAGCAACTTTCTGTTATAACATTTGTTACATTGTAGGATGACTCGAATTATAACCAAAGAATAAGAAGGCAATTATATTAAAGGTAATTTTATAAATTAATGATCATTTTACACACAAAAACAAACCAGCCAATGTGGACACAAGCGCCAAACGTTGAGGAGGAAAGAAAATCGGATATGAACACAATGAAGACAGAAACAAAATGGGTTTTTAAGTTGTGCAATTCAATCGGTGATTTTGTAGACAATTTGTTGCCAATTGTGTTTAACCCAAAATGTCCCAAGTATGTTTGTACATGCCATTCATACAACAATGTAACTCAGCGATGCATGACCAGATGTGTATCAATGGAAAGCTATAACCCATACCATATAGTTTGTTATTAAACCACTATTATCAAGTTTCACATTTATTTTGTTTATTATATATTTTTTTAATGTTTTTTTTTGTGTTGTTTTTTGGGGGGCACCCTGTATAAATACAAACAATTTGAGTCTATACTGATACGTGTATGTGGTGAGGTGGCCAATGCGCTGGATCCGTGTATTGTCAATTAAGATGACGACTGTAGAGAACGGTGGTTAAAACGGGAGCCAAGGTTGTGTATAATTACATGCCTTTGAAAGTAGAGACATATCACGTCTCCTTTCTAACCTTCATAAGCAATGAACCACGCAGGAATTATAATTCCTGCGACAGCTATTGCTTCATTTGCCGAAGTGCTGTTGACGAAACTGAAGTGATGAATCCCCCCAGCCATTGAGCTGAGGGGAGGTACAGTCACAATTAATCGTGTACAGATTTCAATTCGTTGTTTTCTTAATTATATAAGATTAATTAGCAAAATGTGTAGATTTTATGGAATGTAATCTGGAATTGGTTTTTGTTGTTTGTTTGTGTCTTGGAGTTTCGTGATAATTGAGAAATATAAGTTTACATGGATTCAATTTACGCTGTTTTACAGCAGGAAAGATACAAATCTTAAAAAGAAAATGAAGAAAATTGAACTTTGAAATTACAAAATAAAAAGTATTAATAGTTAACGACAAACTAACAGCAACAACTATTCCAATGAATTCCATTTGGTCAATTACATGTAGGCCTATTTGAAATCACTGTAGGGGCCTATGCAATTTCCATAAAAGCAATGACAAATATGCATAGGCCCCTATGCATTAGGGGAATGACATGAACATTTGTCTACATGCAGCCAGTTTCAAGTTGCAGTGAAGAATGAGAAAGCAGATTTATAGAAGGGTCTGCAAATGAATTTGGCAACAACACTAGATTTTAAATACAAATATGTTCTAGACAGTTTATATATATGTTTCGGGACAAAAAGTGTCGACAAGCGAACCGACAAAATGGAAAATAAAAGTTAAAATAGGAGGTACAAAACATATACTTCAAAAGAAAAACAGTACCGACAAATGTTCATGCCATTTTTATGCATTGCGAACAAAATAGTGCTTGTATGTTGCTTATAGACATAATAATTTGGAGTGTGTCAATGTATCTGTTTGTGTAACATTTCCCCACCATTTAAAGGTAATATACAACATTTTCAAACATTTAAAAGCAAAACTTATAAAATATAACGAAACACTTTACTTGGCTGTATTACTTAGTGCATATAATTATCAAACAAAATCATGGCACTTGCATGAATTTTTTAACAAAATTACAACGACTCTCGTAGAAAAAAACTAACTTTTATCCAAAAACTGACCCTAATTTACCAAATTTAGTTAGTCCACATTTTATTTGCTGCAGCAATCGATTACACATCCGGGAATGTGTACGAGCCAGCTGTACTTTGATTTCCGCACCTGACAAATCCCTGACGTCTATAAATTGCTCCGTTTCGTCTGAAGTAGGGTCAGGGAACCAGATTACAAGAACAAGTCGATGTTCTTGGTGTTTTCATCTATTTGAACATAAAAAGATCATTCAGTGTAACAATTATTCGCTTTAAAATACTAAACCCCATCCATTTATGAAAACACAGCAAGAGCAAAATGTTGTACATTACCTTTAATTCTTCTATAATGGATACACTGTATTTAAAGGTAGGATACACCATTTTGCAAATATCGAAACAATTTACTACCGAAATACTTATTTGTAAGTAAATAATTATTGTAGGCATCTGGCAAAAGGATTGCGCTAGATATCCTGTGATTGTTCTGAAACAAAATATTTTGTTAAAAACAAATTCACGATCGCCGGATGGCTGTCGCGAAAAAAACAAGAAAAACAAAAGAACCACTGCCCGACGCCGGTTGAAAACGAACCCCCCGAATCCACCCATTCATGATAATTCAAGCAATTATCAATGGTGTGTCCTACCTTTAATTCATCACATTTCTTTTAAGAATTTCTTAAAGAATAATACAATAATAAACAAAGACGAAGTAAGGACAATTGCATGAAATGTCTTTTCCCCAATCCAAAGTTGTTTAATTCAACCACAATCGGTTTTTCAGCTATTATTTCGTGATAATTGGCCTTTCCGGGGCAATCCAAAAATAAGCAATCCAAAACCAATTCAGCAACAAACATTGAAGAAAAAGTCTTTTCTTTTCCTCTGGGCAGGAAATTTCAGATAATTTCATGCAATTTATTTCTTTACTTCACCTTCGTTTGAAAACAATAGTGTAGATAGATGCTTAGGAATTTTTTCGTAAATTTATAATTGTTTGCTTACCTTGATTCTTTCGTAAATTAAATGTATTCATCTTTTTTTAAAGACCTACTCCCAGGTTAAGTAAGAAAAACTGCATGAAATAACTATTTTCCCCTGATCCCAGGTTTTAGTATTTACGTTTGTTTTTATTCTTTAGCTATTTCATGAAAATTTACCCATATTGGGGTAATCAAAAATTCCATAATTATTATCAACAAATTTAACGTCAAAAAGTCAACATCAAGCAATGAAGGAAAAAGTGGTTCCTTTTCTACTTGTAATGGCTATTTATATAATTTCATGCATTTTTTGTTTTACTTCACCTTCATTAACAAAAGTAAATAGCGTAAACAATTAAGCAATTTATAAGGGCGCTTAACTGTTTTGTATTGCTACATTATTATTAATTATTTTTATTATTATTTCTTTCTGGTCATGAAACCAAGAATCCCTCCAAGGCTCGTAAACCTTAAGAAATATGTAGAGATAAGACAATGAGAAGAAGGTACAGTTTTAGAGGTGGAGTTTGGGGGGGGGGCAAAGAATATTCTAGGGAAAACCCACAGAGTCGGGCTGGGACTGAAAACCAAATTCACACATTGGCCCAGGCCGGATTCGAATTCGAACCGGGGTCATAGCGGTGGAAGGCGAGAAAAGAGCCGCTACGCCAACCTGGCTCTCCGATTACATGCATATAAGCGCATTTTTGTAAACAAGGAAGAAGAGTTTTTAAGGTCCTATTAAGAAATATATTGTGAATAAATTAGAAATTTCAAAACAAATCATACAAATTTTTTCCTGGGGAACGGCAAAAAAGAAGGCTCTTCACCAAACCCTCCTGGGCATTTTTCAATCCTCATAATTGTACTTTCTTCTCATTCCACATGGCCTTGCTTGCTTGTTGATAGAGTAAATTCTTAGTTTAAATCGTGCAGTTTGTCCAATAAACGATGTTAGGCATATAGCAGCTCACTTCGATTTGATGCTAAGTATTGTTGTTTGCAACCCCTTCTGTTTTAACCCAATATCGGCAACCTTTCTGTTTCAGTTGGTCGGCCGTACAACAAGTTAAAGCAGTATACTGTGACAAAAATGCCCTTTGCCCTGGGATACATTTTCTGTATTATATTAATTCAGCTTCCAGAGAATGTGCCATGAAACATGTTGATTTTTAGGACACTTTAATTAGCGAATCACACTTTATTCACTGCCTATGGCTATAGAATTACCTAGGAAGTGGCCTATTTATAGAATAATTACGTTGATGATGTAAAGAAGCCAATAACTTTGTTGCTAATGCTTTCTACGCTGTAGTTTCTTTCAGGTACTTACTTTGTATGCAGTCTTTATATTACGCAAGACATAATGTAGCATGCACAGTCTATCTAGTCATGACAGTGTTATTGAATGTACCCATTGTTTGCGTGTTAGTGACTTGCACACATATTAACCATGTACATGTACTTTACTAATGCAACTGTGATTTCAACATCAGGGTGGGTGACTAATTTGCATACGCGCTACGCGCACTTAGCCTATGAGAGCGCGCGCGCTGACCGTGACCTAGATCCAGCCCTGCCGATTGTCTATAAAAGGCGAGCTGGAACAGCATTTGGTTGCTCTGTTCGCCTCCAGAACTAGCCCTGTGGGAAGATCTCTGACGATGGGAAAACGAAGAAGTACATAAGGAATGAAGTACATGTACAACCCGAAGATGAAGGAACCAGATGATCAGAAGTATGATCCAAACGAGGGATAGAAGAATTAAAACACGACGAATCCGATGTGCCTATGCATGGGGATTCCTATGCATGAAGTATACCGTTGTATGTACTGTGTGTACTTCGTTGTATGTACTGTGTGTGCTACACGTTCAACGTTATGCGAATCGGCATTAGACTTGCTACCAGTCCAAGCAATGATTAGGATTAATTAATTGCGCGCATTAGGATTAACTTGCGTATGCAATCTAAGTGACCCAAACTGATGAAGACGGTGATTAAGATAATATTTGCGTTAAAGATGATTATTTGAGAATGTAAATAAACCAGAAGTTTCATTGTTTATTCTATCCACTTGCCTCAACTGCCTCCCTGAGTTATAAGAACAGTCTTTAGGGCTAGACTTTAGAACAGACTTTAGAGCTAGACTTTAGAACAGACTTTAGGGCTAGACTTTAGAACTATTAGGGCTAGACTTTAGAACAGACTTTAGGGCTAGACTTTAGAACAGACTTTAGGGCTAGACTTTTGGATAGACTTTTAGAGCTAGACTTTAGGACAGACTGAAATTATGCCCAGTGCCCCCGGCCTTGCCTTTTCTCGTGCGTTTGCGCGCCAAATCAGATAATCCAACCCTTCCCTTCCCCAATCCAAGAAGTGAGCTTCGTAAAAGACGCTACCCTCCAACTCCAAGCTCCGCCTTCAGACCAACCCTACTTGAGCCAGGTTGACGGGTATTGACGGAGACCTCATCGCTGGTCCAGGCCTGGTCAAACACTGCCCGGGTAGCTCGGCAAACATCATCACCGATATCTCCGGATTAATCCCGGCGGGTTTCTAGGGATTCGCTCTACCCCCCTGGGTATAGATCGAGTCCCCTGCGGTATTCCCGTTACATTTTTGGTGGCAGCGGTGGGATATTAGCGATTTAAGATAAACAGTTAGGATTGTGACATTTTTGGTTGCAAAATCGGCGGAAGATTTTTAAAGGTTAGACTACGCTACTGGTACTACGAAGAGAAGGAGGAATAATGGAAGATTCAGACCCTGAGATTCAATTTGGACCCATTCCAGAGGGACTACCGGAAAGTAATGATGTGAGCAACACTACGGCCCAAGAAGGTTCCATTACAGAATCACCGATGAAGGCAGGAGGCGATGCGTCAACCCCACTGTTGATTGACTTGGAGGAAGGACGTGAAGAAATAGTGAGAATGAGGCAGGAAAATGATGATTTAAGAAGACAACTTGAGGCGTTGAGGAAATGCGATTTACCCCCACTGTTAACCCCTGTACAAATTCCCTCCCCCAATCCTTCCTTGATTATGAAACCCACAGGTGCAGTTGATCCCCGAGAAATGATGAAACCAGTCAGAAGTCCATTTGCAGAGTTAGACAAGCCGCGTGTTCGACCAGCAAACTTTGATGGGTCAGGTTCTTGGACTGACTATAGGGTGCAGTTTGAACTACTAGCGGAGCTGAATGGCTGGGGAGAATCAGCGAAAGCAATCTACCTTGCTGCAAGTTTGCGCGGATCAGCACAGTCTGTACTAGGAGATTTAGATGAAGAAAGAAGACGTCGATACAGTTCCCTAACCAGCGCTTTAGGGCAGAGGTTCGGCCCAGAAAATCAAACTGAGTTATTCAGAGTTCAGCTGAAGAACAGACTGAGAGGACGAGATGAAACACTACCGGAATTAGCCCAAGCCATTAGACGTTTGACGAGACAGGCATATCCGAGTGCAGACTATCAACTACAAGAAACACTGGCCAAGGAACATTTCATCGATGCACTAAATGATGCTGACATCAGATGGCGGGTATTTCAGTCACGACCAACTAGTCTTGAAGATGCAGTTAGAGTCGCCGTGGAATTGGAGGCATTCCAGACTGCAGATAGACAGCGTACATGGCCGAGAAGACCAACGGCAAGAATGATAAATGCAGATGACAGAAAACAAGGTCACGGAAATTGCACCGAGGGAAACCAGAATTCACAGGGACAAATGACGTCATTGACTGAAAATATTGAAAGAGCACTGGTGGAAGGATTTAAAAGTTTGCAGAAACAGATACACGACAACAACGAGAAGAAGAATTTAAATTCATGTAGTCAAGTTGCGGGAACAACGGGACAAAGATGGGACCGACAAGGAAATCGCAGCCAACTGGAGTGTTGGAATTGTAACGGGTTTGGCCACACAAGACGAGTTTGTCCGAAGCCAGAACGTCGGCCAAGACGACCCAGTTTTCCAAACCATGATGGCGGACAACAGTTTCAGCAGGGAAACGGACAACAGTCGAACTACGACAGGGCCAGAGTTCGACTAAACAACCCGGGCCCGACCACAAGTCGTCAGTAAGAACACGTTCATTATCATCAGGTACAGATGGACTATACGTGACAGGTTGTGTGGAAGATGTAGACTTAACTTTTCTAGTTGATACAGGGGCGAACATAACCATAATGAGACCCGATGTGTACTACAGGATACCCAAGAGTAAACGGCCACTACTGGAGGACGAGAAGATTGAGATGGTAATGGCGGATGGAAAGCCACTTTCTTTTCAGGGGCAAGGACTTTTCAAAATTAACATTGGTGACGACGTTTGCAAGGAAGTACACCATAAAGTGTGGATTGCTGACATCGAACTTGAAGGTATCCTGGGGTATGACTTTCTTCACAAGTACGACTGTAACCTTGAGATTGGGAAAGGCGTGATGAAAATCGAAGAAGAATCTGTGAAATGTATGACGGGGAGATTCAAACCTTCATGTTGCCGAGTTATTGCAGATACGAATGTGTATATACCACCGATGGGAGAAGTTTTACTACCGGGACGAGTGGTAAATCCAAATAGCATTGGCTTTGCTATAATGGAGCCGACTGAGAAGTTTACTCAGCAACATGATGATCTGATGGTTGCCAAGGTACTGGTTGATGCAAGCCAAGAGCAGGTTCCAGTGCGTCTACTTAATTTGAGTGATCAACCTTCAAGATTGTATAAGGGAACGAACATAGCAACGTGCGAGCCGATTCTAGAAGTAGTTTCTACTGAAGAAAACGATGAGAAGTTGCGTACAACAGTTGTCCAAACCCAAGATGGAACAGCAGTAAGCAGTGAGCAGGCTAAAAACACTATACCAGAACACTTAGCAGATTTGTATACCAGATGCAGTGCACACTTGAGCCCTGAGCAAAAACAGAAGTTAACAACCCTTTTAATACGGCATGAAGAAGTGTTTGCGTCATCCCCAGACGATCTTGGAAGAACTGAAGTATACAAACACACGATTGACACAGGTGGGGCGAAACCAATAAGACAACCCGCAAGGAGACTACCGATGAAACAGAAGGAGGAAGCTAACACAGAAGTCAACAAGATGTTGAAGAGAGGCATAATCGAACCGTCATGCAGCCCTTGGGCCTCGCCCATAGTATTAGTGACGAAGAAAGATGGAACAACCCGATTCTGTGTCGATTACAGAAAACTGAATGCGGTGACGATTAAAGACTCATATCCACTTCCAAGGATAGATGATTCACTCGACGCTTTGTCGGGTTCTATATGGTTTTCTACGCTCGATCTACAGAGTGGGTACTGGCAGGTTGTTGTAGAAGAGGAGGATCGTGACAAGACTGCGTTTGTAACTGGCACGGGAGTTGGATTCTACCAATTCAAAGTCATGCCATTTGGACTTTGTAATGCGCCAGCAACATTTGAGAGGTTAATGGAACGTGTCTTAGCTGGTCTTCAATGGCAGACGTGTTTGTTGTACTTAGATGACATAGTTTCGTATGGCCAAAACTTCGAGCAGGCGCTCGGAAGACTAGAAGAAGTGCTGGTTCGACTAAAGACGGCCGGGTTAAAGCTGAGTCCAAAGAAGTGTCACCTGTTCCAGCGAAGTGTTACATTTTTGGGTCACGAGATTTCTGACAAGGGAATTGCCACCGACAAGACAAAAACAGACGCAGTTCGAGAATGGCCGACACCGAGGAATGTAACTGAAGTGAGAAGCTTTCTTGGCCTATGTTCCTACTATAGAAGATTCGTGAGAGGATTTGCTAATGTTGCAAAGCCTTTACACAGACTGACGGAGAAACAACGGGAGTTCAGATGGACTGATGAGTGCGAAATGGCCTTTAGTCAATTGAAGATAGCCCTCATATCGACACCGATTTTGGCCTATCCGACGGCTGATGATAAATTTGTTTTAGATACTGACGCTAGCAACCTAGGCATTGGCGCAGTATTATCACAAGTACAAGGGGAAACCGAAAAGGTCATTGCGTACTTTAGTAGGACACTTACTAAAGCTGAACGGAGATATTGTGTAACAAGAAAGGAACTCTTAGCGCTGGTGGCGGCAACGAAGCACTTTCACCATTACCTGTATGGTAATAAGTTTTTGATACGGACCGACCATGGAGCGCTGAGATGGCTGATGAACTTTAAGAATCCGGAGGGCCAGACAGCAAGATGGTTAGAGATACTAGGCACCTACACATTTGACATACAGCACCGACCCGGGAGGCAGCACGGTAACGCAGATGGGTTATCTCGCCGACCATGTGACGAGTGTCAACAATGTAGCAGTATCGAGCGCAACGCAGGAAGAGAAGAGTCTAACATCCAAAGCATGAGAAGTTATCAAAGACACGGTGAGCTAGAGGGAGTGTCAAGTGAAAGGACGACTGAAATCACTGAAGAATTAGAGGCCGAAGGAGCAACATTGCAACAAGTGCACTGCGCAGTTGTAACCACTGGACATTATAGGGAGAAGTATAAAGGGGAGGACACGAGGAATCCACGAGGAGAAAAGTTTGAGAACGGCACGAGGCCAGAAGAGGGCCGAAGATATAAAGGTTCAGGGGACTTGACTGAAACGTCCGGAGATGGTAAAGCCACTAGGGATAAGACTGAGGGCGAAAGGTACCCTGCAGATAAATCTGGAGATGGCGAGTTAATTACCACTGGGGGCGATGGTGAGGGCAGGAATAGCCCTGGGTACAAGTCCGGAAATGATGATAGGCTACAGAAGGATAGCCAGGGATGTAAAGCCGTAAACTTGAGATGTGGACTGGAGTGTTCTCAAATGAGGTCTGAGAATGACGCAGACAAGGAACTGAATGAAGATAAAGATGGTGATGTTTCAGCAGAAAAGTCGAGAGGAGGCTTGACATGGCCAGAACTGAGCCAGGGTTGGACAGCCGAGGACTTGAGGAAATTACAACTTAATGATCCAGTGATTGAACGAGTAATGCAGTGGAAAGAAACAAGAAATAAGCGACCAGAGTGGCCTGAAGTTTCACCGGCAGACAAAGCGACTAAAAGTTACTGGACACAGTGGGATCGCCTTGTGATGCGAGACGGTGTTTTGTATCGTAGATGGGAGTCTGACAGAGGAGACAAGATAACGTGGCAGTTGGTCCCCCCGAAGATTGTCCGAGTACAAATGATGCAACATTTACATAGTGATTCGACGTCTGGACATTTAGGTTTACGAAAGACCCTTGACAGAGTACAGCGGCGGTACTACTGGTTTGAATGGCGACAGGATGTCAACCGAGTGTGTAAGACATGCGATGATTGCGCGAGACGAAAATCTCCTAACAAGAGACGGAGAAGTCCCATGAAGCAATATAACGTAGGCTTGCCGATGGAAAGAGTCGCTTTAGACGTGTTGGGACCTTTACCGATGACTGATGATGGTAATAAATATATACTCATTGTGGGTGATTACTTCACCAAGTGGACAGAGGCGTATGCCATACCTGATCAAGAGGCGACTACAGTTGCCACGAAGTTGACAGAGGAATTTATCTGCAGATTTGGAGTACCCTTACAACTTCACTCGGACCAAGGCCGAAATTTCGAGTCTCGTGTGTTCCAAGAAGTTTGTAAGATGTTGGGAATCGACAAAAGCAGAACAACCGCCTTACACCCACAATCAGATGGCATGATTGAGCGATTCAACAGAACTCTTGAGGCGATGTTATCGATGTATGTAGCTGACAACCAGCGAGACTGGGACCGTCATTTGCCGTATGTCATGATGGCGTACCGAACATCCGTACATGAAACTACGGGATGTACACCAAGTGAGATGATGTTAGGCAGAGACACCAGACTACCCGCCGATTTGTTGACAGAACTTGCTGAAGACGAAAGTTGTGGCACGACTCAAGATTATGCCTTCGAACTAAAAGACAGATTAGAACGAGTACATAGATTTGCCCGCGATCATCTTAAGATAGCTAGCGACCGACAGAAGAAGAATTATGATTCAAAAGCTGAACGAGGAGGATTTCATCAAGGAGATGCAGTGTGGCTTTACAGTCCAAAGAGGAAGAAAGGAATAAGTCCAAAGTTACAGCGGCCTTGGGAGGGTCCATATATCGTCACAAGCCGACTGAGTGACGTCACGTACCGTATACAGATGAGTAGTAAATCAAAGCCGAAAATAGTGCACAACAACAGGTTAAAACGGTACTGTGGTGAAAATGTGCCGGATTGGTTTCGTTCAAGAAGCAATAGAAGTCAGAAAAATGAAAAGCTTGAAAAAGATAGAGAGCTAGAGAGAGAAACGTCCAGTTCTATAAATTCATTAGAGCCAGCGGAGACTAACGATGTGACAAAAGAGGTGTCAAACGAAAGGATGAGGAACCCTCAGGACGATGTCAAGGACGAGAAGGAGGCTAGCAAGGATGTCGAGAGATCCGATGCCGACTTCTGGAGAAGTCTAAGATTTCCGAGAAATCAGAAAATTGCCGAACACGGACAGCGAACGTCTCCGGACAGTGAGAAATCCGATGACGATTTAAGGAGGAGTCAACGAGCGAGAAGAGTGCCGGCGAGATACAGAGACTTTTAATGCGTATCAACTTGTAATATTTGTTTATTATACCTGTTCTTGTTCGCAAATTAATTACCGTTATTTAGCTGCAATAATTATTCTACAGAGTTCTAGAGTTATAAATAAAATCGCAATGTTGCGGCGCTTTCTTTTCACCATAATATAATTCCTTTTTATTTTAGCACAGATTACCTATATAATGTGCAGCGATGATTATATTGCGCGTAGTGCAGTAGTCTGTTTACATTGTAACAGTTTCACTGTGCGAGTCAAATTTTGCGACAACTTTCTCCAAAGTTTTCGCGCCGTTGTGATTGGCGGGAATAATTATCCCATAGTGCTTCGCGCGCAGAAGGTGGCGCATGCGCGCGCTCTTGCCAAAAATCTTGTGTAAACAAACATGGCTGCCGCGTGATGAGGCTGATGTCGACGTCAACTGTAATAGTTTTTCTTGTAAAAAAAATAAATAAGAGAGGGATTTTTAAACGTGTAAGTATAAAGCACTGTTCAAGAAATGTTTGTGGATATTATTGATGATAAATAGAGTGATTGTAGCGTTAGATAAGTCTTGAAAAACAGAAAAGTCTGAGTTACTTTCACTTGTCACTGTCTGTGTGTGCAACTTGTGCCACTGCACAATTTTGCATGCCACAACGGAGTGGGTTTATGACACGGCCCATAACTATTTGCCAAACTCAGATGGTTGCCAATTTAAAATACTGCCTAAAAATGTTTGTTCAAATTCGTGATTATACTGAATGAATGTAAATGTTTTCTCAGTGTTTTCTTGTTGTGGATGATTCAGTCCACACAAGGACAAGTATGTATGAAGTTGTTATTGTTGGTAAACATTCGAGCAGTCAGTAATGTATGTGTTGGAATCTTTAAAATAGTAGTTAATATAAATAACAACTGTCGAAATGTTTCCAAATTTTGCAGTTGCTGATTTGACAAGAACTCGCGTTGTAAAATTTTAAGGTTGTGTTTCGGCCAAACATACACACGTGTATGACTCAGAGTAAATTACTGTGTTTTGATGACCTAATTGCATTTTAAGTGAGATTGTATCTTATATAAATTACAGGCATTTTAATATTTCTCTTAACATTTGATTGTTTTTGTCATAGGTTAATTTGAATGCGGGGACGCATTCTTACTAAGTGGGGAAGTGTGTGACAAAAATGCCCTTTGCCCTGGGATACATTTTCTGTATTATATTAATTCAGCTTCCAGAGAATGTGCCATGAAACATGTTGATTTTTAGGACACTTTAATTAGCGAATCACACTTTATTCACTGCCTATGGCTATAGAATTACCTAGGAAGTGGCCTATTTATAGAATAATTACGTTGATGATGTAAAGAAGCCAATAACTTTGTTGCTAATGCTTTCTACGCTGTAGTTTCTTTCAGGTACTTACTTTGTATGCAGTCTTTATATTACGCAAGACATAATGTAGCATGCACAGTCTATCTAGTCATGACAGTGTTATTGAATGTACCCATTGTTTGCGTGTTAGTGACTTGCACACATATTAACCATGTACATGTACTTTACTAATGCAACTGTGATTTCAACATCAGGGTGGGTGACTAATTTGCATACGCGCTACGCGCACTTAGCCTATGAGAGCGCGCGCGCTGACCGTGACCTAGATCCAGCCCTGCCGATTGTCTATAAAAGGCGAGCTGGAACAGCATTTGGTTGCTCTGTTCGCCTCCAGAACTAGCCCTGTGGGAAGATCTCTGACGATGGGAAAACGAAGAAGTACATAAGGAATGAAGTACATGTACAACCCGAAGATGAAGGAACCAGATGATCAGAAGTATGATCCAAACGAGGGATAGAAGAATTAAAACACGACGAATCCGATGTGCCTATGCATGGGGATTCCTATGCATGAAGTATACCGTTGTATGTACTGTGTGTACTTCGTTGTATGTACTGTGTGTGCTACACGTTCAACGTTATGCGAATCGGCATTAGACTTGCTACCAGTCCAAGCAATGATTAGGATTAATTAATTGCGCGCATTAGGATTAACTTGCGTATGCAATCTAAGTGACCCAAACTGATGAAGACGGTGATTAAGATAATATTTGCGTTAAAGATGATTATTTGAGAATGTAAATAAACCAGAAGTTTCATTGTTTATTCTATCCACTTGCCTCAACTGCCTCCCTGAGTTATAAGAACAGTCTTTAGGGCTAGACTTTAGAACAGACTTTAGAGCTAGACTTTAGAACAGACTTTAGGGCTAGACTTTAGAACTATTAGGGCTAGACTTTAGAACAGACTTTAGGGCTAGACTTTAGAACAGACTTTAGGGCTAGACTTTTGGATAGACTTTTAGAGCTAGACTTTAGGACAGACTGAAATTATGCCCAGTGCCCCCGGCCTTGCCTTTTCTCGTGCGTTTGCGCGCCAAATCAGATAATCCAACCCTTCCCTTCCCCAATCCAAGAAGTGAGCTTCGTAAAAGACGCTACCCTCCAACTCCAAGCTCCGCCTTCAGACCAACCCTACTTGAGCCAGGTTGACGGGTATTGACGGAGACCTCATCGCTGGTCCAGGCCTGGTCAAACACTGCCCGGGTAGCTCGGCAAACATCATCACCGATATCTCCGGATTAATCCCGGCGGGTTTCTAGGGATTCGCTCTACCCCCCTGGGTATAGATCGAGTCCCCTGCGGTATTCCCGTTACAATACAATACAACTTTTCGACATTGGAAAAGACCTTACTGTGAAAAACTCATTCTAAAAAAAGAGTGTCTCCAAAAAGAGTGAAATGTTTTTCAGAGTGAAAACAACTAAACAACATTTTGTTGGGGTGGGCTAACTAAATTTGGTAGATTGGGGGCATTTAGGTTGGTTTTTTGTCCACGAGGGTCGTCTAATCATCGTTGTAAATGCATTAAAGGGATCGTATACGTTTGGTATTTACTCCAAAAATTAATGACAATAAAAACTTACTTGGTACAGCAGCTTTGGATAGTATAATCCATTTTTAGAAACTGTTCACTTCGAAGTACTGCGGTTATGGACAAATTTGTTATCCCAAAAAAATTGAATCTGAGAGGCGTTAATACTGCAGTGACGTTTCTCAGATTGTGTATTTCAATACAGATTATTCTTCCTGCGTTGACATAACCGCTCCAGATTTTCGGAAATTTCTCAAAATCGCTACCACCTTTTGAAATGAAATTTTTACAGGTTAGTTTTAGGGTATATATAGAGTTGAAACAAACAGTGGGTTTGAATCACCAAAGGTATACGATCCCTTTAAACAAAATCCACTTTTACTGTAGCAGAAAATTCAGTGCTTACGGTAAGCGTATTTCACGCGCTAACGAGGAATTGTGGCTTCTGCGCATGTGTACATCCCGTAATTAGAGATTATGTGCTTATAGGGTTAGCACAGAATTTTTCTGCTTTCGCGGTTAGCACAAATTGGTGATTGTTAGCAGAGAATTCTGTGGTTAGCAGAGCCTAGACTTGAGTCGTTAGATAGTCGTGTTTCATCCGTGAATTTCAGTCGAAACCCATTGGTATTAATGGTTTGCGACATAACTTCAAACTCTGCAAATTGGGGACGAGACAACCACAACGTCCCCTGTGTATATACCGAGTGGACCGCTATTACCGACTTGGCACAAAGTCTAAGGGTGGGTTTTCACGGGGCACGCGAAGGATGCGAATGCCGAACAGATGGCAAAGTCCAATATTCGTATTTTAGGCTCCAAAGGTTCGCCAAACATGCGCGCCCGGGGTTCGGAAGCGCCGTAAATAATTGTTCGCATGAGTCGTTTTCAGCTCGGCGGGATTTTCAAAAAAGTTTTGGTCGTGATTTGGCCTCGAAAATGCACACCCAGCGAACGACAACACACTGGCCAAAATTGCAAATTTTTCCCGTGCGCTGACCTTGCGTCGTGTTGTATCATGTGGCTGTCGCATCATCACTTTTCCCCCGACGCGACCCTCATGGGTGAGCGCGCGCGAGGTGCATACGCGTTCCATTCGTTCAGGGCGCTAGCAACATGCACGCTGTGCATTCGATTTTTAACATGTGCGCTCTGTGTACGCTCTGCATACGGTTTCACACAACTAATTACGGCGCTCATTGTAACCACAGATATAAACCACTGACCTCTATACATGGACAGATCATCATTGTTTCATTTTGAAGTCGGCATGCGGAGAAGTGCAACATGGCGGACCCATGACGTGACTCTGTGAGCCAATGAAATGTCCAGGTGTTGGTACGATACGTATTACGTAATGTTTATAAATACAAAATGTACAGAATAAATCCGCTGACCTCCACACCTGGACATTTCATTGGCTCACAGCAGTGACGTCTCGGGTCCGCCATGTTGCACTTCCAGTTCGCGCCGACTTCAAGTGTTAGCACAGCAGAATATGGACAATGGTCCGTCCAGGTGTAGAGGTCAGTGATATAAACCCATAGACCGCCAGGTCCTATTCAAAACTACATGATGATTTTGTGATTTCGCGGCAAATTTAGCCGTCAGTATATGGAATTTGTACACACCCGAACTGTTCCAGTCAAATAATTATATGAAAGCATTTTTCGATTTAAAATTAAATTAAATGGGGTTATACCATAGGCCATGTAGATTAAGCATATTCAGTGTCAATCTTAATACTTTCAAATTAAGACGTTTAGGCCCATTTTTGTGTTAAGCGTGTTGGCCGGTATGCGCACAGAACGTAAAAAGCGCGCAATGCGTTGCCCGTCGAACGAAAGATAGTGTAGAGTTTGCAGAATCTAGTATAGGTGGCGCTGTTTCCTTTTAGTGGAGGTTGGGGTCAGCGCAAGTCAGCGTGAAATTGGCGCGAAAAGTGCGTGGGCGCGCGCGCGCAGTTAGTTGCTACACAGATCTGAGTTGTGAAGGTTGTCCTGAAAGGCTATGCTCCGCGTGTACGCACCCCAGGCTCCACGTTGCGATTCAGTAAGGTAAATCACAAGTAATACCAATATTGTGTGCTCATTGTTTGGATGTTTGGAGGAAGGAATTAAACGTATAGAAACCGGAGTATTTGGTGTCATTGTGCCTCATTCTGTCTGTCCACTGAATGGAATTGAACCCCCGAAAACGCTACATTGGTGGCAGCGGTGAGTCCGCTTCTGTTTCGAGTCCATTTTCTCGTAGTTCCGATTCCCTGATTGATTGAACGACATGTCCGACACCAACCTAGACTTGACCCAAGTCGGACTTACCATGGAGTTAAGACTACCAATTTCCTTTGTTAATCTGGCCGAATGTGCATGCTTTGTTGTCCTTAGATAAAGGGCGCCCTCATCTGGTTGTCGTTCCGCTATCGGCATCAACGTGATGTCACCATGTCAGTGCAGTAAATCCGACTTGACGGATCGGCCAATCAAACCCCCCGCGGTGATATGTAGTTATTCATAAATTATTTGCATACGCATCACATGGTTATGCGCGATGTATGCCAATAAGTCCGCCAATCGGAGTACGGACTAGCTAGACCGCTAACGGACTATGGAGGAATGGTAGGCAGTACTGTCACTAGATGCCTTTTTCAAATTCAATAACTGTGTCCATACTTCGTTTATTTAGTTAGAGTACGGTATAGTGCAAACTTAACGGCCGGAAAATGTACACGATAGCTAGACTATCGTGTTTGTACATGTACACATAATGTACACTATGTACGTGTGTATGTACATAATTATGTACATTGTACATCACAATGTCCACGTACGTCCGTCACACAACTGGGTCAAAGTTCATATTATTACAGATATATGCTAATTTATACAATTCTGCAATTTGATTGGCCGCTACCGTTTTCGGTAGATGAGCCCATAGGTTGTGTACAAACGTGTGGCAGATTCGTCAAGTCGGGGTTTCTGAACCACACAAATGAGCATGGGCGGCACATGAGGGCGCGCTACTGATAAGCGTGGACGTGACGCGAGGCGCACGGTGTGGATGACCATGAGCAATGTTACGACAGAATCCCGACTTGGATCAAGTCTAACACCAACCCGATACACCTTTCCACTCGTCCATCCATGCCCCCTCCACCCGTTTCACTCCCGACACCATGGTTCCATACAATTCCCTCCATTTTCCCTGCTCCGCAAGGCGACATGTCCAGTTTTGTAGTTGACATTCCGCATGAAGTCCCCCCAGCAGCTTTTGACCCGGAGCACTCATTTCTTGCGCTCCCGGGGATCCTCCCGCCAACAACCGGCTCGTTGCAGTGGACACCCGCAGGGCGCCCGGCCGAGGCCTCCACGCCCACACCGTCACCCCACAGCGGAGCACTGGAGCAACCACTCTTTCACGGCGCCGCATCATACGACGGCCAAGGGCGACTGCCCTTCGATGGCGGTTCAGGGATCAGACCGACGGCCAATGCGCCAGGTGGCGATGCGTCGGTTTCCGGAATACCGACGGGTTCATCGGTTGCGCCGCCCGGTTCATCGGTTGACAATCAACAGTTCATCGGTGCACACAACGAGCAGGGAGCCACAGGCGTCGGGTTGGCGCAGCAACACATCGGAGTCGGTCAGCGACCGTGGAACGGTACACCAGGGTATGATTATGTTCGTGCTGCTGGCGGTTCAGGGGTCATACCGACGGCCAATGCGCCAGGTGGCGATGCGTCGGTTTTCGGAATACCGATGGGTTCATCGGTTGCCCCGACCGGTTCATCGGTTGTTCCTCAACAGTTCATCGGTGCACACAACGAGCACGGAGCCATAGGCGTCGGGTCGGCGCAGCAACACATCGGAGTCGGTCAGCGACCGTGGAACGGTACACCAGGGTATGATAATGTTCGTGCTGCTGGCAGTTCGAGGGTCATACCGACGGCCAATGCGGCCGGTGGCGATGCGTCGGTTTTTAGGGTACCGACGGGTTCATCGGTTGCCCCGACCGGTTCATCGGTTGTACCTCAACAGTTCACCGGTGCACACTACGAGCAGGGAGCCACAGGCGTCGATGCGGCGCAGCAACACATTGGAGTCGGTCAGCGACCATGGAACGGTACACCAGGGTATGATAATGTTCGTGCCGCTGGCGGTTCAGGGGTCATACCGACGGCCTGTGGCGGTGCGTCGGTATTAAGGGTACCGATGGGTTCATCGGTTGCCCCGACTGGTTCATCGGTTGTTCCTCAACAGTTCACCGGTGCACACCACGATCAGGGAGCCACAGGCGTCGATGCGGCGCAGCAACACATTGGAGTCGGTCAGCGACCATGGAACGGTACACCAGGGTATGATAATGTTCGTGCCGCTGGCGGTTCTGGGGTCACACCGACGGCCAATGCGGCCGGTGGCGATGCCTCGGTGTTCAGGGTACCGACGGGTTCATCGGTTGTCAATCAACAGTTCATCGGTGCACACAACGAGCACGGAGCCACGGGCGTCGGGTCGGCGCAGCAATACATCGGAGTAGGTCAGCGACCGTGGAACGGTACACCAGGAGTCGGTCAGCGAAATGTTCGTGTCGCCTGTGCTAATCCACAACATTCAAACACAAGAACGTTTGCAGCAGCCGCAGGGACTGTAGATCGACCAGTGCAGGGGCGGTTGCGTCCACTTATGCGACCCGATAGATACAATGGGACGACTTCATGGACTGCATACTATCGACACTTTGCGATGTGTGCCAGTATTAACGGA
Organism: Crossaster papposus; assembly: GCA_037893245.1. Lineage (NCBI taxonomy): Eukaryota > Metazoa > Echinodermata > Asteroidea > Velatida > Solasteridae > Crossaster > Crossaster papposus. The sequence continues at coordinate 1,027,920 of JBAIAA010000225.1, read as the reverse complement.
TGGGGTGAGATAGAGAAAACGGAGTATCTTGCTGTATCCTTGGCCGGTGCAGCGCAACAGGTGCTGCAGGGTCAGACAAACGATGGGACACCATTAACATTTAGCGGTCTGGCGAATGCTTTGAAAGTAAGATTTGAACCAGATGGACGGAAGGAACTATATAGGGTGCAACTTAAGAACAGGCGCCAGAAAAATGGAGAGACTCTGTCGGAGCTCGCACAGGATATTCGGCTTCTAGTTGACAAGACTTTCGGCGAGCTTCCCGCCGCCGGGGTGGCAACAATGGCCAGAGATTATTTTCTTGATGCTTTGGCAGATGGAGACACGCGGACACGGACGCTTCAAATGCGTCCCTGTAATTTAGAAGAAGCACTCACAGCTGCGATCGAACTTGAAGCGATCAAAGGTGCTGAGCAGGAGAACAACACCAAGAGACTACGCTCCATAGGGGGAGGGAAGGAAGAGGCTGTTGTCAATGAGGTCAACAAATGTGAATCCCACGACAGTACCGTATCCAAACTTGAGCAGCGTATGGAAGAGATAGGCAAACAGCTACAGTCTTTGATCCGGCGAGAAAATGACTCCCGAAAGAACCAGAAAGGATGTTTCAAGTGTGGAGAACAGGGCCACTTCAAGCGGGACTGCCCCAAATGGCGCACCCCAAAGACAGAAACAGAACAGCAGGGAAACGAATAAAGGCTGACTCCGAGGGCCGACGGTCAGCCAAACACGAAAGGCCACCACAGAAAGTGTTCTATAGTGGAACCATAGCCCCGGTTGGGGCGGGCCTCCATGTAGCTGGGCACATCAACGGAACTCCAGTAGAAATGCTTCTCGATACGGGTGCGACTATCTCCATCGTTTCCAAAAGAGTGGTAGAGCAGTTGGATAACAAGCCAATAATCAAGAGTTCTAGCGTGCAAGATTTCCAAGCAAACGAGACATTGCTAAGTGTTTATGGGGAGGCAACAGTCGAGCTTCAGCTAGGTGGTAGAAAGGTGCACCATGAAATGGTGATAGCTGATATTCATAATGACATTCTTCTTGGATTGGACTTCCTGGACAAGCACAACGGTCATCGACGTTGGGAGAAGACACCTCGTGTACAGAAATTTGGAAGTTCCTCTGAGAAACATCAACGGACAACAACAGAGCTGCCGAGTGACGGTGAAAGATACAGTAGCTATGCCACCATTTTCTGAGATTGTTGTCGAAGGTGACATAGAGCGACAGAATTGCGTAGTTGGCATTGGGATTGTTGAACCGATCCAGAGCTTACTGAAGAAGCACAGCATACTTCTCGCCCCAGCAGTGATTTGGTATAATACGTCTTGGGTTCCGCTTCGCATCTTAAACCCCAGTGAGGACACAATTATCTTGCGAGAGGGAACAGCAGCGGGTTTGTTCCAGACCGTAGACGTTATTAGCCCTCCAATTTCCAGCACAGAAGTGAGAACTGGTGAAACTGTCGGAGAAAGGGTTGAACAAGTTACGGCACAGCGGAGGACAGATACACAGAATGACTAACTCCCAGAAACAATGCAGGAAATGTTGCATCGTGGCTCGTCCCAATTAAGCGAGGAACAGAGGAGCCGCATACACAGGCTTATTTGCGAACACCGAGATGTGTTTTCTCAACATAAAGGAGACATTGGCCTTACTTCATTTACTGAACACTCCATAGACACCGGAAGTGCGAATCCCATAAGGCTCGTCGCATACCCCTCCTTCAGAAAGAGACGGTAGTGAAAGAAATCAAGAAGATGATGGACGGCAGCATCATAGAACCGGCATCCGGACCTTGGGCAGCGCCTATTGTGCTCGTAAAGAAAAAAGATGGTTCAGTTCGATTCTGCGTTGATTATCGTAGGCTCAACGCCATCACTAGGAAGGACGCTTACCCAATACCCCGAATAGACGACTCATTCGAAACACTTGAAGGATCCAGATATTTTACAACATTGGACCTCGCCTCGGGGTATTGGCAAGTACCAATGAGCGTGGCAGACAAGGAAAAGACAGCTTTCTCCAGTCATTGCGGGCTGTACCAGTTTAAGGTCATGCCGTTTGGGCTTTGCAATGCCCCGTCAACTTTTGAACGTCTAATGGAGAGAGTCCTCCATGGGCTTCAGTGGCAGATATGTCTTGTGTACCTAGATGACGTCATTATATTCTCAAAGACATTTGAGTCGCACATTGACAGATTGGGAGTGGTGCTAGATCGCATAAGGCAGGCCGGACTGAAGCTCAAGCCGGATAAATGTCATCTGCTTCAGGAAGAGGTTTCCTATTTGGGGCATATTGTCTCAAAAGAGGGAGTCAAGACGGATCCAAGCAAGACGCGGCAAATCGAGGAATGGCCAGTACCACGAAACATACAGGAGGTTAGAAGTTTCTTGGGCCTGGCATCATACTACAGGAGGTTTGTAGCTTCCTTTGCAGAAATCGCCAGACCACTTCACAGGCTCACAGAAAAAGACAAGGACTTCAGGTGGACGCATGACTGCCAGGTGGCTTTCGAACAACTGAAACAGCAGCTCACTTCTGCCCCGGTTTTGGCATACCCGAAACTTGATGCAGAATTCATTCTGGACACCGACGCCAGCAGTAGCGGTATAGGTGCTGTTCTTAGCCAACTGCAAGATGGTCAGGAGCGCGTAATTGCTTACGCCAGTCGGGCCTTGTCAAAGCCAGAGCGAAATTACTGTGTAACGAGAAAGGAGTTGCTTGCTGTCGTACACTACATCAAACACTTTCGACCTTACTTATATGGGTGCCGCTTTCTTCTTAGAACAGATCATGGATCTCTCCGATGGCTCTTCAATTTCAAAGAGCCAGAGGGGCAGGTTGCAAGATGGCTGCAAGTGCTGGCAGAATATGACTTCAAGATTGAACATCGACCGGGACGCAAGCACAGCAATGCCGATGCCATGTCAAGAAGGCCGTGCACTTGTACACGGTGTAAGGGCGAGAGAGTTGAGCAAGGATACGACAGCGGGGAACAGCCATCGCGTTAGGGACGGACACAAGTTAAGGGAGACCAGCACCATAGCACAAAGGAGAAATGCCAACAAATAGAAGGACTGTGGAACATTCAAGAGCAAGATCCAGACCCGCCAACTGAACCAGTCCATTCACTACCTGCGCAGCATCTTACACACAGTTCAGACAGCAGTCACTTCATTCGTGAGGTGTCGTCTTTCTGTTGGCTGAAGGGTTTCACTGCTTTGGAGTTGAGAGAAAAACAAGCAGGTGACCAGACTCTGCAGAAGATCATAGGCTGGCTGGAAAGTGGAAATCCACGACCAACTTGGAGAGAGGTGTCTGCTGAGGGTACATGGCTCAAAACATTATGGGGGGCATGGCAGCAGCTTTGTTTGCACGACGGCGTGTTATACAGGCGTTGGGACAAGGATGAGCGACACCACTCTCGGTGGCTTCTAGTAGTCCCCAGGTCCCTCCGTGATGAAGTTTTCAAGCAACTTCATAACGACCCTACAGCTGGCCACCTCGGCATTAACAAAATGCATGCAAAGGTGAAGTCCAGATTCTTCATAAAGGACTTGAGAGACTCAGTGGTGACGTGGTGTACCCAATGCCTCCAATGTGCCAAACGCAAACCTCCCCCCAACAGGGGCAGAGCACCAATTAGACAACATGTCTCCGGGGTTCCGATGGAAAGGGTCGCCATTGATATTACAGGACTATTTCCGATTACAGAAACAAGGAAAAACCGATACATCCTAGTCATCACGGACTACTTCTCTAAGTGGACGGAGGCCTTTTCCCTACAGGATGTTACAGCCCAGACGGTTGCCAATGTCTTTGTCAGAGAGTTTGTTTCGCGATTTGGTGTACCGCGACAGCTGCATAGCGACCAGGGTCGCCAATTCGAAAGCAGGCTGTTTCAAGAGATGTGTGTAATCCTTGGAATAGATAAGACCAGGACGAGTCCCTACCATCCCCAAAGCGACGGCCAAGTTGAACGATTCAATCGCACGCTTAAAGACATGCTGAGTGCCTATGTCGCTAAAAATCAGTTGGACTGGGACCTTCATTTACCACTAGTGATGATGGCATATCGGGCATCAGAGCATAGCAGCACTGGACAAACACCCAACTATCTCACTTTTGGTAGGGAAGTAGAACTCCCGGTAGACCTGGTTTTAAGATCCCCAGATGAACCTCAAGAAATCACTGAATATGCCATACACCTAAGAGAAAGAATGCACGAGGCCCACGAGAAGGCACGGGTACACCTTCATAAGGCTGCAAAGCACCAAAAGCGGAATTACCAAGTAGCGGGCAAGCCGAAGTGTCTGGAACCAGGGACTGCTGTAATGCTGACAGTTGAGCAAAGAACTGTTGGGCTGTCTCCCAAGCTCCAGCCAAGATGGGAAGGTCCATACCTCGTAACTGAAGTGCTAAATGATGTCAACGTTAGAATCCAACGAGGATCACGCCATAAGCCCAAAGTTGTCCATATTAATCGTCTGAAGCGCTTTGTGGGTAAAGTGGACAAGTCTTGGTGGAGGCCAAAGAGCCCTGCATTACAGCAACTTCCGGGGTCCGAGGAGCTCGAAGAGGAGGGGGAAGAGGAAGCCCATCGAGTTGTTCAGCAGCCGGATTCTTCTGGTGGAAGCAATGAGAGCCAAGAGGCTACCACAGAAGGGTTCTCACAGGAATCAGCAGAAGACCACAACATGCAGGAACATATGGAAGGCGTCAATGGAGAGATGGGGAATCCACCAGTTGCTGAACCTAAGAAAGCTTCCGACACAGACGGTCATCGGGAAGGGCAAGACAGAAAACGTCGGCCTCCTCAGCGTTATGGCGAATGGACCGAATAACACTTTCAACTACGGAGCAAATACGAATTAATCTAATCCCCTGTTCTCTGTTATATTCTCTGCAGATGCCGAAAAGAAGTCACAGCCGTCATCGCCGGGATTCTCCTCGCCGATCTCCCACACCTGACCGAACCCACCAACGACATGACGAACGATCGGAAAGCTGCAGGTGCCTCGAATGCGATAAGTCATTTGGGGCCAAGTCAGCATTGGCAATTAGGCACATGACCGAACAACACCAACCACGTGATCGGTTCCCCTGTCCGTTTTGCGACATAATCTACGGTCGGAAATACGACTTGGTGAGGCACATCCGACGGGCTCACGCAGGCAATCTTGATGTAGGCAACCAGTCGCCGGTATCAGTCAGCAATTCCCCCAAAGCTCCTAAGACGCCCGAGATCTCCAAGACACCCGAGAAGAAGTCCGGACCGTGCCTGGAATTACACCCGTCTCCAGATGAGAGGCGTTTGGCTTCGCCACAAGGTGCAACATCCTTAAGAAGAGTTCTCATACCCCCAAGTTCTGCAACGGTTTCAGGCCAATCAGATGAGGCAACAGGAAAGCTCGTCAAGCGGAGGCGCATTTTCGACCTCTACGATGAGGATTCCTTGATCGCGAGGATTACTTCGGAGGAATTCTTTAAGGAGTAGGACATGGTGGTCCATTTATAGTTTTAACTGTTCTTGTTTTCTTAAAACCTTAAGTTAACTTGTTAATGGCGTTTTTCTAGTTAAATTTGTTGTTCGTGAATGCGGGACGCATTCTTTCCCAGGGGAGGGGATGATGTAGAGTTTGCAGAATCTAGTATAGGTGGCGCTGTTTCCTTTTAGTGGAGGTTGGGGTCAGCGCAAGTCAGCGTGAAATTGGCGCGAAAAGTGCGTGGGCGCGCGCGCGCAGTTAGTTGCTACACAGATCTGAGTTGTGAAGGTTGTCCTGAAAGGCTATGCTCCGCGTGTACGCACCCCAGGCTCCACGTTGCGATTCAGTAAGGTAAATCACAAGTAATACCAATATTGTGTGCTCATTGTTTGGATGTTTGGAGGAAGGAATTAAACGTATAGAAACCGGAGTATTTGGTGTCATTGTGCCTTATTCTGTCTGTCCACTGAATGGAATTGAACCCCCGAAAACGCTACAATAGTGTACACAATAAACAGGGCCCAGACCAGGAAAAACTAAGGTTTTTTTCTGTCAAGGTTTTCTCAACGGTTTCATCATCCTGAACCTCAACCATTTGATATTAGCTTGGGGGCCACTCTGATTTTTGCCCCTAATTCAAAATGGCCGCTAAAATTATATAAATTACATTTATTTATTTATTTATTTATTATTTACCCTGGGGTAACCTCTCAGTGAAACACTGTTTTTCAGAGGGCCCCAGCAGTTATACAATTACAATAAAATAAATATAACAGGTTTAAGATAAGAACAGCAACATAACACATTTATAAAATTCGTTAAAAATACCAACAAATTTAAAAGCACACCAAAAGGACAGCAATAATATAAGACACCAAGAAAACAGACATGTTCATTTCTTGAAAAGCAGGCTTTTGTATGTGTTTTTGAAATTGGCTAGAGTAGCAGGCAGTGGGCATTTAAGTATTGTGGGTAAGATGTTAAAAACAGACACTCCGCGAGCCACAAACATACGCTTGCCAGAATTAGATTTACTAAATTGAGGAACTAAGTTACCATGAGAACCAGACCTGGTATTATAACTATGCGCATTACTTGTGAGAGTAAAACAATTGCATAGTTGTGGTGGCAATTTCAAAGTAAGACTTTTATAAACTAATGTGTTTAAATGAAAAGTACGTCTATCTTCTAAAATATTCCACTCAAGAGTCGACAAAACCATGCGTGTAGGGGATCTCCGGGGAAGCCCCAAAATGACTCGCCCAGCGCTACTCTGGAGTTTGTCAAGCTTAATAAGGGACGTTTTGGTAGAATTGCCCCATACAGCATCACAATAATCAAAATGAGGCAAGATGAGCGTTTTGTATAACAAATTCAAAGAGCGCTGAGGGAGAACACTCTTGACTCTCCGGAGAACCCCCACACGCTTGTTGACTTTCTTAACTAGTTTGTCGATATGAATATTCCATGTTAGCGATGGATCTAATACTACACCTAAATATTTGAAATCAGTGACATTGTCAATGACCGTATTGTTTATCTCGATGTGCAAGTTGTCTTCCCTACGACTTAATTTAGCACGAGTGCAAAACAACATACTTTTAGTTTTGCTGGTGTTCAAAGTTAAATAATTTACCTGCAGCCACTTTGTGATTTCTGCCATGTCACTGTTAAGAACTCTGTTTATGTCAACAATAGATTTGGCACGGGAAAAGATGGCCGTGTCATCAGCATACAAAAACATCATAGAGTACATACATATATATACTGCTAATTACGTTTATTATCAACGTTTTTTTAAGTGATTCTGTCATCTTGAATGTACCTCCATTGAATTTTGCTCCGGAGCCACCCAGAATTTGGCCTCAAATTCAAGATGGCCGCCAAAATCTAAAATGGCTGCCAAAATTAAATAAAATACATATATAGTGCTAATTACGTTTAATATCAACGTTTTTTTGGGATTCTGTCATCTTGAATGTACACCCATTGAATTTAGCTCCAGAGCCACCCAGAATTTGGCCTCAAATCCAAGATGGCCGCCAAAATCTAAAATAGCTGCCAAAATAACATAAAATATACTACTAATTACGTTTAATATCAACGTTTTTTGTGTGATTCTGTCATCTTGAATGTACACCCATTAAATTTAGCTCAAGAGCCACCCAGAATTTGGCCTCAAATTCAAGATGGCCGCCAAAATCTAAAATGGCTGCCAAAATTACCCTAATCAGGTTTATACTGCTTCTTGGTTTTTTTCTGTCAGAGTTTTTTTCAGTGATTTCATCATTCTAAGCCCAAGGCCTTTAAGATTAGTCTGGAGAATACCCAGGATTTATCGTCTAATCCAAGATGGCTGTCAAAATGGCTGTCAAAATGGCTGCCAAAATGGCTGCTAAAATGGCCACCAAAAGCATCATACTTAAATTTAAAGTACATCTTCGTTTTGTCCTGTTAAAGTTCACTAAGGAGGGTTTCATTGTGGCGTCCTGAACCTAAGCATTTTTAAATTAACTTGTGGCTACCCAAGATTTGTCCGCCCAAATTCAAAATGGCTACCAAAATCACCTTAATCAGATTTAAACGGTCTCTTATTTATCCCCCATAAATTAGTAAAGGACCTGGCTCAAACATATATGCATATTATTTAGGAGAGGATAACTCAACTGTTCTAGGCTGATATGACCCCAAGGAACAACTTGAGATGTGTGCCAAAATCTCTATCCAGGGTAAAAAGCCCGGAAATGACCACGCCCTTTTTTAAATGACCACGCCCTTTTTATCGGAAGTGCTACTTCCGACATATCTGTATCTTCTAAACCGTTGGAGCTAGACATTTTCTGATGTGCTCAAGATGTTCATTTGATATTTTACAAGAACATTTCTAAAAACCGTTCGGTCAACTTATTACCATACAAATAGATACATACACCGAGAATTTCCATATATATTTATTAATTAAACTTTCCAAACTTAGAGCAAAGTTAGAACATTTGTGTCATCTACTAGAGTTGAACTGACAATTCGAAATTTAAACAATACAAGGATTTTTTAAAGAAAGAAAACAAGCATTTAATTATTATAAAGTAACACAACAGAGCCCAGGTATGAGAATTATGAGCAGTGTTCATTCAGTGATGGGTTCTTACAACAATCACCTCCCTTGCATTTGCAGTACTTGCAACAATAGATACAAGCAACTCGCCTTCTGGTTTTGAGATCACAATCTCGGGGACTAATGAATTACCCCTTCTTACAAAACCATAAGACGCAGCATTCAAAATCAAGGTTCACTTTCCTCTTCTTCCCCTCTCTCCATTCTTGATGCTGTCTCTCTGTAAGTGTCAAAAGACATGGTGACTTTTGGTCATCTTCCATCAGCAAAACTGCTTTCCAGGCATTCTATGTTGAGTGGCGCACCACCAGATACAAGACACCAAACCTCTATACATTGGTATATCACCAAAGGCATGGATTGTGTCAGCTGTGTGTGCTTCTCCATTCCTTCGGCTCAACTGCACACACGGGGAAGCTGATGACAGGATGATGTTCCATGTGCAGGACATTCTAAGTCACCGGACAGGACCTAAACAAAGATGTACTTTAAATTTAAGGAAAATGCTTTTGACGACCATTTTGGTAGCCATTTTGGCAGCCATTTTGGCAGCCATTTTGACAGCCATTTTGACAGCCATCTGGGTATTCCCCAGACTAATCTTTAGGGCCTTATCAAAAGGCCTAATCAAAAGGCCTTAGAATGACGGAATCACTGAAAAAACTCTGACAGAAAAAGAAGAAGCAGTATAAACCTGATTAGGGTAATTTTGGCCGCAATTTTAGATTTTGGAGTCCATCTTGGATTTTGAGGCCAAATTCTAGGGGGCTCTGGAGCTAAATTTAATGGGTGTACATTCAAGATACCAGAATCACACAAAAAAACGTTAATATTAAACGTAATTAGCAGTATATTTTATGTTATTTTGGCAGCCATTTTAGATTTTGGATTTGAGGCCAAATTCTGGGTGGCTCTTGGAGCTAAATTCAATGGGTGTACATTCAAGATGACAGAATCACCTAAAAAAACGTTTATATTAAACGTAATTAGCAGTATATATGTATTTTATGTAATTTTGGCAATCATTTTAGATTTTGGCGGCCATCTTGGATTTGAGGCCAAATTCTGGGTGTCTCTGGAGCTAAATTCAATGGAGGTACATTCAAGATGACAGAATCACACAAAAACGTTGATATTAAACGTAATTAGCAGTATATATGTAATTTATGTAATTTTAGCGGCCATTTTGGATTTTGGCGGCCATTTTGAATTAGGCTCAAAAATCAGGGTGGCCCCCAAGCTAATATCAAATGGTTGAGGTTCAGGATGATAAAACCGTTGAGAAAACCCTTAGTTTGTCCTGGTCTGGGCCCTGTCTAAAATAAACGCGCGTGCAAAGTGCGTCAACGATATGCGCGTAATAATACGCGCGTGGCTTTTTAGAGCAAAACGCGCATACCGTGCAGCCTACGAGTCGTTTTGCCCCAACCTCGTTACCAGGGCTACGATCTTGTTGCGCCTGGCGCGATCTTAAACCCTGAAATTGTTAATTTAAATGTGCCATATATTGGCATATTTAAAGGTAGGATACACCCGGGCCCAATTTCATGGCTCTGTTAACTACAGAATTCCTCGCTTACGGTCACCATTTTCCGCTAACCGCGCTAGCAGAAATATTATTTGCTCACCTGGTACGCACAGAATCCTTAGTTACGGGATGTACGCATGATCAGAGACCAAAATTCCTTGCTAACGCGTGAAATACGTTTACCGTAAGCACCGAATTTTCTGCTATAGTAAGCAGGGATTTTTTGCTAACGGTAAGCAGAGCCAAGAAATTGGGCCCAGATAGGACGGCGATCGCAAAAAAGACAAGAACAACATAAGAACCACTGCCTGACACCGGTTGAAAACGAACGCTGTTTTATTTGCTTTTCTCAGCATTTGATTTGACAAAAATTCGTACGTGGCGTTCGTTCAGGAACACGCGCGCGTAGTACATTCAAGGTGTGCAGTTTACGAAATACGCGCGCGGTACGCACTGAATAGCCAGTCAGCGTCGTTAACGCGTTCCTCCCGTCCAGGGGTTAGTTAGATTCAAGGCTGGTTTTGCTCATACTTTCCAAATCACGGTTTTGTGCACACGACTGGCGGTCTATGTGTTTCATAATGTCTGTGATTAAACCAACACAAAATTAGAAAGAAAGAGCGCCGCCTGGAGTAGGGTGGCAATATTTTTGTTGACTATTGGTCTTTTTGTGAACGGAATCCCCCGAGTTGAAAGCCACGGGTCACCAATTCTTGATTTCCACAAATATTTCTACAATCAGTCCAATTTATAGGCCCCATGGACCTCTTATTTAAAACTACGAGGGGATCACAAAATATTAATGAGCTCGCGCGCAGTGATTTTCGGAGATTTAGTGACATGCACCCATACGCTCTGTATGCGCCCTTTATACGCGCTAGAAACACGCTGTGCATTCGTTGTCAACTCGCTAGCTTCTCCCAAATCCTTACAAAAGTTTGGCGCAAAACTAGGCACTGGTTTTATTTTCCATTTGTTTTAATTATTTTTAATGCGCGGGCCGTGCTTCGCGTATGTGTGACGGAGCCATTACGAATTCGCAATGTGCAACTGCCACATTATGCTAGTTGCGATCACAGAGCTATGTTATCTTACTAGAGCACTGGCTCGATGTACAAAGTGATGCATGCTGGGCGCATCCATGTTTGTGCCCTTGATTATCACGATATTTGTTTCACAGCTCAGTCTTGACGCAAGGGTCACGTGAACCCGTAAAATTTTGAGGACATTCCAAGCATAGCTCAAAAAGCTACTCGCCCCCGCATGCGCGCTAAGTCGTTTTCATTTAACGTAGTTCACGATCGCAAGATACACGCTGTGTGTTTCCCATAAATTGAACACGACACCATTGCACAAATGTGGTTTCTTACACGTCCGCAAAAGGCGAAGAATTTCCGGGTGTATCATGGTGCCATGGCAGCCGAAAAGTCTGCCACATTTGTGCAATGGTGCCGTGTGCAATTTATGGGAATCACACAGCGTGTAGGCCTATATCGTAAACTACATTAAATGAAAACGACTCAACGCGCATGCGGGGCGAGTAGCTATTTACGGGTTCACTGCACTGACCTCTATACATGGACAGATCATCCATTGTTTCATTTTGAAGTCGGCATGCAGAGAAGTGCAACATGGCGTCACTGCTGTGAGCCAATGAAATGTCCAGGTGTAGAGTTCAGTTGGTTGGTAAATCCACTGACCTATACAACTGGACATTTCATTGGCTCACAGCAGTGACGCCATGTTGCACTTCCAGTTCGCGCCGACTTCAAGTGTTAGCACAGCAGAATATGGACAATGATCTGTCCAGGTGTTGAGGTCAGTGGTTCACTGTGAAACAAATCGTGATAATCAAGAGCGCCCTCAATCAGCCCTTTTCGGAGTATTGATGATTGATGAGCTGCATAGACGGACGGCGCGCCCGGAACAAATGAACAACTCGGTCTTGGAGCAAGACAGGGGGGGGGGGGGGGGCGGAGGGGGGCCCTTCGAGGCTGTGATTGCGAAACGCTGTGGTACCGTCCATTCTCAAAATAGGGGGAAACAATTTTCTCACTCGAAAAATAAAGAGTTTTTGGCATCCAATCTTAACATCTTGTCTTTTGTAGTTTTACAAGGTTGTTATTTACCTTAATGTTTATCATTCAATGGCAAAAATTGTATTGAAAATGAAAAAAGCAGTCGAAAAAATTAAGCGTTGACGTACCGTTGATGCGCGTGGAGATTGTGCACAAATACTCAAACGACGTTAACAAATACCTCCCCTAAAAAGGGCAATAATAATCGATAAATTGTGAAAAATCGTGCTTTGACCCCACTCATTTTTTTCCATGGATACGTTAAAAAAGGATGTATCAGTGATATACTGAATTTTTTAAAAAATCTGCCTGTGACCCCCTTGCGTTTTATTGTGTTGTTTTCGAACGAAAATGGCAGAAAATGACATCGCCCCAAACAAAATCCGTGTAGATCGTGCCTGCGTACCTGGCTTTGCGGACGTTGTATGAATCACTAAATGCGGAGAGCGATACACGGAGCAAATCTGTACGTGTTTCAATGGTGCGCTTCGCGGTAGCGATCATACGTATTTACTGTGTGAGATGTGTGGCTCATGAGCGTGGAAGAACGAATGAGATACATTTCAACGTTGGTGGCGCACTTTCTTGGGCCCCCCCTCCGGCCCCCCCCCCCCCCCCCCCCCCCCCTGGAGCAAGACTAGCCTACTACCTGCTTAATGCTGACACAACGTCATATAATTTAACTCAAAGTGTTTTTTTTCTTGTTTTTTGTTTGTTTTTGTGGCAGATTATAGATTAAATAATAACTAACACAAACAATTGGTAAATTTTGTAAGAAATACGTTATTTAGAGGCATTTTTTTTCTGCGCCTGCACAGCCAGAAATCTGAAAAGCGCGAGGTCAAATCTCCGTCTGTATGTAAACATATGACGTCATTCTGGGAGGCGGTGGCACTGCATACATATGTACATGACGTCATTCTGGTAGACGGTGGCACTGCATACATACGTATGCAGTGCCACTGTCTCCCATAATGACGTCATAATGTTTACATACAGACTTAACATTCTGGCTGTGCAGGCGCAGAAATAAAATGAACTCTAAACAACTCTAAAGTTTCTTACCTAATTTACCCCCAACAAAATCATTTTAGTTCCTTTTAGTTCCCCACGAAATGATTTCGAGCGCACAAAAAAGTATTTCGAGCGCACGAAATGATTTCGAGCTCACGAAATAAGTTATTTCGAGTGCACGAAACGATTTCGTGTTCACGAAATGATTTCGAGCGCACGAAATAAAAAACTCAAATTATTTCGACACAGTGATTTCTGTTCGTCATATTATGTTCCTTTAGGGGCTCCGTACGCGTTGCATTTAGAGTACGTACTTTCAAAATTCGATTCATCTATTTTTATTATGTTCTACAACACGCACATGAATTCAAAATGTTTGCGTACAGGATGGATTCAAAGTATCTCCGCGCGTAAAAAGTGAATTAGCGCTCTAGTAATTTAATATAGCTCTATGGTTGTAACACACATAATAGACGCCCAGCACCACATCCTCATGAAAAGGTTACGAAATAGATAGAATCCTCTCCCATTTACTACATTACCCGACTTGTATTGTTAGGGAGTTATTTTTGTATACTTTGTCTAGTGACTGGTGTGATTGGAAACTCCACATCTTAGCCCCGCTTATACTTGTTCTTATCTGTATTCGCATACGAGGTCGTGCGCTAGAAATCTATCACATACAAAAAAGAAAAACATAATACTCCTTTCACACCGGAGCTACGCTGCCGTTGCGCTCCCACGGCGACTAAAAAAGTTGAAAAACGCAGTAGAAGCGCAGTAGGATTGCCAAGAGCGTAGTGGGAACGCAGTGGAGTCTACCTTGCTCGTGGAAGGGTCTCCATGGTCGCCTAACCTCGGCGATTGTTTTGAGCCTGCTCAAAGCAATCGCGGAGGGTCGGCTACCTGGTCCAAAACGCAGTGAGAGCGTAGTGGGATATCAAAGAACGTACTACGGACGTAGTGAAGTCTACCTGAGCGTGTCATGATCGTAGCAAGAGTGAGTTGGTATCGCCGTCTGCCCAATCTGCGACTGATACCCCTGTCAGACCGGTATACAATCCCACAGCGACCTTACTGCAATGCAGTTTTCATCAAAAACGCAGTGGGGTTGCCCAAAACTGTCAAGAAATTCTGAAATCTATGAGGTAGATAGCTCACAGTACGCTCTTGACTCGCTCACTGCGCTCTCACTACACTCTCACTACACTCCCACTGCGACCTATCGTTCCCAGTTTGATCATCGCTACGCTCCCACTACGCTCTACGCGATCTCGCTGCGACCAAGGCGACCTCGCTACGACCTCGCTACGACCTTACTACGCTCCCACTACGTCCCCACTATGTTCTGTGCGTTTGTACTGCGTTCGCGCGGCGACTAAAAATACAGCGAGCTCGATGTTGCTGGATATTTGCTATCTGTTGTACAATTATTACGTTCTGCCTCTCTACATCCATGGTGAAGAGGAGATGTACATTGTATGTTGTGTGGAGGATATAGGCTGCATTTATACCATTTGTGGCCATTATGCATGTCAAAGTCAGAACGTACTATACACGCAGTATAATCGCAGTATAATCGCACTGTGAACGTACAGGAAGCTCCGTAGAATCGCCATGGACGCATTAGGGGTGCCATAGTCGTACTGGCAGCCTCGTGTGGACGCAGTATGAGCGTGAAGAAGCCCTATACGACGTAGTAGAAGCGTAGTGTGAGCGCGATAAGAGCGTAGTGAGGTCGTACTTCAGACGTACTTTAGTCGGAGATTGGGCAGACGGCGATACCAACTCGCTCTTGCTACGATCATGACACGCTCAGGTAGACGTCACGACGTCCCAAGTACGTTATTTGAGATCCCACTACGCTCTCACTGCGCTCCCACTGCGTTTTGGACCAGGTCGCCGACCCTCTGCGATTGTTTAGAGCAGGCTCAAAACAATCGCCGAGGTTTGGCGACCATTGAGACCCTCCCACGACTTAGGTAGACTCCACTGCGTTCGGACTACGCTCTTGGCGATCCTACTGCGCTTCTACTGCGTTTTGCAACTTTTTTTAGTTGCCGTGGGAGCGCAACGGCAGCGTAGCTCCGGTGTGACAGGGGTACTACCACGGATGTAGAGAGGCAGAACATAATAATTGTACAACAGATAGCAAATATCCAGCAACATCGAGCTCGCTGTATTTATAGTCGCCGCGCGAACGCGGTATAAACGCACAGAACGTAGTGGGGACGTAGTGGGGACGTAGCGAGGTCGTAGCGAGGTCGTAGCGAGGTCGTCTTGGTCGCAGCGAGATCGCGTGGAGCGTAGTGGGAGCGCAGTGATAGCGCGGCAAGGAACGCATAGGTCGCAGTGAGAGTGTAGTGAGAGCGTAGTGAGAGCGCAGTGAGCGAGTCAAGAGCGTACTGTGAGCTACCTACATCATAGATTTCATGGTTTTTTTGCCAGTTTTCAGCGACCCCACTGCGTTTTTGATGAAAACTGCATCGCAGTAAGGTTGCCGTGAGATCGCACTCCGGTGTGACAGGGGTTTAAGAAGCAATCAATAAAAGGCGTTCCGTCGTCTTTATGCTAGGAGTCCACTGGGCCAGCGCCAGTTGGCGCCAGTTTGCGCCAATGCAATTTGCCGTGGCGCCTAGCGTCGCCAATAAGGTGCCTAGTGGCGTGTAGTGGCTCAAACTGCCTCCCAACTGGCTCGTGGTGGCCCGTAACGGCACAAAATTTGAATGTGGCGGCAATACAATTTCAAAATGTTTGAAATTTTCGTCGCGCCACTTGCATCGAGCAATCAGCGCCAAGTGGCACCAAATGGCGCGAACATATCGCCCTTTGGCGCAAACAATCCGCCTATTGGAATCCACTGGAATGTAATGGCGCGCGCCAAGTTGCGCCATATTTAGTAGAGATGTTGTTCATACATGCTAGGAGTCCACTGGGCCAGCGCCAGTTGGTGCCAGTTCGCGCCAAAGATTATGTGATTGGCGCGTAGTGGCTCGCTGTGGCGCCGAATTAATGTCCGCTCGGCATGTGTCGCCAAGTGGAATAAACTGGGTGCCATATGGCGTGCGCCAAATGCCACCCGGCTTACTCCAAAATGTTGCGCCAGTTTGCGCCAGTTCGCGCCATTACACGGCCATTTGATTCCAAAATTCACCCTGTTGGCGCCATTCGCGCCAATAGACGGCTACTTTGCGCCACTTGGTGATTAGTTTGTGCCAAAGGTCGCCAAATTGGTTTGAACTTGCCGCCGCTTGGCGCTACTTGCCGACTATATAAATACCGGCCATCGGCTACCTGGTTCAGACCCTCCTCACCTGCTTTTATAGGCGGCAAGTAGCGCCGAATGGCGGGCAACCAGGTAGTCTTTGGGCAAGACGTTGCTAAATTCGCAGCCACGAGAGGGCGCTTTCGCGACAAACCATCATCACTCGCCATCCTGTCCGTAACAACGTCTTTGGAATTACGTCGAGGTAGAGATATGCGCACGCACCTGCTTAGCCTAATGAATGCAGCGTACATTACGTACTTTGCATAAACATACATATGCATAGGTCTAACACCCTGACTCAACTTCTCATTGCATCTGGATGTACATGTACATGTACGTGTGTGTGTACACATGTATACGTGTACTGTACACAAATGTACATGTACATGTACATGTACATACTGTACACATTTTATCATCAAACGTGTTCAACGTTATTCGTGAAAATGGAAGACTTTTCGGTACATATTAATTATTATTAGGGTCATCTCTTGCCAACAAGTTTTAAAGGCAGAATCCGTTTGGTATTTTGAAAATGACAACGATCCCCTTAAAATATATTTATTTTCATGAATTTCTTTAGTCATAAATTCAGGACGAATTTCACCTTTGCAATTTATTTTTCAAATTTCTTTTTAGGATCTTTATACACCCTTCACATACACGGATTTTTTTTACGAGTCCTTACGGATCGCCAACTCGTAGTCAATCGCAAGCATCCGTAAATAACTCGCTGGTATCGTAAATAATTCGTCACAACTCGCAACAACTCGCAGACACAAAAAAATCTTACGATTGTCCACGGTTTGAGTTTTCCGTAAATAACTCGTAAAAAGCTTGTAACAATCCGTAAGTATCGTAAACCACTCGCAACAACACGTAACCATCCGTAAACTGCTCGCAAAAATCCGTAAATGACTCGTAACAATTTTTTTTCACAATTTGTTACGGTTAGTTTACGATTTGTTTACGGATTATTACGAGTGCTTACGTGTTGTTAACGATTTCATTCGGGTCGTGTTACGATGGCTTTACGGATTGTTACGAGTTATTACGAGCACTTTACGTGTAGTTACGAGTACTTTAATAATAAATACGTATACTTTACGAATGATTGTACATGTACATTGAGATTTGCAGGATATATATATTTTTTGGCAACAAATCCTGAGGACTCGTAAATACTTGTAACTAACTCGTAACTATTCGTAACAACACGTAAACAGGTCGTAAAATGCTCGTAAGTTGTTCGTAGTTATCCGTGACAACTCGTAACAAATCGTGGAATTTTGACGTAAATACATGGCAATAACTCGTAATAATCCGTAATAAACCGTAAATAGCCCGTAATAACTCGTAAAAACACTTAAATCAGTCGTAAAACTGGCCAAATCGTAAGGATCTATGAACGATCTGTGAATCTGTGCGATCCGTAAAGACTCGTAAGAAAAATCCGTGTATGTGAAGGGGGTATCAGTAACCCAACTTCTCAAAGGAAACAATTTTGCTTACGTATATTATTATGTGCCTTTTCATATAATTTTAAAATTGCCCCCCCCCCCCCCCCCCCCCCCGTCCTTTGTGGTCCGGTCGCCATTGTGCTTGCGGAATATTCTGTTTTTTTCATGATTCTTTGTAGGTTTTTAGGGAATAGGGGGGGGGGGGGCGTTAGGTAAGTACTAGAGTGTATATGGTGGTATATGGTGGTCTAAGGGTAGTCCCTTGGTCTCATCATATCGTGCTGGGTATATTACTGGGCTAAGCAAGCGTAAGGGTAATCATCAATTAATTCTTACTAAAATATTCCCACAGACTTTTATGCAATTTAAGCTGCAGCCAAGGAATTCGGACATATGGCCTATTTTTCAGAGGGGAAAACTATAATTAGTGACACATTTTATCTTTACACTGCAGTTGCCAATTTAGTCATTCTAATTGAGTTTCAGTTTATATTAATACAAAGCAGCAAACAGCGACATTAAGAATAAGAGTGCTGTTTGTTAATTCTTTTTGGCCTCAAATGAAATTCAAAATACATGTGAATCATTTTCAAAATTTAATTCTTTGATAATAACACTTGCAATTGAGGTACATGTAAGATTAGGAATGTATTCCTACCTCAATGCACTTATAATAAAGGTTAAATTTATCCAAATCACTAGAAATAAACATGATGTCCATAAATTAAACGCAGATTAAACACCATCGCCTAGGTTTCCTGTCCGCTCCTTCTGCCATCTCGGAGCCCACCGTGCACACGGAGAAAACCGTGCCGGCGAGTTTCTGATGACTCGTGTGAGTATCTATATCCATATCTCGGTACTTGCTACCTGACCTATTGTACACTAGCTGTCGTATGTGCGCGTGCGCGAAGAACAAATTTCCTTCATTAACATACATAAATAGCGCATGCGCACTAGTTTTTTACCGTTTTCGGTAAAAAAAAATACGTAATTCCAAAGACGTTGTTACGGACAGGATGGCGAGTGATGATGGTTTGTCGCGAAAGCGCCCTCTCGTGGCTGCGAATTTAGCAACGTCTTGCCCAAAGACTAGCAACCAGGTGGCATTTGGCGCGAAGTAGTCACCAATCGGGTGCCGTTTGGCTCGCGCCACTGCACATTTGGCGCGCTTTGGCGGGCTATCCGCCTCTGTTGGAATTATTTGGCGCGCGCCATTACATTCCAGTGGATTCCAATAGGCGGATTGTTTGCGCCAAAGGGCGATATGTTCGCGCCATTTGGTGCCACTTGGCGGACACTTGGCGCTGATTGCTCGATGCAAGTGGCGCGACGAAAATTTCAAACATTTTGAAATTTTCTCATATGGAAAACTTTGAGCCGATTTCGAGCATAAAAGATTTGACCCGTGTGTGTGTGCGTGGATTATGCAAGCACAGAGGAATGCACTGACCTCCGTGCACATAAACAACCAACCATGTCAGTGGACTACAACATTATCACAATAGGGGAGAGGAAACAGTAGAGATACACACACGTATAGGAATGGAGATATACACATACTTAACTTTGTATTTCAAAATTAGCAAAGTTTTATTCACGTTATGTTCTTGAAAAGAGAAAAACTACTGACATAAAATATGAATATTAAACTATATAGTTTATAAATTTGGCTGAAACATGAATACAATGCCGTACGACGTACGAACACCCCTCAAAAGCAAATGTTGTAATCCGAACGAGAAGAATAAAACCACGCCGTTAGTTAGTCCTAAAATATGACCAATTTCTCTTCAAAAGAACAGAAACACACAACTTGAATCGTGACTATATATCTTCACTATCTATCAGCATACTTAAGAAAGATTTCTTAAGGTGAGAATGAAGAGAAATGGAACAAATCGAGGCAATGTAACCGAAGTAAGCTGACGAGGATTCTTCCACGACAACGTGGCGTGTGTGGATAGTCTAGTTCCCGTTTGCAGCAACGCGCATAGAACCATATTATAAGAAATTTCAGCTACCAGACTATAGGCCACTTAGCATAAATTATAGAGGTCGCCGCCTTTTTAGAGAGGGATACAATGATTGGACTCAAAAGAGCCCTAAAGTCCTTTCGACCAATAGAAACTATTGTTATATCAAATGAAAGAACATACTATAAGGCTTAATCTTGCGTGCGAGGTGGAACCAAAGGGGGCTTCAAACGATTGTGCTGTTCGATTTAGTGAGACGACCCGCGAAAAAAATGAGAAATTTGTGTTGACCTCCATAGGAAAGACACTTTTTTGGCCTTTGAACCAATTTTGTAATCGAAAAGAGCCCTATCGGCTCGGATATAAATGGTTTGACAAATATCACTACATGAAAGGGAATTATTTCAAGTTTAAAATGCCGGGCGAGGTGGGTTAAAACCACCTACCACTTTTCGTGAACAGCGTAAAGTTTGGAGGAACAGCCTGGATTTGTCTGACGTTTTGCGTGTTGAAGGCTACGTTCAGCGTGTCAATGAGCAAATGCGCGCAAGTTTTTCATATGTGCCGCCACATTCAAATTTGGTGCCGTTACGGGCCACCACGAGCCAGTTGGGAGGCAGATTGAGCCACTACACGCCACTAGGCACCTTATTGGCGACACTAGGCGCCACAGCAAATTGCATTGGCGCAAACTGGCACCAACTGGCGCTGGCCCAGTGGACTCCTAGCAACAGCAGCTGAGGAGGGTCTGAACCAGGTAGCCGATGGCCGGTATTTATATAGTCGGCAAGTAGCGCCAAGCGGCGGCAAGTTCAAACCAATTTGGCGACCTTTGGCACAAACTAATCACCAAGTGGCGCAAAGTAGCCGTCTATTGGCGCGAATGGCGCCAACAGGGTGAATTTTGGAATCAAATGGCCGTGTAATGGCGCGAACTGGCGCAAACTGGCGCAACATTTTGGAGCAAGCCGGGTGGCATTTGGCGCACGCCATATGGCACCCAGTTTATTCCACTTGGCGACACATGCCGAGCGGACATTAATTCGGCGCCACAGCGAGCCACTACGCGCCAATCACATAATCTTTGGCGCGAACTGGCACCAACTGGCGCGGCCCAGTGGACTCCTAGCATTAGTTTGCATAAAGAGTGGCCGCGTGAGGTCGCTGTTCGCGCATTATGTTTGCACTGCTAACTATATGCACAGGCGTGGATTTTGAACGGATAACGACGAGCGCCTTGCACAAGGTTTATATATTGACATCAAAGTTATGGACATATGTAATGATGTGATTACAGTTGTGTTCAAGTCCAAGAATTTGAGTAAGGTTCATTTGGAAGGATAGTCGTCGAGTTGTGTATTTGCAGCAATTTGAGAATGAAGTGTGCAACATTGTCTGGACATGCACAGCTTTCACAAAGACCTTCAGGATGTTGGCCAATTCGGCTCTACATGTTCCTAGGCAGAGTCTGTGCATAATTATTTTGTTGGGTCGTTGCAGGCCCCAGTTACTCCAGTTAGTAAAAGAGAGGTATACATCATAACTGAAGTTGGTATTGGGATCCAAATTAGGAATGGTGGAAGCCCTATTTTCCTCGAGGGGTGTTTTAAAAGTATGTTTAATTTTCGAGTGTAACAGAGGGATACAGTAGTCAACATTGTTTTTGTATGTTGCCGACTTGGCAATCTGATCAGCTTGCTCATTACCAGGAATACTGCAGTGGCCAGGTTTCCAAACGAAATTAATAGCGTTACCTTGATTGCAGATATTGATGAGAATATGTCGTATATCACAGACAATATTGTATGTACAAGGAAATGTTTCGAAACTGCTTGTAGGGCACTGAGGCAGTCACTAAAGATGCAGGAATAAAGGGGTTTAACATCTTCAATCCATTCCAAAGATAGAAAAATGGCGAAGAGTTCTGAGGTGAAGATAGACACTCCGTTGTTGAGTCGGGAAGCTTTATAATATTTCAGTTGTGGGATGTGTACTCCGCAGCCCACCGTATCATGGGTAGGATTAAGTGAGCCGTCTGCATAAATCTAAATACTGTCGTTTCATTTATAGTGTTGATCAATTCCAGACTAATATTTCTTTGTTTATGTAACTATGTTGTCAGTATGTGCCACGAGAGAGTGGATTTCAATTGAGATTTGAGGATTAGTATAGTGCCAAAAAGGAAAGAGGTCATTTAAAGGAAAGGTGGTCAGGCCAGAATAATGGGAGATTCTTGCTTACGACCCAAATTCAAAAAAACGCCAGAGGTTCAAAAGTAACCCTTGCCTTATGAAAAATGAGAAACAAAAGTACTAGAACAGATATGGATGAACACAAGCCAGTTAATTATGTTCTATAAATTTAATAAATATAATAATTAGAAACATGAAATTACAATTACCAATTAAATTACTAGTTGTGATGCAAATTGCTAATAATAAAGATTGAAATTCACATACAATTTATGAGTGGGGCGAGCAGCCACAACACATTTTAGGTGAAACCGAAATACCTCAGTCTCCCCTTGAAGGAGACGGATGTCCCGCGAATTGGTCCCCGTGGATTGTTCGATTGGATACGCGCGACTTGAAGTGAGGTGGAGGACAAAGGTAAGACGCAAAACACCACAGGATACAGTTCGGTCGGCCGCGGTGCTCTCGTACCGTCGTCGCTTCATGCGACCGGTACACACCACTGACCTCTATACATGGACAGATCATCATTGTTTCATTTTGAAGTCGGCATGCGGAGAAGTGCAACATGGCGGACCCACGACGTGACTCTGTGAGCCAATGAAATGTCCAGGTGTTGGTACGATACGTATTACGTAATGTTTATAAATACAAAATGTACATAATAAATCCGCTATCCTCCACACCTGGACATTTCATTGGCTCACAGCAGTGACGTCTCGGGTCCGCCATGTTGCACTTCCAGTTTGCGCAGACTTCAAGTGTTAGCACAGCAGAATATGGACAATGGTCCGTCCAGGTGTAGAGGTCAGTGGTACACACAGGTCGGACGACATCAGGGGACATGCGCAGTGACTCAAATCACGAGTCACCAAGCGTTGTCAAGTCTGACGCACCCCGGAGTCTGAGCTTCGCCTCGTCAGCGGGCAAACTCCCAGGTAGAAGGAACCACGTTAGGTGTGGCGGCATATTGCGTGGTTTCCACAACGACGACTTCACTAGAAATAATACTCATTTGAAAGTAAATAATGATTCTAGGCATCAAGCAAAATGATTGCGCTAGATATCCTGTAATTCCAAAAAATACAATTTTATACAAAAAAAATCGCGATCGCCGGACGGCGATCGCGAAAAAACTAAGATAACATAAGAATAACTGCCTAATGCCGGTTGAAAACAAACGCTGTTTTTCGTGCTTTTCTCGGCATCCATGATTGTAAAACTTCGGACAGGTCAGTTAAATGATATTTACTATAAAATACAACCCCTCAAATCTACTCATTAATGATAATTCAAGCAATTACCAATGGTGTATCCTACCTTTAACGGGCTCTTGAATTGTCGCCCTCAAACCATGCGGACATTCGCAGCAATCATTAAACAAATTGGCAAATATATGATATGAACGACCTCCCCTGGTAAAAGGACAATTTATACCTTTATACTTAATTGTATTGGCGTTTACGTAGCTTTTCAGTCTTTTATGTTCCTTATTCTGTATAATATATAATAGCAAAGCTTTATTCCACGTTCTGTACGTTAATTTATAGTACAATTTTTCCGATTAATTTAAATTTGTACGTGGGAGGATAAACATTTGGGAGAACACCTCAGATGTCCAAGCGAATGGACCAATAGAAATGCGCGTTGCGCATGTACATGTCGCTCGGCGTTTTATGAATGAAAAACTGCAATTTCATGCCTAGGGTCGAGGTAGGTTCGCATGTTTCCAAACCCCAGCTTTGTCTTCGTCTCTGGCTTTATTTATACAGTTTAGCAATAGGCTGTAGCCCGAACGGAGCCAAAGCTAGGGGTTTGGAAAACGGCCTTGGTATGTTTGTAACGGAGGCTCTGATTGGGCGCATGATTTTTTGCGCTAATAACCACGGATCTGGCCGAATTCCGCAGGGGTTTGAGCGCTATAGTACAAAGCGCGTAAAAGCGCTGCGTGAATGAGTGAATCCCGAATTCTAGGCATTCTGGGCATCCAGCTAATTCCAACGTTCAATACTGCACTCTGGTGATTGATTATCGGCTCATAATACAAGGTGTGTACGCTCGCCTGTTGAATAGGCGCGCTCGCCCTAAAACGTTAACAAAGGTTTACAGAAAAACACATTTATATATCTTGTACCACATTCTTGGCTTTAGACTTACATACTGTACACAAGTTTAACCAAACCTTTAAAGGTAGTATACACCATTGGTAATTGCTTGAATTATCATGAATGGGTAGATTTGGAGGGTTAGTTTTTATAGTAAATATCGTTTAACTGACCTGTCCGAAGTTTTACAATCATGGATGCCGAGAAAAGCACGAAAAACAGCGTTTGTTTTCAACCGGCGTCGAGCTGTGATTCTTATGTTATTATGGACGGCGATCGCGAATTTTTCTTTATAAAATTATATTTTTCAGAATAATTACAGGATATCTAGCGCAATCATTTTGCTGGATGCCTAGAATCATTAATTACTTTTAGATGAGTAAGATTTTTCTTAATAATTCGGCAGTAAATATTTTCGATATCTGCAAATGGTGTATACAACCATTAACCAAAAAACACTTGGAATTTATTAATGATAGTGTTTTTGCCAGTTAATTTTAATTCCGTAGAGATCGCTCAAAAACTGTCGACGTAATGCTATACGAGGGTCTCCACATTTGGTTTGAAGTCTGTAAAGTGGGATACTGTGGATGGCTCAAAGCTTGATATTGAATAGTGTCAAGATTGTGTTCTGTTGTCGGGGAGGCCGAGTCGAACACCTCACATATCCGTATTCAAGGATGGATTTTTATAAGTGCCGCATAAAATTTATAGAGCGTTTTACACTCGGCTACCTATGAGTTGCCACAGATGCAACGCAGGATATTGAGTCTCTTTTAACATTAAGGTGATAATATTATAAATATGATTTTTCCAAGTGAGTTTATTGTCAACAATTAGTCCTAACAATTTCACAGAGGAGCTCATTTGGATCGCTAAATTATGAATGTGTAAAAAAATAGGTGGGTATTTCAGTTTATTTGTAGAAAAGAACAGCAATTGTTTTGGGGATCGATAATTTAAATACCCATTTTTCACACCATGTATATATACCCACAGTATCAAGGTTTTGTTGAATTTTCTTTTGTAAGTATGGGATTTTTCTATTTGATTTCCAGATGACAATATCATCAGCGTATTGCGAGACATTGACATCGGTGACTTCATTGACAAGATCCTTAACAGCAATGTGGTCTAATGACACTTCCCTGAGAGACTCCATTTTCTAAGGTTCTTTCTTCAGAGAAAATATTGTTAATACAGACTTGGATTTTTCAGTCGCGAAGAAACTTATTAATCCATTTAGTGATACGTCCAGATATACCCAAATATTGCAATTTAACAATAATACCTTTCCGCCATAATGATATAATAGGCCTTTTATATGTCAAGAAAAACAGCTAGAGTACTCTCTTTGTTGGCGTGGGCTTTATTAATAGAAGTTTCAAGGTTGAGTAAATGATCTTTGGTGCTTCTTTCCTTCCTAAAACCACTCTGAGATTTGGAAAGAAAATTATGAGTTTCCATATACCAAAGAAGGCGGGAGTTCACCATACGCTCCATGATTTTACAGAGTGTGGAGGTTAATGCAATGGGTCTGTAAGAATATGGATTAGCCGAGTCTTTTCCAGGTTTCAGGATGGAAATGAGGATTACGTCCTTCCATTGTTTAGGACAAGTAGATGTGCCAGATGAAGTTGATAATAACAAGTAAATAGTGACGAATTTTAATACACTTTAACCATAAGTTGATCATTTGGGCACAAATATTAGTCAAAATGACTACTTTAGCTTAGTCAAGAAATTTTGAATAATTATTTGCCTCTTAGACTAACCTGTTAGTAAGATTGACTAATATTTGTCAGTCAAATGTCAGTGTGTAATGACTGAGCATGGTTAGTCACATTTTCGAAAAAGTGCTATATTGGAACAATTCCGTTTTTCCTGGCAGCTGTTTTTGATAAATATAGCAATATGTGTGTTTGTGTGTTATTCCAACACATTATTTTCAACCACTGATCACTAGTTTACAGATTCGTGTGATTTTTTTGAAATGTTGCGGAACTTGAATGACTAATCCCTCTCATCCTGAGCCACACAGCGCTTTCACGCGCTTTCTACTAATAGCGCTCAAAGCACTGCGGACATTTGGCCAGATCCGTGGTTATTAGCGCAAACAATCATGCGCCCAATCAGAGCCTCCGTTACAAACAGACTAAGGCAATTTCCCAAACCCTGGCTTTGGATCCGTCTCCGGCTACAGTCTATTGCTAAACTGTATGAATGAAACCTGGGACGAAGACAAAGCTTAGGTTCGAAAAACAGCCAAAGGCATGCGAACCAACGCGCATTTCTATTGGTCCATTCGCTTTGACATCTGAGGTGTTCTCACAAAATGTTCATCCTCCCACGTAGCAATTTTATTAATCGGAAAAATTTTAAAAATTAAGGTACAGAACGGGAAATAAAGCTTTGCTATTATATAGTATACAGAATAAGAAACATAAAAGACTGAAAAGCTACGTAAACGCCAATAAAATTAAGAATAAAGGTAGAAATTGTCCTTTTACCAGGGGTGGTCGTTCATATCATGTATTGACCAACTTGTTTAAAGATTGCTGCGAATGTCCGCGAAGGGTTTGAGGGCGACAATTCAAGAGCCCGTTAAACGCTGCGTTGCTCAGGATGAATCCCTCTAGTCATAATGACTAATATTGCAATGTTCCAACGCGTGCGAATTATGACAAGCCCCTTATCAACAGGATAAGACGATTGGTGGCTTACTTGCCAAGCAGCATCAACGCAGACAGAGACGCTTTAGACGTCCCAAGCCCCAATCGACATTACCCCCTAGCAATACTATAATTAACCTTTCCTCCTCATCCATATCAGATGCTGAACACAAACTTCTCTCAAAGGGTCTCAACTTCTGTCCCACTCCCCGTACTGTGAACCAGGTACAGCTCAGCCAAGATCTCACGGAATACTATCGTAGGATCCGTCTCCGTGAGTTTTGTCTTGATTCCGACCCTTGTGACCCAGAACCCTTCCGTGTCAAGAGCGCATGGGAACCCCCCAAGAATCGTGTACCGGCCCTTAGGACATACGTTCAAGTTGTTAATACCCAAGTCACTAACCCTAGTAACTTTCCCCACAGGACCCACGATAACCTCCCTAGAGAAGATCTCCTTGCACTCACGGCTTTGCGTTCTCGTACTGACATCATCATCAACCAGCGGATAAAGGTTCAGCCGTGGTCATCATGGATCGTCAGCAGTACATTGACGAGGCCCACCGCCAGTTGGACAACCGTACTAACTATATCTGCCTTGACTCTGATCCCACAGGTACATTCTCTCAAGAGATACAGCAGTTGCTTGATGACATCATGCTTTCACGTAACCAACTGTCAAAGAAAGATCTCCAATTTCTTTCACCAACTGACTGTAGAACTGCTAGGATCTATCTTCTCCCCAAGATTCACAAGACTGGTAACCCTGGTAGTCCTATCGTCTCGGGTAATGGCTCACCTACGGAACACATCTCCCTGTTTATTAACAGTTTTCTTAAACCCCTTGTCCCTAGGGATCCATCATAC
Organism: Crossaster papposus; assembly: GCA_037893245.1. NCBI lineage: Eukaryota > Metazoa > Echinodermata > Asteroidea > Velatida > Solasteridae > Crossaster > Crossaster papposus. The sequence continues at coordinate 1,000,154 of JBAIAA010000225.1, read as the reverse complement.
ATCCATGACACCCCAGACTTCCTGCCCACCTCGAAGGTATCAAGGACCAGATTCCCAGAACGGCCATCATTGGGACCTTTTACGTCTCATCCTTGAACACCAGCATACCACACGAAAAAGGTATTCGTGCCTGTTCCATACCCCTAGCTAGGGCAGGACACACGACCCTCCCATAAATGACATTCGCGCCAACATGAAACTTGTACTAACGAAGAATATTTTTTCCTTCCTATATATAAGCATTATCTACAGGTACATGGCACTGCAATGGGTACTCGCATGGCACCCTCCTTCGCATGCCTCTTCATGGGTGACCTCGAGGAACGCATGCTTGCCTCAGCACCGTGCCGTCCTTGGATCTGGTGGAGATACATTGATGAGGTATTTGTCATCTGGACCAGTGATGAGGACAGTCTGCTGACTTTCACTAATCACATGAATTCCTTCCACAGGACCACCAAGTTATACTCGCATCATCGGGCCCACTTCCTGGATGTCACCATCCGCAAGGAGGACAACTTAATAACCACTGATGTGTATTCTGAACCCACAGACACACACCAGTATCTTCACTCCTCCAGCTGTCACCCTAGGCATTGTAAGACTGGTATATATATTAGTCAGGCCCTCAGACTCAAAAGGATTTGTTCTAACGACTATGATTTCTTCCGCCATTCACAGATACTAAAGAATAACGTGGTTGCCAGGGGTCACAGCTCCCGCCAAGTTCAACGTGCCATTGCCAGAGCCAAAGCTGTACCCAGAAATGTGGCTCTAAAGGTAAAGGCCCCCCAGTCTGATGCCAAACCCAAGATCCCCCTGGTGACTACCTTTCATCCCAGTCTCTCTTTCCTTCGCAACATCAATAACGACAGCCACTACATTCTCCAAACTTCAGATTGCCTTGTCCGTGTCATCCTCGACAGCCCTGTATTGGCTTATAGCTAGACGCACACATAATCTACGAGACCTCATCGTTCGAGCCGAATTTCCCAGCTTGGATGCATCTCCTCCCACCCATGTGTTGTTTGCCAGATCCACACCCAGGAGTCTGACTCATTTTATGGCCACTCTTCTGGTACCACTCATAAAATTATTGGTAACATCACTTGCAGTACATCTAATGTCATATATCTATCTCTTGCAGGTTTTGTGGAGTTCAGTATGTCGGAGAGATCCAAAATGCCCTAAAAATGCGTTTCTAAGGTCATCGACCGACTGTAAACACCAAGAAAATTGACACTCCCGTCGGTCATCACTTCAACCAGCCTAACCATTGCATTTCTGATATGATTCTACAGGGCATAGAATCACTTTGCCATCGGAAACTCAGTCCGCCTCAGCCAGGAGAAAGTTTGGATGAATCGTCTTCGGACTATTCAACCACAAGAGCTCAACATCCAACTAGGAAGTGATAAACTTCAATTGTTTTCCTATTTGTCATCTGTTTCAGATTTTTTTCCTTGCCAGGAGTTTGTGTGTGTTTGTTCTCACTCCTTTGTTTTTTTCCAACCCCCCCCCCCCCCCCTAATTTTGCAACTGGTTTTGGAACTGGTTTTGCAACTGGTTTTGCAATTAATTTTGCAATTAATTTTGCAACTGGTTTTGCAACTGGTTTTGCAACTGGTTTCGCGGAAGTGGGGGGGGGGGGGGGGGGGGGGGGGATGTTGGTTCTTAGCAATAGGTATTTTGAATAAATCAAGTTGGGAAAAATGATTGATTAAAGAATGTTTTATTTGGTTCCTATTCACTTGACCAGTTGGTACATGTTAACTGGTTTCAACTGGTTATTGTTAATAAGAAAGACCAGTTGGTAGGCCTAACTGGTTCCTTCAACTGGTTTAAACTGTTTCCCATGGTCGCCACAAGAATGATCAACTAGTTGGTAACCGTCCTTTTGACTGGTTTGAACTGTTTCCTATTGTCGGCACAAGAATGACCAGTTGGTAACTGGCTCCTTCAATTGGTTTGAACTGTTTTCTTATTTTTACCACAAAAATGACCAGTTGGTAAATGATTCCTTCAACTGGTTTGAATTGTTTCCTATTGTCGCCACCGAGATTGAACAGATGGTAAATGTTTCTTCTACTGGTTTCGACTGGTTTTTGTTGAATCCAGTTGAGCTACCCAGGCCCGTACGCAGGATGTTTTTAGGGGGGGGGCCCAGGTGAAAATTCCAGTTGAAACCAGTTGAACTGGACCAGTTGGGACCAGTTAAAACCAGTCGAACTGGTCTCAACTGGTCCAGTTCAACTGGGAATTGGTGACTGGTATTGAACTGGTTTAACTGGTATTGAACTGGTTTAACTGGTATTGAACTGGTTTAACTGGTATTGAACTGGTATTGAACTGGTATTGAACTGGTTTAACTGGTATTGAACTGGTATTGAACTGGTATTGAACTGGTTTAACTGGTATTGAACTGGTATTGAACTGGTTTAACTGGTATTGAACTGGTTTTGAAACAAAAAAACTTCAATGAACGTTCTTATAACAACAGCATGGAATTCCGCAATTAATACCAATGGAATTTACTTATTAAACATTACTAGGGGGAAGTATAGGTATACATACAATAATAACCTACTCCTATTATATATTACCTACTAAATACGTACTACACTTAGCCATTGTCGTTAGTTAGTTTTATACTACACTTTTTTGTCCACGACATAGTCACAGCTAGTTTTTATGAATAATGTCAAAATTTGAATACGAATGGAATGTAATGGGAATTTTTAACTATGTTTGCACAAAAATATAAATTCAATCATGGAATCGTTTGAATAATTACATATAATGTCACCAAAGTGCATTTTTTGGACAAAATACCACAATTTAACATCGACTATTGCAACTGGTTTTGCAACTGGTTTTTCAACTGGTTTTCGCAACTGCATGGTTTGGCGCAACTGGTTGTTGCAACTGGTTTTTTTCAACTGGATTTTGCAACTGCATGGTTTTTGCAACTGCATGGTTTTTGCAACTGCATGGTTTGGGCAACTGCATGGTTTGGGCAACTGCATGGTTTGGGCAACTGCATGGTTTGGGCAACTGCATGGTTTGGGCAACTGCATGGTTTGGACAAATGCATGGTTTGGCGCAACTGGTTCTTGCAACTGGTTCTTGCAACTGGTTCTTGCAACTGGTTCTTGCAACTGGTTCTTGCAACTGGTTCTTGCAACTGGTTCTTGCAACTGGTTCTTGCAACTGGTTCTTGCAACTGGTTCTTGCAACTGGTTCTTGCAACTGGTTCTTGCAACTGGTTCTTGCAACTGGTTCTTGCAACTGGTTCTTGCAACTGGTTCTTGCAACTGCATGGTTTTTGCAACTGCATGGTTTTTGCAACTGCATGGTTTTTGCAACTGCATGGTTTTTGCAACTGCATGGTTTTTGCAACTGCATGGTTTTTGCAACTGCATGGTTTTTGCAACTGCATGGTTTTTGCAACTGCATGGTTTTTGCAACTGCATGGTTTTTGCAACTGCATGGTTTTTGCAACTGCATGGTTTTTGCAACTGGTTTTTGCAACTGGTTTTTGCAACTGGTTTTTGCAACTGGTTTTTGCAACTGGTTTTTGCAACTGGTTTTTGCAACTGGTTTTTGCAACTGTTTTTTGCAACTGTTTTTTGCAACTGTTTTTTGCAACTGGTTTTTGCAACTGGTTTTTGCAACTGGTTTTTGCAACTGGTTTTTGCAACTGGTTTTTGCAACTGGTTTTTGCAACTGGTTTTTGCAACTGGTTTTTGCAACTGGTTTTTGCAACTGGTTTTTGCAACTGGTTTTTGCAACTGGTTTTTGCAACTGGTTTTTGCAACTGGTTTTTGCAACTGGTTCTTGCAACTGGTTCTTGCAACTGGTTCTTGCAACTGGTTCTTGCAACCGGTTCTTGAAACCGGTTCTTGCAACTGGTTCGAATCTTGCAACTGGTTCTTGCAACTGGTTCTTGCAACTGGTTCTTGCAACTGGTTTTTGCCACTGATTTTTGCCACTGATTTTTTCGGAAGTCGAGGGGGATGTTGGTTCTTGGCAATAGGTATTTTTAATAAATCAAGTTGGGGAAAATGTGCTGTCTGTTGATTCTGTTGGGGATGTAATTCGACTTTTAAAGAATGTTTCATTTGGTTCCTGTTCACTTGACCAGTTGGTACATGTAACTGGTTTCAACAATTGGTTTCAACTAGTTATTGTTAATAAGAAAGACCAGTTCAGGGTACGTAACTGGTTCCTTCAACTGGTTTGAACTGTTTCCTGTTGTCGGCACAAGAATGACCAGTTGGTAACTGGTTCCTTCAACTGGTCTGAACTGTTTCCTAATGTTGGCACAAGAATGACCAGTTGGTAACTGGTTCCTTCAACTGGTTTAAACTGTTTCCTATTGTCGCCACAAGATTGACCAGTTGGTAAATGTTCCTACAACTGGTTTCAACTGGTTCCTATTGTCGCCACACAAATTACCAGTTGGTAACTGGTTCTTTAACTGCTTACAACTGGTTTCAACTGGTTTTTGTTGAATCCGGTTGAGCTACCAGTTGATGCCAGTTGATTCCATCACGTACCAGTTGGATACCAGTTAATTCCAGTTCAAAACAGTTGAAACCAGTTGAAAGTTTAACTGGTTTCAACTGGAATTTTCACCTGGGGGGGGTGCGAATTTGTACTGATGGGACCAAAAATGGAACCAAAGACATATTATCCCGCGAGGGCGCACGAGATAATATGGCGTGCGCACGAGATAATATGGCCTGCGCACGAGATAATATGGCGTGCGCACTAGATAATATGGCGTGAAAATATGGCGTGCGCACGAGATAATATGGAGGGCGCACGAGATATTTATTTTATTTATTTTATTTATTTTATTTTTCATGTCCCTTTAGGGGCTCCGTATCACATGTCACCACAGATAGGTTTATGTCTGTGCCACAGACCGAATTAGGAACGCATCCGAATTAGGAAAGCATCCGAGTTGTAAAAAGACGTGGTCTTTTTTGACACTGATTCTGCTTCATATTAGCCTTGGTCAAGGCGTTCATCGTTACCCGTCCGTACGTACAGCGCAGCGGTAATCGGAGCTCAAACAACGACCTCACGCGGCCACTATTATATGCAAAGTAACTGAAGAAAAAGTAGCCTCAGTTGATTTGCATTAATAGTGGCCGTATGAGGTCGCTGTTCGCGCTGTATCACGGGGCGCCCTCTAGCAGCATATCGGGGCGCGCGCACAGTGTATTAATTCTGGACGGATAATTACGACGGACGGCGTACGGATAACGACGAACTCGCCTTGACCAAGGCTAGGCTACATGTACACTTTTCATATTGACGTGCGGGAAAGACCCATTTTCAGTCGTGATTGCCTAATATCTGTTGGAAAAGATGGAATGTTCTGGAACAAACGAGCCATGTCGTTATACCGGATCTGATCAACTTCCTTTCATCCGGTTGGTTATTTTAAATTGTATAAAATTTATTTAGCGAGCATCGAGCGTGGCGCGCGCGCGGGTCCATTTCATGCAACAAGTTAACTCTGATCTGGTTAAGTAGTATGTATGTTACTTAAATTATCGTCAGACCCTCTAAACCAACGAGGTCCTATTTCTACGCATTCACATTTAATTTACGTATAATACTGAGGAGTTAGCACTCTAGTAATTAAATATAGCTAGTAATGGGTTAAGCCGAACCCCTATGTCACTATGTGTAATCACACTGAATTGAGGACAGTGTTGTGTTAGGCGCATGTGCTGTACAATTGCAAACAAAAAACGTAAAATTAACGCATACATCATCATTGAATTGCACGGGGCACGGAGCCAAGATGGTGGATCTTCTCGTCAAAGGTAGGCCTAACGTTATATTATTAGGCCTCTAGTATAGCCCAGGTTGGACGACGTCTTCATTGCACTACGACTAACGTCCAGGATTTAAGACCTCTGTGCAATAAGCCACTTCGACATTCCAACTGCGCATGCGTTACTTACCGTGGCAACCTGAAATTTGAGATAAACAAAGTCGCGCTGCACGTATGCAACGTACATAACGCGGGTACGATACACGTGTAAACATACTGCTTAACTAACGTTCGTTAGCATGTGGGGAAAAAAACACAATTTTCTCTTGTTTATTAAACCCAATACAGCATAATCCTGACCCGAATTTCATCATGGTGAGATAATTAATGTTACCTAACTTTGTTTTTCTTCAGATAGAGCAAAACTAATCTCGTTTCGAGTTCGCTAAAATGTAAACTTTATACGGTCGACCACACATGCAGTGCCAGTGTGTGTTTCATGTGAACTACGTTTGGGATCTATAGGGCGCCCATAATTAAAAATGTGGCAGCCTGCATAATTTATTTAGGGTGCAGGCACGACCTACTTAGCTTTATCTTTGTCTGAAACATTTTTCTAAAGGAAAAACTATAAATTAGTATGAAAGACTTGCATGTATTTTGTACAAAAACAGTGGCAAAATTGCATCATGATAATGTATTTTTGAATTGTATTTTGGTAGAGTTTTCATTATAGGAGGGCCTAATTAAGTAATTAAGTAGGCCTAGGGGTTTTATTTTTTAAAGAAAATTTAGGGATCAGTGATAATGACAATGACAAAATGCAACACAAAAATAAAGTACAGTGTAATATACTTAGCCTTAGGAAACTCCATTGTTCTCTTACGTGTCTTCCTTTATAAGGTGATGAGGACCATCTTTTGCTGAACCTGAGGATATGTTTCGTTACAAACTGCGGCAACATCAATAATCAACTTGGGAAGGAGGACAGTGTACACTAAGCATGGATGCCATTTAGGTTTCAGAACATCCATTCCATTCTCAACTGAGAAGCGCGATGAAGACACCGGTCGTCGCTGGCACAAGATGATCAACAGGAAATATCCCAAAACAAACAGGAACTGGGTTGCAAAATTGTCGATCGTGTATGCTCAAGACACTTTTATCTTCAGCCGATGATATAATTAGTCTTTCTTCAAATATTCTTCAATTATTCAATATTTTTCAACCAGACCTCATTGTGTAAATTCATACAATGTATCTCTGTACAGCTGTGAATAACTCGTTGACCAAATAAAGTGTGCAGATATAAATGTACACTATACGTGAAATAATGATTGTATAGGGCTGGTGGCTTTCCTTTTACATGTAATATTAATAAAATGCTTTCACTCTTTATCACGAAGCGTATAAAATCACTCATGGTTGATGTGTTTGTGAACGTATTTTAAAGGTATCGTGCTTTAATCAACTGGTGCAAGAAGAAAAAAGTGAACATACATGTATTACAAAATAATAAAGATATTAAAGCCTGACTACAATAATATTGTTTAAGCTGCTCAGTTAATTAACAATATTATTATACACCCACTTGCAGCTGCAATTAACCCTTCATAATTTGTAACATAAAAGATAAAGATCATTTCAAAATACGAAAACAATTCAAGATTTGTCAAATGGCTATTGTTTGAACACCACTATATTTTGTGTAACCTGCATCAGTTATAAAATCAATATAATTTATAAATGGTACATTCAATAATGGTATCAATGAACAACCGTAATTCAATTTTGACAAAGTGGAATCTGGTATTGGTAGCTGCTTTGCCAATTAACACAAACGAAATTGTAATTACTTTTGTGGCAATCATCCATTAAAGTTTCGAATATAACTTCGTTCTGTGTTTGTCTTCGGTCATCAGTTCGTCAACTTTCAGATAGAGCGTTGAGCATGTTGATCTGATCAAGCAGAGTTCCTTCTTCCTCCCGCTGGTTTTCCTCTTAATTAAAAAAAAATCCCTCAAAGCCTCGACATTCCAGTGTTCAATAACATCTAAAGACAAAGCAGAAGAATCCTCTGAGGACATTGACAAAGTTATTTGAGAAAAAAACAATCTAAAACGCGACAGTAGAAATAGAAAAATGGCATCCGCCACGCGCGACACGAGTACGTTGCCAACGGCGACACCATTTGTTTATCTGCAATAACCCTTGACATTACCCATAGTGCACTGCGCGCGTGAGATGTCGAAGTGGCTTATACGACTCAAAAAAGAAACTAATTTTACTCTCGTTTCTACCTTGTTGAAAAAGTCAATTTCTCTTCTATGCATTCTATGTGTCCTTATCTATGAGAACGGGGGGTTAAGAAATTCCATATGTTATGCTGGCCGATGTTTTTTCAGGAAAATAAACTCACAACAACGTTAAACTTGTAGACTCTCTTCGTCAGTTTCACATCGAGTTCATAACTGTGTGCATGTAGTATGCACACCTGCGCCCCTGGCTCTCCGCGAATCCGCGATCGATGCTACATGCTGCGCGCATTGATATCGAGCGTGCATGCAGCATCGCGCATACAACGCACGTCGTATACGAACTCGAGTCGGTATGAAACTGATGAAGAGAGTCTACAACTTGTACAAGTTTAACGTTGCTTTTGAGTTTAATTTCCTGAAAAACGTCATCCAGCGTAGCATATGGAATTTCTAAACCTCCCGTTCTCATAGATAAGGACACGATGATAATATGTGAGGGTGGAATTATTGTCTACAAGGAGGTAAAAATATTGAAAATTTCATCATAATTTATTTCGCCCACGTTTAGAGGCTTCGTATCCTGGACTCCCTCCGTAACGTAGGGAGGTTAGGGAGTCCACCTGGGCTAGTACATGTACATGTATATTGTGTGAACTGTAATTTCATAAAATTTGCAGACATTAGGACAGTCAGTTTTGTGTTCTCCCAAAAATTCCTGTGGCTTGCAATTGAAAGATTGAGTATGTTGTTTTACTTTTAACGAACATTTATAGTAATGTTAATTTTCATCACATGTAAAGAAGTCTTTCCTAATAAAACTATCTTAAAACTATCTAAATAAAAATTAATAAAATTGTGGTGATCGCAAGTAAGTACCCATAAATTGTCAAGCAGGTAAGTGCGCGTATGGGTACTTACTTGTGATCAGTACAGTACATGTACCGGTAGGTGCTACACGTACCTTACAATTACATGCTTTGCCTTTTAGTTGCGATAATCGTAACCCACCATCCTTCCGACGGTCGAAGACCGGAGGGTTACGAGACAACTACATGTAGTGTACAAAATTGGAGTATTTGCAATTTTGACCATTTTTGCCAGACTAGTCACCAGATTTGCCAAATTTTTACCACTTTCAAAGATCATGACACACATAGAACACAGATTTGATCTGCAATATGTAATGACTCCGTTTATAACACTTGAAACATCATTAAGAAAATATTTTGGGGGAAAAAATGACAAAAACTTAACAGAGACTGAGCAAAATTCTCACCAAACGATGGTTTACATTTTAAACCCTGCACTTTAGTACATACATGTACGTAGCAACAATCTCGACCAATCAGCGTAAACCAAGGAAAGTGCGGTGAGGACATTTCTTATCGCGCAAGGACTCGCACGTGAACCACCACACATGAGCGAGTATTTCATTCGTTTATGAAGTCGTGAACATGGAGAAAAAAATTCCACCTCGAGTTCACCACTGGTGAACACGAGAACACTGTACCAGGCGATTAGAACACGATAAACACGACGCGATTGGAACGTTAACGCAGCATGAGCGCAGAGACAAGCACATCCGTGCAGTGAGTCCGCAAGAGGGAATAGCCGGTTAGCAGTGTACAGCTGAAGCTCCACCCAGTCTGTCTTTGCTTGGTTTACGCTGATTGGTCGAGATTGTTGCTACATGTACGTTCCGAAGTGCGGGGTTTAAAACGTAAACCAACATTTGGTGGTGAGAATTTCGCTCAGTCTCTGGTAAGTTTTTGTCAGTTTTTCCCCAAATTATTTTCTCAATGATGTTGAGTGTTATGAACGAAGTCATTACACATTGCAGATCAAATCTGTGTTCTTAAAATGTGTGTCGTGATCTTTGAATGTGGTAAAAATTGGGCTGATGACTAGTTAACTTGCCTTAAGAAAGTGGCCTGTTTTTATTGAATGACTCTCTAAAACAGGTTACAAAGGACACACCAACCCAGCATGGCTGTCCACAGAAGCCAACGTTAGTGTCCACTGTAACCAACGTTAAAAAAAAAAAAAGTTCCACCACTCACAGCAAGTATTCCGACTAAAACATGCCAATGTTGAACTTAATGTTGATACATGTACTGTATGTCGATCTGGTAGAATTTGAGAAACAATCCCAACGTATTCGATCAAAACATACGTTAGTTACAATTTGACGCAAGACAGAATGCAGTGGACACGACGCTTAAAATAATCGTAAATTAGCAAATAAGTGGACAAGCCTAAAGCAAGTGACCTTCAGGTCATTTACACAGGGTACATGTACCTTTCAAAGTTTCATGTGTACTGGCCAACTCGTGACTTCTGTTGATTACCAGTTAAATTGCGACAACATTTAATATTAGTTACAAGTGGACACGAACATTTAATGAGTGGTTGATGTGTGGATTTTTTTCATCCTTATATTGATCGGGGATGTACAGACGTTTTACACGATGATTATGCAGCTAATTCCGAAAACATTAGCTTACAGTGTAGTTTGGCAAGGATGAGGTTTGTACAAAAAGAAAATTCTGGCTTTTTGAACATCATATTATGTGGTGGACACGATTGGTAACTTATGTGAACACGCAGATCTACATTTGTATCATAGCGTTAATTTTAGGTGCGTATTTTTTTTATTTTCTTTTTTCTTGGGCCAGTATACATGTATTTTGTCATTAATTTACTCAAGTAATATGCACAACGTGATACAAATAAATAGGGATGTTAAAGTCTTTTATTTAATTAAATTTTAAGGAAATTTGATTTCATCTGTGCTATGTTTTAGACGCCATTTTGATGCTTGTAAACGAAGTGGTCCGTCCCTAGTGATTTTCAGCCCTCTGCAGCGACCATTTTGAGCGGTCTTACTTCGACCTAAAGCGCCTAGTAGAGGGACCCCATCTTTATCCTCGCTCGAGTCCGTGTCCGAATAAGAAATACTGTGATTCGAATCAGACGAATCAGTACTGTTTTCGTCGGATTTAGAAAAAACCGAGGAAGAACTTTCACAATCGTCCATGTTAAATTTGATTACCGAATACATAGTACATGTACTTGTACGTTGTACAGCGTGCGTGGGATGTAATTGTGTACGTGTGTGCCCAAAGCTTATGCGATTCGTACACTGTGGGTACATGTACATTTGTATACATGTACATCATCAACACACAACAATGTGTGCGACTTGAGTGAACCTTGAGTGAACCTTGCCGCATACTCGGCCTGATATTCCAGCCGCGTATTCAAGTTTACAGAGGCTGGAATACGCGGCTGGAATATCAGGCCGAGTATGCGGCCAGGTTTACTCACATACCCAGATGTCGAGTACCGACTATTTAAAATTTGTCCGGGTTCTGCCTTAGTTTATGTCACTAATTTTGAGTGGCCGCAAAATTTTAAAAGGAGTGGTCAATTTTTGGACAGAAAATTACCACACTAAAAACGTACACTAGAACCAGTTTTGCTTTGTATAATTTAATACACATAAATCTATTAATTTAAAACAAAAATTGCGTAATGAAAACGTTGGACTGCATGTTTCCTTTAAACATTTTCATAGGAAATTAAAGGTAGGATACACCATTTGTACGTAGATATTGAAAATATTTACTACCGAATTATTAATCTTACTCAATTAAAAGTAAATAATGATTCTAGGCATTTAGCAAAAGGATTGCGCTATCCTGTAATTATTCCGAGAAATATAATTTTATAAAGAAAAATTCGCGATTGCCGGATGGCGATCACGAAAAAACAAAGATAACATAAGAATAACTGCTCGACCCCGGTTGAAAACAAACGCTGTTTTTTGTGCTTTTCTCGGCATCCATGATTGTAAAACTTCGGAAAAGTCAGTTAAACGATATTTACTATGAAATCCACCCCCCCAAAAAAAAAAAATCCACCCATTCATGATAATTTAAGCAATTACCAATGGTGTATTCGACTTAATTCTACCTTTAACACAAATTGCTCCCCCTGAAATGTGATTCAGAATTGTGAATTGTTATTTTGTTATACAATTTATGATACGATATGCTCATACATCGGCACACTCGGATACATGTATACGTTTTTGTGGCATGTCACGTGAACGCTTCTCGACCAATAAAAATTCACAATCTATTGCCGTGGTATAACAATATATTTTGTATGTTGCGATGCATCATGAATGTATCGTTATCAACCAATAAAAAGTGTACATGTAGTAGCATGTACATTATAAAGCTAGGATTGGTTACTTAAGATAATTAACACCCACAAGGCAGCAACTGTGAAAGTGGTGGAAATCGTGTTGAAATGATGTCATTTGTTTTTGTCTAGTATTATTATCTTCAGTGAATCAAATGAAGTGCTCATTCTCTCTTGTTTTTATTTAGTTCGAATTTGCAGCAGCCGTCGCTCGTCTTGTCTCTGGCTGCTGACTTTCTTGGTGTGCATCCTGCAATCCTTGTCAACACCAGTGCTCTCTCAAAATGGACGAAGTAAGTAACAAGTTTTGAGAAGATCCTGTACTAAACTTGACACAAGGCATAGCACGCATGGTTGAGTTAGTTTCAGGGCTTATATTTTACCGAATATTATTTATTGCACGTGTGATGCAAAATGGGCACCACGATTTGTTGCCAAACTTCTTTGTTGACAAACATCGAATTCATTCAGTTCAATACTGGTTGATTTACCTAATGGTTGCTGTTGAACCTTCGTGAACAATTACAGTGTCAATAAATTTAGTCTGAAATTGAAAAACTGTGGTGTTCGGAAATTGGGCACGAAATTGGGCTGATCGAGGTGCACTTGAATAAATCTTGGAAAATCCCAAGTTAACATTTGAGAATGTATTACATTCCCAACAAGAAATTTCTCAGAAAATTGTATTCTTATTTTTGGACTAATTAATCAATAACATAATTTTCTGATTACGGGTACTTTATAACAGGTACAATATACAGGTAAACAAGCATGTTCAGAGCTTGATTAAATTTAACTCAATGTGAAATTTGTGATAAAACTTTTGCTCTAGCAAAAAATAAGAGGTGAAAAATGGACATGCCACGTTAGGGAACATTACCATTACATGGATATGCTGTGTCTTTGGAAACTCCCTAAAAACCATTTCGCATTGATGCCCCTCGTGTATTTCAATGTCCGAATGTTAAATTTTTTACAATTGTGACCCACCACCCCAAAACCAGGCTGAAGTCAAAATTGTTCATATGAGAGATTTTTATACCATTGGATTGCTAGTGTTTTAAGCTTTAAAATAAGCTATAGTGGACTCAAATAGGTGATATACTTTTGAAGTTACATGTATATCTTTTTGAAGTTAGGAAGTGTCAAGGGATGCTTTTGAGAAAACGAACACTAAAGTCGTTAGGCATTATCACACATTATTGAGCAAAAATCAGGAGAACCCGATATTATCTAACGAGTTTTAACTAATGATTTATAAAAAATGGGGAAAATGCTGTATCTCGAAATGGCATTTGCCGACTTCTGCCTGGTTTTGGCGTGGTGGGTCACAATTTATTAAATTTATTTATTTTACTTTGAAAACTTCAAATGTCATTGCAGTTGTATACATTTATTTGCTCAAATGTGTTTTATACAAAGTTCCTTTGTTGACTTTTAGTTTGCCATGGACATTTCAACTAATTTCACTTGATTCTTGCTACATACATGTACATACATGTACATGTAGTTGTGTCATAAACCACATGACTCTAGTTACGAGTTCATTTAACTTTACTGTGAAATTTGAAGTAAAAAAATCATTCATATTTGGTATAATAACTGTTTTTGTGTGTGTGTGTTTTTTTTTAAACTGAAGCCAATAACGACATACGATGCCAAAATTCCAAGGGTGAGAAATTTGTCTACGATGAGGGAGTGGGGATTTGCGTGTCCTGTGATAGCTGCACGTGTGCTGACATCAAGTACAGCGATCACTGTGTGAAGTGCCTATGTAAGCTTCACCCTTTGTTTTGTAAGAGATGTACATGAAGTAGTCAAGCCAATCAAAACTGATATCAAAAGCAGGTTCACAAAAAGGAATAGCGCTATGTATTTGATGATGTCACCCAATGCTTACCGCATGACATTGCTTGATGCTCGCTATGCTTTTATTTGCAAAATGTGGACACGAATCACACGATAGTTTTTTTGACTAAAAGATATTAAAATGTACGGCTTCTGCCCTGACAGTCGTGGAAGTTACAAAAAGTAACATGTCAAAAGACTGGAAAAGATGACTCTGCATGCGATTTTCCTCAGAAGCCACAGGGTTGAAAAATGAGCGCGGATAGTGCTAGTGTATTTCGGCCCAGATGCAAATGCGTACACAAATTTGTGATGTTCCAGGGAGTTTTTTGTGTGTGTATGTCATCTTTAATGAGGGTGAACTCCAATCAGTGCACAGCACTGCTTTCCATGGAGGCCCTCATGTGCTAAATTGCGAAGGACGCAACTACAACATAGTCGAGCCGCTGGCACGTAAAGGCGCCTATGGCAGCCGGCCACATCGACTCATATACATGACTACGGAGCACATCCTGAGATCGAAAGTGTTTGATTTTTCCAGAGGGAGGAAAACCGGAGGACCAAAGTTTTTTGTGCTGCAAAGTGTGTGTAAAAGTTGAAAACATTTCAACTCTGGTGAATTTTGCAGCGAATGTTTCATGACGTCAAATTGGTTTCACATTTGCATATCGTCGTTACATGTCATACAGCCATCCCAGAGTTCAAACTCAAACCATGCTCACACGAAGCAATTTGTGTTCGTCCACGAACAAATCTCCATTTTAATTTTTGTGTGTGTGTGTGTGTGTGGTTTTGTTGGTTTTTTTTTCTTTTCTTTCCTTCCGTTCATTATTTTGTTTTATGTTCACCTGCATAATAAACCCAAGACCTATTAACTTAATTAACTTAATTGCTTTGTTTACACTTTCCTATGGGAGCGAAGTCAGGATGCCAGACAAAGTACCGGTAGGGTCGTTGATGCTCGTAGGAATACATACACATGTAAACAAACCGTGATGTCATGTACAGTGACATGTACAGTGCCATAAACAATGCACTTTCCCATACAACCCATCTTTCATGCGAATATTCTACAATCCACTTTACATTAAACATGGAATTAAATGGTAGTGTATGCATGATTGCAACAAAACCTAATTTAAAAACCTTTACTTTTTTCTTTTGTGTGTGTGCATGGGTGTGTGTAGCCTATGGTATTCTTGACTGCCCGACTACTGCACCAGTCACTAGTCCAAGTAAGTAATGAGCTTCAATAAGGCCTGTGTGTTGAACTTGACACTAGACATGGAAAGCATAGTTAAGCGCATCTCCGAGCACACTTTAACTCTTCCTAATTGATTTATAAAGGCAATGTCAGTTTTGTTCATGCCTCAGTTACACAATGGTCAGATTTAGCCCATTCAGTGGTGTTACGTTTATAGCACTTCCACACTGAGTATCGGTCGTTTAAAAAATTCAAAATAAGACAGTGCACGGTAAAATCTAGTATGCACATGCGTTTTTTTGACTGCATGCTCAAGGCACATTACTTGTACAAGTTAGTATATGTTTATAGTATGCATGTTTGTTTCCATAATTAAGGGCACCTGTAGTCTGTTGAGATTCATATACAAAACATGTCTTACCAACATTTCTAAATATAAACAAAATATGACAATGGGAGGGGAGGGGGGGGGGGGGGGGGGGGGGTGGTGGTTACGACTTTTTGAGTAGTAGAAAGGCTTGAAAATGCAAACTAGCAAATTTATTTGTTATAGTACATTATATTCCTTCAATATTTGTTCAGAAAAGAAAATATACATTTTGAAATAGCACAAACGCACCAAGTTTCACCCGTTCTTTTGTTTACACTCTGATGCACTTTAAAATGGCAATTTGAATGGCAATCCAAATTATTCCAATTAATGCCATATGAAACTAAGGTCAACTGGGTCATGCTGCTACGAGGCCACAGTGTATTACACTGTAAGCAAAGCCATACAGAATGTATGCCCATTTACAGAAGTGCTCTTCATTGCACATATAACAAATCCTCCAACGCAGTGCAGCTGGAGTGATTTGGCATGTAAAGTACCACTGTCATACTGTTAATTGCCCTACAAAGGAAGTGCAAAACAAAATTTTTAGTATTATTAATATTTTGTATTAAGATGTGTTATACATGTTTGTGTTTTTTTTCGTTTTTTTTCTAGGAACCGACCTGGAGGTCGATAACAACAGAGTATGTCAAATTTCCCTAGGTGAGAATTTTGTCTACGGTGACGGAGTGGGGAAATGCGTGTCATGTGATAGCTGTGAGTGTGGCTACATCGCAGGGAATCCTCACTGTGTGAAGTGTCTGGGTAAGCTTTGCCCTTTGTAGAGATCAGACAACCCTCTTGTAGTCAAAGCAATCCAAACTGATGCTACAATTACATTGTATTGTTGTATAGTGAACCTAAAGTCCAACTACAGTTCCTAACGTACCTCGCGATACGCCAGACGTTCAGACAGTCGCCGTGGAAGAAAGTGGGATTTAAAAACCGTTCAGGAATGTGCCCGTTGGTGGACTTGACGACCGGTTATAAAGATCCAGTAATGTCAAACCCGGCACGAGGGGATAGGTACCGTAGTTCAAAGACACAGAGAGCACACAGAGAGGAAACAGTAAGAACTCAAAATGCACGCGATATACCAACAGTTCTATGGTTATAATTATTTACTGAGTTCAGATTAGTATAGGTATTAAAGATGCCGGCGTGTACAAGTTCTTACCAGTTTATTTCAGTAAATTTCAACAAGGAAACCAGAACAAAAATGTATAAAAAGCGAGACTCATCAGGTACAGTTCGCTCAGACCATGGGTAGGTTTGAGTTCTTACTGTTTCCTCTCTGTGTGCTCTCTGTGTCTTTGAACTACCTATCCCCTCGTGCCGGGTTTGACATTACTGGATCTTTAACTGGTCGTCAAGTCTACCAACGGGCACATTCCTGAACGGTTTTTAAATCCCACTTTCTTCCACGGCGACTGTCTGAACGTCTGGCGTATCGTGAGGTACGTTAGGGACTGTAGTTGGACTTTAGGTTCACTATACAACAATACAACTCAACTACGTTTTATATGGTTGCCATGTTCTCCACTGCAAGAGTACTTCGGCGCGCGATGCATGGCAAGCAGCATTATGAAAACTAGTGTGCGGGGGCGTATGCTACGAACATGTACGTCAAAACAATTTTACGTTAATAATGGGTCACAACGTTAATATTATTTTTAATAACAATTTTGAATACATAATATAATGGAATAAATGGAAAGGGGCACGATGACCAAGTGGCCGTAAGGTAAGTGTTTTTAAAAGGGGGCTTCACGGCAATTCGCTGGGGCATCGCGGCAATGGCCGCTGGTGGCCGCTGTTAAGGTTGAGGCCTGCTCCAAAGGGTAATTTCTATAGATGAATAGGTCTCCATTAGGAATTTCACGAATTAGATTTTTGGGTTGTACTTAAATTACTCAAAAACTAGGGTTAAAATGTGGGTTAGGATTAGTATTTAGGTTAGGGTATAATATAGGGTATATTAGGTCGAAATTTCAACTCAGGAAAATAATTGTGGGTAAAATGGGAGCATATATTATTTAAACTTTATAATACCTTAATTTTACCTTATTTAACATATGGGATATTAGCATGGGGTAATTGCGGTGGCGGTCAAATTAATAGAGTATTTAAACAGCAGAAAAGGATTTTAAGAATAATTAATTCTGCTTCTTACCATATTTTGTATTTATAAAACTCTCAAAGTGAAAGACATCTATTATCATCAGCTTGGGACATTCATGCACCAACTAAATCATAATAAATTACCAAAATCAATCTGTTCTATGTTTACAAAAAATGATGAAGTCCACCAGCACTTCACCAGACAGTGTAACAAATTTCATCAATCACTTGCTCGTACTACTCGAACCCAAAATACAGTTATGCATGCGGGTCCCAAGCTGTGGAATTCCCTAGATGTTTCTTTAACCATTTCGCGCCGGGCGGAAATACCGAGCGCGTGACACGGAGCCGGGAACTTTTTAGATGATTTTAGAATTTCATAAATGTTTAAAAAATAATATCCTGCTGGGAACTTATACTCCAGCAAGACGGTACCCAGGCTAGTTTAGCCTGACCTGCACGCTCCAGTGACTCCATTGAATTGCGCCCGGAAATAAACGGCCCCATTGTTTGGTCTTGCGTAATCCGCTCTTTGTTACCGAGTCTAGACAGCGTGTTGCTGGGTTATTCACCACGCACGCCCCGACAATGAGCGCGCTCAGCGTGCCTTTGTCCCCGGAGATAATCCGCTAACAATGCCAACTCCGCGCTGTTGAGTGGCAAGCCCCAGCAGTATAATATTTATATAATTTTCGGTGCCCCTATTGGGGGCACCCGGCGCCTGGTATAGGAAAAAATGCGTGATGCTGGACGGTGGTATTCCCCTCGCTAGCATTTCATGCTGGACTCTATCTGGCGTGTGTTTTGTGGTAAGGTCAGTGGGGTGATGACTCATGCATCAGGCTCCCGCAGTCAGAGGGCGCGCGGTGCACGTTGGAGTGTAGTCTGGACTAGCGCATTGCTGGACAGGGTATTTCCTTCCTTTTCACGGCCGACTGTGGCGTGAATTTTGCGTTGAGGTCAGTGGGGGTGATGACTCATCTGGCACCCGCAGGCATGGCAGAGGGTAGTGTACGTGGAGTTTGTGGGGCCTCGGACTAAAATTACTGTCGGGTCCCCCTCCCGAACTACCCATTCCCATTTACAATTACTATTTTCCCAAGAATACTTTCGTCATTTTTATGTTGCTGGCTAACCTAAAACTTTATTTTATCCCCCCCCCCCCTGTATTCATTCTATTTCATTACCAAAGTTCAAATTCACTTCCCAATTGTATATTTTATTTCCCCAGAAAACTTTCAAGTCATTTTTATAAGTTCAATTATTGAAACTAATAAACAAACAAATAAATAAATAAACACATAGAGTCAGATTATTTATCTTCTCATTTCTTTCTTTTGTATTCTTTCTTTGTTATTCTTCAATTCTCTGTTCTTGTTCTTATGAGTTGTCCAACTCATAATTATATAAAATAAGTAAAATAATCTCCAACTTTGTTTTTCTTCTTATCAAAAATGAAACTCATAAAATAAGGGACTTTGTTTTTTCTTCTTCTCAAAAATGAAACTCATAAAATTACGGAAATAATTTTTAGTTTTGCTCGAAGCACACACCGACAAAATTCACTAGTATAAATTCACGCCATCAAGCAAAAAAGTTACAAGGGTCTAGAAAATTCACAAGTGCAAAATTCACGCCATAAAAGCAACAAAATTACATTGGGCATAATAAAATGTTCAACTGTCCCTTACTGGGTGTGGTTTGAAAATGTTCAACTGTCCCTTACTGGGTGTGGTAGAAAATGTTCAACTGTCCCTTACTGGGTGTGGTAGTCCCGGAAACAAGGCTCGAGGCAGAGGCCCTTGTCGCAGATGTCGCACCGGTAGTGGGTCTTCTTGTTTAGTCCCTGGGATGAGCAGTGCACACATCGCCGGTAGAGGTAGTCACCTGTGTCGTCGGATCTCTCCACGAAGGCGGGGAAGTGTGGGCCACCAGCGAAGCGGGGGATCGGCGAGGGAGTGTCGCGGTGGGCTCGGTACTCGGGCAATGGCTCGTCGTAGAGAAGTTCCCTGACGAGTTCAAGTCGAAAATCGAGGAAGGAGGTTCGGTGACCAAGGGCCAGGTAGACGCAGTAGCAGTTCACCAGGGTCAAGTCGAGGAAGTAGAAGAAAAGCTTCTTGTACCATTTCAGCGATTTGCGGGCTGCTCGATGATTTGCTGCTAACTGGTCACTCTTGTCAACGCCCCCCATCAGAGCGTTGTACTCCAAGACGGAGGCTGGTTTCTGTTTCTCTGTCCCCGTCCTGTCGTTCTTGCCGGAGCCACGAATCTCAGCCGTGTGCATGGTGGAAAGCATGCGGATGCTCCGTTTGTCTTTCCACACCAACGCCAGGAGCGAGCCGTTCACACCAAGGCTGGCCGTCCGGTACGCTACTTCGCCCCGGTTGAGCTTGACGGTCTTCAGGTCGTCGGGCATGCCCTTGCGGTTGTACATGACGGTGCCGACCACGTTGAATTTCTCTGCGTAGAGTCGGCGGTACAAATCCGGACTGCTGAAGGCACGGTCGAGGGCAAGGTTGTACCCCTTACCCTTCAGATTCTCCAGAAGGTCCAGAACGACTTTCACCGTTGCTGGGAGTTCTCCCTTGTCTTGGCCGGTATATATCTTGAAGTTGGAGCAATACCCAGCAGCAGCCCCGGTGCTTTGACACAGCTTGTAGACTTTTATACCGAAGCGGGCCCTCTTTCTGGGGTTGTAAGTTTTGAAGCGGAGCCGCCCGTAAAACTTCAGCAAGGAGTCGTCCACGGAAATGTCCCGCTGCAGAGAGTACACAGTGGGAAACTTCTCGAGGAGATGGTCGATGACCGGACGCAGCTTGAACAGGCGGTCGTCGTTGTCCTCCGGCATGGCGCTGTTGTCGTTGAAGTGTAGGGCTTGCATGATGGCAAGGTACCGGTCTCGGGGCATGACGGACCGGAACAGGCACGTCTTCAGCAGTGGATCGGTCGACCAGTAGCTGTGAAGGCTGGGGAGATTGGTAATGCCCATCAAGATGCTAAGGGCTAGAAAGGCTTTCAGTTCTCGGACAGTCAGTTCGTTCCACTGCCTCATGTGGGAAGAGGAACTTGCGGGGCGCTGAACAGCATACCGATTCGTCTCTTCGACGATTCTTGAGTTCAGTTCGTCATTGAAGAAGACGGCGAAGGTCTCGCTGCATGTCGACAGACGGTTCAGCCCCTCTCCGATGGCACCACCATCACCGGTGAAGCCGTACTTCAGTGGTGCGCTGTCCTCGTCTCTCCACCGGAGCGGTGCGGCGGCGGACTGCCTCGGCTGCTTGGCGTACACGGCCAAGGGGACATCGCTGTCTATATCGTACGAAGACGAGTGGTATGAAGCATCATCCGAAAAATCACTAACTTCACTACTAGAGTAGTTAGATTCACCCGATGTAACATCAGACATCTTGCTTCGAAAGAAGAGGAATAAAGTATTGTGGTGTGTGTGCTTCGAGCGGAAAACAGAACGAAAATGCTAGCAATAACCGCTGCACGCGAGTTTTATGGGCACCGCGCAGCTGTTTTGTCTTAGAAAAATTCCTTTTAGCAGTGTGTGGGCCGTGGGGGTGATGGGGTTATTCAGCTGTTTTGTCTTAGGAATTTCCTTTCAGCAGTGTGTGGGCCGTGGCGGTGACGAGGTTATTCACCACGCACGCCCTGACAATGAGAGCGCGTTCAGCGTGCCTTTGTCCGTGGAGATAATCCGCTTACAATGCCAACTCTGCGGGCTGTTGAGTGGCAAGTCCCAGCGGCGCGGTCTTTTGTTTACGTGTTGCCGGAGTCCTTTCACGCCTGGGGGCCCATTGTAATTGAAATAACCCCGCAAGAGGCAAACACTTTTTGACTGACAGCCAGTAACCTTTTGGCCGAGTTAACTTTTGGCCGAGTAATAAAACATTTTTTTACAATCCTCCAGCACTATAAAATTTATATAATTTTCGATGCCCGAAACTGGGCACCCGGCTGCGTGGTATCGGGAAAAATGCCCGATTTCGGGTAGCCCGGCGCCAAGTGGTTAATGAGAATATGGAGTCTTCCATTATTTAAACAAAAATATAAGGCCAAACTACTTACTGGGTACTTACTTACTGTTTAATTAGTTTTTTGTTTACATGTCTCACAGGGTTACAAAATCACTGTTTGTTTTGTGTAGTGTCTTTGTTTTTATGTGTATAATGACAATTAATGTATTTGTCAATAAATTAATGGAGGTTCCTACTCGACAAGCATTTGCTTTTTGGGGACCCCCATCCACATTTATCTTTTCTTTACCTACGTTGTATTATATTGAGACCAGTTATGTGGAAAATAAAGAATGAATGAATGAATATTGAAAAATGTGCTCGACTTTCTAACCATTTTGTACGCGAGAACAAAGCCATGTCTCCACAGTGATACAAAAATGCGAATGTGTGGTCTTGATAAACAGGAATAATGTGCGCTTTGTAACCTCCGGAAAAGGCGCATTATGAATGCCTTAAAAATGTAATTGGCCAGTTTTAAACGTACGTTTAAAACCGGCTTATGGGCCTGTATGGACTAGTAAACAATGTCCAGGCCCATGAACCGATTTTAACATATACAAATGTACATTTAAAACCGCCAAACCACATATACCCATTAATATATATCTTTCGGTAAAACAATTTTGTTAAACAATATTATATTTCACAATTTTGTGAAACGCCCCTCTAGCTACATTTATGATACATGTACATTGTACATGTATGCAGGGCTTGAACTAAACGACGGCCACGACGGCCATTGCCGTCGTTGCCTTTTTAATGGCCGAGGTGCCCCACTAAAAATTGCCGTCTTCAAGGCCAGTTTTGCCTTGCCCCATTTCTACCTTGGCCGTCATGCCCTTTTTTTGGCAAAAACATCCTTTGACTTGAGCCTAATGTTAGTATTCCAATCACTGAATCATTGTTCTAAAAAATATCGCTGCATACGAACTTTACGTATCGCGCACGCAGCTCAGCAACGTTAACGACACAAACTGAATTTAGCTTCACGGTCAGGCCTAGCGTACGCTTAGTGCTGGGACAAATCGGAGGTTTTTAAAACCGAATAACCGAATTTGAAAATATCGAATAATCGATCCTCCGAATTCGTTAATCGGTTTACAAAATCCAAAAATGTATTATTTTTTATTTTAATTTTTAATTTTTTTATATTTTGTTATATTTTTTATTTTTTTATAAAAGTGATTTAAATGGATTAAGTGACATGGAAGTTGCGTTCTCCAATACGTGCTATCAGCTACTTCAAACAGAACGTCTTTCCGCGTACCAGCTAACTGTATTCATGAGTTTATCTAGTGGCTCGTGTTTATTCACGTAACCATTGAATCGATGACAATGGCGCACAGCCAGCCTTGCTCATTAACTTTGCCGCGCTTGAGCGATCGTCTACGGAACCAATTCAAATCAGAATTCCAAAATGAACAACTTTTTTTTCTTTTCTGCCCAGAAATCGTAAAAAGAGCAGTCCTCTTTTTTTTTGTTTTTTTGTTTTTTTTTGTTTTGAATATTCGGTTTCCTAATTCCAAACCGGTTTGTGGAAGCACATTCGAATAACCGAATATTCGGTTTTGAGTCCCAGCACTACGTACGCTATAGTATAAATATAGCATACGCTGGCTGCATACCTATGCTGCATACGTTATATATCGCGCACACAAACTGAATCTAGCTTCGCGATCAGACCCCAAAAATATAGTGTACGCTGGCTGCATACATACCTGTATGCTGTTTACGTTATATATCGCGCACACAAACTGATTCTAGCTTCGCGAATTTCGGAGTGTGCCGATACTTCTAGCAGCGCCACCCCGCCGCAAAAATAATTTCTGTGTTTGTACACACACGTGCAGCTCACTGGTGCAGCTGGAGTAAGTACGACAGATCTTACGTGCAAAGTCAACTGACTTTCTTTTTCTCAGTGCTATTTACACGCGCGGTACACAATTCGCATGTGTTCGTGTACGAGAAAAACGATAGTCGTCACGAAAACACTACACGCGGCCGGTGCTCCAATATTTTCCAAAGTTGTTGCTGAAGTTATCCTACTGAATGAACGGCCTTGAATTTGTGAGGAAGAAAATCGGGAAAAATCAACAATGCCGCGCAAGGATCGCGTAAAGTGAACAGCCTAAAATTTCAATATGATTTTCCACAGGATGCATTGCAAATACATGTACAGTGCATGCACGGCAGCCGGAGCGACTAAGATTTTTTTTAAATTTTAGCCTCCGTGCCCTTTCTGTTTCTCCCAATTTTTTTTTTGCCTTGGTGCCCTACAAACTGGCCTTGGTGCCCTCCATAATTTTGCTTCATTCAAGGCCAAAGTGGCCTTGCCCTAAAAAATCCCAAATTCAAGGCCTGTGTATGTTCCTCGAATATCCTCGTTCGTGTAATCAATCTACCGGTACATGTAGGAGGTAAACTACCTAACTCCTATTAATATGGACATTGGCGTGCGCTCAGAATGTCACGCAGAACACAAGCTGTCAGTACAGCTTGAATTTTAGGAATCTAAAATACGGACTTATTTGTGGTATAAATATGCGGTGCTTATATAGCGCTTTATCACTAACAGTCTCAAAGCGCTTTACATTATTACCCCGGTCATTGGGCCCAGGAAACATTCCAAATACCATCTCAGCTCCCTGGGATATATGCAGCTCGATGCTGCTATTTCGGCGCAAAGCAGCTAAATTAACAGTCTATCCTAAAAGGTACCCATTTACTCCTGGGTGGAGAAAAGCAATGAGTGACAAAGTGTCTTGCCCAAGGGCTCGCACACCATAGTCCCAGGCAGGATTCTAACCCACAACTTGCAGCTTTACCTATAGATTACAATTTCAATGCTCAAGATCACAAGGCCACGGCACTCCATGGTATTGCGCATGCCTTGTGAGGTTTTAACCAATACAAGTGTATTAACCCCAACACTCCAGGGTATTTTTGGCTAGAAACCCTGCCAGGCGCAGCAATCTGTCCCATTTGTCAAGGTGACAACCTTGCCCAGTGCAGCGAGATCCATCAAGTTAAAAATCTCAAGATCAAACTGCTTCAGACACTGTGAGGCCCAAAAACGTGAAAACTTTTTGTTGGAATGAAGAACATTAAAAGTATAGAAAAGGGGACCTACATGTAAATGTATTGTACTTTCACGTTTTCCCTTCCAACAAAAGGTTTTCATATCTTGAGGAACTCACAGTGAGAGTCTTTGGTCACGCACTGGTGTTGACAGCTGAATGCATCAAAGTGCACCAGACATGTTTACCTGATGCACTAGCTTCTGGTAGGGTTAGGATTAAGGCGACCGGATTTTACGAGCGACCACATTTCATGTGACATCAGAAAAGTGTTTAAAACTGGCCCCTGTGTTTTATTATTCTTTTATAACCGTCCTTGTAATGGACTCTCGACCAATGGAATAAGTAAACTGTCTAAATATTTATGAATTATTATTTTATAGTTCAAGGTCGTGTATAGTATTGCACTAAACTTCATCTTTGCTTTTCATGTCTTTTTGTGTGTGTACGTGTCTGTAGACTATGGAATTCTTGTCTGTCAGACTACTGCACTAGTCACTGATACTCCGCAGTCGCCCCAGCAGGAAATCAGGCAGTCTCTGCAGACAACAACACTGCCACCAACCAGTAGGACAACACTGCCACCAACCAGTAGGACAACACTGCCACCATCCATTGCCGGGACCAATGGAAGCGACTCAACCTGGAAGATTGCAGTAGGTAAGAATACTGCAATTTGATTGGTTTAGTAAAATTCAATTTGGTATTGCATCTATGTGTATTAAATACAGCAGGTCACGGTCATTAACCCTAACTTCCTACCCCATTAACCTGAATCCTGCAAAATCCTGCAATTTCAAATTGCTTAAACTCCATGTAACCTAAATCCTGCAAAGTCCTCCAAGATATGTTACTGGTGACTACTGCCTGAATCCTGCAAAATCCTGCAGTGGGCTTATGGCCAGTTATACCAAATCTTGGAACCAGAAAAATGGCGAAGTTTCACCTTCTAAAAATGGATGGCTGAAAAAGCAAACTGACCTTTACAAGTGTACTGCCACACCATTATGAGGAGTGTTTTGAAACCAGCTACTATAGACACCCCCAAATCAGGCATAGTATCCACACTGTATAGGGCCTTGACCAAGGCTGTCACTTGATGAAGCTTCTCTAGTGAGCGAGCAGCTGTTCCCGCTCACCTATTCAGCCTTTCTATGTGCATAGTCCATGAACAGTACGTACATGTACATGTACTGTACCGTTATGAAACAACCTGAATCCTCCAAAATCTCTTTTCAGCCCAAGTCCTCCGTAACCTCAATCCTCCAAATTCCTTTTGTGTCACATTGAGCCTTATATTCTGGATCCTCCATATTCCTGCAGGGTCAAAAACAAACTTGTAACATCAATCCTGCAAAATCCTTCAATGTTTCAACTTTCAAATAACGTCAATCCTCCAAATTCCTGCATTCTGCAAAGAGGATTTTGGAGGAATTGGGATGGTTCAGTTAACAACAATCTTTTAGAAAACCAAAGAGCGTTGTAGTTTTTTGTTTTTTGTTTTTTTTTTTAATTTTTTTAATTCTGTTGTCAGTCTCATTGCAATTTGTTAGAACACATTTAACAACCACTGTGACTTTCTGGAACAGCGTCTATTGACCTTGTTTTTTTGAGGAGGGTGGGGGGGGGGGAGGGGGGGGGGGGGGGGGGGGGAATGTGACCTGTCACCACAAAATGAGAGTAAAGTCGCACAATGTGATTCAGAGATACATGTAAGGCCATCTAAAGTCAAAATATGAAGGGGTGGTCAATTTTGAGATTTTGCGCAATTTGGAAAGCCTAAGTCCTCCTCTACATATTCCCATTTTTTGGGGTGAGATCAGATAATCGAAAACCTCTTAAATTATGCGATTTTGCGTAGTGTTTGCGTAGTTAGTGTTTTGATAAAAGTCCATTAGTGGTATAATTAATACGGTAATTAAATGTACAAATCAGGTCTTCGTAAGTATCCCACGTTTTCGAAATTTTGATATTTTGTTGTTTATACAATAGTTTGTATGTGTCGAAAATTTCAAGAAGAAATAATAATTAGAACATGGCCGTTGCTATGCTCAACCGAACCTTACTTTTCCTGTGTTGTAATCTTTTGCGTGTTTTGTTTAAGATGTTTAAAGTACGTTTTCTCACAAACACGTATTGTGAAACCCATGACTTTCCAGAGCGCTGTACAAAGTATTTATCGCAAAACCACCAAGTGTTATGTACTATTAGAAAGCTCTCTTTCTGAAGAATTTGAAAATACCAATATCTCAATTTTCAATATTTCCAACTTTACTCTCATTTTGTGGTGACAGGTCACATATAGTTATTACATACATGTACTTATCTCTGCATACTGGATTAGCAGCGAAGCAGTGATTTCCTGTGTGTGAATTGAAGCCACTTCGCGACCATCTTGCTATATTTAACACAATAGCCGTTTTCTAAGACCACAGCTTCGTTCCCGTCTCTAACTTCAGCCCATTCACTAACTGCATACATGCATGCAGTTTGCCAATGGGCTGAAATTGGAGACGGCGGCTTGGAAAACGACCATCGAGTTGAATTTAGCAAGATGGCTGCATGTGACTTTAAATAGCAGAGATTCGCAGCAATTCCAGTGTATAGTGATAATTGAGTTAAAGGTAGTATACACCATTTGCAGATATCGAAAAAAATTACTACCGAATTATTAAGAAATGTCTTACTTATTTAAAAGTAAATAATGATTGTAGGCATCCAGCAAAATAAGGGCCCTAGATATCCTGTAATTGTTCCAAAAAATTGAATTGTATAAACCAAAATTCATTCTCGCCGTCCGGCGAGCGCGAAAAAACAAAGATAACATAAGAATAACTGCTCGACTCCGGTGGAAAACAAACGCTGTTTTTCATGCTTTTCTCGGCATCCATGAATGTAAAAATTCGGACAGGTCAGTTAAACGATATTTACTATAAAATACAACCCCCCAAATCCACCCATTCCTGATAATTCAACAAATTACCAATGGTGTATACTACCTTTAACACAAAATTAACTCCTTGAAATGTAGGTGGACACTGAACAACATAATGATTCTATAATCTTGACTATAACTTTTCTCTACTATTTTGAGTTATTTTTGTTGACTTTTGTTGCATATTTTAAACAGGAGTGATTGTTGGAGTCATTGCCTTAATACTAGTTGTTGCTGGCGTGTACATAGTGTGGAAGTGTTGGTGCTCCAAAAAAGGTGACATTGATGATTTAAAACGTACCTTTTGCAACTACATGTATACAAAAATTTACCAACCAAATTATAGTTCAAAAGCATACTTGTGTTAAAGATATTAATAAAACTG
Organism: Crossaster papposus; assembly: GCA_037893245.1. NCBI lineage: Eukaryota > Metazoa > Echinodermata > Asteroidea > Velatida > Solasteridae > Crossaster > Crossaster papposus. The sequence continues at coordinate 971,925 of JBAIAA010000225.1, read as the reverse complement.
AACTTCCTGTGAAATTATTTGTTTTGGCATCTATCCTTTGGAAGAAAATAATAAAAGGTCGTTTAAGAAGATGTGTCTCAAGGAAGCATTTCCGTTAGTAATTTGTGAATGTGTGTGCAAGCATTTGAACGATTCACATCGCTGTGTGGGCACTACTATTCATCGGTAAAGTACAAATAAAACAATGGTGTACTGTACCTTTTATTATGAAATTCTCAATAGTTGTTTTAACCCTTGCTCTATGAGAGCTGTTTACTGCAAGACAGTGGCACATGCCAATGCATTTCAGCTGCAGGGCATTGGATGATTCTTTGCATGTACCGGTACAATGTACAGGGGAGGGCATTATGTTGTTAATAAATGGGCATGTGACTTTGCTTTCAGTGTAGTACACTGTGTACTCGCATCATGACCAAGTTATCTGTAGTTTCCTATGGCATTTCTTGGAGTCCATTGGAGTGTAAATAAGAGCAAAGGTTAATACATGCTACAACTTGTCCTTGTCCATAGTTATGTCATCACATGCCCCGTGAGGGAAGATGCAAATCAATACTTAAAGGATCACAGAAATAGAAAATAAAAAGTACTTATATGATATAAAACATAGGTTACAGTATTAATACACCCAATAAAAAAAATTGTGTGTGATTTTAGGGTTATTTGAGCCATTACAAATTTCAAATTTCTCTTCGATCGCCCCGCCCAGAAAAATTCCTCCTTTGACAGAATGCCTGGATGTCGAAGTCGTGACGTCACGTAAAGAATAGCTTTCTTCGCGATTGATTGCAATCGCGTGGTTACGTATGTACGCACGCGATCGCGATCAATCGCGAAGAAAGCTATTCTTTACGTGACGTCACGACTTCGACAGGAGGAATTTTTCTGGGCTGGGCGATCGAAGAGAAATTTGAAATTTGTAATGGCTCAAATAACCCTAAAATCACACACAATTTTTTTTATTGGGTGTATTGATACTGTAACCTATGTTTTATATCATATAAGTACTTTTTATTTTTCTATTTCTGTAATCCTTTAAGTCAAGTGTTTTACAAAGGTTTTGGCTTTTTAAGCATTTTTTGGTTTTTGTTTTACATAAACATTATGAAACAACGAGCTGATCAATAGTTTAGTTGCGGTTCCCTCGGCTGTTTCAGATTAAATCTGGCAAGTTAGTGGTGGAGTGGTAAGATGTCTAAAAAGCAGGGTGTCATGGGTTTTGAGTCTCACCCGAGTGATTTTTGTCTCGCCTGAACAAAGTTCAGGAAAAGACTATACAAGTACATGTATGCAATCGCTATTTCTGTATGTATTATATAGTCCATACATCATACATTATACACTTGGTGTATACATGTGTACGTGATCTGATACACCGTATCCTGTGGAGACATGAACAGAGACAATATGACTGTCGTAACGAAGTCAGAACATAGGGGTGTCGGAACACTAAGCAGTATGATACAAATTCTCGATGGTGTCATTTTAATGGTTAAAGTTTTGAAAGGTTGTGGTCTTTATATGCAAAGTTGAAGTTGAAGTCCAATTCCAATCAAACTTGGGTCATGGATAAAATATTGTATCCTTCATATGATGATTGTGTCAGAGGTCAAAGGTCATTTGAGGTTAGGTTTTATAATAGGATAATTGCAAGATTAGGCGAGACACGTGGTTGGAGAACCATCCTTGTTACATGTGTCTCTTGGGACAACACTGAGCATACAGTGTTGATTTGAACATAACCATCTAATAAGTTCAGAACAAGTGAGAGAAGGCTGGATTCTTTTTGCAGTAACATTGTTTGTTTCTTTGACATTCTTTTCCCCTTCCTTAGACCTGACTATGAGTACACAGGAAACTCAATCCCCGGAGGTTACCCATCCAATGATGAGCTATCGTGAAACATCACTGTAGTTTTTGTTCATGTCTGCGAAAAACGGGCAATCGTCATTCAGTCCTTAGCACATCCACGTCACTCCAGTCAACTTCACTCATCTCCAGTCACCTGCAGTCCTGATGCCTGCCTGTCCATGCTGTTTTCACCCAGATGCTCCCGACCGCCGGCAAGTAGACGGTGCGACAAAGCCGTTTGGGGTAATGTTCGTGCCCAGTTTATGCACAGTCCTTACCTTGTGTTAGTCGGAACATGGAAGCTCCAGATTTGTTTTGTGCATGTTCAAAACGATTGTGGCAGTATAGGCTGTTCAGTCAAGTCCATCCCGTCTCTCTCTCGAGACCTAAGTTAACAACAAGTCCCCAATACGATCTCTAGATTGCCACCGCATTTTTGCAAGTTTCCTTGGTCAGGTTGTGAACGGCATGCCAGGACTTGCAGTGACAGGGGCTTTAACCTTATGACAAACCGAGGGGCTCATCCGTGAGGCATGTTTTGATACTTTTGTGTATTACTAAAAAAAATCTTTAGGCCAATTCTGCGGATTGTTTTTGTAACTAACCTTGTACCCCACCTGTGAATGCTGTAACTTCATGTTTCAAACAGAGTTCATTCACCCTTCAATCCAGCCCTCAGAATTTTTTGTGTGTGTTTTACTATGCCATCTTTGGGCCAATTCGCTTATTTTTTTTATAACTAACCTCGCCACCTGTGAATGCTGTAAATTCATGTTTCACAAAGATTTTGTTCACCCAGAGTTTGTTCACCCTCAATTCAGGCTCGAGTTATTCTAGCTTTCAGCCCAGCCCCATTCATTTGTTAAGAAACTTAATCTCTTTGTGTATAGAAAGCTATCCGAATGGTTGCAATAGCTGTACCGTACTTCAAAACTATGGCTGTTTAGTATGCCAGACTGCTTCAATATTTGGTGTGTGTGTCCAGAGAAAGGTCTATTGATATGCTCATACCATTTACAAACAATTGTGTCCCCCCAAAAAACAAGATTTTTACTTCCCCATATGCCTTCCGCGTGAGCCCCGAAGTGTAATTCTGCCATTTCTTGGGGCCGGTGCCTCCGAGGGTTAAGGTACCATTATCAGTAATTATTATATGAAGATATTTTTACTTATTAACTGGCACCAACTATATGTCAGTAACCAACTACAGTTGACTCTCGTTAATAACAAACTCAACTGGACCTAGCAAAAGTGTTATATCAGAATTCTGTACTACATGTAAGTAGAGTGTCGGTCCCATTCACTGTGCACATAAATGCAAAGTGGGAACCGGGGCATTTTGTTTGCTATATTAAACCAGAATCTGTATTAACAATGTTTGTAATAACGAGAGTTGACTATGTAAACATTGTTCATGATTTTTTTTTAATTTTTTTTATTGTTCTTGGTAATTGCTTGTAATGGTCTGTAATACTGAAGCGTAGATCTAGAATAGTTGTGAAGTAGCAATAGTACTGTACACAGTGTTCATGTTTTAATCATAATTACGAGTGTAGTAGGCGCTGACAACACCAAGCCACTATCACAGCATTGCGCTTTGTTGAAAAAGTGCAATGCAGCGGTGACATATGCCTACATGTACCTGTACAAAGTAATATTACTTGAAATGGTTCAAAGAAGTAAATGCAGATAAGACAATTTCTTTTCTACCATTAACCCATTCTTGCCACATTTTTTAAACACGATTGGTAATTAAAGGTAAGGGTTAATGGTGTTCTGCCAGCCGAGCTGCTTATCTACGATATTTGCGCTGATTCTGGGATTATTTATGCAAAATAATCCAGTGGGCTCCTTCTATCGGGTCTCTGGTTACCAGCGTCATATTACAAGTTGCTGCAGCCAAATAGCAATGAACAGCGTGGGCCAAATTTCTCCTCAAAATAACTTTGCAATTTCTGAAGTAGGGCTGTGCATCATAACCTGGTACTCGAGTACCGGACCATTGATGTCACGAACCAATTCTAAATGATGGGATCGAGTACCCATAGCCAATTTTACAGGGTGGCTCTAAATAAGTATACCCATTTTAAAATTCATATTAATGCAAAACTACTTAATTTTTCAGAGAAAAACAAATGATTGTGGAAAGGGTAGAATGCCCTCTGCCCAATGGTATAAGATTTATTATGTCATTGCCATGGATGACTGAACAAACATACATTTATAAAAGGCACTAATATCAACCCTGTGACAAGTTGTTTTTACAAAGCTCAGGCAGGTGTTTTTAAGGACAAATCCTTTTGCTGTTGGAAAATTGAGGACAGGGTCGATGAACCAATTTTACTGATCCCTTTCTTTTTGTGGTATACTTTAATACCTGACAATTTTAATGTGCTGTGCCCTTCACGTGGCCACCATTCCTGTTAATGCATAGCTGGCATCTTCGTCTCATGTCTCTTACCTTATCATCCCAACTTGTCACAGTGCTGATGTTAGTGCCTTTCATAACTGTCTTGTTTGTTCAGTCATCCATGGCAATGACATAATGAACCTTATACCATTGGACAGAGAACATTCTACCCTTTCCACAGACATTTGTAATTCTTTTTCTAAAATATTCAGTAGTTTTGCAATAATGTCAATTCTTAAATGGGTATACTTTTTTTAGAGACATCCTGTACATTTACATAGTAGTTTTTCAGACGATCAAAACGAAAAGTTTTGAATGTCATTTGTTGGGAATTTTGAAAATGAAACCAGGCTACATAGTGAAAGAAACCCAAGTATATTTCAAATTGATGAACAATTTGTAACACTGCGGCTCTGCATAAGTGACTGATAATTTATGAAGTTAGCTTTAGTTAACTGCAGCACGCTGTTGAGACTAACAGAAGAGAGATTGTCTGAAATGCAACAAATATCGCTTAATCCCATCTCTGGGCCCACATTTATTCCAGTTCCTTATTGTTTTTAATTGTAAAATTGTATAATTTTTTAACTAGTTTTTAAACAGTTTTTGGCGATTCACCCAACAAATGCGTCACTGGTCACAAGAGCTACCAATCTAACAACATGAATAATATGTTGACACATTGAGCCAAATCTTAAACTCTGACCTGTCGCCACAAAATGAGCTTAACCAGTTCGCGCCGGGATTATTGTAGGGGAGACCGAGCACGGGTGTGGGATTATTTTTTAACAAAACTCGATCTGAGACAGTTTCCGGCCGATATCAGTTGGAAGCACACTCATGATATTTCTGGCCTTGCTCGCTGCTGAAAGATATTTCCGGCCTTGCTCGCGACGTGTTTATTCGTCATCTGTTTTAAATCTCAGGAAAATGTTGCGGATACATACGTCATCCGGCGAGAACTGGGTTAAAGTCGGAAATTGCCATTTTGCAGAACAAAGGGTAAAAGCTCAAATTTGAAGGGGTGGTTGATTTTTTTCATGTAAACCCTAATCTTTAAGTCCTGTTTTACCTTTATCAAATTTTGTTCTTCTGTCAAGCATCTTTGAAACCTATTTCATTCAATTTTTATGATGTCGTTATACAATCACTGTAACACAACTGTAGAATTTTAAATGCCATTTTCTCAATACTCGGTTTTACCGCTTGAAGTAAGTGGGTGTTCTATATTTTCATTACTGAACTCAGTACCCCATTGGAAATCCCTTGTTCTGCAAAATCCAGATATATATTTACATTTTTAAAAACTTTAAGCTACGAGGATGCTCTTTTTCGTTAATTTAAAATCAACTGGTAATGGGGAAGAAAATTCCTCACAGTTTTTAGGTCTTACTACCAGGTCCAGCGATGGGAATAAGTGGTACAATTTAGTCAGGTTTTGTCTCCTTAATTGCAAACAGAAGGGCTCGTCTTGCTGGTTACGATGACAGGAAGGAATGGATGTCATGTCGTGTCGTGTCATGTCATGTCACACTAGGAAAGAGCTTGATGTGATTTTGCATTCAAAGCAGACACAGTAGGATGTGATTTTTACAAAAGATTAAACAAATCACATCCAAATGCTCCAAATTCAGATCCTTAGTCATAATTCACATCCTAGGTTAAGTGGATGTGAACCCTGTGGATGTGGATTTGAATTGTAATGACTTTAACCAAAGATGTGAATTTGGACTGAGGATGTGAATTTAGAGCATTTGGATGTGAATTTAGAGCATTTGGATGTGAATTTAGAGCATTTGGATGTGAATTTAGAGCATTTGGATGTGACTTTGGAAATCTTTTGTTGAAATCATCTCTTTTTTAGTGTCATGTCTTCGACGTAGAAAGAAATAGAGTTTGAGGTGTCTGACTTTTCTCTTTCTTGCAAGCCGTTCCCCTTAGCTTTGCAATTTCGTGAGACAGCCTGCAAGCTGTTAATAGATTTCCTTGAAGACTTGTTGGTCTTCAAAATGAAACTTTATTGTGATTCTAATGGCAGATTTTCCCGTGAATTTATCTCACGGGGGAATCTAGCTGGATAGGCTTAGGTGACTCGGCAGAGATTTGGAAATAAATTTTAGGTGGTAAATCCAACATCAGTAATAACAATTTTTAGTAATACACTACCAAAGGAGATTTGTGGATTTTTAGACAAGTTTTTAGCCTATTTTCCTATTTTAGTCTCTCCTGAACAAAGTTTAGAAAGAGATTATGCAATCCATATTTTCTAAATTGGAGTTATCTAAGCCTAGAACTATTCCTAATGAAATATTTTGTATCTTGCAGTACATATTCAGTATCATGTAGCAGTATAACAGAGATCAGTTTTGGACACAAAATTGCATGAGAAATGGGTCATAAAATGTCTTAATGGAATTAGACAACTAGTAATACGTTTTATGGGTGAATAATTGTGAATGTATTAGTTTTGGTGTATAGAAATAAATACTGCAAACTACTAATTCCAAATTACTTTTGTGTACTCAGTCAAATTATTGATATTGCTCATCTGTCTTGCCCTTGCAGTAGAGTAGACTGTTTGTCATTGTGCATTTTAATTTTTACAAAAAATCAAATGTTTGCAACTTTTATTTAATACATAATTGGCAAACTACCACCTTACAATTTTTCATTTTCCAGAATAATCAAATTTTAATTAAAATGTAAGGCTAACCCCTAACTGTTTTTCATTTTCCAGAATAATCCAATTTTCGCCAATTTTAAATAAAATGCACCTTACAATTTTTAATTTCCAAAAATAATTAAATTTTGTCAAGTTTGCCAATATGGGAGTCGGTAATGGGCTTATTGAGTCAAGTCCGTAGCGTACCCCTGAATGCTGCTTGGTCAACACAACCAATGCAGACGTTCTATAGACGATGTGCCCTCTGACGTCTCGTGTTAACATTTGTATTCAAATGTTCCCGGCAGTATGCGCACACATCGTGTTTTACATAAAATTTGCTTGAAGAGTGACGTCGCAGGTCAGATCGCCTTTGAATTATGTGACCTCTGATGTCGCCTCAACCAAATTTATGTAAAAAATGATGCGTGCTTATATTGACGGGCACATTTGAATATAGATGTAAACAGAAGGCACATCGTCTGTTCTTTTCTTGATTCCCTTGTAAATATTTTAGTCCAGGAAAAATAAGTTTTGACCTAACACAAATTGCAACAAAAATTTTCTCACCACAATGCATTTCTAAAAGGTACCCACAATGACATATTAAAAGTATCTTAAAATTCAAGTAGTGGAAATATGACTAATTTGCATAAATTGTTAATCCCTGCCCCGTAATATATTTATTCCCATATTTGGGTATTTTTTTATATATTTTGTTTGAAAAGTTCATTTTGGTTATTCTACTTTAATAACTTTTTCTAAAGCATACATGTAATAGTGACTGAATAATTATGTAAACATAGTAATTATCAGAACCAATAAATGTGTGCACATTACACTGTCTCCAGATATCATCAAGTAGTCAGTATTGGTGAGCTTCAAATTCACCGAGTTGGTTACTGGCACAGTTATCATATTAAAACCTTATGGAAAATCATATGAACAATGATAACATTGTGATATTGAACCCAGCAAACAAAAACTGGGGAAAATGGTGTGTCCATAAATTGGGGGAACAAGTAGTTAAAGGGTTGCCTAACATGGGAGACTTGAACAAGTTCAAGAAATTCCCCAATTTACATTTTAACGAAGATATGATTATTATAAGCAACAACAATCTTTAATTTGAGGGGGTTTCCTTGAACTTGTTCAAGTCTCTCACCTTAGGCAACCCTTCACCTATATTTTAGCCCAATTTATGGACACCATTTTTCCCAAGTTTGTATTTGCTGGGCTAAATATCACAATGTTATTATTGTTCATATGATTTTAAATAAGGTTTTAATAGGATAACTGTGCCAGTAAGCAACTTGGTGAATTTGAAGCTCGTCATTACTGACTACTGAATGTTCGCCAATTTTATTTAAAATGCAAGGCAAAACCCTTACAAAGTTTCATTTCCCAGAATAATCAAACTTTCGCCAATTTCAATTAAAAGGCAAGGCTATCTATCCCCTTACTAATTTCCAAGATTCTTTTTTCTTTAAATTTTAATTAAAATGCAAGACTAACCCCAACAAATAATTCAGAAAATGTCAATGCAAATAAGTTTATAAAACTCAGATAGCACTTATCTTGTAATATTGAATCAAAAATGTATTTATTAGAAAATTTGCAAATTAATTAAGAACATTGGTAGCAGTTTTTTTAATACAAATTATTTGGCACGACATTTCATTATTATTGCGATGGTTGTTAAATCATACAAATTATTACAATAAAGATGCCAGATTTAATTCTACAAATTTTGTTTACTTCATCTGTGTATATGGTACACTCAATTCTAAGGCAAAAAGAAAATATGTAACTTGGGTTAAAATAACATGAAGTTCAATGTATAACCAATACTTCTTTAACAGTCTATTTATGTAGATGTTACTCAAATAGTACTAAATAAAATAAATGTTGGGCAGTAAATTAAATTGCATTGACATAATTGGTGGGCGAATAAAGGATTCGGTAGAATACAGTCTACGATTTGTACACAATTGACACCCTAACATTCAGATAATTATGAAATCATGACACTTCAACATTTCTTAACACTTTCCTGTTTTTTTCGGACTATAAGGCCGTGGCTGAATTACTTGAGTACTGCTTGAAATTGAGTCTACGCTGCAGCCACTACCATAGACTCATGTGTAGTAGGTAGTGTTCAAAACGGGATACCATGGCTACAGCTACTTATATTGTCAGCCTGCTCATCTTGCTCATCTGCAAAGTTTTAATGGGCAAACACAGGGACAATAGCCATAGACAAGTAATTCGGACACAGCCATACATTTTTTTCTATTAGAATATTTATTTGATAATCAAGTATATATTCGGAACAGCCCTACTACGCAGACACTACTTATAAGGCCACACAACCATTACAGGTAATTATCCTTTTTAAAAACATAAATTAAAGATTGTCAATTATTTTTGAGACGGAAAAAACACACTTTTGCTTGGCTTATGAATCGATGGGCATGAAAAAGCAGAAGACTGACAATGAAAAACAGACAACTATAAAGTTTCAATTCCAACAAGCATTTAAAACATAAATTTCATCCATTTTTGGCAATGACTTCCTGTAGCACAGATTTCCATGAATTTTATAGGGTGTGTTCATCAGACGTTGATGAAAAAGTAGGATAAAAGTTAGACTTTTGCAGGCTTTCGGTCTGCCATGTCTACAGCATCATTTGTTCTGTCCTCATGGCTGTTGTGCTCCATCTGACCTCTTGAAAGTACAGTTACCGTACTACTGTGCCCAATGTGTGTTATTACATACAAGAGTTGTGGGACAAAAACAAGTTTAAAAAAGAAGGAAATAGTAGAAATTTCAAGAAAAAGTCTGGATAAGTAGGAATACTTGAAAACCTGGGATTCAGTTAATATCCGAACACAAAAAATGAGGAGAGATGTCCATTTCACAAAACTCATTCCCAAATAAAATACAAAGATTCTTATAATTTTTAAACTACCAAGCAAAGTGGAAACAGTAACTACGATTTGCAGTTATCCTACATCTGCAGTATTATAAGGGACAATATAACATTTGTCAGTTGTACATTTGTATCGTTTGAAGCGGCCAAAATAAAATAAAAATTATGCTTGACCTGATTAAGTTTTGGCTCTGTGAATGCTACAAATTCCGGGAAAACAATATTCTAACATTTCAATTTCAATTCAAAATTAGCTGAGTCACAATTTGAATTGCGACTGATCTTTCTTTAAGGGCGCACTCTCAGTCAGTACATTGCAGCTATAGTCTGGGAGCCAAGTTTGAAAAGAAGTTTATTTTTTAGTTCGTACATGGAAGGTGAGTGTCTCTGGAGTATTTTAAGACCGGGTGTAAGCATCCAAGGTGGCAGCAAGGTACTGTAATTCACCGATCTCTCAAGGTACTCCCGCCTTGCTAATCACATCCAAAGCAGAATAATTTCACAGAGAGTTCTGAATCATTAATATCTTTACAACAAGTAAGCTTTTCAACAGTATTTTGATTGGTTACTTTTTTGATAGCTGCAAAAGTTACCCCCTTTAAGCCTTGGTACATCTTAACAATTTTAATTTTTTGTAATAAACTAATTCTATTGACAGATTGTTGAACAGCTGTACTGATTTACAATTAGACAGACTTGAACACAAAGAAACAATTACATAGGTTAATTTTCTTTTAGAAAGAGAAAAAAAATGCTGTGCATATCAGAAAATTAAAAGGAATACTATTTGTTTGAAAAACTTTATTGGAAAACAGGGTGTCCCAACACTTTTTGTTGAGGGCCATACTCCTTTTAGTAATAATCTATCACCCTTTAGAAGCATTAGACCTCTGTTATAATCATGTCTTGTTGCTTTTCTGGGCAAATTTTTGCAAAATCGGCAAGAAACTGGCTGCAAAATCACTGATTAGATTGTGCAACCTGAAAACCCAGTTTGCAACTTTATGTTTTAACATTTGCCTCATTAGGATGGCACCACAAAAAATTCAGACGGCAATAGATAACATCAAATAAATGAACAAGCCAATGTGGCCATAAATTACATGGATTATTAGAACTTGTGCCAAACATCGAGCAGACACGAATATCACATATTAAACACAATGAAAGAAAGATTGTTGCAAATTGGGCTTTCAATCAGTGATTTTGCAGCCAATTTCTTGCTGATTTTGCTCAATTTTTTTTTTTTTTAAATATTTTAAGTTGATGTTTATCTGTTTATCTATTGATTGCTGGCAGGGGTCTGGTTGTGCACATTTTGATGAAATGTTTACCCGCTCAACGTAGAGTGGGCCATTAGATGATAATGCACAGCGCGACTTAATACCCTTTTTTGAAGAGCTGGTCACATATATAACAATTACAAATCTTCATCCATCGCAAAACTACTCCAAGTACCATAATTCTGGTATAAAAAAGATATAAATATTATTTCTTTATAAAAAGGAATCACGTATAAAGACAATTTGTCATTCTGAATGAATCTGCTCTTCCAATGATCACAATTATATACATACATGTACATTGGCTTACAATAGTGACACTTACTACATACGTTAGGTAAAAGTGTAAAACAGATTTCCAAGTAAAAATATTAATCAATACAAATCTATCATTAAATATTTCACTCATACAATTCCATTTCAAAGGCAACAATATTAAGGCAGTACGAAACAATTTGAATAATTGCAAACTCAACATCAGAATATAAGTGTGAACATATAGATATCGAGGCGCACATTTGAAAACAGTTAGGATTTAATAATGGTCGAAACAAATCTCGCAAATATCAAGGTTTCTAAACTTGCGACTGTGTAGCCAAAATGGGCAAAGTTTAACCAGTTCATGTCAGGTTGATTTTGACATTGATCGGACCCAGGCGCGGGATTGTTTTTCACGAGCCTCGATCCGAGATGGGTTCAGGCCGGCTTACCCCAATAGTTTGCCACTATATATTTTTGGCCTAAACAAAATGAAGCCTTGCCTACTTCATCAATACAACACCATCAAAGTATTAGGTTCCTGTCTACGACATTGCAAGGCGATCCCAATACATTGCCAAGACCAAATGATGCCTTTACTTCAAATTCAATTCAACAAGATTCTTCTACTGAGGTGATCTGGAAGGGTTTCGAACCTGGCACCTACTACTTGAAAGCACAAACCACTTGAACACGACAACACTGGTGTTGTCCCAATGGCAGTCATGAATTCATGCATTGACCTTTCTCTCACTTGCATTGACTGTTGTCAAAAGAGATACAATATAAGCATTCATCTAATAAATCAGAGCATTCTCTGGACGGAATGATTTGTAAGCACGTTTCAAGAACTAAGAGAGAAACCAAGTAATTTCAGTTCTAGCTGTATGAAAAAACGGGAAGCTGGCATCGCAACTGGGATTTAGACCAGGAGTACAGAAAGAGTATAGCGATACCCATCTGAAGATCCAGTTAAATAGATCTAGATCTAATCTAGTAATTAGATTTAGTAAATTCCAACCTGTTACTTGGATAATGAAGGAGTTACGTTGGTGTTGAATCGCTTTACTTCCTGTTAGTGTAACCACCAGGCACAGATCCTCTGCCCATCTGACTGCTTGGCAAGTTGCCGTTGCCATTGCCAACAGCCGCGGCAGGTGCAGCCTGTTTTTGCCTGGTAGCAGCCGACCGTGGCATCCCCATCTTCAAGATGTTCTCCGACGACGTGGGAGGAAGCACCGGGGAGGAGCGGTTGTGAGCTTCCCCTTCCGAGGAATCCCTGGCACTGCCGGAGGAGCGGTCCCAGGAAGGCATCCGGGCGTGGCCCCTCTCGGCATTAGCAGGGCCCCTCTCAACATCCTTGGGAGCCAGGAGCCAATTAGAGTCCAGCTGCCGGGGCTTGTTGTCCAACGGACTTGGTGACGACGGGCGTGGCTCCAAAATCTCTGGCTCGCTGATTGACGATGCGGGGGAGGGTTGCCGCGGTGACAGGTGGCTAGGCGACCCCGCCCCTGGCAGTGACCCTACCCAGTTGTAGTCGGACAGCGCGCTCGGGGACCGGACCACGTTGGCCCCGGACTGCCTGGTCACCTCCTGAATGGGCGTGGCCACTCCGCCCCATCGCTTGGCGGGATTGTGGGGGCTCTCCGGGCCCTGGCTAGGTGGGTACTTTGGGGAGGCCAGGTTGTTGAAGTCGGCAATGTTGTCAGGCTGGGTGGGCTGCTGACTGGTGGCAGTTTGACGCTGAATGTGTTGGCCAATTACATTGATGATCTCAGTGCACTGTAATACAACAAAGGGTATTCAAGTTGTTTCAGGCAATGCAGAGTGGAACCTAACACACAGGGAAACCTAAAGACAATAGTGGCATCCATGAGCAAGTTCGGTCCAATTCAATTCAATTCAGGTTTATTAAATACCACCAAAAAGAAAGTCAAAGATTTATATAGTTTGGTTTACAAAAAAAGAAATAAAAAAATACATTTACAAAATATTTTCAGGATTCACAATAGTACAAAAAAGAATAGAATAGTATGAAAATTACAAAATATATAAAATATAAGAGAACCAGTGATGGCCTACACAAAAATTTTAAAGTAAACAAAAATTACAAATTGATTGATTTGTGAGTTATGGAAATGCTGAATTCAGCATCTGTAACATGGATGGTACTGGTGAGTTTCTGTATCTCTGAGTTCTTATTTGTAGATTCTCAAGTTGGTTGGTGACTAGACTTATTTTTGTCAATTTAGATGTCAATCGAATGCTGCATGATTTGACTTAGCTAGTTTCTCTAGTCACTCGCAAGTTACGTCATGAAAAGGTAAACTAGGGCAAGTTTTGTAAATATTTTCGTTAAATTGTAGGTTTCGTATAATGATGATAACTCTTCGTAATAATATAATTAATAATTTTCTGCACTAAAGTTAAGTAGAGAAAATAATTAAAATAACAGGGAAAAAATGGCGTGCCAACATTTTGCTTTATTTTTTAACAACTTGAAGGCTTGTCTGCTCACAAAATAGATTTGACATAGTCAATCGACACATGCGTGAATTTGAATCGGAAATTTACAAATGGGACTAGGTCAGCAGCATTCAAACTTGATTAATAGAAAATTCAATTTGAGTCTGAATGCATCTTATCTAAAGGTTTATCACTGCTGTCTGATAAGATATGAAGGTGTGCCTGGTGACGATAGCAATATGATAAAGAATTATGATCAAACCAAGTGACAACTTTCCGGTTTTGTTAGGTTCTGAAAACAACCAACGAAACTCTGCTGTGCCAGACAGCAACACATTATAAACTTTAGATTTAATTCACTAACCAATAAGAACACAAAAGAACGTAAGGAGAACTCGAACCTGGAACCCTGGCAAACGGTTGGAATGCTCTACCAACAAGTTAATCCACCCTTTTGTTGCAAATCTCCCGATTTGTTCATTTTATTGTCAATTTCATGCTTTACCTTTAATAAACTAAAATTGAATTGTATAATTCTACCTGGTTGGTCTGGATCCTCGTGACCTTCTGCACCATCAAGTTTCCACATTTCAGGTCCACGTATTGCCGCCCGTCGTTGCCTCTCAGGTGACGCGAGGACACCACTTCGTGGAAGCCGTGGGTCACAAGTATCTCCTGGAAAGCCAAACGGACAAAGGGGAGATTCATTGTCAGCCAGTCACTCCAATCTTTCTTTGCAAAATTAATAGATTCTGGGTCCACTTTTTTCTGTACCTATTGCATGTGATATATTATACATATAGAGTGACAAATAAGGTCACTAGTGCACGTCTATGCGCCCCGAGGGACTGTGAGTGACCAGAAGAAGAAGGCTCCTATTTGCAAAGTCCGAGGGCCAAGAGAAATAGGACCCACTTCTGGTAAGCTATGCCAGTTTATGTGTGTTTTATAACACAGAAAATAACATTTTGAATGGAGTATCTGATATTTGCCAGACGCTGCCATTTGGTTTTTTATGAGCTTTGGCAACCTGTAACCAGTCCAAAGTTTGGAATATAGTGCCCGATCAGGTGATGTCTTGATTATGAAAAGCAATCATACATTGTAAGTACTGCTGGGCGAGTAATGCGAGTACTCGCGAATAGTTTGTGCTACTCGTTGTATTACTTGTGATTTTTCATCTACTCAAGTACTCGTCCGGGCATGAATAGAACAGGTTCTCACGAGTAGCATTTTACTTTTACAGTGTTAACTTAGAAAAAAGTACTACTTTTCAGTTTCTGCACTAAAGTTGTCATGATGTAAATGAAGCTAGCAATCAAGGAATTGTTTGCTCCACCTCACTCTCCCCAGAATGTCACTCCCAACAAATACGTTTTAGGTAAATGACCCAATACGTTGCTGAATGATGGGTTGTCACATTACATTGTACATGTACTAACAGGTATCAGTCAACTACTAAACAACTCGTGAGCAATTTCCTTGCGAGTACTCGAGTAGCAAAATCCACTACTCGCCCAGCACTAGTTTAAAGACATTCTTAATGATACATGTACTTGAATTTGGGAACTTCAATGCAAAAGTGGACGTGCGTCGTTCTATTACCAAACTTATTTTTATTAAGAAGTTTATTTTAATGCTGTGGAATTTTGGTAGTCATTTTGGCACTTTGTTTTTGCATGAAAAAAGCAAGTGTTATTTTGATTTTTTTAAAGCAGATGTTTGGAGATGTTTGATGATTTGTTTCCTATATGTGACCCGCTCTGCAAAAATGAGTCTGATGTCGGAAAATACATTTTTACGTAAAGGGCCGTTTATTGTGACAGAGGAAATGTTTCTTTCAACAAATATTATTTTTGCTTTAAGGCATTTTGGTTTCTCCGACATCTATATTTTCAGATCTGATCGGTTGAAAGGATTGTTTTGATCCCTAAATAAAATTTAATACAGGTTTTGTCATTCTCTTACCATAGCGTCTGATGAAGCACTACAATTGTAAATCCTAATTTCTTTTCAAAGACATTTTGAGTATAACTGAGAAAAAGCAAATTTCCCAAAATTGTAAAAGACCGATGCATTACACTACAGAGTTGTGGCATATATCAATTGAAAGCTTATTTCCTGCTTTTTCTGACCAACTGTAAAATAGAAAAAAAACACCAATTTTTAACACATCAGACTCATTTGTGCAGAGTGGGTCACATATGTTTTAACTTGTACCAAATTAGATGAACAGACTGTTTACCAAAATCTTGCCTCTAGAGAATGTGTGATTAATTTGATAATTTGATTGATTGATAATTAAAATGGTAGCATGTTAATTTCACCCTAATGATGTAAGGGCACTAAACAAAGATATGGTTGAGAAAAATGGCAAATACAGAGTATGCAAATTGTAGCACAACATTGCCAAAACAACAAAGGGTTTTTTTTGTTTTTTTGTTTTTTTTTAGTTTAGTTTAGTTTAGTTTAGTCACTACATCATTTCAAGGGATCTTCTTTGAGAAAAATCCACCCTAAATGCTTTGATTTTACAGAGTAATTAACAGCACAGAGTTGACATAGGAACATCTCTGAAGTGTAACGTCAGTTATCTTGGAATTGATTGGAGATCCTGTAATACTCACATGAGAGTGTGGGTGGAGGAAGTGTACTCCTGTTCTGTTGATGGCAAGCAAGCATCCTCCACCAATACGAGAGTCCGAAACATGCTGACGTATGGAAGAAAAAAAAGGGGCAAAACCAGTAACACAATACAAATATCATTATAATCAAAGGTCATCTTTGGGGGACACTTTCTACTACAAAACTGTAGATGTCTATCTACATCACCATGTTTTTGCCAAGGAAGAATTTCCATGCTAAGCACATTTTTGTGCTTACAAGTTTTATGAAATTAGCCCCTTGTTGTTTCAGTAACTGATCAAAGATTCCCTCCTTACCACCACGTCAAAAAAGCTGGACCCAAAGAGCTGCCACTTGATGAGCGTGTTGACAAACTCTGTGCGGGCCAGGTGGGGGCTCATGGATTCCAGCAGTGGGAGCTCAGCGTGGATCAGGTTCAACCATTGCTGGCTGTTCATGTAGTTGACCACGTTGGCTGGTAACAGGTCTGGCAGATCCTTCCTACCAACAACAAACAACACCGCAATGAAACAGCAAAACAATTTTCAAGTTGACTTGAGACTGGTAAACGGGAATTGTAAACGATTTATGAATACTTGGGAATTATTTATGGTGACATGAGGTAATGATTTGTAATAATGATCACTTGTGTTGACTTATGATGACTTGAGATTCACTCGTAATGATTTGTAATTATGATGACTTGCGATGACTCCCGATGGACTTGTGATATAATTATTATGACTTGTGACGACTTCAGACTGAATTGTAACAACTTGTAAAGATAATGACTTCCAATGACTTGGGATAGAATTATGACGACTTGTGATTGACGGATGACGACTTGTGATTGACTACAAAGTACTCACACTGTTGGTATCTGGACCTTGTCTGCTGCTCTGTGAATGAGAACAGCCAGTCTGACTATCTTAGATTTCTGCTGCTCAGTCAGAGTGTGGAATTCCAAGACAAGCAGACGACCGCTTTGATAATCAGGTAAGACCTGGATGGAGGGAAACAAAGACAAATTTGATTGTTGTTTACGGTTTATAAGGCTAATCCGTGTAGCATGTCAATAGCACACAAAAAACAGAACCAACATTTTAGATTGTGACCGAGTTTTATGTTTGGCTGTATCACACTGTCCATGGTTGGCAAAATCACGCAGCTTTTATTTAATACTGTAGCACTGATGTCAGTCAGCCAACAGGGGGCACCAGCGCAGACACTGTAGAGTAATACTGGTAGCATTGGGGGCCCTGCTGGTCGGCTGGGGAGACCCATTGCCAGAGGGCGCTGGCGCAGTAGGAATCCTTGTTTTGTTAAAACAGCGTGCCGAGCGTGGTCAAAAGTAGGCAATCTCGTCTAGGAAAGTGTTGAAAATAAACGGCCAAGTGCCCAGAAAATCTGAAGACTATAGTGAATGTCTGTAAATTCCTTCGTCTGGTGTGTGAAGAACCCAGGATTCAGTGGACATTACAATACGTTAATTTTAAACTGAGCTTTAGGCAAAAAGGTATGAACAATTGGTAACAAAAATCATGAAATTTACTTTACATATGTTGGCATTTTAATCTCTTCCCACAAGATTACACACAGATACAAAAAATACACTGAACATCATTTTAAATGGTGCAAGTCCTACGCATGGTGCAAGTCCTACGCATGGTGCAAGTCCTACGCATGGTGCAAGTCCTACGCATGGTGCAAGTCCTACGCATGGTGCAAGTCCTACGCATGGTGCAAGTCCTACGCATGGTGCAAGTCCTACGCATGGTGCAAGTCCTACGCATGGTGCAAGTCCTACGCATGGTGCAAGTCCTACGCATGGTGCAAGTCCTACGCATGGTGCAAGTCCTACGCATGGTGCAAGTCTACGCACTTTTTCATGAAATCGGCTGCAGGACGAATTGAAAAAATTCAAAACTTTAAATTGATTGTTCACAACTTTCCTGGCCTAATTCTCTCAACAAGCAGTGATACCTGGTTGTAGATGACTGCCGATGCAAATTCATTACTGACACTCATAGGTTGATACCACACCACTTTCTTGAAGAGCAGCGCGTACTCAAAACCTTGATTGTCAAAATGGGTAGTCACGTCCATCAGGTAGTCTGACAACTGCAAGGGTACTACTTTGTTCTCTGAATCAGGGGGAGGGAAAAAGAGTATTTCTTGTCATTCAGTATACGTGATAAGTATTTTGTAAGCCTCGCAGCCGCTCCAGAAAAAGGCGATATAAGTCGCGCCGTGCATTTATATTAATGGTCTGCTCAATATTGACAGGGTGAAATTTTACAACAAAATAAGATTTTCTCTTTTTTGGTTTTAAAGGTAGTATACACCATTGGTAATTGCTTGAATTATCATGAATGGCTAAATTTTTGGGGTTGTATTTTATAGTAAATATCATTTAACTGACCTTTCCAAAGTTTTACAATCATGGATGCCGAGAACAGCACGAAAACCAACAATTGTTTTCAACCGGCGTCATGCAGTGGTTCTTATGTTGTTCTTGTTTTTTGGACAGCGATCGTGATTGTTTTTTTATAAAATTCAATTTTTCGGATCATTTATAAGATGTCTAGCGCAATCATTTTGCTGGATGTCTACAATCTTTATTTACTTTTCAATAAGTAAGATATTTCTTGACAATTCGGTAGTAAAAATGTTTAATATCTGCAAATGGTTTATCCTAACTTTAAAACAACAATATCTGTAACCAAGAAAAGTCCACCAGTACTTACTTTGGTGCACCAACCCAAAGATACCAAACTCTTCCATGGTAGCCAGTTGCTGTATGCCCATCTCGGTGCACAGTTGCTCCAGAATGTCTAAGACCACTGAGCTGTTGGAGACTTTGGCCGTAGTGCCCATGTTGCCTGGGAGACGGACCTGCTGGCGACGGACTAAACGACCAGCCTGAGAGAAAAACAAACAAACAGAGGGAAAAAGAAAAGAGGGCAAAAGCGAACATTTGAATGAGTGAGTTTTTAGGGTTTAACGCCGTACCAGCATCAATGGCCATATTCACGGCGGGAACAAATTTCATTCAACAATTTTTTATTTCATTCAACAATTAATGTGAAGAAGTTACAGTTTTAGAGGTGGGAGGAAAACCCCAGAAGAATATCCTGGGGAAAAACCCACGGAGTCAGGCAGGGACTGAAAACCCAATCCACATATTGGCCCAGGCCGGATTCGAACCCGGGTCATAGTGGTGGAAGGCGAGGAAAGAACCGCTACACCAACCAGACTCCCCGCGAACATTTGAAAGTGTGGTCGATTATTTTGGTTTTTATATGTACCTTAATCTGTAAATAAATTAAGTCCTGTTTTACTTTTACCCTTCTCCGATTTTGTTCTTCTGTCAAACATCTTTTCAACCTATTTCATCCCATTTTTAATGAGTCGTCATACATTAACTGTAACACAACTGTCGGATTTTAAATGCCATTTTCTCAAGAATCAGTTTTACCACTTAAAGTTAGTGGTCTATAATTACGTTACTGAACTCGATACTCTTTAATGTTGTATGCCATTAGAAAGCTGTTATTCTGATCCAGATATATTAATTCTTAAAAAGTCTGACTTTAAGTTCATTTTGTGTTGACAGGTCACATATGGTTTAAAGTCTGTTCCCATTTGACTTTTTATTGGTTGAACCCTAACATGACATGCACAATACCACAAACAAGTCTGCCTTCATAGTCCTTCATGTTGTATCGGCAGCTTGCGTTCTGAACAACAGCGCACAGTACGCGACTAAGCAAGGATACACTGGCTGACCTAGCCATTCTGGCGTAAAGAAATCTGAGAGTTTGGGCAGGTAAAAAACCAGCCAACCATATTCATCATCCCAACCTCAGCCTTGGACCCTCTTACCAGGAGATTCTCCACCTCCTGCGGTCCGGGCAGCAAGCGCCGTCCACCGTGCTGGAAGCTCCTGCGTAGGTTAAACAGGCAGACCCCCGCCATGCCGCCGTACTGGAACTCAGCCGTCTGGGCAACCATGGTGAGATACTGGAACAGGTAGGGCTTGAGGGTGGGAGAGCACTGAAAGAAGGCCGCCAGGAGGGAGAAGAATCGCCAGGCGTGGAGGAGGCTCAACCTGGGCAGGTGAAACGAATTGACAGAAGGAACCGCTTAGAGCAACACTGATGACTACTGTGCACATATCCACCAAAGAGGTACTCATGGCGCAGTACATGATTATCATTTGTACACTTGCTCATCGGGCCAAAAAAAAATGTTTTAACGATCATCTCAGCTCCCTGGCTCGGACAGCTAGCTTGACCAAACAACTACTATCTCTGCTCACACAAAGTTGAGAGAAGGAACCACAGTCCACAGCTACTTGAGCAACATTAACAAAAGTGTAATTTTACTGTTAGATACTGGAACAGGCAGTAGTGCAGTGGCCGAACCTGAAAAAGGGCTCTATTTTATACCGGAGGTATAACAAGCTGAGATCTCTGAGAACCAACTGGATCTCTAGTTTTTGAAAGTTATATAGGACTTGAGGATGTTAGGCACACATTTTGTGCAACTTTCTACTAGTGGACATCTCTTTTTTGTTTAAGTGAACAAAGAAATAGGCAAGGCGGGACTTGATGAACCTGCGACCTCCGGAATACCAGACCAGTGCTCTAGCTGCCAACTGAGCTATCTTGCCCTATATTGGAGATCTCCCAAATTGTCAGTATCTTTGCTCGAGGGCGCTAGTCGGTATATCCTATCCTCGTTGAGTGATCCCCACAATGTCGCCTAATTCCTAGGTTGTATCATAAAAATTGTGCGTGATCCCTGGCTAAACGACATTCTGGTGTTTATGACTTCTGACTAGCGCCCTCGAACAACGATACTGACAATTTGGGAGACCGCCAACATAGGACAATATAGCTCAGTTGGTAGAGCGCCAGTCTGGTATTCCGGAGGTCGTAGGTTAAAGTCCCGCCTTGCCGAGTCAGTTTTCCTTTTGGTTTATTTGTGTATTCCTTTTTTTTGTTAATTATAATTAATTGTTGGGTTAATTATAAAAATGCACTTCTTTAGAAATTTTCTATGCTTGAGGTGCTGCTTGCTGTGATGTCATTTCAGAAAAACTGTTCAGTTTCAGGGTTTTCTATTCAAACTATGGACCCAAAATTTGCCCACTGAAAACATCGGTGTGAAAGGTTTGCTCATGGCTTTACTGTCATGTACTGATATAACTGAATCACTGAAGAAAAGAACATTAATTACGACAGCAACATTTTTAAAATTCTGGCAACTTTTTGAGCTGAAATTAAAACAAAAAGCATAAAAACAAAACAAACACCAAAATACCATTAAAAATGGCATGAAAAAGTAAACAAGCTTAATTGCATAGGCACTATAAAAGTCCACATATCCACCAAATAGGTGCTCACAGTGAAAATTCCCAAAAGACCAGCCGATCAGCTCCCTGGCGCAAGTAGCTAGCTAGCTTAATCATACAACAATTATCTACTTTACACACAGGTACTGATTTACTCTAGGATGGGGATGCAATGACTAAAAGTGTCTTGCCCATGGACACACACTACAGCCCCAGATTGAACCCTCAATAGTGACAAGGAAGAAACTATTATTGACACTTAAACGCACAAAGACAGTCCTTCCTTCAACTTTCCTTGATAGCCAGTCCTGTTCATTGGCTAACCAATTTACAATTTTACGAAATTGATGAATTAACAAGTGAGAGTACCTTAATTAACCCTTTCAATACCGCATTGTTTTATGGGGTCACACTGCCCTGTACCGCATTCTTTCACACAACGCACTGTTTTATGCAACTTGCAGCGTTTACTATTTGTAAACCTCAATTTTCCATTTGAAGACTTCGTTTTACCCAAAATCATTGTGTATATTATTTGTAGGCAATGAAATGGTCTTTCATAGTTGTTATACAAATAGAACAAAATGTAGTTATATAAAAATACACCAGCGACACCAGCTACCCAAGGCCCGGCGCGTCAAACGGCACCCCGTCCACCACCAGCACCCCGTCCACGGCGGGCCGTTGTAGTAGCACTATGACCAGGCATATCAAAGTCAAACGACGATGTAGACATGGAAGAAACTTCACTAGATTCATTGGAATCCTCACTAAGTTCCTCTTCAGAACTTTCCAAATCTATATCGGAGTCACTATCAGCAAATAACTATGCTAGTATTTCCGCGTTACGATCAGCCATAATGGTGATATTTTGTCCAACAAAAACAGAAGAAGATTTGTTGCGTGTGTTTTTCTCTGAAAATCGTAATGGAAACCCCACACGCGTTATACACCATTGTAAAGCTAGCTCAATTGACTTCCTGACTATATAAAATTCAACAACAGAGGGCAGCAAACAAAAATAATGCAGCTTCTCGAAAACAGAGGCACTCTGTTGTCGAGTAAACTCGACATTGGTACGGAAGCACACTGCGTTGCGCTGTCGAGTAAACTCGACATTGGTATTGATAGAGTTAATAACCTAAATTACCCCGAACGCATCAAACTCCTACTGCATGTTTTGTTGGAATTTGTTGGGATGGGTACTTTTAGCCTTAAATTGATTGGGCTTTAATACATTGGATTAGGTACATCGCCATCAGAGTCCAACATTTGGATTGTAGAGTTTACCAAGGATGTGTACGGTTCCTAGTAAAGCACACTGGGGGAACCCAACTATGGTAGACATGTCACTCACTTTTTGGTGCTGGTGTTTCTGGTTGTCTGTTTGATAACATGACAGTAGATCTCGTCGCATATCTCACGATGTCCAAAGCAAGCCTTGAAAATTAGAAACAGTCAACAAAACAAAGTACTAGTATTATTTATTTAAAAAAACGAACAATGAAACATCATTCCCATCAGGGCTCATCCATATTTAAGAAATAACAGTGTGAGAACCTGGTCTTCATTGCATGATAATGACCGGGTTGGATTGAGCCGATTGATGCCAGCTAATGTGTGTATATATACTGTGTTTACCTTAATGATGAAGACGACTTTTCCATACAGTGCCTGCTGTAGCTGGGCGTCTTTCTTAACATGCAGAGGATAGTCGCCCATGATCTGCATCAGAGCTGCGGAAGACCAAAATCATCAAGCCGATATTAATTCCTCACTGCACCGGATTATACACATTACTGCACAGCAGCCTTTGTCCAGCCGGTGCACTGCACAATGGACCAGAGCGTTGAGCCGTCACACAGGCCAAGTGCTGAAGCACTAAAGCATTCTGGACAGATTAGTGGGCCATGATTATCCGCTTGTCAAGGGGTCAACAATAAAGTACGATGTCAGATGTCGCACGCATTCTGAAATCGTGGCGCTCGTGCGATTTTGGTAACACTATTGGGCAAGGATCCCGAAATGTGTGCGTACTACCTGAGCATGACCAGCACAAGCCTCGTGCCAAGTACCGCACCGCCACCTCACAAAACGGTTGTCACTGAATTAGTCTAGTAGCAGCTTAAAGTATAGGGTCTTGTAACTAGGTTCAGTTGTTAGTGGACGTGAACAAACGTGTGCTTGTCCACACCCTATTTTGAAACTGTCTTCAATGTTAAGTCCTGTTCCCTTTGGACTTTTTCTTCTGCGGCCTTGCGGAAACTTTTGTTTATTGACCTTGCGAAGCTAGCAGAATGTCACAATTTGCTGGTGCTGATGACTGAGCGGAAACTATCCACGGCCACTTTCGGCCTGGTAGTTTTACATCACCGTTGTGGTATTAGTTGACAGGGTCGTTAATTAGTCTACCCAGGTTCCTATTGGATTACATTTTGTCATTCTACAGAAAAGTCGCGGTACATTAACAAAAAAAGTCCAATGGGAACACAGCTAAGGGAATACACAACATTTGCCAACAACAAAAAACCAAACTACCAAATTATTATGAAATACCTCACTGGGCTGTTGGTGAATAAAACATCCTGTAAAATTATGGTATTTTACATAAATTTCCAATCCTGGTCGGCATTGGAATAAACTGGCTTATTTCAAATTAGTTAGGCCACATTGAAGTGCTTTGAAAACATTTGTGATAAAGCGCTATATAAGCACCACACATTATATCAAGCCATAGCCAAGTAATTCGGACCTGGGCCCAATTTCATAGAGCTGCTTAACGGACGATTTTTTGCTTAAGCGGGGTGTTTAAGCGAGTTGGAGTTGGAGCTCCGGCGAGTTGGAGCATCCCACCGACAACAATCATGCTCTACCACCGCTCCTTCAAGTATGTCTAGCGCTGCGGTATTTGTCAAAAGGGAACCCTTTAGGACCTCCTCAATCACTGCTTTCTCCTCGATGTATGAGGTAGCCAGTGCCAGATCCATTTCTGCAGTAAAGGGGGGGGGGGGGGGCCATTTGGGCTTTGCCCCGCCCGGCGCAACTTTTTACGCTGTTGGTTTCGTCCGCCATTTTTATTTTATTTTATTTTGGGGGAATTTTTTGCTTAAGCAGACGATCGAAAATATTGCGCGCGCAGTTTGTTTACGTGCTTAAGTTAGCAACCGCTGGTGAAATACGTTTACGCTTAAGCAAATTTTTCTGCTACAGTAAGCAAAAAAAATTGCTTACCGTTAAGCATCTTTATGAAATTGGGCCCTGGCCTTTTACCTAGGAAGCATTCTAGGGAGACTTTGTTGATGGCTCCCACAGGGAATTCCAGCAGGGAAACCTGTATCGGGGAGTTGGTGTAGGAAACAGCGTCTAGGTACTGGGTGTAATCCTGCTCGTCCACTCCAATGGACTTCTTCTTGGCTGAAAAATATACGCAAAAGAAATAAGTAGTGAATTTGAGTCCTATAATATAAAGTAATTAAAAAAGTCCTTTCATAATGCCAGTCACAACTAGATGAACAATGACAAAGGAATGCTTTTTATTTAAATTCACATCTACTGAATATGAATTTGGATTTTAACGACTTAGAGGTATTATACACCATTTGCAAACATACAAAACTAAACTAATGAATTATTATTAAATACCTTACTTGACTGTAAGTGAATAACTGTCTCAAGCATCCTGTGAAATCACGACATTTGTTGTGATGTGGTTTACAAGAAAAGTTGAATTTGTTATCAGTTTTAAACGATTGCCGACCCAACTATTTTCAAACACTGCCCCCAATTTATTAAATTCACTGAAGAAAGTAGAGGAACCAGACTGCAAGAACTTTTTTCTTGGTTTTTCCAGCTTATCTGGACACAAAACTTTAAACAGAAGGAAGATGTGAATTTAAAGCATTTTGGATGTGAGTTTGGAAATCGTTTGTTGAAATCTCATCCTGCTAAGAACCGTGTCCGCTTTGAATGCAAAATCACATCATGCCTTTTCCTAGTGTTGGTTTGCTTCTTCCAGTCCACAGAAGGCTCCTAGCAGTTTCTAGTTTATGTAATGTTGTATTCTTAACTGCAAGGAACACTCACAGTTCTTCTTCCGCGACTTCTTGAAGTTACCCATGAACTTGAGAGAACCTCGGATGGAGCCGTCCTCCCTCCTCTGCATCACATACCTGGGAGTTCAGAGAAAAATTTGCTTCAATCTTTTGGAATTTAGGCAAAATTGTTACAGGCCTCAGGTCTACAGGTTAAGTTTATACCCAAAGGGCAATTCAAAAAATGTTCAACAACAGGAAACCAAGCTTTTATTTTAGCTGTACCTACTTTGTGGAATATACCGTATATAATTATAAAATTGTAGTTGTTCCCAAGGCAAATACTTTAAGATATTCTTCCAGTTTCTTCCCACATACTGCCTTACTCTGAAATTCACTTCCCACATCTTGCTTACCATCCAGTTATAATTTGTCCCAATTCAAACGTAATATTTATTGTCATCTTTATACGCTATGATTTCCCTTTTGTTTATTTCCTTTTTTATGTAACCACCACGTTGAGTGGCCTGGTGTGGGCCCTATGGTTGGCTACTTCCCATACAAAAAAAATAGAATAAGTATTAAATAATAAATTCAACAAAATCTTAAATCCGCAATTTACACTCAAAACTTTCCTTTTTTAGGAAAGCATTTTGAAATTGTCCTTTTTTTAATAGAGTGAACCTGTATTTTCAATGCCTACTGAAAAACAAAAAAACTATTTCTTAAAAGTAGGATACACCATTGGTAACTGCTTGAAGTATGAGGAATAGGTGGATTTGGAGGGTTGTATTTTATAGCATATCGTTTAACCAGCTCGCGCCGGGATTCTTGTAAGGGAGACCGAGCACAGGCACGGGATTAATTTTAACTAAACTCGATCTGAAGCGGGTTCAGGCCGTTTTTATCAGGAAGCACACCCATGACATTTCCGGCCTTGCTCGCTGCTGACAGACATTTTTGGCCTTGATCATGGCGTGTTTATGCGTCATCCGTTTTGAATCTCGGAAACTTTGAGCGTGTATATACGTCCTCCGGCTCGAACTGGTTAACTGACCTGTCCAAAGTTTTACAATCATGGATGCTGAGAAAAAAGCAAGAAAAAATGGCATTTGTTTTTTAACTGGCATTGAGCAGTTGTTTTTTGCTATAGTTGTCTGTCAATCAGGATTGTTTTTATATACAATTTCAATTTTCGAAACAATTACAGGATATCTAGCAAAGTCATTAAGATATTTTTTAGTAATTCGGTAGTAAACATTTTTGATAACTGCAAATGGTGTATCCTACCTTTAACCAGTTCGCGCCGGGATTATTTTAACATCGCCGAGCCGACGGGCGGGATTATTTTTAACGAAACTCGATCCGAAGCGTGTTCAGGCCGATAGTGCTGGGTAGCACACCCACGCATTTCCGGCCTTGCGCGCTGCTGACATACATTTCCGAACTTGAACTTGGCGTGTTTATTCGTCATCCGTTTTGAATTTGGGGAAATTTGTGCGTTTATATACGTCATCCGGCGCGAACTGGTTAAAGCATAACACCCTAAAGCGCTTATATCTCATCAAAGGTAGTATTCTTGCTTTCGCTGTAATAATCGAAAATCGATGGGTTAAGGTTTTTTTCTGTATAAAAAATTGTGACGCTGACTTATTTAGATGCTGGAAATACCCAGGCATGCAACTCTTCAATTTAAAAAAAAGAGGAAACTGATGTGTGCTTAATCTGCGAGCGCGTAGCGCGAAGCCTTTACGGCGGAGGTTCGGGGCCCGCCTAAGGGCCCCGAAAAAATGTTGAATTCTAGATGCTCTGTGGTGCATTCTAAGCAGTTTTAGACCACTTGGATGGAAAGCTGACTGACACATTTCCAGTTTTTTTCATGGCATATTTTTCATTAAAAAATACACAAAATGCTTCAAGTTTGTGATTCTTTTTTCGTTTGTGGCTAGCTATTTGACGGTTTGCAGAGCACTGAAGGTTTCTACTTGAAGCCTTGAAGATTTGGATTGCATGATATTGTCCCGACAAGATCCATTTTAAAGATCTTAGTAAAACCGACGCTTTAGACTTAACTTTAATCTCTGGCTTGAGTCTGGTAAGGTGCCCAACAAATTGTATAAAAAAAAACAAATAAAAAAAAAATAAAAAAAAATAATAATAATAATAAAAAAAATAAAAAATTACATGTACCAAAAACGCCGAAATCCGCGGATCCGCGGAAAAGTTGCATGCCTGAATACCAAGAAATATAATGCTGTTTTTATGACTTCCTTTAGATGAAACAGAGCAACTTATACTAGATTAGTTGGCTGGCACCCATTTACAGATGTGTTACAGTATTGCAAATAAAATGTGGACAAACTAAATTTAATAAAATGGGGGCAGTGTTAGAAAGTATTCTTCAAAGATTGCCGGCTGGCGATCGTTGGAAATGTATACAAAATTCCACTTTTCCACAGCAATTCCACAGCACACCAGATGCTGTGTTATTTTATAGGATGCTTGAGACTGTTATTATGATTGTAATACTTCGAACAGGTCAGTTAAACGATATTTACTATAAAATACAACCCCCAAATCTACCCATTCATGATAATTCAAGCAATTACCAAAGGTGTATCCTACCTTTAATACCCTTTTTTGTAGAGCCGGTCACATATAGCCCATCTGCCTACAAAATTTGAAGCAGATGACATTCAAGGCGCAAAAGTGGTTTCTTTTGTTTTCGCACGGCGCTGGATCACATAATCTTGCAGGCTCTTAGTATTCAATAACATTCATAATTATCAAACCGCATAAACACATGTGTTAATGAAAGGGTTCATTTAAATTCTTTAGCGAAGGCTTTCAATAACAGATGCTCTAATTGCAGCAGTCACACCCACCTTCTATAAATGGGATAAAAGCATTACCGCTGCCAATAACTAACGAATCCGGATGTGCCCAAAAGACAGTATAATGTCAATATGTTAATGGGATTGTTTTCTCACTTGTTAGGGTTTTCTCGGAAGTATTTGGAGGCAAATTCCACCATCGAAAAGCGAGTCAGTTCTTCCTGGGTGGGCCGTCTCTCAGGGCTCTTAGGGGGCGAGGGCGGTGACTCTAGCCTCTGGAGAGACGAAATCGAAGATACTTTGAAATACGTTGATGGAATTCGGGAAAACAATTCAAACCATTCACAAGCGATTCACATGCACATCATAAGTCAATCTCACGTCTTTCACAAATCAATGACAAACCTCTCGCAAGTCAATGACAAGCCTCTTGCAAGTCAATGACAAGCCTCTCGCAAGTCAATCGCTAGCCAATCGCTAGCCAATCGCTAGCCAATCGCTAGCCAATCGCAAGCCAATCGCAAGCCAACCACAAAGTCAATCCCAGGTCAAAGAAATGCATTATGAAACCTTGATTGAAATCAGTGTACAGACCTGTCTTTTGGGTTCTTCCTGGTTGCTGATGACCACATCGGCAGCAATTCCTCTTCTGACCTGGGAATACAAGAAAGAGGCCCTTTTTTCACTGCACGTTCTAAGGCATCCTCAGAGCATTACTCCTCTCAATAGATTACACATTGGCAAATCCTGATCACATCATCTCTCTCAGAGATCTCAAATACATTGTATTATTTATTTATTCAAGACGGATATCGCTTACCAAGAGATTGCGAGAATCTGGGCCGAGGGCAGGAATGACGCTCTCTTTGGGGAAGAGGCCAGTGCGTCCATCCAACATACCAAACAGCCAATCTATAGAAAGAAACAATACACTGATGTCAATCATTTTGTGAGAGGTTCTGAAAAATGAGAGCAGAGGTTGAAATGAGGGGTTTCAAGCATTAAGAAAGATAATAAATTTTATCCTTACAATACTGTTTGTTGTGTTTCAATCGGACATTCTGCAAAAAAGTTATGCCCGTTTACATTTATTAGCATGTCGCCAAAGTGAAATGTTAAGGAAAAAGGCAAATTGGTTTTCCTTAAAAACACTTATTAACTACTTTCTTACTTTACAAATATAGTTAGCAGACATAACAAAGATTGCAATATTATCAATAAGTCTGAAAATTGAAGAAAAAAATCACCCCCGTTCACTTTTCTTCTTTACTGTGGCCTGTGCCCAGTTCTGTCTCATTTTGCCAGAACGTCTCACATCCAAAGAATTAAATTAGCTAATTTTTAGATTCTGTTGCTAACAAGCTTAAAGTATACAACAAATCAATCACTTATGATCAATCATTGATCTTACTCGCTCAAGTTGTTCTTACCAGAGTCAGCGGCAGGGTGTCTGGCAGTCAGTTTGATGACGTCACCTTTTCGGAAGCTCAGTAGAGTGGATTCCCTTGTGATGTAGTCCTGAATGGCTCGCATGTACTGCGAATCTCTCTCAAGATCAATGATGTAGGCTTCTATCATGCCTTTGATCAGTTGGGCCTGGGTATAAATAGGTGTAAGTGAAGCTGACAACGACTAATACGTTTATCATAGAATAGACCATTCCACCCAACAAAATACAAGAGTTTATGTGTTGTTCGTTGTGATTGGCTCAAATGCATGCATGTTTGTTCTACTTGAATGTACATGAATACCAGTATGTTATTAGCTCCACGAGATACTCTCCTTGTTGGTCTTTTTTCGCTCAGCATTTTTGGGGTGCGTCATGCATCCAGGTAGCCACGTGCGCCATGACTCAATCAGCCAGCCAGTCAGCAAGCAAGCAAGCAAGCAAGCAAGCAAGCAAGCAAGCAAGCAAGCCTAGCCAACAACCAACAAAATAGCCAGCGAGTCAGCAAATTAGCCAGCCAGCTAGACAACCAGCAAGCAAGCAAGCCAGCCAGCAATGCAGCCAGCAAGCCAATCATGCATTAAGTCAGCTAGCCAGCTAACCAACCTGCCAACTAGAGTCAGCAAGCCAGTCAGCCAGCCAGTCAGCCAGCCAGCCAGCCAACCTGCAGGCCAGCCAGCCAGCCAGCCAGCCAGCCACTCGACCTGCAGGCCAGTCAGCCAGCCAGCCAACCTGCAGGCCAGTCAGCCAGCCAGCCAGCCAACCTGCAGGCCAGCCAGCCAGTCAGCCAGCCAGCCAGCCAGTCAGCCAGCCAGCCAGCCACGCCAGCCAGCCAGCCAGCAAACAGGGGTTGAACAATGCTGGCTATCTTTGGCAACTGTGGTTCTTTTTCTGGCTGCTAAAGACACAAAGCATTTTAACTGTTAGTGTTACCCCCAAACCAACTCAATACACAAGACGCAATGTACTATGAATTAGTGAAGAGTTACATTGTGTACATACCCTATGAGTGAACAAGGGTATGACTTTGTCATTAGTCAGAGTTATCCTGATAGTAGCAGTCCTAGTCACTTCAATCTGTTTGATGTCAGAGAACCTGCATGCAAGCAAGTCATAGGTTAGGCAGATTAGAAGATTAAAGCAAGAATATACACATTCACTGTGAGGCCCGAAGACGTTGAAAACCTTTTGTTGGAACGAAAAACGTAAAAAGTACAATACATTTAGGTCTCCTGCTCACATATAAAATACAAAAACTAATAATGGGGCATATTGTTCTACATCCAAACATTGTAGGGGAATAGATAAATAAAAAATCCCTTGTGCTTTTTGAAAAATTTATACAAATAGCTGCTTGCAGAGTGTAAACAAATTCCCAATTAACGAGAAACCTGTGGCCTCGGGGAACTGCACAGGCACAACTGACAAAGGGTGTACTGTAGCGTTAACAAGTTTATTTAGTTAATTATGGATAATGGAAGATGAATATTGCTCGTGAAGGGCAACTACAGAAGTGTCCCTGGGCTTTAAAATATTGCTTGTTTCTGCTGTAGTGGCAATAATAAAGAAAATTTGCAATACCCAAAGGAACAAGGTTTCTATTAGCAACGGAATAACCCATCTACTCACCAGCAATAAAGCCCGTTTCTGGCACACAAAGAAAAAAAAAAAAAAAGCATCTACACCTCCATATTTTAAAAACTATCCTAAAAAATATGTTTCCATCCTCAATACTGATTTGTTTTATTTATTTTGTTATTACTTCCCCCTATTTCCAATTGCAGAGGTTATGTATTTACATGTACCCTTGTTTGTCTGTCTGTTTGTCGGGCTGTTTGTTTGTCTGTTAGCAGGATTACAACAACAGCTAGCTTTTGGGTGAAGGATTATTTCATTAAATGTTCAGATTTATTTGGTTCCAGATAAGAAATGTGGATCACTTCAAATTATTTGTTTTATTAATGGGAGATTTTTGCGGTTGAGGCGGAGGTCGGGAAGGAGGTCTGCGCTCTAACGAGTGTCCTTTTTCTAGTTTTGTATAATGAAATCTTTTGTGAAATGGAATTTATGAAATTTGAATAAGAGAAAAGCAACAATGGTTCTCAAACCGCAAACATGTCTCGCCTTCCTTCGCGACTATCCTATTTTACAACTTAACTTCAAATGACCTCAGTAGTACTTGACTTTTGACATGACCTTCATATAAAGGTTACAATATTGCACACATAACACAAGTTTGAAATGAAACAATTTTTACAATTTAAGCATATGGTAACGTTGACCTTTTCTGGGTTCGACACCACACAGAAGAAAGATTTCCACACAGGTATTTTCTTCGTTTCGTTGGTTCTTAGGCCGTCAAACCGACATGAAAAGCTTCGGTCACAACGAGGCCACAAAACCTGGTCCGGCGCATGCGCCATTCGGCACGGGTCGCCTAGGCGGATTGGCAGGCGCTCCACTATGCGGTTCCACCGTGGGACAGCTCTGTTGCCATATACCGGCCAAGCAGCACAGACGCCACACAGCCCCCCTCCGAGGACTTTTTTTGTCCCCAAAAAAGGCGGCGGGCATCTGCCGCTGAACACCGGCCGGAAGACCCGATTCGGAAGGCGCGTGACCCAACAACAACAACAAAACAAAACAAAAAACTTCCGGCTTCTGATGTCCTCCTGGTAGAACTTGCCCCCGCAGCCTTTCTCGCACGCGTATGGGCGCTCCGGGTGGAGCTGCTCACACGCGGTGCGCAGATGCCTCCTGCGGTTGCTGCTCCTGGTGAAGGTCTTCTCACAGTGGGAACACGTCACGCTCCCCGCCACCTGCACTCTCGCTACTATGGACTTGTGCATGGTGACCTCCAGGGGAACCGTCTTCCCATTGAGGGTGACAGTGCGGTCGTTCCATTGCCACTTACAGTGATACTTCAACAAGACGTTGATCCCCAAGATCACGTTCAGTTCAATCTCGGCCACGGTAAAGGTGTGGTTCACTCAGAGGTCACCCACCTGCAACTCAAAGTTTCCCCTTCCCTTCGTCGGCATGGGACTACCGTCTGCCACCCTCAAGGCTGAGGCTGCAGGACGGAGGCACGATCTCTCGGCGCTGAGCCAGTCATTGGCTCACTGTCACCCCGGTGTATAGGAGACAATGCACTGGCTTCCCGGTGATCCTCCCTTAAATGTAGTTGGCTTTAGATGTCCCTGTCGGGACCGGCCTGGCTTGACTCGTCGGCCCGGGAACGTGTGGTCTCGGCACTTCCCTCAGCTCGGGGCTGTGGCAGAGCGGGGGCGGCTTTCCACTTCTGGCGAGGGCAGTCTCTCCTAATATGTCCCAAATCGTGGCACCTGTAGCACTCCACTTGAGCGCTGGCCTCACGACTTGTCTCTAGACAGTTGGCAAGGCCTAGAATCCAGTCAATTTCTCTGTTCAACTGAAGAACAGAAGGCATGAGTGTACAAGCACAGAAGATATGGCAATATTTATTAACCAAACAATATACTAATTCGGTAACGGCCATTTTCCAAGGTCCCGCAATTAAGGCACGTGCGAGACGCGCAATTTGCACTCGATTAGTATGCAAGGACCTCAAGCTCCTCCCAACAATCATGTCACTGAAACGCACTCACACCTCTAAGAATGCTTTTGACATGAGCATAATTGCGGTAATACATGTACTCATGTATGTACTATACAAAGGTAAAGCCTGTCACAAGCCATTGTGGCTCATCAGGTTGGTGTTTAAAGGTAGGGTACAACATTTGCAGATACCGAATTGTAAAGAAATATCTTACTTAATCGAAAGTAGGCATCCAGCTAAATTATTGCGCTATAGATATCCTGTAATTTTATAAACAAAAATTCTGATTGCTGCCACTGCCCGACACCGGTTAAAAACGAATGTCGTTTTTCTTGGGGTTTTTCGGCATCTATGATTGTAAAACTTTAAACAGGTCAGTTAAACGATATTTACTATAAAATACAACCCCCTGAATTTCCACCCATTTCTGATAATTCAAGCAATTACCAATGGTGTATCCTACCTTTAACTCCGCTTTCAGTAGCATGAAATGACCAAGAATATTTATTTTCCTCCTGAATGGGATGCTACCGTAGCTAGTCCATCGCAAATTACTCTCCACCTAATGCCGGTACCCATTTATACTCCTGGGTGGAGAGAGGCAAGTGGGAATAACGCTTTGTGATGGGTGCAGATGGACGTATAATAACCGACCGCTGCTTGTCTAGCTGCACCTTCAGGAAGATAGTGACCACCACCATCAGTCAATGCTGTCAAGCATGCATCAAGGAGCCTTGCTGCTGTTCCTTCAACGTTCGTTAGAATGCGACATCACACCAAAAGATTTGCCAGCTCAACTACGCCACCCGAGCACTAGTAAATAGCGACAGATTTATCCTGACCCAAAACTGCACGTACTTTGAAACACCATGTTAAGCAGCACTGCCTAATTATATGGAAACATGGACCAAACAAGAAGCGTTCAAAACTAAATGACACTATCTCACTAACCTAGAAAAGACAAACTGTGCATCAATTTTCTGGAGACAATTAGTCAGACGAAATGTTTCAAACGGAAACTATGGGTTGCTTTAGAAACTGAAACAGCATTTTGAACAGACTGCAAAAACAAATTCTCAGTGTTCCTGAACCTCACCATTTGAACTAATTAAGGACTAATTATTCTGCTTCAAGGGTACATTACATTTTGTTCCTGAAGCGAAAGGAAATGTCAAATGTTACGGTTAGTTAGATAACAGCCGAGGTAGTAGCTTAGTAAAACAAATCATTAGTGTGATTAGTAAAATTGCACATTTATATTCATACATTCATAATAAATCAAGATTAATCATTTTATAAAAGGAAAAAACAAAACAAACCAAACTTCTGATACAAACATTTCAGGAACCAGAACTTTGGAACAGAAAGTACAAAAAATTGATATTTTATTTAGAAAAACAAATGGTGAATATCTAGAAAAGACGAAGAGAATTGTTCGTGTATTAAATGTTAAGAGGGCCTAATATTTCGATCTTAACAAGATCTTCTTCAGAGACTAAATGACTGTGTACAAGAAACAAACATATATAGTTCAATGGAACAAACAACAAAAGGAGGATTAGGCTGAGGGATTAAAGGGTGAGGTAAGTGTGGGTAGGATCAAAGGCGGGGTAGAAACAAAAACAGAGGGGGTAAAGCCACAAGGAAAGGGGTCCAGGGTGGAGATCAAAGGGAAGAACTAACAAAGAAGTATGAATAGGAGTAACGAGGAGGTGGGGGTTGAGGAAAACCAGAGGAGTAAGAACAAACAAAAACAAAATTCTGGCAAGGAATGAATCTGAAACAGATGACAAATGGAGAAACAAATAGAAGTTAATCATTTCCTAGTTGGATGTTAAGCCCATGTGGTTGAATAGTCCGAAGACGATTCATCCACACTTTCTCCCGGCTGAGGCGGACTGAGTCTTTCCGATGGCCAAGTGATTCTATGCCCTGAAGAATCATATCAGAAATGCAATGGTTAGGCTGGTTAAAGTGATGTCCTACAGGGGTATCCAGTTTCTTGGTGTTGACAGTCGATCGATGACCGTAGAAACGCTTTTTTAGGGCATTTTTGGTCTCTCCGACATACTGAACTCCACAAAACCTGCAAGAGATGAAATATATGACATTAGATGTACTGCAAGTGATGTTACCAATAATTCTATGAGTAGAACCAGAAGAGTGGCCAGAAAAAGAGTCAGACTCCTGAATGTGGATCTGGCAGACCACATATCTAGAACTGCACTTGAAAGTTCCGTGCTGGATGGGGGGAGATGCATCCAAGCTGGGAACTTCGGCTCGAACAATGAGGTCTTGAAGATTTTGAGGGCGTCTATAGGCCAATACAGGGCTGTCGGGGATGGCCCGGACAAGGCGAAGTGTGGAGAATGTGATGGCTGTCGTTAGTGATTTTGCGAAGGGAAGGGAGACTGGGGTGAAAGGTAGTTAGCCTGGCATTAGCCTGGGAGGCCTTTACCTTTAGAGCCAAATTTCTAGGTACGGCTTTGGCTCTGGCAATGGCAAGTTGAACTTGGCGGGAACTGTGACCCCTGGCAACCAAGTTGTTCTTCAGTATCTGTGAATGGCGGGAGAAATCATAGTCGTTAGAACAAATCTTTTTGAGTCTGAGGGCCTGACTAAATGCTATACCAGTCTTGCAATGCCTAGGGTGACAGCTGGAGGAGTGGAGATACTGGTGTGTGTCTGTGGGTTTAGAATACAGATCAGTGGTTATTAAGTTGTCCTCCTTGCGGATGGTGACATCCAGGAAGTGGGCCTGATGATGTGAGTACTCTGATGTGAACTTGATGGTCCTGTGGAAGGAATTCATGTGATTAGTGAAAGTCAGCAGACTGTCCTCATCACTGGTCCATATGAAAAATACATCATCAATGTATCTCCACCAGATCCAGGGACGGCACGGTGCTAAGGCAAGCATGCGTTCCTCGAGGTCAGCCAAAAAGAGGCATGCAAAGGAGGGTGCCATGCGAGTACCCATTGCAGTGCCATGTACCTGTAGATAGTGCTTATCTAGGAAGGAAAAATTATTCTTCGTTAGTACAAGTTTCATGAGGGCGCGAATGTCACTTATAGGAGGGGTCGTGTGTCCTGCCCTAGATAGGGTTATGGAACAAGCACGAATACCTTCTTCGTGTGGTATGTTAGTGTACAAGGATGAGACGTCAAAGGTTCCAATGATGGCCGTTCTGGGAATCTGGTCCTCGATTCCTTCGAGCTTGCGCAGGAAATCCGGGGTGTCATGGATGTATGATGGAATCCTATGGACAAGGGGTTTAAGAAAACTGTCAATAAACAGGGAGATGTGTTCAGTGGGTGAGCCATTACCCGAGACGATAGGCCTACCAGGGTTACCAATCTTGTGAATCTTGGGGAGAAGATAAAACCTGGCAGTTCTACAGTCGTTGGGTGAAAGAAATTTGTGAGCTTTCTTTGACAGTTGGTCACGTGATCGCATGTCATCAAGCAACTGCTGTATCTCTCGAGAGAATGTACCTGTGGGATCAGAGTCAAGGCAGATATAGTTAGTACGGTTGTCCAACTGACGGTGGGCCTCGTCGATGTACTGCTGACGATCCATGATGACCACGGCTGAGCCTGATGTCAGTACGAGAACGCAAAGCAGCAAGTGCAAGGCGCTCTTCCCTGGGAAGGTTATCATGGGTCCTGTGGGGAAAGTTACCAGGGTTAGTGACTTGGGTATTGACAACTTGAACGTATGTTTCGATAGCTGGTACACGATTCTTGGGGGGTACCCATGCGCTCTTGACACGGAAGGGTTCTGGGTCACAAGGGTCAGAATCAAGAAAAAAATCACGGAGACGGATCCTACGATAGTATTCCGTGAGATCTTGGCTGAGCTGTACCTGGTTCACAGTACGGGGAGTGGGACAGAAGTTCAGACCCTTGGAGAGAAGTTTGTGTTCAGCATCTGATACGGATGAGGAGGAAAGGTTAATAACAGTATTGGCAGGGGGTGTTGTCGATTGGGGCTTGGGACGTCTAAAACGTCTCTGTCTGCGTTGATGCTGCTTGGCAAGCAAGCCGCCAATCTTCTTGTTTCTCCTGTTGATAAGAACAGAGTCAAGGTTAGATAGGCCCCTATCAATCTGATCATGGAAGTCCCTGTACCTGGTGTCCGTACAGCTGGATCTGAGTTCTGAGTCAAGGTGGGCTATATTCTGGTGGAGGTCCTGAAGTATAAAATGACACTGTTGAGAGAGGATATTAATTAGTTTAACAGATGCACCATGCAGAACTTGATTCCACCTCCTTTGTAGGTGTGGCGGGAGGGTTCCTAAGCACGGAGAGGGAGATAGTTGCAAACCTTTAGGGATAAATCGAGAGAGGGAGAAGAAATTGTAGTTATCCTGATGGTAGGAGTAGCGAAGGGCCTTTTCCTTATTCTTTCTGAGCTGTTGGAAAATACAAATAGTGTTACTCATATCTGTAGCGAGGGAGAGAAATTAAAGTTAAAGTACAGACAAAACAACAAAACAAAACAAAACAATACTTACAAGCCAAAAAGAAGGATCACCACGAAGGGATACTGCAACAGAGAAGTGGAAACGTGAATAAGATTAATACTGCTGCAAACTGCTTACTGGCTGGAATGACCTGAAATATACAAATATAACCACTGATCTGTGATCTGTATTCTAAACCCACAGACACACACCAGTATCTCCACTCCTCCAGCTGTCACCCTAGGCATTGCAAGACTGGTATAGCATTTAGTCAGGCCCTCAGACTCAAAAGGATTTGTTCTAACCACTATGATTTCTCCCGCCATTCGCAGATACTGAAGAACAACTTGGTTGCCAGGGGTCACAGTTCCTGCCAAGTTCAACTTGCCATTGCCAGAGCCAAAGCCGTACCTAGAAATTTGGCTCTAAAGGTAAAGGCCTCCCAGGCTAATGCCAAACCCATGATCCCCCTGGTGACTACCTTTCACCCCAGTCTCCCTTCCCTTCGCAAAATCACTAACGACAGCCATCACATTCTCCACACTTCAGATCGCCTTGTCCGGGCCATCCCCGACAGCCCTGTATTGGCCTATAGACGCCCTCAAAATCTATGAGACCTCATTGTTTGAGCCGAAGTTCCCAGCTTGGATGCATCTCCCCCCATCCAGCACGGAACTTTCAAGTGCAGTTCTAGATGTGTGGTCTGCCAGATCCACATTCAGGAGTCTGACTCCTTTTCTGGCCACTCTTCTGGTACTACTCATAGAATTATTGGTAACATCACTTGCAGTATATCTAATGTCATATATCTCATCTCTTGCAGGTTTTGTGGAGTTCAGTATGTCGGAGAGACCAAAAATGCCCTAAAAAAGCGTTTCTACGGTCATCGATCGACTGTCAACACCAAGAAACTGGATACCCCTGTAGGACATCACTTTAACCAGCCTAACCATTGCATTTCTGATATGATTCTTCAGGGCATAGAATCACTTGGCCATCGGAAAGACTCAGTCCGCCTCAGCCGGGAGAAAGTGTGGATGAATCGTTTTCGGACTATTCAACCACATGGGCTTAACATCCAACTAGGAAATGATTAACTTCTATTTTTTTCTCCATTTGTCATCTGTTTCAGATTCATTCCTTGCCAGAATTTTGTTTTTGTTTGTTCTTACTCCTCTGGTTTTCCTCAACCCCCACCTCCTTGTTACTCCTATTCATACTTCTTTGTTAGTTCTTCCCTTTGATCTCCACCCTGGACCCCTTTCCTTGTGGCTTTACCCCCTCTGTTTTTGTTCTTACCCCCCCTCTGTTTTTGTTCCTACCCCGCCTCTGTTTTTTGTTCCTACCCCGCCTTTGATCCTACCCACACTTACCTCACCCTTTAATCCCTCAGCCTAATCCTCCTTTTGTTGTTTGTTCCATTGAACTCTGTGCTTTTTTCTTTTGTGTTTTTTCAGCGTCAATGATGTGCATCATGCTGTATTTTGCCCTATATATGTTTGTTTCTTGTACACAGTCATTTAGTCTCTGAAGAAGATCTTGTTAAGATCGAAATATTAGGCCCTCTTAACTTATTTGATTTGTATATTTCAGGTCATTCCAGCCAGTAAGCAGTTTGCAGCAGTATTAATCTTATTCACGTGTATTAAATGTATTAATATCTCCTTTCCTTAACTAGTCCAATGATACAAAAATCCCACTTTTTATTTAAATTGTTAGCGAGTTTGTTTTTCTTCTGTAAGAAATATGACTCTTTCGCATCAGTAGTAATTCTAAGTAGTAATTTTAACATCCGGTCATCATAATTTGTTTTCAAACTGAATAACGATTATTTGATTTCACCAAAGTTCTTATGCAGCTCACAATCATGCCAACATAAAGTGGTGGGTGAGATGCTGCATGAAATGGCCTCTCAATGCCTAGGTGTGCAGGATCCAGTGACCACTGGATCAACTCTCTGATATTGGGCAGGCTAGGGAAATTACTAGCAAGTAAATGAAGTTAAAATCAGCGACCATGGAGCCAATAGTTGTATTTAACAGTTTTTTAGTAGACTCGTAAAACAAATTTGTTCAAAACAATAAACATGTGCATGTGATTTGTACTTGAAACTCCCTTTTAAGTGTCACGCTGTTTGCGTGGAATTGCCCTCTGCTTCAAATCATAGCAAAGTCTGTCCCGAGCCAATTGGCTGAATAGTGCCAGCGTTTATCTTTGGTTTCAGTAGCATGAAACAACTGAGAATTTCTATTCCCCCGGTTGAGATGCTAGTCCATCACAGGTTCCCCAGCTAAAACCAATTTTTTTGATTTGATTTGATTTATTCGCAATTTCCACAATAATGATACAGATTTTACTACAGAAGAAAAAGAAAAAGAAAAACAAATACATATAATGGAAAGAGCAGGGATAACGCAAAAAAGTTTTGAAAAAATTATTTCCATTGCGGTCCCAAAGATACCTATTGAGAAGTACATGACATAACACCATATTATTAAAAATAAACATCTTTTTACGAATCAGATAGGACTGAAATTATTAGCTACTAACCCCGACCTAAATTAGGGCGTTACAAAACACGTTACGTAACACTGTAACATATAATGTATAACAAAAACACAACATTTATATTACAGTGTACTTAAAAATCGCAAGAATCTTTAAAAACTTCAATTGTGTGTTTTTCATTTTTTTTAAATTTTGTATACGTGACATTGCACTAACCCTGATCTTATACAAAAATTGTTAAAATACATATTACCTAAAACCATCAAAAATCTTCAACTTATATCGTATGTCAGTATTGTACCACTTAATTTAAAACCTTCCAGGCCTCCTAGAATAATAATAATAATGACATAAAACCTTTAATCATTTCATTGAAGACTAAACAATTGATGTCTTAAGAATAAACTCATAGCATCTTTAGCTAGATTTAACAGCTTGGATTTTATTAAAAAGGAATCCTTTAAGCTTAGTTTTGAACAAAGTTTTCCTTTCATGCTGTTTCAGGTTGGATGGCAGTGAATTCCATAATTTAATTCCAGTGTAGAAAAAAGAATTAGTATCTGATCTCTTAGTGTGTGGCACATAAAAATTACACTGACTAGATCTCGTGGGGTAGTGGTGAACTTCTTTAATATAGGTGAAATTATGTTTGAGATAATTAGGAGATTTTTGATAAAAAATGTTATGAACATGATTTGCTTTAAGAAACTCTACTCTATGGTGAATGTCTAACCATCCTAATTCATGGAATTCTTTATAACCAATATGAGATCTTGTGGGGAGGTTGTTGATAAAGCGGATTGTTTTATTTTGACAAGTTTGAAGTTTGATTTTAAATTTGTGTGACAATGAGGAATACCAGGAACAACAACAATAATCAAAGTGGCAAGTTATTAAGGCTGAACACAAGATTTTCCTTGCCTTTTTACTTAGACAATTTTGATGACGGAACAAAAATTTAAGTCTTGAGTTAGCCTTCTTAATTATGTGTTGTGCAATTAAACCGTTGTATAAATCCTGTTCTAGTTCTAGGCCAAGATAAGTGATTGATTTGACTCTTTTTATGTCAATGCCATAACTCCATAATATCCATTACTCCTGGGTGGAGAGAGGCCAGTGGGGGTGGAGAGAGGCAAATGGGGGTGAAGTGGCTTGCCCAAGGACAAAATATATGGCCAGCACCATGATTCAAACCCCTGATCTTTCGATTGTGAGTCATGAACCCTAACCACCGGTGGGTCACACTCCCTCTGCTTCAAATTATAGGCATGCCTAAATCATCAATCTTTGTACTTACCCGATGTGGTCTAGTTGGGTCAACTGGTCTTTGGTCTGGTCATATTCTCGCTTGACTAAACTGATCCCATTCTCCGAGACCCCTAGAATCTCAACTTGGTGATTCCTCCTGCCTCCCTGTTTGTGGACAATTTAATAGACATTATGCATAGCTGCCATCTTGGAGGGCATACTGTCTACAATGAATGCATAACAGGTTCACGGAGTTGCAAAGGCATTGCTCTCTAATGGCTGCTATGCATGGTCTAGAGTGATTTACAAAATGAAAACAAATATTAACAATAAGGCAGTTCAGTATTCCATCTGCACACGTGCACAACAAGATTTGACGTTTTTTCTCTTGTGATAAGCGCGGCAGATTTGCACACAAGGCTACGAGAGACGTAGTAACCAAATCCGAATTTTGTGAATTTTGTGTGTGCAATCAATAAGACGATGGAAACATTTGTTTGCACAAAAGTTTGGACACACAAAACACCTGAAAAATTCTACTTCAGAACACAACAATCTCTTCAAATTTGCTGGCTTTTGCATGCATGCGACGAAATGTTTATCTCAAAAGAAAATCGTCAAATATTCATGTGTACATGCGCAGTTGGAATACCAAACTGGCTTATTGTAGAGTGCTGTGATGGGATGTGGAATACCGGTTTGATGTTTTAAATCCCAGAGGGACGCATAGCAACCGAGGTGAAGCCGAGAGAGCTATGTGTCACCGACGAGGTTAAAAACGTCATATCACAGATAGATATTATGCAAGGCGTGTGACAGTTTGTTTTTATACACGATGTGCTCTCTGACGTCATGTGTTTACATCTGTATTGAAATGTGCACGGCAGTATGCGCACGCATCATGTTTGGCATAAACGTTGGTGGAGGAGTGGCAATGCATGTCAGATCGCCTTTGAATTATGTGACCTTTGAGGTCACTGCTTAACCCAAAATTATGCAAAATATGATACGTGCGGATACCGCCAGGCACATTTGAATCTAGGGTTAGATGTAAATGAAGGGCACATGGTCCATAGACTGGACACGTGGTCATTCTATAGATCAATACAAATACAGTATCCAAGAAAGAAGAGTTACAACTTTAAATATTATTATAGAAATATACTGTACATGTGTAGGAATACGGTACATTAACAAATTAAAAGTTTATGTAGAATATATATATATAAAGTACATGTATATCTCAATTGCTTGGTAAATATGGGGCAGTCGGAAACAAATTGGCCTGGAATAATGAATTATTTGTTTGCATCAAAAGCCACTTATTTTTGTACAGATGTCCTTGGAATACCATTTTGAAGCTGTTCATTTTCGAATAATTTGTATTCGATTATTAAAAAATGAGTTTGACTGAATACTGAAATATTCGAAACTCGCATATCAAGTTTTACACACGCCATTTGTAGCTGCCTTCTATTACTGGTCGAAGACTGCGTTTACATTGTAAAGCACACCGGTTAAATTGTGCACGCAGTGAATAGCTACATGTATCTTTGACCACTGGATTGCTTTGCAGTATTAAAGTACAGTACTGCATTAACTGTCAAGGGACTTTACCCAAGAATAAGACCAATAAATAGGCGTCAATAAAAGTGGCATCTGACTATAACAAAAAAATGCAACTTTACAATTGATTTTCAGCATGTGACCCGCTCCATCGTAATCAGGAATAAGTCTCAAAATGACTTTTTGAGATATGCACATGGTGAGAAAGGGAATTTCATAAGCTTTCTAATGATACCCATCACAAGTGTGTACCTGTTTAGGTTAACGAGTTATGGTCTGAGGAAGATGACAGGTGTATATTTATTTGCCGAATAAACAACCATAGCAACGGCATACCTGTTGTCTGATTGTCATAACAGTTTCCACATTAGTTGGTCACTACTTGACAACAATCTCCCGTAGTTTGTATTTCATATCTTTAATATTTTTTTGGAAATATGACACCTATAAATATCATATCAATAACGCACCCCGAGCATACAAAACCTCTTTATTTTCATCTTTATTTATCGTTTTTACATACAAGACATTAATGACAATAATCTGTGATAACTACACTTCCTAAAAATACAATGTTCAGAAAATTGACTTGGTCACGATTTTCACCCATGCATTCACTTCAACGGCCGATTGCGTAAAACGGCCTCAGCGACTTATTTCTGATTACGATGGAGCGGGTCACATATGCAGATTCTTAAAGTTGGGTATACAAGGCCAAGTAAAC
The DNA here is from genome assembly GCA_037893245.1 of Crossaster papposus. Lineage (NCBI taxonomy): Eukaryota > Metazoa > Echinodermata > Asteroidea > Velatida > Solasteridae > Crossaster > Crossaster papposus. Next base: position 927,680 of record JBAIAA010000225.1, on the reverse strand, counting down.
AAAATTAGGTAGTTTCTGGTCAGGCCTTCATCTTTTTTTTTGGGGGGGGGGGGGGGAAATGAAGGGAAGTCTATTATTCCCCCCAAGATGGTAGATTTTCTAACATAATAGTTCAATTTTCTTGACTATTTTGCTTATAAAAAAAATGTTAATAGATCTACAATGTATGGCAAAAAGTAAGTGCAATCTGTATGAATTCTTTTTAAATAGAGGCCAGGAAAAAACCCTGAATCAAGCGGATACAAAAAACTGTTTTTGTTTTACTTGGCCTTTGAGATTTGAAGGTTTGCATGGTAAAAAGGCACTGAGTTAAGTTGTTTGCAATAGCGTCTCCTGACGACAGGCAGAACATACTGTCCGAAACATTGAATTCCGTCTGATTCTTTTGAGAACCACACAGACTCACATATAAAAATTACCACATGGTGCTACCACAAACAACTTATCTGATTACTAGGCCAAAGTAATTTGTGTGTTTTTTTTCTAATTAGCTACTCTAAAATAAAAGAATAAAAATCTTACGGTCACGGCAAAGAATCGGCAGAAGTAGAGGGGGAATTTGCGGACCGTTTCGATGACATTCTTGCGCATCTTTCTTTTCTGAGCAGCATCTTGTGGATTGCTACCGTGAGCATCTGTAAACATTAAACAACAAAACAACTTTTATTTAACCAGTTCGCGCCGGGATTATTTTAACATCACCGAGCCGAGAGATAATTTTTAACGAAACTCGATCCGAAGCGGGTTCAGGCCGATAGTGCCAGGAAGCACACCCACGCATTTCCAGCCTTGCTCGCTGCTGACAGACTTGAACTTGGCGTGTTTATGCGTCATCCATTTTGAATTTGGGAAAAACTTTGCGTTTATATACGTCATCCGGCGCAAACTGGTTAAAGAACGTCCTTTTAAATAAAGTTTTACAAAATCTGTTAATTCTTGTGGTTATCGTAAACAAATTGTTGTATTAAAGATATTTATACCTGGTGTAAAACTTTTGTATTGCCAATGCTGTTTATATATATATATATATATATATATATATGTAGCATGACACAGAGAACGGAAATCACTCACCCAGCATGACGTTGACATGTCGTTTCTCCTCCATACTCATCCGGATGCAGCTCTTACTGAACGTATCAGCCACTATCTGATAGAAGACAAGCTGTTGGGCCATAGGATTCTCCAGTCTCTCGCCAGGTGTAAACACCTGCATTATAAAACAAGGCAAACAAACATTAAATATACTTCTTTTTTTAATATCTGGATGCCCAAGATCACAAAACAGTGCAAGTCAAAAAAAACTACACACTTTCAAAATTGGCTGTAGTTTTATTTTGATGCAATATAGATAAGATATTTTCATATGTAATTCTAAAGTAATTATTCCTGCTTCTTTTGGTGACATTTTTACGGATTAGTTTTCATGCATGACTACACAGGGGGTCAGGTAGATCTAAGTTGTGCCAACTTGTTGGGGCTGAATAAGAAAGAGACAATTTAAAAGAACACAATCATTGTCTTAATTACCTTGTTAAAATCAAATCAGTTTAGAGGGCCTAATACTTTAATTTGAACGAAATCTTGTTGAGATCGAAATATTAGGCCCTCTTAATTTTATTTTTATATTTCAGGTCATTCCAGCCAGTTAGCAGCTTGCAGCAGTTTTAATCTTAGTCATGTTTTAAATAAACACGAAGCTTAAAAGCTAATGAAATTCTTGTCTGTCTTCTTGTTAGACAATGGTTGTGTTCTTTTAAATAGTCATTTAAAAAACGCTTTCCATGTCACAAAGACATCCCAAAGCGCTATACAAAGATATAACAATCATAAGAACAACAAGTAATTTAAAACTATCAATCGGTTGATAAAAAGTACTGCTTAAAAAGATTAGTTTTCAAATTAGCTTTAAAAATTTCAAAATTATCAACAGATCGGATTGCTGCTGGAAGCCTATTCTACAGACGAGGGGCATATATGTGACCCGCTCTGCAAAAAAGAGTTTTTACATAATACATTTTTACTTAAAGGGCTATTTATTGTCTCGAAAGTGATTTTTCTTTCAACAAATTTTTGTTTTAAGGCATTTTGGTTTCTCCGACACCTATATTTTCAGATCTGATCGATTGAAGAGATTGTTTTGATCCCTAAATTAAATTTAATACAAGTTTTGTCATTCTCTTACCATAGCATCTGATGAAGCACTACAATTGTATCTGTAAATCTTCATTTCTATTTAAAGACATTTTGAATATAACTGAGAAAAAGCAAATTTCCCAAAATTGTAAAAGACCAATGCATTACACTACAGAGTTGTGCCATTAATGAAATCTTATTTCCTGCTCTTTCTGAGCAATTGTAAAATTGAAAAAAAACAACATTTTAAACATTTTTGTGAATGATCCATCGCCATAGTATTTGCCAAGTGGCTGCTGTAAACATACCACACCAGAGGTTGTCGAGCGCAGAGTGCGTGTACTCGACACTTACATGTAGTAGTTCACATAAATAACCTGGAGCTATTCCCTTCATAATCTTGTAAATAAGACACACAATTTTAAATTCCACACGCTTATTTACTGGAAGCCAATCTAAACTTTTCAGCACTGGAGTAATATGCTCAGATTTGTTTCTTATCCAGCCCCGACCAGTTGGCACAACTCAGATTTTACCCGACACCCTTAATTGTCGCCTGTGCAGTCATGAATGAAAAATGTCACCTAAATAAAGAAGCAGGAAGAATTACTCTACAAGTACGGAAATATTTTATCTAGTTCAACTGAGAAAAAAAGAACAAACACATTTTGATTACCTCTTTGTGAATGTGAAGATGCCAGCGTACTCGGTTGTATGTGTAGAAGACGTCAGGGATGGATGGGAAGGCTTTGGTGCGTGGGGACTCCAGCTGGTCGACATCCTGAGGTGACATGAGGGGAACCACCACTTCCTGTGATATCAAATGCATAAATAATGCTTACCAGTTTGCAAAAGTTATTGTAAAGCGTCAGAAGACATCACAAGTCATCACAAGTCATCACAAGTCATCACAAGTTACATCTATATCTTTCAGTTTTCAAGTGCAGAGCCATTCGAAATTTCTGTTACTTTTAAAAAGGCTTTTAAAATGAGGATACACCATTTGCAGATATTGCAAATGTTTACTACCAAATTATTAAGAAATATCTTACTTATTTAAAAATAAATAAAGATTGTCGGCATCTAGCAAAAGATTTTGCTAGAAATTCTGTAATTTTATCCAAAAAAATCCTGTTCGTCAGACGGCGATCGCAAAAAGACCAAAAACAACACAAAGACCACTGCCTGAAGCCAGTTGAAAACGAACACCGTTTTTCTAGCTTTTCTCAGCATCTATGATTGTAAAACTTTGAACAGGTCAGTTAAACGATATACAACCCCCCAAATCCACACATTCGTGATCATTTAAGCAATAACCAATGGTGTATCCTACCTTTAACCTAAAACTCTAACACTGCAGACCCAGGAATAAAAAGTACATGTAGGAGAAAAGTAAGAAAAAACTAATTAAAGATAAATAAAAACTTAAGGATTATTTAGCGCTTTTAGGAGGAGTTTTTGTTGATACGCATTAATGTCTACAGCATCATAAGCCTCATTTGGCTCATTTTACTCACAACACTTGTGCTCTATCCTTTACTAATACCCCTGTCACACCGAAGCTACGCTGCCGTTGCGCTCCCACGGCGACTAAAACGCAGTAGAAGCGCAGTAGGATCGCCAAGAGCGTAATGGGAACGTAGTGAAGTTTACCTAGGTCGTGGGAGCTCTCCATGGTTGCCAAACCTCGGCGATTGTTTTGAGCCTGTTCAAAACAATCGCGGAGGGTCGGCGACCTCGTCCAAAATGCAGTGGGAGCGCAGTGAGAGTGTAGTGGGATCTCAAAGACTGTACTTGGGACGTAGAGAAGTCTACCTGAGCGTGCCATGATCGTAACAAGAGCGAGTTGGTATCGCCGTCTGCCCAATCTGCGACTGAAGTACGTCTGAAGTACGACCGCTGTACGCATGTCACGCTCTCACTACGCTCTTACCGCGCTCCTACTGCGCTTCTACTACGTCTTATAGTGCTTCTTCACGCTCATACTGCGTCCACACGGGGCTGCCAGTACGACTCGGGGGCCCCTAATGCGTCCATGGCGATGTTACGGAGCTTCCTGTACGTTCACAGTGCGATTATACTGCGATTATACTGCGTGTATAGTACGTTCTGAATTTGACATGCGTAATGGTCACAAATGGTATAAATACAGCCTATGATCATCCACACAACATACTAATGTGCATCTCCTCTTTACCATGGCTGTAGAGAGGCAGAACATAAAAATTCTACAACAGATAGCAAATATCCAGCAACATCGAGCTCGCTGTATTTATAGTCGCCGCATGAACGCGTTACAAACGCACAGAACGTAGTAGGGATGTAGGAGAGCGTAGTAAGGTCGTAGCGAGGTCGTAGCGAGGTCATAGCGAGGTCGTAGCGAGGTCGTAGCGAGGTCGCCTTGGTCGTAGCGAGGTCGCCTTGGTCGCAGCGAGATCGCGTAGAGCGTAGTAGTAGCGCAGTGAGAGTGCCCCGATGATCAAACTGGGAACGCATAGGTCGCAGTGAGAGCGCAGTGAGCGAGTCAAGAGCGTGCTGTGAGCTACCTACCTCATAGATTTCAGGATTTTTTGCCAGTTTTTGGCGATCCCACTGCGTTTTTGATGAAAACTCTGTGGGATCGCACACCGGTCTGACAGGTGTATAAGCTTTTGGAAGTACAGTTGCAGTACTCATGAGGGCTCAAAGTACTCAAAGCCCTTCATTGTGTGATTTACATAAGACAGTGTATGATACTGTTTTATATTTCATAGTTTCATATTTCATTTGTGGGACAAAAAAAGAAATAGTATAAATATCAAGAAAAAAGTAAGAAAAGTGGGAGCAAAGTAAAACAAAATAGAAACTGGAGATAGTGGTTGTTAACAATCACAAGGCTGTTCCCGAAATGTTTTTTGATTGTCATTACATAGTAAAGAATGGTTTAATGAAATATACAACAAAAATTTAAAACAGGTAACAGATAATTTGTATCTGTTACACATCCTGATCAAGGTTTCTACAAACTCACACCATTAGGTGACATTGCAAAATTCTGACCCAATTAGGTGTCCATTGGCCAAATTAAGTGGATCAAGACTGTGAGGGAACCATTTCGTATTTTATTTAAAAAAATACCCCTGCTGACCATTAGGTGACCATTGGCGAAATTCTGACCCAACTGACCATTAGGTGACCATTGGCAAAACTAATTAGATCAAGACTGAGAGAAGAAGCATTTCATAATTTTAAAGACAATTACCCCTGTATATAAGGCTTGGTCCAGAGATATTACTTATCAGACTCGTACATGTACTATCCTAGATATAGGGCCAATTGTATTGCTTGAAGACTGTAATACCAAGTCTGAACTCGATTAGATTTACCAAAATGTCAAAGTCCCCTGGTGGAACAAAAATGTGTACAAAGCCTATGGAGAAAGAGTCTGAAAAGGAAAAATAACTTAAACTTAAACAATTACAATAGCTGATCATGATCAAAATCGGGAACAACTAAAAAGGAAGAAAAAGTAGAAATACTTGAAAGCCTGCAATTGCTGTTTGAAGGTCTTGTGATTGACTTGTGATTGACTTAATACATATATATGTAATTTCAAACTAAAGCCAAATAATAATAAAATGAAGGCAAATATACTACTTGATCTTATATGATTTGTACATGGATGCAGTTTTTCAATGGAAAGAACACTCCATGATAATGAGTGCATGAGTGAAAAGGTTTCGGTGTTGTTTTTTTGTGCATACATGTGTAATTCAAAGCTCACTGGTATCAAATGAAAGCACTGTACATGTACTGTACTCATGCAAATAATACCTTTCAAATTACCCATTTTCTGTAAGAAGTTCTTGTTTGCCTTTCAAACCTTTAGAACAGTGGTTGACAAAACATTTGAATTTGTATTCAATACTGGGCAGTTGGTAAAAGTCTGGTAAAAGTCTGGTAAAAGTCAGAGCTATTTCCGTAGCTAAATGTAACCATGTTTTACACACGTTTTATACAACAATTTTTAACCTTACAAACGGTTACCTGTTAATAATAATGCACCATTAAATATGTCATTTAAAGATGGCGACTCCACAGAGGAATAGAATATATGAAATACAGACAAAAGTAGTGGAGTTACTAAATTGTGAATGCATGTACATGTGCAACACTGTCAAACTTTTAGCATACATGTATAATGCAGGCAACAGTCACATTGTATAATGACATACCGTACAGCATGCATGCGTACAGGTAGCATGTGCAGGCTTAATAAGCAGACCGGTAAAAAACAGTAGGATCAATTAATTTCTTTTTGTAAAGGACAAAATGTAGAATTTTGAAAGACAAAATCAGGATAACACAAGTAGGATTGTTGCCGGCTTTTAGGAATAGTTTTTGTTGATCGCATGTCCACAACATCCCAAGCCTCATTTGGCAGGTGCGAGCTCCTTGACTTTAGCTCTTGGAAGTATACAGTTGCAGTACTCCTGCACCCAAGCTCTCCAAAGTATGATTTACACATGACAGTGTGTGACAAAGTTATGACAAATATTCAATGAGATTTTGAATGAGACAAATTTTCAATGAGAGTTGTGGGACCAAAAAGTAAGAAAAGTTGGAAATTAAGAGGGAAAGTAGGAGCAAGGAGAAACAAATGGGAAAAGTACATGTAGGAAAAGTGGGAATACTTTGAAGCCTGTGTGTGTAAAAGCTCTAACAAAATGTGGGTCAGACAGTGTCACTAATAAAAACACATCTGTAAGCATGCATGCAGGCAGGCGAGCAAAACAAGCAACCAGTCGGGGTACAATACTCACATCCATAGTTTTGTCACTAATCTTGACATGTTGAAAAGCCTAGTTGGAAAGATTTGTGGAACATTCTCATGAAACAGAATTTCATTCATGTGAAATGAAGTACAGTATGCTTTCAGTCATGTTCAGATGTCTTGAATTTTACATTCATAAATACCTAAAGACAGTTTAACCATTTCCTATTGGTCGAGAGCCCATCAGGTGGGTGGTTTTAAGCCACCGAAAAAACACTGGCTAGTTTTAAACACTTTATCCTAGCACCGCTGTGTTCTGCGGCACATTGTGCGGTAGGCCTATGCAGGCCGCACATTCGTTGATCTTCATAAAACACGCACCAATGACATGGCCAGAGTAGAGTTTCACCAAAAAATGAGGTAAAACTGTTAAAGAAAATTGTAGGAAAATTCAATTTTTTTTACTTATTTAGATTTATATTACTGTAAAGGTATTTATGAACGGAAATGTGCTTGGACGGTATTAACCAGTTTGCACCGGGATTATTTTGATATTGATCGGGCCCAGACGCAGGATATTTTTTAACAAACAACAATCAGAGACGGGTTCAGGCCGGCATCAGTGGGTAGCAAACCTTAATAATTAAAGCCTCGCTCACTGCGAACCAGTCGCTGGCAGATATTTTCAGCTTTGCTTGTGGCGTGTAATATCCGTCATTTGTTTTGTAGTCCGGAAAAACTTTGCATGTATGCTTGTCATCCGACGCGAACTGGTTAAACAAGTACGTTTAAAACTTATTATGGAGCCTGGATGCAGATAATGACCCTTGCCTTTGGCTTGAGCCATTATCTGTGTCTAGGCGGTTTTAAAAGTACTTGATTTATACCAAAACAAGCATATTTTTATTCCCTTATTTTTGAAGCTCAATTCAAGGCTTTTCAAGCCCACTTACTTACTTCGCCTCTGTCTTGTCAGACAATACAAACCATACTATGATGGCCACCTACTGCCGTAGATTTACTTCTGTGTTCGGTATTCGGTATTTCAATTGACCTATCGTTGTTCAAGTATTTTCCAATCATAGCATCTGTTGAATATCACGTGATATTCAAAAACCTTGGACGAACCCACAAATTCCAAAACACGTGTAATCGGCGGCATGTGCACCCTGTTTGTTGAAATGCAATACGCGAACGCACATCAAATGTAATGTAAACGTTCGGTTCGACCCGATATCGCATTTTCATCCCCTGATGTTGTTGGCAACATTGGTTAAGCCTGTCTACCTTGGTCCCTTCTGTTCATATTTTCGATATGAAGAAAGACTGGAAAATGGAAAATAAAATGGTACAAAAGTCCCTTTACGGGACCAAGTGGACACACGAAAGTCTGCCTGTCCTGTACACAATTAGAAAACATGTCTCAGAAATCAAAGACAACTCCGTTATCCAGTAAGAGATCACGTCTGCCATGCGCCGTTAAATGCTTTTGTGCGTTTCGCGAATAACATTAACATGCTGCACGTGTGCAAGGTAGTCCAAGGAGTGTGGCTAACTCACACACAGCAATAGGTCAATTCCCCTTCCTTTACTCCTTTCAACCCGACATCCTACTCACCATCCAATCTCCATCATGGATGTCATCCCTGAAACTTTTTCTTTCATCTTCAAAAGGTATGATTTAAGACAATTTAGGATTGAAAGACTTTCAAAAACTGATTGACAAATATGAGTCCAAACTCAAGCAAACCCTTGCATTTAAAAAGGGCTGGATCGAAATATTACATCATTAGATTTAATAGTTACTACATGTACATGTTGAAAGTAATTAACATCTTTGAGAATTTTGAGGGAATATAAAAAAAGAATGGTTAGAATGATACACACCTGGTTGTAATCTGTATTAGTCCTTACACGATGGCCGCGAGACTGCAAAATGTGCATAGCCTCATTATGTACTTCCTGTGTCTTGGGAATGATCTTCTTGGGACCTTCCCGCTTGCTCTCCGATCGGGCAACAGGTTGAGACTGTTGAAAGGCTTCTGCCTTGGCACGAATTGATGGAATGGTTGATACAGGCGGAGGGGTTGGTGGGGCAGTAGGGGGTGCTTTGGCAGGAAGGCTGGCCGGGGTGCGTGGGGATGGGGGTGCCGAGGTAACGGGGGGACTCATCTGATCAAGGTTAGCCTTCCTGGCTAAGATCTTAGCCATGGCTTCGGCGTGTACGTTCTCCACTTTCAGTTTGTTCGGGGAAGGACGAGGACTCAATTTCTTAGGCTTAACAGGCGGAGGGGTCTTGAGTGGGAATTTCAAAGGAGGGGGACGTCGAACGGGTTCGGCAGTGCTGTCCTCCAATTTGCCCTGGAGCTGCTTGGCTCGTACACTGATCAGAGTCTGTAGGGAGACTTCCTGGGCCGTCCCCTTGGAATCCTGCGCTGCTTGGATAGCCTTCTTGATCTCACTGGAAGGATGGTAATTCCTGGCAACTACTTGTTCATCCAGTTGACCTGCATCCAATGCCACGGCATCATTATCCCAATCGATCTGAACGCCGGAAGTCTTCTGCCCCTCTTCTATCCTGGGAGGCCAGACGACCCGGCCGATGCGGACTGTATTGGCCCGGTAGAAGTCATTCAGCGGAACCACCTTCCCGCTGCGGGTCCGGACATTGACCATCTCATCAGACTCCGATGGTGGGGGTGGGGGCGGTGGTGGGGGTGGGGGCGGTGGTGTGGGTGGGGGCGTTGGTGGGAGTGGGGGCGGTGGTGGGGGTTGAAGGGAAGGGGAAGCAGGGACAAAGCTCGGTTCTGGGGTTGTGACTGCGGATTGGGAAACTTCTCCCCGCAAGCTATTGGTGGCTTGCTCGGAATACTCTGTGGGGATGGTCAGTACTTGGTTTGAAAACTGAAGACTCTTCTTTTTCAGTGGAGATGGGGGTGGACTCTCTATACTGGATGATCGATTCCGGGAATCGTGGCTCTTGGCCAGGGAACTTTTCAGAGAGACGGTATCGGATGAGGGTGCAGTACTAGTAACTGAGAGCTTAGTCTGTATGTCTTGTAGCATCTGCTGCTGCTGTTGCAACTGCATCTGCTGGGCCTATCGGGAAAAAAATATGAAACAAATAAGAAAGATATAAGTGTACAAAGTGTTAATCTAAAAATCCAACCCTTGGATTTCAACAATCTAGGTTACCATGATGCCAAGGTTCAATATTCATTCAATCGAGTATACAGGGTGGCCCCCCCAAAAAAATGGATAAGCATACCTCAACGGGAAAACATACTGACACTACGCTGGGATCAAAACTACCTACAACAGTAAGTGGAGAATCTTTCTAGAAAAGAAAATGATACCAATATCTCAACTTGGGCTAGTAGTTTTAGCTCAAAACCTGATTTTGTGAAGCAACGCCGGAAAATAACGAAACCATGCCATGTTAAATTCGTGGGCACAGTTTTTTCTCGGTGCGAATGGACCTCCGACTGTGCTTCACAAAATAGAGTCTGGAGCTAAAACCACTTGTATCATTTTTTTCTTCTAGAAAGATTCTCCATTCGTTGGTTTAGGTAGTTTTGGCCCCAAAATAGTGGAAGTTTCTTGTCCATTTGTTGAGGGTCACCCTATATTAGAGTAAACAAAGAGATCCATGGCCTAAAGTGTTTGGAGATACTCCCCACAATAAAGTAGAAACTCTTAATCCTGAATATTTATTCTAGGTAGGGACAGGTTTGACAATGCCTGCGCAAACCTTCCACCTTTAGCGTGTATATTGTTCTCAATTATGACAGAGCTTGACTGAGCTATCATGGTCATCTGGCCAAATCTACCAGTTTGGTCATTCGGGTCAATATTTCGCACACGTATAAACCTTTGACATTGACTACTTCATCGAGATATGACACAAAACACAGTAAAGGGGGCCACCAATCTACCTATCATGTTAGCACAATTTCTTTGTGTTTATTAACTTAATTAACCATCCCACTGCTCCAGTGTTTGTTTTTACATGGGTAGCCCTATGGAGTAAACAAAACTATGAGGTGAAGAGATTGGTGTACCTTTTTTTAAATAAAATTATCTAACAAATATTTAATAAAAAAATTCACGAAAAATGCAGGTCGATTTTTCTGTCAAATATGTTAAACAAAAGCGGTCCCATATCTTTGCTTATTCTTATTTTTATTTATTTTTAACATAGTTTGCTTCTTTAAGTTCTGTGATAGTATGCATATCGATTCAATTAAAAAAATTCTGGAAGCTTTGTGTAATAGGTTGAGTTTATAAGTGATAAAGAAACTGCTAACATGACAGAACTGTGCCTGGCCCCCTTTACTGTGTTTGTGTTATTTACCAAACTGGCTCATTGATCGATGTGCTATATTTAACCAATTCGCGCCGGAGGACGTACCGGTATATACACGCAAATTTTTCCCCAGATTCAAAACGGATGATGCATAAACACGTCACGAGCAAGGCCGGAAAAGTCTGTCAGCAGTGAGCAAGGCCGAAAATGCGTGGGTGTGCCACCCGTAACCATCGGCCTGAACCCGCCTCGGATCGAGTTTCGTTAAAATAATCCCGCACCTCGGCTCGGTGATGTCAAAATAATCCCGGCACGAACTGGTTAACCCTCCTATATTTAGTGCAGTTTCCATAGAATTGTTAGGAACCTATGAAAGATTTCAAAAGGTAAAACAACTCTCTATTAAACAAACTGGTGTGAGAATTAAATGACCTTTCAAAAGGTATTGAAAGGTGTAGTAGTGCAGTAGTTTTGAAAGGTTCATACTTATTTATAGCCATTTTGCCCACTAAGCAGATTTTGAAAGGTTTTGAAAGGTAAAACCATAGGAGGGATACATTATTAATTGAGGAGAAAAGGGGGGAAGGGGGAAGGGGGAAGGGGAAAGGGGAAAGGGGGAAGGGGAAAGGGGGAAGGGGGAAGGGGGAAGAGGGAAGGGGGGGGAAGGGGGAAGGGGGAAGGGGGGAAGGGGGAAGGGGGAAGGTGGAAGGGGGGAAGGGGGGAAGGGGGAAGGGGGGAAGGGGGAAAGGGGGGAAGGGGGAAGGGGGGGAAGGGGGAAAGGGGGAAAGGGGGAAAGAGGGAAAGGGGGTAAGAGGGTAAGGGGGGAAGGGGGGAAGGGGGAAGGGGGAAGGGGGAAGGGGGAAGGGGGGGTCCATTCTAAAGGGGTCTAGTCTGACAAGAAAGGCAGCAATTGAAGGATAAGTCACCATTATTGTCTGCTGATGAAAGACTGCCTGGTGTTGTAGCATGGCCTCTTGCTGCTGTCGTTGCTGGTGCTGCTGCATTGCCTGTTGTACAACTGCCTGCTGAGCCGCCGCCTGCTGGGCTGCGACTTGTTGGGCTACTGCCTGATGTGCTGCTAGATGCTGTGTGGCTGCCTGTTGGGCTGCTAGCTGTTGTGTGGCGGCCTGTTGAGCCGCTACTTGTTGTGCAGCAACTTGCTGCTGCTGCTGGTGCTGTTGTATCGCTGCCTCTAGCAATGTATGCTGATGTGGTATCATATGTGCTAGGAGTTTAAAATGAGCAATAGACCACAGGTTCCTGAAAAGTTTTCTGGGAAGGACCAGTAATTTATTTGTCTTCCGACTGACTAAGTTACTGACTGACAATCTGAGAGACAGTCAACGATTATTAACCCCTTGACGCCGAAGAGCGGCTATGGCCGAGGCCCACTAATTATCTGGAATGCTATTTGTCAGATGGGCTACGCCTTTGAACATGGCCTGTACTATGTGACAGCTGCATACAGTGGTAGCTACAGTCATGCAAATATTCCAGTGTAGTGAGGAATTAATACCAGCGTCAAGGAGTTAATAATGTCCTAAACTGAGACTTTTGGTGTCTAGCTTGGCAAGACATTGAGATAAATACTTCAATTTTATTGATTACTATTCTTTCAGATATACAATTACTTTGACATTTTGTGCATACAGTGGTTTAGGAGTACAGACCCATTTAAAATTAATTTGTACAGAAAGGATGTGCTTCAAACAAGAATGTATTTGAACCTAAATTATTGTAAAGTTCTGTTTTAATGTTTAACATAGTTGGCATGAATTTGTGAGATTAAATCTACTCAATTAGGGAAGTGTTTGTTCTCCAACAGCACAGGCAATACACCATAAAACCACAATTGAAAAAGCACACAACCCAATGTTAAAGCAAAATCAACAGAAGCTAGCTTTTACAAATTCAGGGTTTTTGCTGGACACATTGCCATATTATGACTGACTGAGTTAAGCGCTGGTCCCAACCCGCCGTACTTGCAAGTGCGTGCTGTCTACTTGCAAAAACGTGGGCAAACTTTAGAGATCCGTACGTGGTGAGTACCGCCTCAGTACGGATTTGGGAGCACGCAGACACGCCGTAGCACTTTTAGTGCACGAGGAACTTTCGCTGCGTTCGGGCTACAGATTCACCCCCAGTACGGGTGACGCGCGTGCCCTCTACAGCCAATGAGAGCACAACACATCGACTCCGTGAGTCTTTTTCCACAGTCAGTTGCTCTACGGACGGCGCACTTAGCACGTGCGTGCTGCGCACGTGATAAGTGCGTGGTCTGTACGATAACGTGGCAATCGCACAGAGATCGTACGTTGTAAGCACGTTGTGAGCACGTACAACTCACTTACATGTACCACTTGCGCAACGTACGATGCACGCAACCGCTCACGGCCAGGCGTGGCGTGCGGGCCACGTGCGTTGACGTACTCCCTCCCTGCTCTTGCCACTCCCTCCACACGTTTTCAGAAAAACATGGCGGCCGTGGCCTCTCAAAAAAACGTACGGACTAAAAACACGCACGGTGGGTTGTGGCCGGCGCTTTAATGACTGAGTTAATGACTGACTGACTGATTTCTTAAAACTTTGGGTCAACTTGACTGGGGAAGCCTAATCTTGTTTGATAAACTGCAAGGGAATAAAATGTTAGCTTTCACCACAGGTTACGCTGTGCTTAAATTAGGAGTTTGCGTTTAGGGGTAGTACAGGAACCTGATACCCGCATGAAAAAATATGGGTACCCGTAAAATAAACCCACAGAATTTTTGAAGTTGATTCTCAGTTGTATTGTCACAGTATTTTTAGAGACAAAACCGACGAACTACAACATATTGTAGGTATGGAATTCAATCTTGACTGAGTTGGCGCGGTTTCAGATATTTATTGGAAAATATTAAATTTGTTAAGAGAGAAATCATCAGAAAGAGAGGCGTATGTAGCAACTCCTAATTTGCAGGGGCCGAGGAACGCACTTTTGTTGTTAACCCCAAACAAGCTTGCTTTGTGGTTACTATAAGGTAATTGTTGCAACAAAAGATCTCTCTTTTTCATTGTCGGAGAATGTAATTCGTTAGTTATGAGTACTAAATTTCATAATTTTAAACCGGTTTCTGACCAATTGGGAATCGGGTATGCGGGTACCTAGTTCCGATGAAGCTCTAAAGTTGGCCTGCCCGGCCAGAAAGAAAGATGCTGTACATCTAGTAGTTTTACCTGTCATGGGCATTGCGGCTGGCATGACAGGCGGTACTGTCTGTACCCCTGGCATGGCCGGTACGGTGGGAAGTGTTGGCGGTAACATTCCAGGCGTGTACATAGGCGTAGTGGCAATGGAGGGGAAACCTGTCAATTGCATTGGTAACACAAGAGTTATGGTTAGGTTACATGTACTTCTACTCAATAGTCTGATCAGTAGGCCACACCCCTAGAAAAATTGACCAATCACAGTCCACGATTCTAAGGTCCGACAAATTGTTGCCATTTTGTCCAACAAAATGAGGTCCAACTTTAGCATACTTCAGCATAGTTTACCGTGATTTCCGTGAACTTTTGTTTCACTTCTACACCCCAATTTAATTTACCAGCCTAGTTTTAATCAGATGTATAAGTGGTGTTGTTATGCTAATTGTAAATCTGACTCCCAGTACCATTAATAAAGTAGAAAGGTAATATTGGCCATTTCCTATGCCAAATGCATTACCTACTTGTATCTAATTACACTAGGTTGTAAAGCACTGTGCAAAAGATCAGCCAGGCATGTGTCACGTTACTTGGCAGTTGCTATGGTGGGCATGGCCAACTGGATCGGTGTATTGGTAATTTGTTAGGGTGACCCACTCCACAAAAAGGGGTAACATGTCACAAAATAGCGACATTGAGTTATTACATGGTTGGAAAGCCCACAACATAAGCTTTCATTTGGAGATATGACATGTTTACATATTGATTACTTCCTTGGAGTTCAAATTACACAACTGAGAGAACAGGCTTGGAAATATGGCTCAACATTTCTTTAACCAGTTCGCGCCGAGATTATTTTAACATCACTGAGCCGAGGGGCAGGATTATTTTTAACGAAACTCGATTCGAAGCCTGTTCAGGCCGATAGTGCCGGGAAGCACACCCACGCATTTCCAGCCTTGCTCGCTGCTGACAGAGATTTCCGAACTTGAACTTGGCGTGTTTATGCGTCATTCGTTTTGAATTTGGGGAAAACTTTGCATTTATATACGTCATCCGGCGCGAACTGGTTAACAAAGAAAATCAACATTTCTTTGAATGAAACCTAAAAATGTAGATATTAAAGATGTCATTCATGACAAAAAATTAAAATCACATTTTGATGAAATGTTTACTCTCTCAACATTGAGCGGGCCATTACATGATAATGCACAGTGCGACTTTTAAGTATTAAAATACCCTTTTTTGTAGAGCAGGTCACATTTATAAAGTGCACGTATCCACCCTGACAGGTGCTCAAGGAGCTCCGTTATTATTATCCCTGTTCATTGGGCCATTAAAGCATTCCAAATATCATCTCAGCTCCCTGGGAAGTATACAGCTCGATGCTGCCATTTCGGCAAAAAACGGCTAAATGTTAGTCAACCACAATAAACATCTCTGCCCTCACAGGTACCCAATTTACTCCTGGGTAGGGAGAAGCAAATAGTGACCAAGTACCTTGCTCAAGGGCACACGCACCATAACCCCAGGCTACACTCGAACCCACAACCTGCAGATTTACCCCCGCAGACCACAAATTCAATGCTCCAGAACCTGAGGTCACGGCACTCCTCAAGTAGTATTCCTTACCAATCTAGTGATGTTCCCTACCAAGATCTTCCCTCCCATTACAGATCGACAGGTTGGTTGTAAAGGTATAAAATAGATCAGGAAATGAATAATAGTATTTTAAAGATGACCTAGATGTACCTGTTACAGAAGGCACTGAAGTAGGTGTAAAAGACTGCATGGATGCAGCCTGGGTGTTGACAAAGCCAGGCGTTAGCGACATTGAGGCTGGATAGGTGACGCCTTGGTTATAGTACATGTAGATGTTGGGTAAACAAATGTCGAAGCTTGGTTAACAGGTGCCGAGTAATAATTTATAGGAGCCTGGTAATCAGGTGCAGGATTAACAGGTGTCCCAAGGGATAATGTCATGTTAACAGGTGTCATGTTAGCATGCGCTTGGTCAGAAGGGTGTTAGATAGATAGATAGATAGATAGATAGATAGATAGATAGATAGATTTATTTATTTATTTGTCCACGTTAAAAACATAGAAACTTGGCATCCACTGGCCGAATACAAGTATACACAATCAATATAAAAACTATATAAATTACAAAATAAGTTAAGTTAGAAATACAAAGCAACAAAAAACAAAAAACCCGCACACTAACAAAAATGCACCCGCCAAAACAACGCCAACCGGTCACATAGGGACATCAAGACAACAACAGGCTGGGAATTTTTCCAACCCCTGTGTAGCCACCCGTGACCGGCTAACGCTGCCCCGACCAATCCATTCCAACAGTGCGGACAATACATGGCAAAAAGTGCTAACAACCCTTAGTAACCCTGCTAGCATTGTTGTTGAACATGTGAATAGCATTAGGAACAAATGATCGTCTGGTGCGGCATAGTGAGGTCCTAGGAACAGAAAGACGAATACCCGACCTATTGAATGTAAAACAATTGTTAAGTGGATGAGAGATGTCTTGCATTATTTTGTGCACTTTAAGCATTAGTCTTTTTTCATACAGTGAACCAATTGAATCCAGATCAGTACCAATTAAACGCTGAGCGATTTTCCTTGGTCTCTCCAGTTTCTTAACATTTTGTTTAGACAGATTACCAAAATTACAAATCAAACAAAAAGTGAGAATACTTTGAATCAGTGACTGGTAAAAGAGATTTAAAATCCTATTGTCAACATGGAACTCTTTTAGTTTTCTCAAGAAGTACAACCTTTGATTAGCTTTACTAGAAAGTAATTGTGAATTAGTGTTCCAATTGAGTTTACTGTCAATAACTGTGCCTAAATACGAAGGTGGTTGGAACAAAGAATATGGGATGTCAGGAGCTGGGTTGACATGTGTCAAATTAACAGGTGCCAGGTTGGGTACTGGGTTACATGTAGCAGGTGCCGGGTAGGATGTTAGGGTAACTGGGTTGGATGTGCTGGGTTAATAGGTGCTGAGTTAGAGAAAGGCAAGGGGGAAGGCGTTTTTTATATTGGGTGACTCGTTGATAGGAGATGGATTGGAAGGTGGTGAGAGTTGCGGAGTTGGAGCAACAGGTTGTGAGTTGGAAGAAGCTGGTTTGTTAGCTACATGTAGAGGATGGCGTGCTTCTGAGATTGGAGGTGGCTGGGATACGAGACATTTGCTTTGGCACCAGGCTATCAGGCTCCGAGCCAAGAGGTGCTAGGTTATTAGAAATGACACGATCATGTAATGGGTTATAGTAGCTTTGGTCAACGAGCGTTCGTCGTTATTCCTCTGTCGTTATCCGTCCAGAAATACACGCCATGCGCGCCCTGCATATGCTAGCTTGTGCTCATAGCGCGCGGTGCAAAGATACAGCGCGAACAGCGACCTTACAAGGTCACTATTTATGCAAAAGCACGACCACGGCCGGAAATATCTGTCAGCGACCGGCTCGGAGCAAGCAAGGCCAAAAATACCAGAATGTGCTACCCACAGATGCTGGCCTGAACCTGTCTCCGATCGAGGTTCAGAAAAAAATCCCAAGACTGCACCCGGTCAATATCAAAATAATCTCGCCACTATAGATGAAGCATGAAGCATAAAGATTTACATCCAAGGATTACGGACAATGGTTGGAATATGATAGAAAGTACCATTATCTGTTAATTAACGTAAATTCCTATTAATGATGTTAGTATGAAATAAGAATTTCTGTTCCAACATGCCCCTTTTCAGATTTGTTTAGATGTTAGTATGATCTGAACAGTGACTTTTGATGGTTTATTAAAGCCAACAGTCGATAAACTCATAAATAATACTGAAAGGTTTCCCAACCTGGCATAGCCATAGCCGAAGCTGTAAGACCTGTTGACAGCGGTTGGGGAGGAGGCACATAGACCGGAGGAGGGGTGGGGCTGGGGGCGGGGCCTCTCCCCCCACCCCTCAAGGCCTTGTTGACCTTGGCCGCGTTGGCAAGGTCTGCAGCTCCGTTCATCTCAAGGACTGGATTGAACAACCTGTCGGGTGAGTACAGGAAAGATATGCTGTGAGTGTAGGCAATCAATTAGATTGTTGTGGTTGTGGCTCATGGGTTTACTATTTGCAGAATGTAAATGGCAAAAAACAGAAGCCCTAGCCATGAAAACAATTCTAATGCAATAAAAAAGGTTCTGTCTATGGCTATGACTGCTATTCACTGTAGCACACAAATTGAAGCCCTACATGTACTGGTAGCCATGAAAATTTGTAATACCATGTCTATACGGCTGCTATTCAATGCGATACACAATTAAAGCCACACCAAAAAGAAATGACAAATTATGTAATTCATTCAATCACTATAGACGATCACTGAGCAAGTCACAATCTAAATCACTTGTAAATGCCAATTTACACTCGGCATGAATGCGAATGCAAATTTTTGACATCAGGAAACATTTTTGTGCATTTCAACTCCACATTTGAACTCTAAAAAAATTGTAGTGAATGCTTTATGATGTCAAATAGGCATCGCATTTGTATAAAATATGAATCGGCCTTAACACAGGAATCATTTGTAAAAGTTTAATTAAACGCCTCGCGACCGCAACTCTCACCGCCTCGCGACCGCAACTCTCACCGCCTCGCGACCGCAACTCTCACCGCCTCGCGACCGCAACTCTCACCGCCTCGCGACCGCAACTCTCACCGCCTCGCGACCGCAACTCTCACCGCCTCGCGACCGCAACTCTCACCGCCTCGCGACCGCAACTCTCACCGCCTCGCGACCGCAACTCTCACCGCCTCGCGACCGCAACTCTCACCGCCTCGCGACCGCAACTCTCACCGCCTCGCGACCGCAACTCTCACCGCCTCGCGACCGCAACTCTCACCGCCTCGCGACCGCAACTCTCACCGCCTCGCGACCGCAACTCTCACCGCCTCGCAACCGCAACTCTCACCGCCTCGCAACCGCCTCGCCACTGCCTCGCCACCGCCTCGCCACCGCCTCGCAACCGCCTCGCAACCGCCTCGCCACCGCCTCGCCACCGCCTCGCCACCGCCTCGCCACCGACTCGCCACCGCCTCGCCACCGCCTCGCCACCGCCTCGCCACCGCCTCGCCACCGCCTCGCCACCGACTCGCCACCGACTCGCCACCGACTCGCCACCGACTCGCCACCGACTCGCCACCGACTCGCCACCGACTCGTGATTAAATCATGATGCGAGTAACTTTACATGGCTTGCAATGACTTGTGACCACTCTCCAAATCATCTGAAGATGAAACCGACGCAGCAGAAAACCAACCTGTCGACATAGTCATCCAGTCTGTGTCTGGAGGCAGTGTTGGGCACCGATACATCCCTGATATGCCGAGCCACATTGTAATCACCCTCATCATCACTGGCGTCCAAGTTCAAGGTTGGATGAATGGGGCTTGACGGACCCACTACGATATCATCGTACTCATTGTATCTGGAAATACACAAACGTTTCATGCTCACATTTTTGAGGTGTCCTGGCAAAAACAAGACAGAAGTGGGCAGAAGCAAATATCGGATAGTTATTTAAATTTAAATGTAAATGTAAATTGTAAATGTAAATTTAAATTTAAATGTAATCGGCATTCTAATATTATTGGGAATAGTATTGAGGCCTGTAAAGTGTCAAGTTTTGTATTCGTCGACACTCATTCGGGTGGCAAAGGGAACAGGCTTTCAAGCATACCCCGATAAAAAAAAGCAGAACAAAAGCAGAAAAGTTGTCTTTGAAGGACAAAATCAAGATAAAAGTAGGAGTTTTGTAGGCTTTCACAAGTAGTTTTTGTTGATACTCACCCTAGTCTACAGCATCAAAGCTAGTGCAGTTTCAGTATTCCTGCTACCAATGCCTTTATATGGGTGATTTGTTATGACAGTGTGTAACACTGTTTGTAAAAATATTCAATGAGATTTCATTTTTAAAGTAGTAAGACAAAAAGTAGAGAAAAGTGGAAAATAGTAGGAATTTTAATAGGAGAAAAAAGAGGAGGAAAAATATGAGCAAGGTAGTGCAGTTTCAGTATTCCTGCTACCAATGCCTTTATATGGGTGATTTGTTATGACAGTGTGTAACACTGTTTGTAAAAATATTCAATGAGATTTCATTTTTAAAGTAGTAAGACAAAAAGTAGAGAAAAGTGGAAAATAGTAGGAATTTTAATAGGAGAAAAAAGAGGAGGAAAAATATGAGCAAGGTGAAAAAAAAATTGTAAAAACTAGTAAAAAGTAGTAATACTTGAAAGTCTTCAGGTTAAACATTTGTTATGTCACCTACATACATTACCCTTTTAATTTATTTAGTTTTTGGAAAATTAATATGATTACCTTTGTTCCTCCTCTGGCGTCAAGTCATAGTCCGGCTCCGGTATGTGAATGTGGCCCGGGAAGACAGGCTTACTAGACCACGTCTCCCCGGGATTCAGGAACGCTGAGGGATACTCGTCCTCACTCTGTGGTCTGGAGCTGGTCGACTGTCTCTTCTGCCCCAACTCGACCTTTGAGGGGCTGCCATCGGTGGGTGGTGGTAGGGGTGGGGGTGCAGGAGGAGCAGGTGGGGGTGGGGGTGCAGGAGGAGCAGGTGGGGGTGGGGGTGCAGGAGGGACAAGCATCTTGCCAGGGGAGGTCTTGGGGGCAGTAGGGGGTACGAGTGGAGGGGACCCAGTGGATGGGGGAGGGATGTTCGCATTCAGGGCTGCGGGGTCCATCTCTAGCAAGGCGTCAATCTGGGCCAGATTGCTGGTTAAAAAGAAAGAAAGAGGACAGATGCATCTGAGGTCTTTGCCAAGCACAACTGCGAAGAAACATGCTCACAATGGGCTCAGTTGTCAGAGTTGTAATCTAGTCAGTCACAAGTCACCACAAGTCAATCACAAGTCAATTTAATTAATCCCTAGTCAACTCACAAGCAATTTAAATGAACTTTGACAAAATCATTCCTTTGTTATTGTTCCTCTTGATGGTTCTGAACTGACTTGTGAAGTGAATCGTGAATGACTCGATTACAACTCGGTGTCAGTTGTAAGAAGGCACTGCGGTTCACATAGCAACCGTACTTCCCATGGGCAGTACGGCGCTGTTACGACACACAGCGCTCCTCGTCTATTTGATATTCATATACCAGTGGGATTGCTTATTCGGGAAGTATGTCGTCAATATTGACTCCCCAACTCACCTTCCCGCTGGGGGAATACTTGTTCACGGAGCCCATAGACACAAAATAGCTCTGGAAGCCTGGTTTGAATTTGGACACCATATTTTGTATGGTAGAATTTTGCAACAAAATATTTGCTAACAGAATCTTGAGACTGAGGTCCTTAAAGGATGTTATTTTATTGCCTTCTATTAACCCTAACTGAACCCAACCCATCAAAGCCTAACTCTATGTTTTGTTGGAATACCCTTAAACTGTTTAGTGTGGAGTTCACCATTATGGTATTGGAATTTGCAAGAATAGGGACGGTTCATAGTACATCACACTCGGGGTGACTTAATACCTGTTTTTGTGGAGCCGGTCACATATAATTGTTGTGTTCATTGTGCCCCTCCTCTTTTAAGTCAATGCGTTTAAAACCCACCTAAAAACAACTTATCTTATAGTGACAAGGGAAAACCCCTACTCACTTGTGAACCACCTTGAATCTTCTCCTTGGAAATCTGTCGTGCACCGTTTCAGAGGACACCAGGAACTGGGACTCGCGGACAGGAAACTCGGGGGGAATCTCCATCTCCGAGACCAGATCCATGACGTAGTCATAGCCTGACAGGTCAGAGCGAGTCTTGTTCTCCATCATATAGACGGACCAGCCGTGGCAGCCTTTGGTGATTCCCCTAGGAAGATAAACATATACTGCGACATTATTTTTGTCAATCCGAGAGGGCAAGACACAGTAATTGCTCTTTGGCCGTTTGTGAGTTAGCCACGCCTCTAAAGCCATGTTCCCATTGGACTTAATTTTGTTAGAGTACCGCGACTTTTCTTTAGAATGACAAAATTAAATCCAATGGGGACGCACGGTAAACTGACCTCCCTGTCAATTTACCGCGACCGTGATGTAAAATGAACAGGCCGAAAGAGGTCGCGGAAGACTTCCGCGCAGCCACGGTAAATTATCAGGGCCGCAATGTGTGACATTCTGCCAGTCTCGAACAGCGAATGAACCGTTCCGTCGCGGAATATAAGTCCAGGTGGGAACGCGTGGTAGATTCACGCTAAGGAATGCCGCGGTAAGTTTCCGCGTGGCCGCGGAAGAAAAAGTCCAATGGGAACACGGCTTTAGACAACTTTACAAACGTGCAGCATGTAGCTGTGATGTACAAAACAGGCATATGTGGAGTCATTGCATACAGGAGTTGTTTCAGATTTCAGAGACAACTTTGTCCGCGTGTACATGCAGACGTTCGTGCGACCACTTATCGCCAACAATGGAAAAATAGCTTTTCTCATTTTCCAGACGTTTGTTATAATGCATATCAGAATAATGCAGACTCTCCGGACGCCACTATTATTTTCACCATTCGAGAACAGAAAAAAACTTAAGGAATATGAACAAAACAAACTACGCTAAACAGGCCTGGCCAATGATTAGTAAATTAATCGTGATAACAGGCCGATTGAGTGTTTGCGTTAAATTTGATGTGTTGCATATCTAATTTCAATGAACAGGGCACACATATAGCTGATTAATGCAGGTACACATACTCGTACGGAGTCTATTTATTTTTTCACCTGCAGTTCCTGAGGATTTTAGTTTGGAATAAGTGAATGGGAGTGTAATAAAAGGATCAAGCTTTCCAATCACATGAAGAAAAAAAAAAAGGGGGGGGGGGGGGGCGAACCAGTACAAAAGGGGCTAACAGGTGTCCGACATTCTCCCAAAGCAAATCCTTTTAATGTTTCAATTTGCTGCCAAACACAGAGTATCATTTTTCAGACAAAATCTCTGAACTTTGCCAAACCAAACCTACATCCAAACACAACGGCCGACTTGGCTTTATAGGCAGAAGAATTTTCTGATTGATATATGAATTTTATATATGAACACTTGACATGAATTTGGATTTCTCTAGTGGTAGTCGTGTAGTTTAGGACCCCATCCCGTATAAAAGAGCGAAAAGACACATGTGAATAAATTTGGCAATGATACGAGCAGGAAAAGTCACTTTATGTGTTTGATTACTTTGATATGAAATCATGTTTAACCAGTTCGCGGCGGAGGATGTATATACCGGTACACGCAAAGTTTTTCCCTAATTCAAAACGGATAACGCATAAACACGTCACGAGCAAGGCCGGAAAAATCTCTCAGCAGCGAGCAAGTCTGGAAATGCGTGGCTGTGCTTCCCAGGACCATCAGCCTGAAAAATAATCCTGCGTCTCGGCTCAATATTGTTAAAATAATCTCGGCGCGAACTGGTCAACAACAGCAAAGAGGGCAGGGTAAAATGTGTGGGGTAAAATGTGTGGGGTAAAATGACAACCTGCATGACACATACAAAAACAGAATAGCAAGACACATCTGTGAGTGCAAACATTTTCTTCAAAACTACCTATCAGAATTACAAAAAACATGGCTGTCATGTGCAAACACAATTTGTTGACGGAAATTGTACCAAAAAAAGGAGGGAGGGGGGGGGGGGGAGAGGGGGAGTTGTCCTTAATTACATTACAAGTGCATGATTACCTCTCCAGTAAACAATTATTGGTTTCAAAGGTAGGATACACCATTGGTAATTCCTTGAATTATCATGAATAGGTAGATTTTGGGGGTTGTAATTTATAGTAAATATCGTTTAACTGACCTGTTCGAAGTTTTACAATCATGGATGCCGAAAAAAGCAAGAAAAACAGCGTTCGCTTGCAACCGGCGTTCGGCAGTTGTTTTTTTCACAATCGTTTTGGACGGCGATCGTGATTTTTTTTTTTTGATAATTCAATTTGTTGGAAATATTTTATGATATCTAGTGCAATCATTTTGCTGGATGCCTACAATCATTATTTACATTCAAATAAGTAAAGATACTTCTTAATATTTCGGTAGTACAATTTTTTTGGTATCTGCAAATGGTGTATCCTACCTTAAAATATTGTTATACTTTCAGGCAGACCTAGATGAAAAAGTAGGAGAAAAGTAAAATCAAAATATTCAAAAAAGCAGGACAAAAGAGGTTTTTGGAGTACAACACCACTCTCCACATTACTTCCTTCAAACTCCGAGTTACTCGAGAAACACAATCAAAAGTCCAACCCACTTTTTCTGGAGTGCGCTGCGGGCAAAGTCCTCCCCTGTGCTCCAGGAGTCCGCCATGACGGTGACTTCCTCCCCGTCAGGCAGCTCAGCGACCAGGGCCATGTTGCAGCGCTGGCGGTTGGCCTTCCACTCCAGCAGGCAAGGCGGGTAGGTCCGGGGGATCAGAAACTCCAGGGCCTGGGTGTCGCACAGGAGAAGTTTTTGGTGACAGTAGGACTTGTAGCCGTCATACGCGTGGTCCGAGACATACCTGTGAGCATTTTTTTGTGAGAGAATGAAACAACATTTTTGCAAAAATTAATGTGTGGAAGATATAAAGGAAAAAATGTAGTATCCTGATTCTATTTCAGAGGTTGTGTAAAAAGTCTATAGAGAGTATTTACTAACTAAATTTGGAAATGTCTTTTTAACATTTGTGCACAGATTGCCCTTCATTGAGATGATATGAAAAAGAAAAAAAAACAGCGTCAGGTTCGAACATTTTTTTTCGATTTTAAAATTTCTACTAAATAAAGGCTGCTTTATACTTCACGCAAAAGCAAAGTGAATTTGACGTCACAAAAAAAACCAATCGTTGCGTAAATATAGAAGACAGTTTAGACATTTCTATTGGTCGAGAGCCTGACACTTGGGTATGTTTAAACAGCCAATAAAACATCAACCAGACAAACACTATAAATTTGGACTCCTATAAGTGTGGTCCATGGAGCAAATAATAATATTGTTAGTGCTTATACTTTATACCCCCACAATGTAGAGTGTTTCAAAGCGCTTTACAATTATTATCCCTGTTCACCAGAAACGACCATTTCCAAAGCAGCTCAAGATCAGTACATGTGGTCTCTATCTTCATACCCATTTATGGGTGGAGAAAGGCAATTGTAGAAAAGTGCCTTGCCCAAGAACACAAGCACCATGTTCCCTGCCAGGGTTTGAACCCACGTACCATCTTACAGGATTCAAACACCGTAACCACTGGACCACAGCGCCCCACTTTCATTGGTTGAAGCCTCCCACAGCATGCACATTACAACCAATGAGTCTGCTTGTATATCTTGTGAGTGTCTATCCCCATTATAAAAACACGTGCGCGAGTCACATACTAAAAAATAGCTGGAGGGGTATTTTTCAAAACACAAGGTAAAATTGTTGGGCAAAATTATTGAAAAATTCTAAAATTGTTTCCTTTGTTTTCTTATGACCAAAAGGTATTTATGATTGGGAATAGATAATAACGATAATAAGGGAACAAAAAATGTCCGTCGCCTTTCGCGAGGTCTTGGCCACTACTATGTGAGCCAGCCTTAACAATGCTTAGGCCCATGAGCTGGTTTTAAACATACTTGTGTGATACTGGCCACCCACATTTTTATTCCCTTATAATTGTGATTATTATGAAAACACTACCAGTTTGTGTACATTCATTAAACAAAAAACTATTCAAGTAAATGTTAGTTCAAACTTCTGTTTGAACTAAATATTACATTACAAAGCACCAGAGTTGTATTCTAGTCCCTGCAAGTCACTGCAAGTCCATCACAAGTTCTTCGGTCTCAAGTCAAGTCACTAGAAATTCAAATGAACTGTTAACAAAAGCATTCCTTTGTCATTGTTCAACCAGTTACTTGCGACTGGCTTTCTGACTGGACTTGTGAAAGGACTTGCAGGGACTCGAATACAACTCTGCAAAGCACTCATGGTGAAAATTGAAATACAGTCAAACCTGCCATTGCGGCCACCTTGATACAGCGGCCACCTGGCTTAACTGGCCACCTTTGCTTGGTCCCAGTTTGATTCTTGCATAAACATACCATAACCATTTCTGCTAATGCGGCCACTGCGTAACGCGGCCAGTGGCCAACCCATAATAGCCAACAGCAAATAAAATGTGTACAATTACATTGCCGTGAAACCTGTGTACTCCGGCCGCAGAAATGAAGTGCGCCCTCTGTTGACTTTGAAATCTCCCCTGTTGTTTGGTTCCTGGACTTCATACATGTACATGTATGGGTGTGTGTACATGTGTACGTCTTGCTATAGTGGCCACTTGCGTATAGTGGCCACGAAAACCGGCACCGTCGATGGCCGCTATATCAAGGTTTGACTGTATCTCAGCGAGTCAATTTCACTTGTGCTTTGAGCCAAGTGTTAATCGGGCACACAAGTGTTCCTAGCTTTCTCCAAGTATGCAAACTGCCAAAACAAATCCATACTTGAGGAGATACTTGTAGAATCTCTTGGAGGGTGGGAAGGTACTCATCAGGTTGGACATGAGCAGCCAGGCCCTCTCCTGGGCTTGGGGCTCGGGATTCTTCCAGGTTTGGTTGCAGAGCTGGCTGTAGATCTCATCCCGTAGGGTCTTGTTGCTTATGCCCTGTCAGAATTGTCAAGATCAAGTGATAAGAGGTCAAGTGATAAGGTCAAATGATAAGAGGTCAAGTGATATTGGGCAGAGTTGATATTACGCCCGTCCGGTTTGTTTTTTTAGACTGGATAATGTAGGCGAACATGCAGCGCCTGCACATTATAAAAGCACTCACCTAATACTCATCTAATACAGACTCTGGCCTTTATTTGACTTTGCTTTCGATTTCCGAAACGATCCCTGCTCATGCTGCTGTTGCTATTCCGCCAGGTTGTTTGCACACGAGCTCCCAAAACTGTGTGGAACTAGACTTGACTAAGTCGTCGATTTATCGTAATTTGCTCTGTACAGTACATGCACATTTTTGTGTACATACTCTATTGTTCAGAAATTCATAGTGTGAACATTATGACTTGCATAATGACACTAGACTTGCATTTAAAATTCAGTCTGTGGGGAACAGTCATATCTAATACGTTACGTACCACTAGCTAGTGGTACGTAACGTATCAAAAAGATATGACTGTTCCCCACAGACTGAATTTTAAATGCAAGTCTAGTGTCATTATGCAAGTCATAATGTTCATCAGCGCCCCATGCCATTTAAATTGAATTGTTGCGTGCTTGTGTTCTTGACCGTATATTGCAGCATGGAAGTATTGATGCGCTCCCGCTGTATGTACGGTCTTGCGATTGTATTTCGCTTTTGCACGGTTCCAGCCAACAAATGCCAAATGCCGGAGGTTTTTTCCAGAAATATGAAAAATTTCGGCAACTGCCAGAAGTCTGGTATCCCTGCCTGTGTGTGAACACTCGTGTGCGCGCTTGGCAAAAAGCAAAAATAGCGGCTGACACGTGATGGTTAATAAACCAGTGAGAATGTGGCTCTCGATCATGAGTATGTATGAGGTAAAGTTTTACCTTCTGGACAATGTAGTTGCCGATGAGCAGCTCCTTGTCTTTACTGAGCCCTTCTTCCAAGATAAAACGTAGGATGAGTTTGAAGGTGGAGACTGCATCTTGGTCCTCCTCCTCATTCAGTTTGTGGAAGCCGGTGTTGATGGGCTCGATTGCGGCACCCAAGTGGGGAGTCTGGATGGGAGAACGGCAATCGGATGTGAAATCAGAAAAGAGCTGAAAAATCAGAACTTCAACGACAAAGAAATTCATTTCTTAAAGTTCATCACATGTCACTTGACATTTGGGGAAAAAAATAAAAAATGAATTATTATGAAATACCTTACTTGGCTATAATAGTGCCAAGCATCGTGTAAAATTATGGTACCTGGTGTGCTGTCATTTCCCCCCAATTTTTAATGATGGTCGGCCGACCATTGTTGGAAAAAACTGACTGTTCACATTGTGTTTGCAATCAGTTACACCACCGTGAATGGGCCAAGCCAGTTTAGTCTAGTTCCCTGACCTGATAATTCATTGACATTTATAAACTTTCCTATTTCGTCTGAAGTAGGATCAGGGAACCAGACTACAATAAATTTTGTTATTTATAAACAAAAAACTTTTTAACAGGGTAGTGTAACAACATTTGCTATAGAATACTTAGCCTTTAGCCAATTAAGGCTCACATGGCTACCCGGATGCATGACACGCCCCCAAAATGCTGTGTGAAAAAAAGACCAGAGAGGGGGTTGCCCCTAGCGCCTTTACTATCTCTTTACTATCTCAAGGACCTTTACTATCCCCGAGTCCTTGGTACTCACTTGCTGCCAAAGTTGTGACACAGTGAAACGACTTGAAAAACCACGCTATTGCCGAAACCCATGGGCAGATTTACAAACAGGGGCAAATTTCACGGCGCTGTTTATCAGTCAATGGAAAAGTTGTGCTAACTATAGCAGAAAAATATGCCAACCTTAGGAGGTAGGATACACCATTGGTAATTGCATAAATTATAATGAATTGGTCGATTTGGGGGGTTGTATTTTATAGTAAATATCGTTTAACTGACCTGTTCAAAGTTTTACAATCATGGATGCCGGGGAAAGCAAGAAAATCGGCTTTCGTTTTCAACCGGCTTTGGGCAGTGTACGTTCTTATGTTGTTCTTGTTTTTTCCGCTTTTGCCGTTTGGCGATTGTGATTTTTTGTGGGTAAAATTCAATTTTTGGAACAATTATAGAATATATAGCGCAATCATTTTGCTAGATGCCTACGATCATTATTCACTTTCAAATAAGTAACTTAAGCGCTATTTCACAACGTATGCAGGCGCATGGAGATTTATATTGTTATGTCACAGATTTAAGACAATTTTCCTGGTAGGTTAAGCGTGCCTTTGGCCGTGCTTACTGCTCACAGTCTATGAAATAGATGGAGGCTCTGTTAATAGCAGAAAATTGTGTGCTTAGCAGCACCGTGAAATTGGCCCCAGGTACCTACCATCCAACACAGTTTTGATCGCGTAATGTTGTTGTTTTAATTTGAAGTGTCGAGTTTACATGCAGCAAAATAAGCTTTTCTGGAACAAACAGTTTATGTAAGTCGCCATCTTGGTTTGGTTAAGTGTGATGTCATATATCAGCTGTTCATAATTCTAAGTTTTTATTGGTCAATATTCACAACATGCATGCACTATGCAAGAAATTTTCTCTACCAAAAACAAATAAGCACTCTGCTCAAGACAGTAAAGGCAATCGGGGCAAGCAAGCCCCTGCTAGTCTTTCTTCACACAGGATTTTTGGGGTGTGTTATGCATCTGGGTAGTCACCTGCGCCTTGACGAAAGGCTATAAAATACTGAACCCTAAATCCATCCGTTTCTAAAAGGTACACCAACATCATAGATGTTATACATCTATGAATGACTGTTAATTTTAAACAACCGTTGGCCATGATTCTGATGCATTAGAGATATATCTGTTTTAATCTGTTTTGATATCGGTTTTAGTCGTTTACTAAAAACTGCATTAGATCATATATACCAACAATTTGAAACTCTCAGATCCAGTTTACACACACCAGCCACATGTGTGTGGCGTGGCTGGTCAAAAGTTGCATGCAAAGAGCATGTACAAATGCTTGTGAGAAGAGCAATATTTTAGGTCACTTGATTGTTTTGCAGTATTTTCTAACCATCAAGGTGTTTAACTCGCTAAAAAAGATGGGAATAATGAACAGAAATACCTTGAAGTAAATGTGGATGTACTTGGACAGCGGGTACTCGTCCACATCCAGTGGGAAGCTAAACATGTAGTCCTGGTGAGCCACCTGACCGACCGTCTTGTTCAGGTTCCGCTCGCCGTGGGGGTTAGACCAGCCGGCCAGCTTCTCCATGCAGATGGCCAGCTCCATGGGGATCTCCAGGAGGGAGATGTCGCGCCTCTTGGTCTGGCGTTCTTCCTCCTGGGCTCTCCTGGCAGCATCGGCCTGCATCCGCTGGCGCTTCTCGGCCTCTCGCTTGGTTCTGTCTTCCATCATCTTCTTGTGATGGATGAGCATCTTCAGGGTGGATGAAGAGGTTGACCAAAGATAAAATAAGCACAAGCAAATTCATAAGTAAACCAGTTAAAAAGTATCAACATTTTGTTTAAGTACATGTAGAACAAAAGTAGGACTTTGGAGGAAACAAACAATCTAGAAAAAAGTATGACTTTAAAAGTATGGCTTATCAGGAATAATTTCCGTTGATACTCACACATGTCCACAGCATCATAAGCCTCATTTGACATGTGTCATCACAACATAATTAAAACTGCAGTACTCCTGGACGCAAAGCCCTTCAATATGTACAGTGTATGAAACTGCTATTCAAATTTTTTCAATTTTCGGGTCAATTGGAGATTTCATTTTTTTTAGTTGTGGAGGAAAAAAAGAAGGAAAAAATTTAAAATACTAGGAATTAAATAAGTAGAAAAAGTAGGAGCAGGGTAAAAACAAGGATGGTTCTCGAACCACGAGTCTCTTCTACTTTCGTGATTGCCTTGTTTTACAACTTAACCTCAAATGACCGTCGACCGCGGTCTGTGACCGTCGACCGCGGTCTGTGACCGTCGACCGCGGTCTGTGACCGTCGACCGCGGTCTGTGACCGTCGACCGCGGTCTGTGACCGTCGACCGCGGTCTGTGACCGTCGACCGCGGTCTGTGACCGTCGACCGCGGTCTGTGACCGTCGACCGCGGTCTGTGACCGTCGACCACGGTCTGTGACCGTCGACCGCGGTCTGTGACCGTCGACCGCGGTCTGTGACCGTCGACCGCGGTCTGTGACCGTCGACCGCGGTCTGTGACCGTCGACCGCGGTCTGTGACCGTCGACCGCGGTCTGTGACCGTCGACCGCGGTCTGTGACCGTCGACCGCGGTCTGTGACCGTCGACCGCGGTCTGTGACCGTCGAACGCGGTCTGTGACCGTCGACCGCGGTCTGTGACCGTCGACCGCGGTCTGTGACCGTCGACCGCGGTATGTGACCGTCGACCCCGGTATGTGACCTTTTAATAATATGACCATCACTAGAAATTTGTAGATTGCATCTGTGACCCAAGTTGAACTTCAAGGTTTTAAATAAGACCAGTTTTACAATTCCAGCCCCTTTTGCAACTTGACCTCAAATGACCTTTGAGCTCACTACATTGACTCGAGCTTTAACAAAACCATGATATGAAGGTTACAGTATTGGATCCCTGACCCAAGTTTTATTAGAATTGGACTTCAACCATGCATACAAGACCAATTCCTTGAAACTAACAAAATTGTATACATATGGACAGATGTACAGAAAATAATTATTGCATAGTCTCTTTTTTTAACTTTGTTCAGGCGAGCCAAAAAAACTAGAAAAGAAAAAGTAGCAATACTTGAAAGCTTGTATTGTCTACCTGCTGGTATCGTTTCCTCTGCATCCTGCCCCTATGCAATGCCTGCAGTTGAATCATCCCCCTCCTGGCCTTGGCGTATCTTCCCCTGTTTCTCCTCCCTTTGATCTGTGCCTGGATCAGGATGACAGCCTGCTTCTGTCGCAGGTAGCGCTGCCTGGTCTGGTAGCGACGCACCCATTTTTGGATGGTCACTACAGCGTGACGTATGATGCTAGAGCGCTGGTGCTCAAGGAAGGTCTCCAGAGACTCACGCATGAAGACCTGTAAAGAAAAAATTACACTTTAACGTTTTCACGTTCTAATCATACTCGAAAATCACGTAATAGTCACGTAAATAAAGTAACGTGATTCATCAACGTTACCGTAACACGTGTAAATCGAGTTAAAATATGACCACTCATGCACTTGATCAAATAACGGGTTTGTAACCCTTATATTTGGCGTGCTAAAATACGTGATTATTTCGTTTTTAAAACGTCGACAGATTCGGTTCTTAAGTTACCATCAAATCACTGGTGAAAATCACGTGATTGTCACTGGTTACTCACCTTGTCATCTTACGACTCTGCATAACGTTATTTTTTGGAGTATATAGCACATTCTTTGGTTTTTAAAACACCAAATATTTTGGTTATTAAGTTACCATCAAATCACTTGTGAAAATCACGTGATTGTCACTGGTTATTCAGCTAGTCATCTTACGGCTCCACATAACGTTATTTGTTGGTGTATATAGCACGTTCTTATTTGGTTTTTAAAACACTAAATATTTTGGTTCTGAAGTTACCATCAAATCACTGTTGAAAATCACCCGATTGTCACTGGTTATTCAGCTAGTCATATTACGACTCCGCATAATGTTATTTTTTGGTGTATAGCACATTCTTATTTGGTTTTTAAAACACTAAATATGTTGGTTCTTATGTTACCATCAAATCACTGGTGAAAATCACGTGATTGTCACTGGTTATTCAGCTAGTCATCTTACGACTCCGCATAATGTTATTTTTGGGTGTATAGCACGTTCTTATTTGGTTTTTAAAACACCAAATATTTTGGTTCTGAAGTTGCCATCGAATCACTGGTGAAAATCATGTGATTGTCACTGGTTATTCAGCTAGTCATATTACGACTCCGCATAACGTTATTTGTTGGTGTATATAGCACGTTCTTATTTGGTTTTTAAAACACCAAATATTTTGGTTCTGAAGTTGCCATCGAATCACTGGTGAAAATCATGTGATTGTCACTGGTTCTACAGCAACTGACCGATCAAAGGTGAGGAAATTTGTGTTGGCAATAGTCGATGTTAAATTGTGGTATTTAGTCCAAAAATCACTTTTGATACCATAATATGTAATTATTTAAACGATTCCATGATTGAATTCTGATTTTTGTGCAAACATAGTTAAACATTTGCATTACATTTTATTCGTTTTCAAATTTTGACAATATTCATAAAAACTAGCTGTGACTTCGTCGTGGACAAAAAAGCGCAGTATAAAACTAACTAACGTCAATGGCTAAGTTTTTAGTACGTACATCAGTAGATAATATTGTATGGATGTGCAATGAGTTAATTCCCATGTGACATGTGTAATAAATTAGTTCCCTTGGTATTATTTCATTACGCAATTTGTCCACGCAGTTAATATGTACATAATTAGAGTGTTAAAACAGTAGATATTTTTTATCTTGCCAATGTCGTCTGCAACACGTTGGAAGAATGGATTATTCACGTTAGAATGACGTGTTTTCCACGTGATTATCACGTGTGCCTGCTATCAGGGGAACGAACCGAGAACGTCATAATTAGGTGCGGAAAACGTGACAAAAGAACGGGCCAATAAGGTGAATAATCGGTGTGAAAAACGTGATCCGAGAACGTCATAATCGGGTGCGAAAAAAAGTGACAAAAGAACGGGCCAATAAGGTGAATAATGGGTGTAAATCACGTGATTCAGGGAGGAAACAATGACGTTATAGTGAGGTGTGCAAAACTCGTGATTTAAGAAAGCGCCGATAACGTTATTTGTATGGTGAAATTATCGTTATTTCAACGTGATTAAATCACGTGAATATTTGGTGAAAACGCATTAACGCCTATCACGTGATTTTCACGTGTCTCAAGAACGTAACTTGCATCATATTTATCACCTAAAAATAACGTGTTTTTCACGTTCCTCTGATTATTGGGTATGCAATACTTTTACTACACTGGCCTATGAGAATTATTTGGTAGTACTGTGCATGTACCCCAAATTAATGCCTAGGACGTTATGGTTAAAAAGATATTATGTCCAGGAAGTGCCCAATTTTTCTAACAAATGGGTCTGTCCATAAATTAGCCGTCAGTTTTTTTTGTCTCTGTTACATCTGACATAAGAGTTATTTTGATTAATTCAGCACACATTCATTAATGCCTTCTATCTCAAAGAGTGATAACATTTATAAAGCAAAGTAGGGCCTACCTGCAAAACAAATTTTAAAAGTTTGAAGTCAATTTCAGTGACACGGAATTTCAGTGACATGGAAAAGGTCAGGTGTAATCGGAACACCCAAAAAAGGTTATACTTTTGGACACCATATTTATGGACTAACTTACATGTACATCCTATAGTTTTCTGAAAGGGTATATAAAGTAAACTGCTGATCCCACTGCTGGAGATAGCAAGACATTCAGAAGCATTCACCAGCGGCCAATTGACATGTTCGTACATGTACACTAACAAATAAAGTACTGGTGGAAAATCATTTGGTGATAATATTTTGCAACCGGCTCCGCCTTATTTTTTCCTCATGCTGAGTAGAAACCTAAAGGTGGCAGTTCTGAGCTTTAAATACAGAAGTCACAACAAAAAAACAAGCTCGTTTTGATCTTGGAACCTGCGGGTCAACAAAATTACACCATATTATTACACTTCAGACAGCGCCCTCTTTAGCTTTTCAATGGGTAATAGATTTCTGCCGTAAAGTGTTGTATGTACATCCTTTTCGGTTTAGATTTTTGCTCAATTCTAAGAGTGAAACAAGTGAAACAATAAAAGGCAGCTATTGACAACAAGAGGCAAAATGTTTATTTGAATTTTTAACTTATGCTGCAGTTGAAATGCTTGAAAAATTGCTTACGCGGAGAGGCGATGGAGATTTTACATACAAGTGTGACTTTTGCACGACTCTCTTGTGTTGTATACCGGCATTTAGCGTTCGTTACTCCATAACATGTATTGGAAACAAATATCATATCCGGACATTAGATGTTGTTATGCTGAGATATCCCGGCTTTACCACAAAAGACGTTTAAATTTCGTAAGCTGTATAAAAGTCTGTTTAGAAATAAGAAAACTAATACTTTCCTTGACAATACTTTTTCTGTCGTGGCCCATAGGTTTTGTACTCAGTTTGGGTGGCATATGGGTGGCAATTGTATAAAGCACTAGTCTCTCACCAATGTGGCCCGGGTTCGATTCCCGGCTCGGAGCCTATGTGAGTGGAGTTAGTTGTTGATCCTCTCTTGTACCGCAACAAATTTTCTCCGGGTTCTCAGGTTTTCCTTCCTCCGCAAAAATTATCATTTACGATCTTTGGCTGTGCTCAGTGGTCATCAGATATGGGTCGTATGGCCGGCTGCCAAAAGCATCTTTACGCGCCATCGACACGGCCATGTTTAGTTGCGTTCTTCGCAATTCAGAATCCGAGTGCGAGTAAAGAGGATTAGCCAGAGGATAATTCAGATGATATCCGGATATGAAATGTTGTTTAACGTATTGCCAATAGTTTGTCAAAGAGAGATTATTAAAATAATATAAATACGGTGGCTACCCAGATGCATAACACACCCCAATATTAATTAAAAAGGTTTCTAACAAAGATTATTTTGTGGTACCTTTGAGGTTCCGATCACGTAGTCTTTGCTGTCATTCTGCTCAGTCTTGGATAAGATGGTGCGGCAGGTTTCCTTGACGCTGGACTTAAAAGATATGGGGCCCATCAAGAAGCGATACCTGAAAAATTGTCGGAGTTTATAGAAAACTTGCAAATCATCAATTTTCTACTAATCATAACGCACATTAATTTGATGTGGTTTGTTGTATTAAAATTGTAGTAATTTTTTGTTTGAACACAGCATAATGCAGAAGTGCATATGGGTGTCCCGTAAAAAAACCCACTGTATTGATGACCACACTTTTTTCCGGAAACTAGAAACCCGTTCAAAATGTGGAACAGTGCATGACGGTCATGCTGCTTTTTGCAGCCTTTTTGAGAACCGCTCATCCAAACAACTTCAAACTAATTGACGCTGCACATTCTCGGGTCCTGTGCAATACACGTGCCCAGTTATTGAGATAATCAAAATGCAGACAGACATGCAGACAGACAAACACGATTTCCAGAGTTGCACCGAACCAAATGAGTAAATTAAGTCCATCTAAAGTCCAGCGACTAGGTGCGCTAGATAGTGAAAGATTGACTGCTGGAGTTGTTAGATTGACTCAGGAGCGACTTGATTTCAATTTGGTTCGGGGGACTCTGGAACGCCTGTCTGGAACGCCAGTTGAACCTCTCGAAATAAGGTTTTCAGTCTGGATTTGTAGCTAAAATAACTATTATTTTGTTGTGGAAATTACCTACCTGTTGGCAAAGTGCAGGAAGGTCATGCGTATAGGAAAGCCCATCTTGCGGATAGAGATGGTCTCTAACATACCCGAGTAGCGCAGCTGCTCCAAGACTAGACTCTCATCAAACTGCATGGGTGCCTTGTCACTGTTGGGCTTGATGCACCGCACAAAGAACGGGTTGCACCTGTGAAAGGAATGCCACAGATTGGGGATTCATAAGTTCATGGCTTGAGGTAATAGATGCGCTACACAGTTTTCACTGATTGTGCAGGTAAATTTTCTGAATGATTACCCAGAAAGTTTGAAAAGGGTCCCATGGACCTGTTACACTTATCTTCTGTAACAGCTATGGGAAAAAACCAAAAAAGATTCAGCTTGGGAAGCTGACAAGAGGGGTGCTCTTCCACCAGGACAATGCTCCAGCCACAGTGGCCATAGCTGCATCCATAAATTTGCCAGACCCGTACGCGGGGGGGGGGGGGGGCGTACTCACCCAAAAGGTCCACTTTTTCCGGGGTAAATAATGGTATTTTGATGTAGAAATAACGGTACTGGCACACACAAAATTGTGGTTCCATTTTTGGTCCCATCAGTACAAATTCACACCCCCCTCCATAACAAATCCTGCGTACGGGCCTGTTTGCATTCGATCACCTGCCCTATTCTCCTGATTTGGCACCCTCTGACCTTTTCTTGAAATTGAATTAGGATCTTGGTGGTGGCAATTTTGCCTTGGATGATGACATAATTGATGCTGTGGACCACTTCCTGGGGCCAAAGGCGAATGCTTTCTACACAGAAGAGATTTGTATGGTCTATGACCGCTGAACTAAGTTATTGTAGAAGGGAATTATGTAGAAAACCAAATGCATTTGATTTGTTTAAACTGACTTCTTCTGCCTTATGCCACAAACTTATCAATCACCCTCGTAATTTGCACAATGAATTTCTTTTAAGCTGTCATATGGATTGGAATATTGTGAAGAAAGATCAATGTGTGATTCCAAAAACACTACCTGTGGAGACTTTAACACAGTGGGGGCAAAGGGAGTGAACAGGTCTCCACATGGCAATTTCTATAGGTGAATACATCTCCACTAGATTTCACATTATAGTTTCTTACTCAACATTTTTACTCAAAAGGTTGAAATTTCCAAGGTTCAGTGTATGGCAATATCTGTTGCAAATTAAAATATGAGGTCCGGGGAATATTAAATGGATTAGGATTACGGCCCAGGAAACTAATTCTAGTTATAATAGGAGCACTGTTAAAAATGGCCACGACCCTATGAAAATTATGTACACGAGAAGGATGCAAATTTGAGTATGTGTGGAATAACATGATCCCGAGCCAATGTGTGTGCAGTTTACTGTGTCATACGAGTAACACTGATCAGTGGTGATTACAGAATGCGACCCATACTGCTCATGCACAGACACTATGAACTTGTTTCATACTTCCTTGCTCAAGGTGCTGATGAGGTCTACCAGTGAGTCGTTGAAGTGCGTACCAACAGTAGAGGCTCGCATCCTCCTCATGCCACCTACCACTTATGCACCAACATCACACACTCGTGTCATACTTACTTGCTCAAGGTGCTGATGAGGTCCACCACTTACTCTTTGAAGTGCGTGGCAACAGTAGAGGCTCGTATCCTCCTCATGCCACCTGCCACCTACCACTTATGCACCAACATCACACACTCGTGTCATACTTACTTGCTCAAGGTGCTGATGAGGTCCACCAGTGACTCGTTGAAGTGAGTGGCAACAGTAGAGGCTCGTATCCTCCTCATGCCACACCTACCACTTATGCACCAACACCACACACTCGTGTCATACTTACTTGCTCAAGGTGCTGATGAGGTCCACCAGTGACTCGTTGAAGTGCGTGGCAACAGTAGAGGCTCGTATCCTCCTCATGCCACCTGCCACCTACCACTTATGCACCAACACCACACACTCGTGTCATACTTACTTGCTCAAGGTGCTGATGAGGTCCACCACTGACTCGTTGAAGTGCGTGGCAACAGTAGAGGCTCGTATCCTCCTCATGCCACCTACCACTTATGCACCAACATCACACACTCGTGTCATACTTACTTGCTCAAGGTGCTGATGAGGTCCACCACTGACTCGTTGAAGTGCGTGGCAACAGTAGAGGCTCGTATCCTCCTCATGCCACCTACCACTTATGCACCAACACCACACACTCGTGTCATACTTACTTGCTCAAGGTGCTGATGAGGTCCACCAGTGACTCGTTGAAGTGCGTGGCAACAGTAGAGGCTCGTATCCTCCTCATGCCACCTGCCACCTACCACTTATGCACCAACACCACACACTCGTGTCATACTTACTTGCTCAAGGTGCTGATGAGGTCCACCACTTACTCTTTGAAGTGCGTGGCAACAGTAGAGGCTCGTATCCTCCTCATGCCACCTACCACTTATGCACCAATACCACACACTCGTGTCATACTTACTTGCTCAAGGTGCTGATGAGGTCCACCACTGACTCGTTGAAGTGCGTGGCAACAGTAGAGGCTCGTATCGTCCTCATGCCACCTACCACTTATGCACCAACACCACACACTCGTGTCATACTTACTTGCTCAAGGTGCTGATGAGGTCCACCACTGACTCGTTGAAGTGCGTGGCAACAGTAGAGGCTCGGATCCTCCTCATGCAACCTACCACTTATGCACCAACATCACACACTCGTGTCATACTTACTTGCGCAAGGTGCTGATGAGGTCCACCACTGACTCGTTGAAGTGCGTGGCAACAGTAGAGGCTCGTATCCTCCTCATGCCACCTACCACTTATGCACCAACACCACACACTCGTGTCATACTTACTTGCTCAAGGTGCTGATGAGGTCCACCACTGACTCGTTGAAGTGCGTGGCAACAGTAGAGGCTCGTATCCTCTTTATGCCACCTACCACTTATGCACCAACATCACACACTCGTGTCATACTCACTTGCTCAAGGTGCTGAGAGGTCCACCAGTGACTTGTTGAAGCCGGCGAGGGGCACAGTGGAAGCTCGCATCCTCCTCATGCCACCTATCACTCATGCACAGACACCGCACACTTGTGTTATACTCACTTGCTCATGATGTTGATAAGGTCCAGCAATGACTCATTGAAGCAAATGGCTACATTGGAGGCTCACATCGTGCTCATGCCACCTACTACTCTTGCACAGACACCCCACACTCATGTCATACATGTACTCACTTGCTCATTGTGCTGATAAGGTCCACCAGTGACTCATTGAAGCGAGTAGCCACGGTGGAGGCTCGCATCTTCCTCATGCTGTTGTCTCCTCTCACACTGCTAATCATCATGGCCTTCTGCTCCTCCTGGCGTTTTAGAGTATCAAAAATGTCCGAGATGAACTTGGAGAAGAGAGGGGGACAAAAAGAGAGATGTTGATTTTTCTCAAATAAATATAAAGGTTCCGTGACTTTGCCATGACTTTTCCGTGACTTTACCATGACTTTTCTATAACTTTTTCGTGACTTTTCCATGACTTATCCATGAGCAAATTACCAGTAAAATTCCAAAAATCCTAGTTTATCAAAATGCAGAATCAAATGCATTTAAGTAATAGAGCAGTAGACCATTTTTCCGTTTTAAGCAGCAAAAGTTCTCAAAATCTAAAGAAAAGTGCTGGACAACGAGCCTGCGGATAATTTGCTTTCTCTGTGAATGCTGTATACTCGGAGAAAACAATATTCTCTGATTTTGATTCCAATCCAAACTTGCCAAGTCACAATTTTAATTGTGACCACAATCGGCATCCCGGGCGCATTGTCATTGCGCCGATCATTTCAACGGTTGTGCTTTCTATTCACAAAATACAAACCAACTACTAATATAATTTTTTTATAATTAAAGAAGCATTTTTGAAAATGACATTCTAATACCGATATTATTTTCTTCTAAATGACAGCGTGCCAGACTAAAATAAAAATGACAGGGAGTTTAGAGTCAAAATTATTTTTAGAACAAGTAATCTTTTCAACAGTATTTTGGTTGGTTACTTTTTTATAGCTGCAAAAGCTATACCAAAATAGGAATAAACTAGGAATACCTAAAAGCCTTAGCCATAGACAGAAGTACACGGACACAGCCATACCTGTGACCGGCTGTTGATGAACATGTTGACCACCTCCGGTTTGAGCATGTCTCTGTTCTTCTCCAGGAATCCCACCATGTCATAGGTGACGAGGCGGGCGAAATGCTTGATGCTGAACTGCATGGAGGGGACTTTAGCTCGGCTGTAGTGGGTGTTACCCATGTGCTGATAGTGGCACTTATCCATGAAGGATTTGTCCGAACTCTGAAGAAGGAAAAAGACAGACATTCAAACCAGGGGCCAATTTCAAGAAGCTGCTAAACACTTGTAACGAATTACTTAATAGCATTAAAATTCTTCCGTGAAAAAAAAAAAAGGGTTACAAATTTTCAGGTGATGTAATTGTGACTGGTATTCAGCTGGTTTTTTTCTTTGCATGAAAACCCCATTGAGTTTTAGCTTGTAACCCGTTTTTAATGAGCCAAAATTTTGTTGGGCTAAAATTAGCCCCAGGTGAATTACAGTAGGAGAAAAGCAGGACAAAAACATTCTTAAAAACCAGGACAAATGTAGGACTTTGGAGGACAAAAGTAGGACTTTGAAGGACAAAATTAGGGTAAAAGTGGAACTTTCGCTGGCTTTCAGGGTCTAGATTGATTGCCAAGTCCCCAGCATATAAGCCTCTTTTGACATGCTTTGTACTCACAACACTTGTTCTCCATCCTAAAATAAGCTCTTGAAAGTACAGTTGCAGTACTTCCCTTCATTATGTGCTTTTAACCAGTTCGCGCCGGGATTATTTTAACATCGCCGAGCCGACGGGCGGGATTATTTTTAACGAAACTCGATCCGAAGCATGTTCAGGCCGATAGTGCTGGGTAGCACACCCACGCATTTCCGGCCTTGCGCGCTGCTGACATACATTTCCGAACTTGAACTTGGCGTGTTTATGCGTCATCCATTTTGAATTTGGGGAAATTTTTGCGTTTATATACGTCATCCGGCGCGAACTGGTTAATACACATGGCAGTCTGAGATTTCCAACAGGAGACCGATCGTAAGCCGCTGAAGAATTGCGTCTTTTACCCAAGGGTCACTGCATCTAAGTTTCATCAAAATCTATGAAAGCATGTACCGGTAGACGTTATAAAATTTGTCCCAGAAAACTTAAAGGTTAGATTACACCATTTGTAGATATTGAAAATTGTTACTACCAAATTATTTAAAAATATCTTACTTGTTTAAAAGTAAATAATGATTCTAGGCAAAATGATTGCGCTAGATATTCTGTAATTGTTTTGAAAAATTCAATTTTATAAACAAAAGAAAATAACGATTGACGGACAGCGATCGCAAACAATTTTATAAATGCCCTACACCGTTTTAAAACGAACGCCATTTTTATTTGCTTTTTTCTCGGCATTCATGATTGTAAAACTGCGGTCAGTTAAAAGGTACAATGCAGGATACACCATTGGTAATTGCTTGAATTATCATGAATGGGTGGATTTGGGGGGTTGTATTTTATAGTAAATATCGTTTAAAGGGATCGTATACGTTTGGTAATTGGAACCCACTGTTCGTTTCAATCCTATATAGTTATAGATAAATACCATAAAAATAACCTGTAAAAAAATTTCATTTCAAAAGGTGGTAGCGATTTTGAGATTTTGCCGAAATTCTGGAGCGGTTTTATCCACGCAGGAAGAATAATCTGCATTGGAATACACACTCTGAGAAACGTCACTGCAGTAACGCTTCTCAGATTCAAAATTTTGTGGAT
Source organism: Crossaster papposus (assembly GCA_037893245.1). Lineage (NCBI taxonomy): Eukaryota > Metazoa > Echinodermata > Asteroidea > Velatida > Solasteridae > Crossaster > Crossaster papposus. The sequence continues at coordinate 885,315 of JBAIAA010000225.1, read as the reverse complement.
AAAAAGTGATATCTTTTTCCATAACCGCAGTACTTCGAAGTGAAACGTTTCTAAAAATGCATTATACTATCCAAAGCTGCTCTACTTCTTACCAAGTAAGTTTTTATTGCCATAAATTTTTGGAGTAATTACCAAACGTATACGATCCCTTTAACTAACCTGTCCGAAGTTTTACAACCATGAATGCCGAGAAAAGCACAAAAAACAGCGTTTGTTTTCAACCGGTGTCAAGCAGTTATTCTTATGTTATTTGTGTTTTTTCTTGATCGCCGTCCAGCGATCGCGAATTTTTATTGGCTTAAACTGCTGCGACAAAGTGATCTTCTGACCAGTCGTCAAGATTATGGCTGTATACCAGGCCTTGTCTGTTTCAACCTCAGGGCCATAAAACAGCATCCCCATACCCCAGTGACCTCTATGTAGCATGGGAAAGAGGAATTGGACGAGATCCCGCATACCCAGCTGTCTCGGGATGATAAATTCTTTTACGCTTAATGGCTTAAAAGTGGTTATCATCCCATGTGACAGGACCTCACAAAATATTCATGCATTGGCTAAAGAGTTTAATTTCTTTTTGTATCTTAAGGCCGAAGCAGTTTATTGCCAGGTTGATCTCAAAACATATTATTATTTCCAACTAGCAGTATATTACAATAGTATATTACAAAGTATATAAGTTTGCTTCCGATCGGTGCGCGAGTATCGCTATCATGTTTTAGTTATTTACCCAAATAACCTAAAACCCAATAATAACGATTCCAACATTATCATGTCTCCGCACTTTACGAAAACCCAATAATAATGCCAGACTGCCTGCCAGTGCACCGATCGCTATCATGTTTTAGTTATTTACCAAAATTGTTTAACTTATTGTTTAACTTATTGTTTAACTGACCTAATTAAAGTTTTACAATCATGGATGCCGAGGAAAGCAAGAAAATGGCGTTGTTTTTAGCCGGCATCGGGCAGTGGATCTTATGTTGTTCTTGATTTGTTAGCGATTTTTCGAAACAATTCGTCGGTCGCACCACGAAGTGACGTATAATGTATAGTTGCCACACCACGAAGTGACGTATCGTGTGCACAAAACCAATGGAAGATTCGTCACTTTGTGGTGCGAGAATACTATCATATACGACACTTCGTGGTGCACCCGACGAATTGTACGATAACTAGGACAATCATTTTGCTGGATGCCTACAATCATTATTTACTTTTCAATGAGTAAGATATTTCTTAATAATTAAGTAGTAACATTTTCCATTGATCTGAAAAAGGTATCCTACCTTTAACCTGAAACTCTAACATATACAGCCATACAGGAATAGGGTCATACAGAGTTTACGACTAGTAAGTGTCTCCCAAATCTTTGTTTAGGGGACCCCCAAAACGAGCATAGATTATGTTGACTGTACTTACATTGGGGAAGCTGCTCTCATCATCCAGTATGTGTATGATACCAAACGGTCTCTTGCCAATCATGTCCATGCACTGCTGGTTGTCCTTGAACTCAATACTAGTCCAGGGGATCTTCTCTTTTAAATACTCTTGCTGTTTAAAGAGTAAAGATGGAATTTTCACATTGCGGTACCCGCTGCTATTTTAGCTGAGTGGTCGGGTGGTAAGGCGTCTGCACTCTAAAGCAGGACATTAATTGTGGGTTCGAGACCAGTGATTTGGTTCTCATATTGGGCGTCTCTTTTTATTTCTGTGGTTCCCAATTTTGGGCTCCCGACCAAAAAGAAAACAAAAATGTTATTGCCACCAACCCTATTTAGAACCCCATTAATTCACACACACAAAATTACAAATAAAAAAAAATGAATATTAAATTCACACAATCCGACTTTGTTATTTGAAAAGCTACTGAAAATAATTACCGGAATATAAAAGGTATTGCGCGTATACATAGCAACCAGTGGAATCTCAAAGGATGAGAGGTTGTTGCCTCTCGTCATATTAGATGTCTATTGTATAACTTTACAGTAAATTACTTGGAATATGTCATGGCTAACACAACAACAAAAACATTCTTGAGCTACTTGCTGCATAACAATTGAGAGTTTAAAGGCTAAAAGAAGATTTTCATTATTTTGTTTTGTTTTTAGTTAAAAAATAATTTAAAAAATAATTGCTGCAGCAGCAAAAACAGGATGCTCGCAGAAACAAGAACATTTTTAGTTTTGTTTGGCCTTTTTGTTTGAACATCTAAACAAAATAAAATTGGTGCACCAACACTACATGTCCATTGTTACTTGACACTAAATCCATTGTTACTTATTTGACAGTACTTGAGAAAACACAAGCGAAGGGTGTGTGGATGATTTGTTTGTTGAATGGAAAAACATCGCGTACGTTGGCCTATTGCCTTGTGATGTGATACACATCACGATTTACTTATAAGAAAAAGCTTATTGGACAGTTGGACAATGTAAGGCATTTTAAACTTATTTTTTTTTAAATAAAAATCAATACATGAAGTATGTCATTACATTGCACAGCATTATAGCTAATTTAATTTTCAGGGAAGATAGTGGGAGAAAAACAGAGAATAACAGGTAAAAAAAGATTCATGATCGTGAATTGCCCGCAATTTGCATAATATATGAGCCCAGACTAATCATCATCTGCCAACGCGACAGGGCACGTTGCAGGCAACCAATCACAATCCTAGGAACAGACCACCACCTTTTTGATATAGCTGAAGGCTCTTTGAGCTTGAGGCAATTTTCGCGGAAAAACTCTCAAAACTCGCCAACTGAACATTTTGTATAAACAAAAATACATTTAGATAACCAGTTCTGTCGCCGCAAATTTTTTGTTCATCTTCACAAACATCTTCACAACCGCTCTGATCATAAACTTGAATTATAGCAAATCTTATCAATCATCTCTGAATTGCTCTTCTTCTGTTCATGTTTGTTATGAAGTGTCTCTGATGTGACTGCTGGACATACATGTACCCCCTCCTTGCAGACGTCAACAGACTTTTTAGTTCTGAACAAAATTGCCTACACAACGAAAATTCTCGGTCCACGAGTCATCTGTGGAAGAAGTCATCTTTTAACTTCTACAAGAATCACTCCCTGTGTGAGCTTAACAGCGCCACGAGACATCAACACCCAACTGCATTCCTTAAACATCAAGGGAGCGAGTCTTTTGACACCTGCACGGCAATGTTCTTGTCCCCTACTCCTACCAAAATTGCCAAAATCTTGTGAAGGTGGGCTTCAACTCAACCTTAACTGATGGCAGGGGATGGATCGGTTTTCAGAGGCGACAAGACTGCAACCTTGACTTCTATCGTAACTGGGCCGAGTACAAGTCTGGCTTCGGCAACCGAGCCGGCGAGTTCTGACTGGGAAATGACAACTTGGCAAAAATACTCACCAAAGAAAGGCGTTGGCAGGCAAAGTGGTGCCAGGTCACATATACAGATGTTATTTGAAAGGAAATTTACTGTTTCCATTGATTTCTAATGGGTGTGATAATGTTAACCAGTTCGCGCTGGGATTATTATAACATCACCGAGCCGAGGTGCGGATTATTTTTAGTGAAACTCGATCCGAGGCGGGTTCATCAGGCCGATGGTACTTATTAAATGGCATCACAAGGTAAACGTATCTAGCTTCACTGCGTTTTCGCATCGCATTCGCATGTTTTGGTGACCATCTGGATTGTCTTTAGGGATACGAGTACAGGTGAAAAATTGATGTTGCAATTTTTTACCATTTTTCCCAATTTTTAAATACTTTTCTTAAATAATTTGGAGAAAAACATGGCGCAGCCCCTAACATGGCGCAGCCCCTAATGCTACGTTTACATTATGTTCCCGGCGGCCACGGCAGCCCCGTTTACCCGAAACGTAGTGCGCCTTAGGATTTTGGAAATTTGTTCTCTGTATTCAAGTTTTGTTAGGTCTTGCCAGGTTTTCTCAAGGTCTATCACGGTATCCGTGACGGGCCGTGGGGGGAAGGGGCTGCTAAGTCCCGGATGCTCCAAGGCGCCCTACGGTTCGGCCCGCGGTCTACCACGGATGCCAGTACGTTCCCTCCCGGCCCGTCACGTTCTGATGGGGTCCCTCACGTTTCTGACGTTCTGATCAAGGTCTAACACGTTTTTCACGTTCTGTCAAGGCTTTCTATGGATGAAACGTGGACGCCGGGAAGTTGGAGCACGTTTGTGCCCACGGTATAAAGAGAAGGCCTCCCAAGCAATAGCAATCATTGTATCCTGAGATTTCGACGAGACAACATCATGAATGCCCAAGATGAAGACGATTTTGTGTTTGAAAGGACCGTGAGATGCCGGGGAATATACACGCTTCCCATCCCACTACGGACCGCCTCCAAGTTTTGTTACGGCCTATTACGTACTGTCACGTTTGGTTGCGTTCACCCCGTTTTACTACGGCCTACTAGGTTTCTCATCCGCACCGTGACTGCCGTGGCAAATTTTTTGACAGTTTAAAAATCTTGCCCGGCATCCACGGCAATCACGGCCTGTCACGTTTGCCCATTCCGTCCCCCCGCGTTGTCTCACGTCCATCCCGTTTTGTCCACGGTGGCCTGAAACGTGATTGCCGTGGCCGCCGGGAACATAATGTAAACGTAGCATAACATGGCGCAGTCCCTAACGTGACACAAGTGCCCCTAACGTGGCGCGGCCCACAAATCAAATAAATAATAAGAAAATAATTTGCTGATAAACTTTTAGTTGGGAATGTCAGTGGAGGTAATAATGATTTATCAAAATTTGTGAACTTTGAAAAAAAATGTCAAACAAGAGTCCTATATGATTGTCCGGGATAGTCCTATATGATATTCAAGTGTGCCACATTAAGGAACACACGGCTGATTTTTTGCCCAATTACCGGACACCACAGATTTTTTATTTCGGACAAAATTTTTCACAAAGGTTCAACAGCAACCATTATTTAGGTAAATGTACAAATATTTTACTGAATGAATTGTTAAAAAATTGGTTTGGCAACGCTGAATGAGGAATGGCAAAGTGCACCACATTTGGGAATACTCTACTATACACGTACCTGTTCCAACATGAAGATGTGCTTGTTGAAGAAATACTGCAGGTGCTCATTTGCATAATTGATGCACAACTGCTCAAAGCTGTTGGTTTGGAAGACCTGAAGAAAAAAGAGATCAAGTTCAAGATTTTACTGCGATAAAAAAAACTGGCTAATGAATACAAAAAAGGGGCCATATAACTACATTGTATAAGCATCTAACTACATGTAGGCCTAAGATACTAAATTGCCTAATAGTCTACTACTAAATTGTAATGCATGAAACCTTACTAAGACACTTGCTAACTACATGTAGTTACATACAAGGAAAATGTATTAGGTAGCGTGGGAATACATGTATATGGAATGCACGTGATACAATAATAGTGTGACAGATGTACAGTATTAGATAGTCCATGTCCAGCACTTGCGTATATTAGCAAAGTTCTACCAATTCCATGATTTTTCTAACCATGTTGTCGCGTCGATGGTCAGCGACTTAGATTTACCCTGGATCAACTTTAGTAAGAAACCTAGAATGTATAACTAACGCTAGTAATGTGAATACCAATTAGTTGGGTTAGTAAGCAACTACATGTACAGGCCTTTTTTGGTAACTATAGGCTTAGTAAGGTTTCATGAATATGATCCCTGATTAAAAACACATTCAGCTCTGTATCTGGCAAGTTAAAAACAAATCACTGCAGATAAAGAAGTGGACATTTCATTTGTGGTTTACTGAATAAAAAGAAAGTCTACATTGGTGAGAATGAGGAAGTGAAAATTTCACAAAATAATCGCCAGAGGGTTTGTGAGTCACCGAGGGCCCAAGAATAGGGTCTGCGGTACATGAATGTTTGTAATTGCCTGAAAGCAAAACTGAATTACACATTTCTTTTTTGCTGATTGGAAACACTGATAAAAAGAAAAAAATCCTGATAAAAGAAATATTGAAACTAGAGATACATGTATGTCTGTTCTATGACCCAAAATGAAACGTGTACAAAGTCTATGAGAATTGTCATAGAACAAGAAGTCAAAAACAAATAACAAATACAAAGGCCTTTTTGCCTCAAACTAGGATAAATCCCAACCAAAACATCCTGAATTTTTAAAAGAAATCCTGACCCAAAAAATCCTGATATCGGAAAAAATCCTGACCAAAAATCCTAAAATCAGGAAGAACAAAACTGAGACATTTTACCGCTGAAAAGAACTTGTCCGGATGAAAAATAAAAGCGACGAAGAAAGCTCATTGCAAAGACGGGCAGAACAACTTGTGAATTTTTGTTTGTCTTGGAAAGCCATTGATTTAAATGCGCTTCGACCATGATACTTACCTCAAAACCAAAGATGTCCAGGATGGCAATAGAAGTCATTGAACTGACGTTTCCCATGATGGTGTTAATGCTCTTAACCAGCCAGGAAAACAGGGAAGAGTACAGAGACTTGGCAATTCCATCCCTGATGATATGATTAAATAAAATATTTGTTATAACATAATTATACTTTCTTATTTATCATGCATGCTATATGAGTAATGACAATGAGAATACGCCTATATAAACTTGGTTTTATTTGTTCTCAGCTTTCGCTGAAAATATTACAAGCTTGATTGGATATTGGAAGTTGCGGGTCAACGAAATTGAACAAATTAATGTTCACACCTATAGTATTAGGTGAGATGCACGGTAAGGATTAGCCTGGTTTTCGCCCTATTGTCCTGTAGTATAAAGGTGGTGAGTTGCGCGCTAATATGTATGCCCTTTTGTGTAAAATCGTTAAAAATTTTCTCAATTCAAAGTGAAATGGCAGCTATTGGCATTAAAGGTAGTATACACCATTGGTAATTGCTTGAATTACCATGAATGAGTGGATTTGGGGGGTTGTATTTTATAGTAAATATCGTTTAACTAATCTGTCCGAAGTTTTACAATCATGAATGCCGAGAAAACTACCAAAAACAGCGTTTGTTTTCAACCGGGCTCGAGCAGTTATTCTTATGTTATTTGTGTTTTTTCGCGATCGCAAATGGTGTATCCTACCTTTAATGAGGCAAAAAACTTTTCCGAATGTTTGTCTATAAACTGCCGCCGTCGTGACTTTTGAGGCACTTTATGCACTGTGTACTGGAATCTGGGCTGCGTTCCACTCATGCAAACAATGCAACATTTTGCCAAGGTTGCCGTTATTTTTGTTTGCACATCCAATACAAAATTGCATAATTGGCAAATGTTGAAAGCGTTCACATGATGGCATGTACTCCAAATTGGCTTTTGTTACTAATACAAAAATAACTAACGGAGGGACATGGTGATTTCAAGAGCTGCTAACAGGGTTGACAACTTTGAGTAAAAGCCGAGAGTGAAAATTTGGCATCGGAACATGCGAGCGAGGAGCACGAAGCTGTAACGACGTGGGGTTTATGGCCCACTTAAGTTTAGCAGTGGGTTGGAGCCAGAGACAGAGTTCAAGCCAGGTGTACGAATACGTAATGTTTCCTGCACCTTTTTATGCTAATATACATATATACAAAACACAGAGCCAGACGATATTCTTCTTGTACGCTTGCAATGTCGGTGGATGATTACGTGGTCGCCGCCTTGAAAACAAGCCAAAGCACAAATTAATTGTTTTCGCGGTCAAATTGTTATACCGGTATATTTTTTCATTCTAATTTGTTTGCGTGAGAAATCATGTGTGGGTGTGAAAGCGTGAGAATAACCTGAAATCCGTGAGTCTCATACTCAAAGCATGAGCTGGCAGCCCTTTGCTACCCACATCTAAAAATGAAAATTGTCCATCATAAAAAGTCTTTTAACCCTAACCCTGCCAGACACAGCACAGTGCGTCAGGTAAAAAAGTCTGGTGCACTTTGACTGATTCAGGTGTCAACAACAGTGTACAAAGAACCGTCATCTAAGACTATGAGAGCTAATCCCCATTAAACAATAAAAGAGATGAATTCTGCTGGGTTCTGTGACCACAGACTCTGAAGCAGCCAGTCAACTGAAGAGAACTTTTTTTGTAAATGGGTCAGAAGGTTAATGGTCTGTATTAAAGGTAGAATACACCATTTGCAGATATCGAAAAATTTAATACCGAATTATTAAGAAATATACTTATTTGAAAGTAAAATGATTGTAGGCATCCAGCAAAATGATTGCTCTAGATATCCTATATTTGTTCCGAAACATTTTATTTTATAAACAAAAATCACGATTCATAAGAACCACTGCCCAACGCCGATTGAAAACAAACGCCATTTTTCTTGCTTTCCCCGGCATCTATGATTGTAAAACTTTGAACAGGTCAGTAAAACGTTATTTACTATAAAATACACACCCCCCCAAAAAAAAAATACACCCATTCATGATAATCCAAGCAATTGCCAATGGTGTATCCTACCTTTAAAGTCAATGAAAGAAGCTAATTAAGACCTTACCAGAAAAATAGGCAACTAGGCAACATAGTATAGTTAATTTACATTCAATTCAATTCAATTCACATTTATTCAACGTTGTTTTGTACATAGTGATTCTTACACTAGTTTCTTAAGTACATATCTACCAAAATAGGATATTATTCTACTACGTGTAATTTATAAGAATACATAATTAAACAACAACGTTACCTATAGGGTGAAGCAAAAGCTTTTGTTCCCTAACCTTAAGACAGACAACTACAAAACACACGGACAATTAAGAACATAACAAGCAGGAGTAACGTTACAACGACGATAACTCTGAATCTATCCAATTCCCAAACACCTAGTTGTAAGGTTCGAATATTATAAATACACATTGAGCAATTTAATTTTTAACTTTTTAACAAATGTAGATAGAGTTGATGATGTTTTGATCGAGTCACTCAGAGCATTCCAGAAGTTAATACCTCGCTTTACAAGACTGTTTTTCAACATTGAAGTTCTACTAGAACAAACGTACAGATTTTTCCTCGATACACTTCTAGTACAATATTGATGAACATTCAAGGTTAAGGTAAAGCATGTATCAAAGCAACGTGGAAGTAATTTATTTATATATTTAAACATGAATTTACCTAAATTCAGGTAATATAGGTCATTAAATCGCAGGAGCTTAAGGTTGGCAAATAAAGGATTAGTGTGGTCATGATATTTGGCATTACTTATAATACGAACAGCTCTTTTTTGTAAAATGAGAAGTTTATCACAATGAGAAGAGCAACCACCCCATGTAAGAATTGAATAATTTAGATATGGGAGTATCAAGGAGTTATAAAGAGTGATTAAAATATTGTTCGGAACAAACAACTTTATACGATTCATTATTCAAATAGTTTTGGATATTTTGCTTGAAACTATATTAATGTGGCACTTCCAGGTTAGGTTTTCATCAATATGTACACATAAACATTTAGTAGTTTTAAGCTGTTTCAGTGTGGTACCGTTAAAAACTAAAGGGATATTTTGGATATACTTATATTGTCTGGAACAGAATATCATATAGTTTGATTTAAGTAAGTTGATACAAAGTTTGTTAGCTACTAGCCAAGTGCTAATTTGTAAAAGTTCACGGTTAAGATTAGTTACTGCAGTATCCACATTACTGTGGCTGTACACTAAACTTGTATCATCGGCAAATAAAGTAAATGATATTATGTCAGATGTATTACAGATGTCATTGATGTAAAGAATGAATAACAGGGGCCCCAAAACAGAACCTTGCAGAACTCCACACGTAATAGTTTTGTTTTCAGACATTATACAATTAAAAGAAACATACTGCTTTCTGTTAGACAAATAACTCTGGAACCAATGCAAAGCTATTCCACGAATTCCGTAATGCTCTAATTTAGAAACCAGTATGTCATGGTTGATTGTAATAAACGCCTTTGACAAGTCTAGAAATACGCCGATAGAAATCTTTTTATCATCAATGGCCTTTAGAAGTTTGTTTACAAGATAAGAAGTTGCCAATTCAGTGGAACGGTTTGACCTAAATCCAAACTGTGATTCTGATAAAATATTGTGTTTATTTACAAAGGATACGAGTCTTTTATAAACTAGCTTTTCCAAAATCTTAGAGAACGTAGACAAAACTGAAATAGGTCTATAGTTACCAGTATCATGCACATTTCCCCCTTTATGAATAGGGATAACCTTACCTATCTTTAGTCCATCTGGAAAAACTCCCATAGTCATAGACCTGTTAAAAATATCAGCCAGTGATTTTGCTAAACTACACCTGGCTTGTTTAACAACAAAAGGACTTATGTCATCGAAACCAGGCGCCTTACTACATGTTATTTGGTTAAGGGTGTCTTCAACTTCTTCTTGCGTAACAGGTGTTAAGAAGAAAGAATTTGGGCAACTGTCTTTTATAAAAGACTCACAAGTTGTATTACATAATGGTAGCTTGCTTGCAAGTCGGGTTCCAATATTTACAAAATACTCATTAAATGTATCAGCGATTTCTTTATCACCGTCTATTTTTACGCCATCTTGAACAACATGGGAAGGGTTGGGCTTCGATTTACCCTTGTTAAGTAGACTATTGATTACACGCCAAGTTCCCTTGATATTACCCTTTTCCTGATCAAATTTCTTGGTAAAGTAATTTATCTTTGCATTTCGTATTAAAGTGCTCAATTTATTTTTGTACAAAGTATAAGTAGATTTGTTATGAGGATTAGGATGTCCAATGAATTTTTTTATACAAGAAGTTTTTCTTCCTAATCGAGTTGTAAATACCATTAGAAAGCCAGGGTGACTTACGTGTGTCGTATCGGCGTTTGACTTCTTGTAATGGGAAATGCTTATCGTACAGTTGAAGTATGATTTGTAGGAATCTATTGTATACACTTTTTAAATCATCCAAAGATGATAGAAAATTCCAGTCAGTTGCATTAACATCATCAATAAACTGGGCTATATTATTACTACAGAAATTACGCTTAAATTGCTTAGTTTCATTTCGTAAAGTACGTTTAGAATGTTCCACAATTAAAAACACAGGTAAATGGTCACTTATATCAGTAACTAAGACACCAGCGGTATGATTTTCAAAATCATTTGATAAGATATTGTCTATTAGAGTAGAACTATGGGCAGTAATTCTTGTTGGTTTAGTGATAAACGGGAAAAAAGAATGGGAAGATATGGTATCAATGAAATATTGTACAGAGCTATTAGTGTCGTGCTGGAGTAAGTTAATATTAAAATCACCCATAATATAACATTTTTTGAGTTCATTTGTTATACGTGTCAACATTTCATTAATAATACCAGTAAAATCATCAACGGAAGCACTTGGTGGTCTATAAACGACTCCGACAATTACGTTTCTATGACTGTTATTAACAAGCTCAATAAAGAATGTTTCAGCGTCTGGATTATTAACGCATAGATCGTCACGCGTTTTATACACAAGGTCCTGCTTAATATAAAGAGCCACTCCACCACCTCGTTTACCTTCTCTGCAAATACCTTCAAGCGAATAATGTTTCATTTGAACCAAGGGGCCATGGACATCTTTTAGCCATGTTTCGGATACGGCTACCACTGTAGGTGAATTGTCTAAAAGATCAATATATGCGGAGATATTGTCAACATTCTTTTGTAAACTTCTTGCGTTAATATGGACAAACATCAATTTATCTTGAGTGACTTTATGAATCTCTTTCATGAGCTCATCTTGATCATAGTATCTACAATTTATTTCTTTTTGTACACAATTTATATTTTAATTTATTACTTGTTACGTTGATAAATACAATTTGTTTCGTCGATTTACTCCTGCACACAAACATACAAACAATCACGTAAACAACAACAGATGACAACTTTTCATTGATCGTGCGCTCTGCTCGTAAAGACGTGACTACATTGTGTTAACAAATAGCAGTCACGTTTCTCCCTAACCAATTTGAATTTCAAAGGCCGTTTTATAACTTGTTACGCAATGTGTTGCAATGTGTATTCAAGGTTTACTTACTACTTACCTTGCCTCTATGGCTTGCTGCAAGGTGCGTGGGGTTAATATGCGCTCTCCTCTCGTCTCCTGAGATAAGAAAACAAAAATACAACTAGAAAAATGTGTTCGGGGACAAACACAAGTTACTTCGTGTGAGCATGGTCAGAGTTTGAACTCTGGGATGGCTCTGTGACATGTGTTGAAGAAATGATCTTCCATTCTCTCTATAACCCATGCCAATTTACCAGTATCAACCCATTGAACCTAAACTTGTGTAGATACAGGGTTTTAAAACGTCACCTTTTAACCAGTTCTCGCCGGGATTATTTTAACATCACCGAGCTGAGGCGCGGGATTATTTTTAATAAAACTTGATCCGAGGCGGGTTCAGGCCGATGGTACCGATGGTACACCATCGCATTTCCGGCCTTGCTCGTGACGTGTTTATGCGACATCCGTTTTGAATCTGGGGAAAATTGTGCGTGTATATACATTCTCCGGGGCCAACTGGTCAAGGAGAATGTTATCCTTTGTTGTAATACCTAAACACTTTCATTTTAACCTGTGCCCAATTCCATCTAATTTTGCAAGAACCCCCCACAATTATTAATCGATACCGCAGCACCGCCTTCTACTGGGTTTATGCAGCACCACAATTGGAGTGCCCAGTCAAATCCCAATTATGAATTGATACCGCAGCACCGTATTCTACTGGGTTTGCACAGTACCACAATTAGAGTACGTACCCAGTCAAACCTCAATTGTCACTTGACACCACGGCACTGACTTTTACTGGATTTACGACGCACAACAATTGGAAAATGCGAGTTCGGAGCGCAAAGCCCTTACAGCGTGGGGTCCAGGACCCCCTGAAGGGCCCCGAAAATTGTTGGATTCTACATGCTTTGTGATGCAATCTGAGGCGATTCCTGGCCACTTTCCTCTGAGTTTTTTAGTAAACGTTTTCAAGATTATATGAAGATAAAATTGAGAATTATGGAGATTATAATGGAGAATATATATAAATATATATAGCAAAACTGTCGCCAAAAATGTCCTTCCTCAGATCTAAAAACAGATAAACAACAGAAAAATAGACTTACTTACCTGTAGATCACAACAAACAAGTACAGTAACAATTCCAACTAAAAACTTATATGGTTACAGAAATTGCCATCGTAACAGTGCATGCGTCTGACTCAGTTTAAATTTATGATTATATAAGTCATAGCCATTATTTTTATGCATTTTTGTAGCCATGTCATGACTATTTGGCATTCAATTTGCAGTTTTTGTCTATTCATTTTTAATTTATCAGGAATTGTCCTTGGTTTTAATTTATAGACGTCAAGGAATCAGGTCACGAAACCATCCTAGCTAGCTTGCACCTGTTCACAGACTACCCATTGCAAACGAAATACATGTATGGACAAACTAAATTGGGGAAGTATTTGAAAAATAAGTCACTGCAATCATCATTGAAAATTAATGCTTTAAAAACCAACTGTTCTCAATAATTACACTACCCCAAACTGAAAGTGCTGTTCACCTTTGATAATAGTGGCTTTATTTTTTACTCTATACACCCTTCAATGTTATCCTTTTTAATCAACGTCACATCCTTGAATTTATTTCACTGAAGCTTCTTTTGAAAATCAAAATGTACAAGAAAATGCAATTAAATTAATTGCCATATAAATTATAAATATAATATAAATTATTCAGTTCCGCAGTATTGCTGCGGTTTTAAGAGAAAGACACTTCACACTGGTTATAGACGACATCTTTAATATGGGAGCACTTCTTGTTTTTCTTGAAACCCCCATACATGTTAAGGATTTTCTTTTCATTTGCCCACTTTAATGCCACCTTATCTGCTCATTTCAATGAAAAGTAATGGTTCCGAAATGTTTTGTATTTGTGTTGTGTTGTCTCGTGCATGGCATTGCATTTATAGGTCTTGCATGCGCGGGAGCGGTTGGCGGTCGTGTCATTAGCTTCGGATCTCAATCTGTTATGTGACATGATTGGCGGCGGCTTCTGCGTGAGTAGGATATCCTGATATATTTATTTATTTTTTGCTGTGGTTAAATCGAGTGTTTTCTCTATATTTACACAAATGTTTTATTTTTGCAATTTCTTGCCTTGTTTTATGGATTTAATTACATTTTAAGCTTTGCAGCTCATTTTATTATTTTGAATTCATTGCTCTGATCTTTTCTCTTGTAGATAGACAACTTGCATGCATTCGGGGTGGGTGAGATGGGGGTGGTTTGATGAGGGAGTTTTTTGTATGAGGGAGGAGGATTGCAGAAAGGGTGGAGTGCTTGGTAATGGGATTGTGGGTCAGTATCCCTTGTTTAATGTCCTGTTTTTAAATGATTGCTCCGTAATACTATTTCTGTTAATATGAATGTAAATTGAGTATATATATTTTTTAATTTTTTTTTTTACTGTTGAGCTAAATTCATCATGTACATGTAGCCGAATAAATAATAATAATAATAGTCAAACTCTATTATGAAACGTCAAATTTAAGGCACACCTTACCGTAAGTCTGAAGAGAATGGCTTTCTCTAATTCCTCAATGCGAAGGTACAGGAACTTGGCTGCCAGGCCGAGTACATTCTCATTCTGGATTACGAGTTTGTCATTCTGTGAATACAAGGAAAAACTTAAACTTCCTAAATACTGGATAATGGGATGATAACAGCACATTTTTAAACAGTACAAAAAAACAAACAATGTTTTTGTTTAAACTAAAACTCACTAAAAGTGCCAAAGAAGGCATGATTGAAATGCGGCAACCTGGCCGACAAACACGGAGTACTATAAGTCAGATCTGACATCGTAAAAATGCCAAGTAAACATTGATAGAGAAAAAAAAATTCTGCAAGTTAATTCGCAGAACTTGCTCTGTCTTGTCTATGTATGTATTCGCTGTGTTCATAAATTTATTTCGAGCTTGTACCGCTTGTACTCGAAGTGATAATGCAGCGTGTTTCCTTGACATTTACTGCCGTAACATGAGGTTTCAAAGCCCGCCACAGAAGTGCATCATGCACGCTTACAGCGCGATAAATGTACAGTGTTTGCAGTTTTCCGTCGTTTCTATCGTTGTGCATAGTGGTGTGCACAACATAAATTCGTCATTATTTTTAAGAATTATCAACTAAAAATATTTTTGACATTAATTAGGGGAAGTTTTTATAACTGTTTGTGGCCATTTTTTTTATGGCTTTCGTAGCGAAAATGAAAACATTTGGAGCACGATACATGTGACACGCAGTGGCGACAGCGAAGCCACTTGCTACAAACTGGTAAACTGTAATTGTGCATGTAAATAAAGCCACGTTTGGTGCAAAATACGGTACCCTCTGGAGACATGAACACAATGTGTACAATGGAGACAAAACGTCTCCGGAGGGTAAATTTCTATAGATGAATAGGTCTCCATTGGGAATTTCACGAATTAGATTTTTGGATTTTACTTAAATTACTCAAAAACTAGAATTAGGATGTGGGTTAGGATTAGTGTTTGGGTTAGGGTATAATATAGGGTATATTGGGTCGAAATTTCAACCCAGGAAAAAAATTATGGTTAAAATGGGAGCATTTTCAAAAACGTGCTCGACTTTCTAACCATTTTGTACACGAGAACAAAGTCATGTCTCCACAGTGATACAAAAATGCGAATGTTTGTGTTTACCAGTGTATATAGTGTGGTTCTCGCACACACCATAAATTTGTCATGAATCGTGTTGGGTATAATACACCCTATTCAATCAGCAAAAAAAAAAAATTTTTGACCTACCGAAAAAAGTCTTACAAAATAGAAATCTTACAATATTATTATCGCGAAATACATACATACAGCATTCACAGAGCTAAAACTTTGTCGGGTTTAGTTGTCAAGCACCATTCTTTTATTTTTTATAACTTTTGCTGCTTCAAACAATAAAAACTGACAAAAGGTGTACCACAACTTTAAATACATGTACTACAACTTTAAATCTAGCTAAGGGCCTGAACGCTGACAATGGCCCAAAGTGTCCGTCAGAAATTCACAAATTAAAAGAATTTTGTTCAAAATTACTTTATGTTTCGTAAAACACCCTTCTGGCCATGCGTATGGTATGTTCCTTGCTCACAACCGTACTCCAATATTTATTAATTGGCACACACTGCATGTACTATGTGATGCAACTCGAAAAACAGAATGTGACGGGCTCTCGACCAATAGGAATTGCTAAACTGTCTCCGGTATTTATGAATGTCAACTTAACTCCCACCTGTTCAACGTTCATGTTAAGGTTGCCCAAGTGCAGTATGGAAGCCAGCACGCCAAAGATGATGTCCTGCTCTGAGGGGCTGAATCGCAGCACCTCCATGGCCGAGACCAGTCGGTAGAAGTCCTCCCCGTCATCCTTGCCCTCGATGCGACAGCCGCCGCCCTGGTTCAGGAAGTGGTAACGCTCGGCAGTGCGCAGGCCGTACTTGGCCGCCTCGGGGGAGGACAAGCCTGCCAGCAACTCGTAGAAGACGTGGTAGTTTCGCTCATCCGGACCCTAAAAAATATAAGACAGTCGGCAGCATTTCATTTTTGTGTTACTGGTATATTCAGGCTATCAAGCAGGCATGGGTGAAAAAGTAAGAGAAAAGAAGGATCAAAGTTTTAAAGAAAAAATGACTAATGTAGGACTTGAGGACAAAATCAGAATAAAAGTAGGAATGTTGCAGGATTTCAGGTGTACTTTCTGTTATGTCTACTTCACGCATGTCTACTTCATCGTAAACCTTATTTGGCATGTTCTGTACTCAAAATACTTGTGTTCCATCCTCAACTAAGCTCTCAGAAGTATACATGTACAGTTGCAATACTTTTGTGCAATACCATTTAGGTGGATTATGCTATTTTGGTATTAAGATGTACACATAGTACATGTATATGGAGCCAGAACAAAATCTACAATGTAAGAAACTTTCTAATTACTGTGCCTTAAGTTAAGGAGAATACAGGAATATACGAGAAAGTGTGGATTCGTATTACAAATTCACGAGGCGCGAAGCCCCAAGTAATTTCGTAAATTACGAATCCACACTTGCGAGTGTATTCTCTGACTTAAACTATTGCGTCAACTCTAATCCAGTTGAGTGGACATGAAAAGGCATGCATTCTGGGTATCGCAACCCAGGGGGGGGGGGGGGGGGGGGGGTGGGCGGAGGGGGGCCTAGCAAAGTGCGCCACGAACGTGGAAATGTATCTCATTCATTTTTCAACGCTCACGAGCCGCACATCTCACACAGTAAATACGTATAGATCACTACCTCGAAGCGCACCATTGAAACACGTACAGATTTGCTCCGTGCATCGCTCCCCGAATTCAGTGATTTATACAACGTCCGCAAAGCCAGGTGCACAAGCACGATCTACACAAAATTTGTTTGGGGAGATGTCATTTTCTGCCATTTTCGTTCGAAAACAACACAATAAAACGCATAGGGTTCACAGACAGATTTTTTTACAAATTCAGTATATCACTGCTACATCCTTTTTGAACGTATCCATGGAAAAAAATTAGTGGGTTCGAAGCAGGATTTTTCACAATTTATCGATTATTATTGCCCTTTTTAGGGGAGGTATTTGTTGACGTCGATTGGATATTTGTGCACAATCTCCACGTACAGCAACGGTACGTCAACGTTCATTTTTTTCGCCTGTTTTTTTATATTTTTAATACAATTGTTGTCTTTGGATGATAAAAATTAAGATAAATAACAAATTTTGTTCAACTACAAAAGACAAGATGTTACAATTGGATGCCAAAAAATTCTTATTTTTCGCGTGAAAAAATAGTTCCCCCCTATTTTGAGAATGGACGGTACCACAGCGTTTCGCAATCGCAGCCTCGAAGGGCCCCCCTCCGCCCCCCCCCCCCCCCCCCCCCTGTCGCAACCATTAGACGCGTAATTTATATGCAGGAAGTTTCTCGAGGATCTTATGTAATCAAGCTCTGGATTAGTGTTAAGCATAAATAACTGCAGTGGATTCGTAATTGTTTAAATTTAGCCAAGGTAAAACCGCGAATTCCTAACTTTCCTTGTGTAAAGAAAATGTGAGTAAAGAATGTGTATCGTTAGCCGATACACCAAACATGCGGTTATTATGTAGTATTAAGTTGTTTATAGGGCATTTTTTTAATAGGAGTCCACACTTTTTGGTCAAAGCGTAGATTCGTAGATACAAATCCACACTTAGATTGACGTCATAGCAATAGTTTAAACATGACTTGCTCCTACGAAACCCGACATAAGTCGCGCAGGCTATTTTGAGAAACAGCTCGTCAAAGTTTAAATGGGGTGAAAAATCGGGCGGACATCATTGAAATAAAATCCTCATAAAATTGGAAGTATGTATGGTATAAAGGTGGTTTTGGTACCAAATAAAAGCTGAAGGTGTGTACTAAATGGAAATAACAATATCTCACTTTTCAAAAATAACCACTTATGTCTGGTTTTGTGGGAGCAGGTCACATATGGTAAACCATTTGCAGATTTCAACAACTTTTACTACCGAATTATTAAGAAATGTCTAACTTATATGAAAGTAAATAATGACTCTAGGTATACAGCAAAATTATTGCGCTAGATATACTGTAATTGTTTCTAAAAATTGAATATTTTTTTTTTAAATCGCGATTGCCGGACAACAATAGCGGTCCTGGTCAGTTTTAGTTTTAAATCCTTTTAATAATTCCATACTTTTTTTGTAGCGCCCTATTTCTGTATCTTGGTGGGTCGTTTGGGTTAGTATGATCTCTTTTTTGTATTTTTCGTCTCAGTGATTGTTGTATTTTAGTCTGGTTATTCCATTGTTTATATTTTGGTTTTTAATGTACATACTATGTATGTATGTATGTATGTATTTTGCTGTGCAATTTGTTTTTGGTGATTTACCGGTATGTTATTTGGCAAAGTAAATAATAATAATAATAATAACTGCCCAACGCCGTGTGTTTTTTCCGGCATCCATGAGTGTAAAACTTTTGATAGGTTAGTTATTTACGATATTTACTAAATGTGACCTGTTCCAACGAAACCCGGACAAAGTAGCACAATGGTTTTATTACAATGTACTCGTGAAGTCATTTGGAGTTGATTTTACCATTTTGAGATTGGGGGTTTTCCTGAATCACAAACTATAGATCTATAATCTCCCTAAATTTGAACATAATCCGTCAACCAGAAGTGGTTTTTATTTGTTATTTTGTGAAACAATTGTGTATAGAAACAATACGCTTTCATGAACTTCAAAGCTGTTTATCTCATTATTAGGTTGTCAGGGTTTTATCACTAAATCCTTCCAACCGGGGAGATAGGGTGGGGGTACATAATGTAAATACTACATCAATTTAAAGCTGATAACCTAGAGAATTGAAAAAAAGCAAAATCTAACAAGCAAAAATGTTCAACTTTGTCCGGGTTTTGTTGGAGCAGGTCACAAATACAACTCCCCAAATTCATCCAATTCTGATCATTCAAGCAATTACACAGTACCAATGGTGTATCCTACCTTTAAGTTCTATAGTGAAAAGGTAATATTGTGTCAGTTGTGCCAAATAACCGTCAAAATTGTTTCAAATAACTGCTATTTTCAAGTGTGTGGTTTTAATAGAGATTCTTGCACGAGACCCAAAGTACATGTATTTGAAGCTGAAAGATTGAACCTTAATACTCTGATGTATAGTGTACACATGTACAAACATTACAAACTATTCGTGGGCAGTTAGAGTTAATAATACATAATTCTTATAAAGTGCAAGTTTCTACCAGTATTGGTACTCAAGGCACTGTGTCATTATTATCTCTGTGTCATTATTATCTCTGTGTCATTATTATCTCTGTGTCATTATTATCTCTGCATATTGGGCCCACGAAACATTCCAAATACTATCCCAGCTCCCAGGGGAGTATACAGCTTGATGCTGCAGTTTTGGCGCAAAGCAGCTAATAACCATCTCCGCCCTCGCAGGTACCTATTCACTCCTAGGTGGAGAGAAGCAATTAGTGAAAAAGTGCTTTGCCCAAGAACAAACGCACCATAGTCCCAGGCTGGACTCGAACCCACAACCTGCAGATTTACCCACAAATGGCGAATTCAATGCTCCAGGCCACGAGGCCATCGCACTTCTTTACAACCAGCACTTGATAAGGACGTTAACGTACCTGATGCACTATCCTTGACTTTTCCAGAAGGTAATCTGTTGTTTTAGCACTATTGATGACTCCCCTGAAAAACAGAAAATAGACAGTAATTGATGCATCACAGTGCGTACTTTGATGCGTTCAGCTGTCAACACCAGTGTATAAAACGGCCAAGTCCAAGACTATTAAGAGCTATAGTCCCATTGAACAATGCCAGAGATGGATCCCGCTGCAGTGGGTGGCAACCGAATTTGAGGCAGTTTTGACTTGGGATTTTGTACCTGATGGATCATGCACTAGGCAGCCCCTGTCAGATTGTGTTTACACGTACTCTGGTATTAACTGGTTAAATATGGGGAAATCCAACCACCTTGGTAAATAAAATATCTAAATCAGTAGAGAGACAAAATAGATGATCAATGGCCTTCACCATGCTGGAGCTATTAAAAAAAAGGTTGACAAAAGAATAATGATCGCCACCACCAGGGATTTTACCAAGAAATACTTTAGCAAAAGATTGTTGGCACTGCGCATGCGTGTTTTACAGAAGATGCGAATTACACAACAAACAAATGTTGTAAAGAGAGCATAAATTTCACCGTTGGCCACACTTGGCCAGCAAGGCGGCATGGTTCACAGTTTGCACTATATTATGTAGCTTAATTGATTACGGCTACATTTAATTTGGAGCGTAGGAAATCCTTAGGAAAATTAGTTATGACAATGATACCAGTATGAACATTGCTATTCAGGGTTGTGTTTTGGCAAGCGCAACCAAGAACTGTTTTGGTCGTCGGTTTTAGGTTGAGCATTTTGTCGACTTTTAGCTGTGATCACCTGTCAAAGTTATGACGTCAGAAACAGCTCTTGAAAGAGGAGCGCCAAAACACGACCCATGATTTTTATTTACATTATCAATAAGGCTGTGGGTTACATGTACCAGCGAATTGGTGGTGGCTATCATCATATACAAAGGCAAGATACAGGTGAACGATCGCAATGCATAGGGCTGGGCTGGGGAGAATCTGATTTAAATTTGCGAGACCTTCGTGCTAACACCTTCTGTTTAACCAGTTCGCGCCGGATGACGTATATAAACGCAAAAATTTTCCCAAATTCAAAACGGATGAAGCATAAACACGCCAAGTTCGAGTTCGGAAATGTATGTCAGCAGCGAGCAAGGCCGGAAATGTGTGGGTGTGCTTCCCGGCACTATCAGCTTGAACCCGCTTCGGATCGAGTTTCGTTAACAATAATCCCGCCCCTCGACTCGGCGATGTTAAAATAATCCTGGCGCGAATTGGTTAATAGCTCCATGTTTTCACATACTCGGTGAAGTAGGGACCTCTAACATTCAGAAGCCAATGTTTTTGTTTCACAGATTCTTCTCTGGATAGAGATGTACATGGTATGACAGTAAGCAAGATTTTAAAAACTTGCAAGACTTACCTCTTGAAAAAGACTTCTGTGTATTTGCCGAAGCGACTGGAGTTGTCGTTTCTCACTGTCTTGGCATTGCCAAAAGATTCTAGCAAAGGATTGGCCTCCAAAATCTGTGATGAAAAGAACAAGGCCAAATGTTGGTTTTGAAAGTGGAGTTTTTTCTAAAATAAACTTCCTTGTCTTTTGCCTGTTTTATGTCATAGTCAAAATAAGTAACCACTGCAAGAGCATATATAATAGCAATTTGTTTACCAAAACGACTCTTTAAATTATTATTATTATTTGTATTTATTCGGCCAAGAATTACAACGGACAATAACAAAACAAAATATGACAATGTAACTCTACATGAGACAAGCAGTACAAGCATAACAAATAATGTGAACAACCCAAACAAGTGTAACTGTAAGCAAAAGCAAGGAGGTAAGAATAAAGGCAGCAATAATGAAAGAGACAGTGTAATATAAGACACACAAAAATAAAAAAAGCAAGACGATACCCAAAATAAGATGGCCAGGATTAATAAAAGTGAACTTAATCACTGTGACTCGGAAGCCTATTAATCCAATCTTGAAATGGAACATTGAGATAAATTTTATATAATCTATGAAAGAGCAAAAATAAAAACAGCACACTTTCAAAAATAAATAAGAAACATGAATAACAAAAGGCAAGTGTGATGGCGAAAAAAGAATAAAAGAATACAAAATTAAACCAAACGTATAAATATAACATAATAATATTATGATGTGGTAAGGAAGGGGATGGGGGATAAACACATGAGGGATGGACAGAGGGATAATATAGGGGGGATTTTTAGGGGGGGGGGGGGATAGACAGTCAAGCGGTCAACAAAAATGGCAAATCAAGTACTTGAAATTCTAATCAACTAGAGAGTGGTTGCGCAAATAAACGTTAAAACACTTAAACGAATTACAGATTAGGGAATTCTTAACAGTTACAGGCAGACTACTCCAAATGCGTGCAAATAAATGAATAGAGGTGTTCTTTAGGCTAAGAGTACTTGCATACAGGTGATTGAATTTTAGTGTGTTTGCCTTAGCAACCGCGTAGTCAACATGGTGGTTCTAAGTTAGTGTACTGTTTATTGTAACGCCCAGGTACGGTACCTGCAAGTGGTAGCAACAGTTAAAGACTATGAATGGGGTACGAAGGGAGGGCTAGTGCTTTTGTTAATCTTGTCGTATGCATTATCTTGGATTTGTTTGTATTCAGTTTCATCCCATTTGACATGCTCCACCGGCCCAGGGCATCAAGGTCTTCTTGAAGAAGGAGTTCACCTTAATGGGAATTGAAAGGTTGATAAAGAAGCGTATCATCATCAAAGAGTAGACATTTGGTGGCTAATGTTCGTGATATGTCGCTGATAAACAAGT
The DNA here is from genome assembly GCA_037893245.1 of Crossaster papposus. Lineage (NCBI taxonomy): Eukaryota > Metazoa > Echinodermata > Asteroidea > Velatida > Solasteridae > Crossaster > Crossaster papposus. The sequence goes on along the minus strand of JBAIAA010000225.1, from coordinate 862,288 downwards.
TAAACAAAAGGGGGGTCTAGGACACTTCCTTGGGGGACGCCGGATGTAACAGGGGACCAAGATGAAAAGGCTCCATACATAACTCGCTGGTGCCAACCAGTAAGAAATTATTTTATCCATGACCAATTCTGACCCTGTATGTTGAAATGCCATGCAAGCTTGTGGAGTAGGGTATGGGGCATCATGTCAAAGGCTTTACTATAAAAGTCTAAGAAGGCGATGCATGTCGATCCGAGGTGAGCGTGGCTTGTCCATAATTGAAGCCCATTCATGAATGGCATTGATTTACGTGCTGTGAAGCCGTGCTGGTCTTCGTTGCCAAGGCAGTACTTAGACGACACATAGTCATTGGTGCTACATGTATCAGCGACTGCCCTTTCTAGAACTTTACAAACATTCGGCAATCGGCAATCGGCCGATAGTTCTTTATGTCGTGTCACTTGGGCAGATTTGAATACAGGTGAGACATTTGATAAATTCCAGTCCATAGGGAGGGTGCCATGAGCAAGTGATGAGTTTATCAAGCGTAACAATGGTGGGGGGATGGCTGAAGCTGTGGGTCGTAAAATGGTTGATGAAATTCCATCGGGGCTGGGTGCTTTATGGGGTCAGATTATGTAGATACTTCGTCAACTGTCCTAGCTCGATTTGAATTGCGGGAAGTTCAGGAATATGAAAGGTGCAAGGTGGCGGTGTAGTTGGACACATTTCTGCTGGAGATAATTGAACCGAAGTGAAGAACTCGTTGAATGCTTGGGCATAGTCTTTAGGTTTCTGGAGCTGTTTGTCAGCATATTGAAATGCTGATGGGCACTTTGATTTACGTTGTCTCTGACGATACACCAAAAGCTGCGCTTGTTGTCTTTAGCTGCAAATAGACAGTTTATATACCGGTAGTTCCAGTAGGCTGTTTTGGTTGTATATTTCACCTTATTATGTATTAGTTTATACTGGAGCCATGCTGAACTGGAACTGGAGTCCTTGCTTTATTGAACAATTTGTGTTTCAGGTTTATTAATTTCTTCAGTTTAGGTGTGATCCACGGGAAACATTTAGTCCGTCGCCGTTGTTTTCTAGGTATGCTGTCATGGGTAGCAGCCTCGAGGAGATCCAGAAATCCTTCCCATGATGCATCAGGATCTGTGTCGTCCATGCAAGCAGATCATGGTGCAAGTGTTTCCAGATGTGGCCTGTCGGCTTTCCTAAATTGCAGAAATGAGCGAATGACAACTGGTTGTGGGAGAGATTTGGGGGCACTAAGGAAACAGCATGATGGTCACTACACACTGGATTAAAGGACCCCACTGCAGAGAATTTCTCAGGCCGATTTGTGAAAATGAGGTCGATTGTGGATCCTGTTGAGGACAAGTTGTTTGAAGGATGAGTTACATCTTTAACAATCTGATTAAGTCCAATGGAGTTGGTGATATCTTGGAAAGTGGCCATAGCAGGAAAGTGGCCATAGCAGGAGAGTGGCCATAGCAGGAGAGTGGCCATAGCAGGAGAGTGGCCATAGCAGGAGAGTGGCCATAGCAGGAGAGTGGCCATAGCAGGAGAGTGGCCATAGCAGTAGACTCAGCTAGCCAGTTGATGTTGAAACCACCAAGTCGTATAAGACCTTCATATTGACGAAGGACAGCCTGGATTGCATCACATGTGTCTTGAAGTTTGTCGAGGAAGGTTATGTCAGAATTTGGAGGCCTGTACACAACTCCAACTAACTAATTTGAGAGCTTTACAGTTAAGAATATCCAAGCGAGTTCAATGTTCTCAGGATCAAAGTGGTCGAGATGTGTTGGTAGCAGCATGTCGTTGATTATGACCATAATACCACTACCCTGACTGTCTCGGTCTCGCCGGATAGTTGTGTGAAACCGGGTAATGAAGATATTGTTTCAGTCTCAGATCACTAGCCGACAGCCATGTTTCGGCGACACAAACGATGTCCCTAGCATTAAGTTCCATAAATGATTTAAGTTCCTGTTGTTTTTTACGTATGTTACGGGCATTGAGAAGTAACCCAACAATTTAATTCTGTGGGCGTGCATGAAGGTTGGGGTCGGGTGTTGGATCATAGGGTTCAATCAACTGATCATCAGTTTGGTTACCGAATACATCCTGGAATGATATGTCAATGCATGAAGAGAAAGGCAACGCTGTAGTAGTGCAGATTTTGACTGGGAAATTTGTGGGTAAATTTCTGATGAAGACAATAAGAAAGAAAAACTAGCAATCACCGCGACAAACGGTGGATTTGCAAGACACCAAAAGCATAACAAAATATGACATTTTTTACCCAAAAAAAATGTTCACCTTTAAAAAAAATTGTGTCACTAGAGTTGAGAAAAATATGTGACCGGCTCCACAAAAAAAAGGGTATTAAAGGTAGGATACACCATTGGTAATTGCTTGAATTATCATGAATGGTTAGATTTAGGGGGTTGTATTTGATAGTGAATATCGTTTAACTGACTTGTCTGAAGTTTTACAATCATGGATGCCGAGAAAAGCACGAAAATCAGTGTTTGTTTTCATCTGGCTTTGAGCAGTTTTTCTTATGTTATCTTTGATTTTTCGAGATCGCCGTCCGCGAATGTTTCTTTATAAAATTCAATTTTTCGGAATAATTACAGGATATCTAGCGCAATCATTTTGCTGGAATCCTAGAATCCTTATTTACTTTCAAATGAGTAATGCTTGATTCTGACAGGCGTTCCACAGTCGCGCCGAACCAAATTGAAATCAAGTCGCTCCTGAGTTGCTCTAACAACTCCAGCAGTCGATCGTTCGCCGTCTGGCGCGCCTTGTCGCCCTTATTCGTTTCAGACGTCAGACTTAATTCACTCATTTGGTTCGGCGCGACTGTGGAACGCCTGTCTGAACCGAGCATTAGATATTTCTTAATAATTCGGTAGTAAATATTTTTGATATCTGCAAATGGTGTATCCTACCTTTAAGTCGCGCTGTGCATTATCATATAATGGCCCACTCAACCTTGAGAGGGTTAAAATTTCGCCAAAATGCGATTTACATTTTTTGTCATGAATGACATCTTTAGTACCTACAGTTTCATGTTTCATTCACAGAAATTTAGATTTTGATGAATAAAGTTGAAAAACAAGGAAGTAATCAATATGCAAATGTATCATTCCTCAAGAAAGGGAGGGGCTATGTTATACCAAATGAAAGCTTACGTTGACGTTTATGCATATATATATAACTCAATTTCACTTTTTTGCAACATAATACCCTTTTTGTGGAGTGGGTCACTGTTCCTTTCTCTATGGTCACATATACTTTCGGTTGATTTAGTCAATTTGGAATGATAAAAACATCCTTGACTCAATTTGATTCAAAACTAAAAAGAGGCCCGTAACTACACAATCGCCTTGATATACCGTACCTGTTCTGTGGTGAGGTTTGATGAGGACTTATTGACAGCTGCCAGGTACTGCATGATGAGTTTTGTGCTCTCTGTCTTGCCGGCCCCGCTCTCCCCACTGATGATGACACACTGGTTCTGGTCTGTCTGCATCATGCGGGTGTAGGCACTGTTGCCAATGGCAAACAGGTGGCTAAAATGGGGGAAACAAATCATATTTTGTTGATTTATTTCTTTATATTTTCTTATTTCTTGACGATAATGTAACAAAAAATTATGTATCTATACACAAATGTACTGAGGAAACTGAGACAAGTATTGACAAGTCAATCACAAGAATTCACAAGGGGGGGGGGGGTCTCCCCCCCAATATTTGTTGTGTGGGGACGGCTATGGCAGTGTCCCCCCCCCATATTTTGCCATGGGTCATTGAATTTTACATGCACCAGTTTGCACCAAAACTGATTATGGTAAGAAACAAATAAGTCTGAGTTGACTCGCTATTCTCTGACCAGTGGCCAGAGTGTTTTGCACGAATTAGGGGTTTTAGGGGTCTCTTACGGAAGAAGCTGTCCGAATGGCTTGCCTTCATACTTCTTGACGGTATCAATGCCGTAGATGTCAAAGAGTTTGTATGGGTTGATGGCAACCAGTATGCTTCCTGTGTAAGTCTGTAAAGAAAACACACAATGAACGTTGGAAAACTGAAACTACAAAATCTCATATTGATCAATAAAAATGAAAGGCTTGAATTATTGAATTATTTGAAAATTGATTTTCAAATTGAGTTGATAATTTTCTAGCATAGTATTTGTTATGAGCTTTCGAATGAGACATCGCACGAAAAATAAATCAACCAACGCCGAGTATTTAATCAATTAAATTCAAATTTGGAATTAGGAGCGTCTCACTTATAATTCGATGGGGGTCCCATTATGCGCATGCACTTTTGAGACTGCATGTATAATACGCGTTGTATACCACATGTGCATTTACGCATTCAAAAAGTTGACAATGAACAACGTATGGAGGCACTCGTTAGCTGTACCGTGTGTAGAAATTTGTACATGAGTTTGTATCCGAATTCAAATAGTGAAAACCTATAGAAGTCCTTCCATGAAACTTTCTGAACTGGAGCGCGCTGTTTGAGCAATGATAAAAACCTCTTTTTAAAACTGTAAAAAGGCCTACCAATGCAAACAAGCAGATTTATTTGTTAGAGTACATTATATTCCTTCAAAATTCGTTCAAAAAAGAAAATTTAAATTTTGAAAAAGCACGAACACACTAACTTTAATTGAACAATTTTGCAAAATCTTAATTTTTTTTTTTAAGTACTTGGCAAATGACTTTACAAATTGTTTTTTCCCTATAATCTGACATACTGGGCAAGTTGAAATAGAAGAAATCAACTGATTAGAGATTAAAGTAAAACCATTTGCTTTCTTTTTATTCATACAGATGCAGGTAAATGCTTGAAATTTGATAATAAAAACAATTTATGCTAATTTGTATTCATACAACCCAATATTTCCAAATTTAATGTGCAGTAACAGACTCAAGATTGCATAACTATAATAATGCTAGCTACCACGTGTATATTTATCAAAGTAAATAAATTTGCTTACATAGATGAGACCCTTGTCAAATCTTGTCTTGAGGTTGAAGAGAATGGATCCTTCATGTAGATCTCTGTACAAAAGAAATTAAGACTTTGGGTTATGGGTAGACAACTAGAATCATCTTTGGGTTGAACATTACTGAACATTTTTTTGGAAATTTGGCGAGTCAAAGATCATTTTGCATGATATTTATTTCACATTTTCATCAACTCCTAGATGCTAAAGGCTAATGTATATCATTTATTCAGGCAGGTTATTAACCCCGAGTTAACTGAGCGACGTTTTATTTCAAGTGAGTGCATGGTGGGAGGAATCAAGACTTTCACCATGCTCTCACTTGAATATGATTTTGCAAACCTAAAGGTAGGATACACCATTGGTTATTGCTTGAATTATCATGAACGGGTGAATTTGGGAGGTCTTTTTTATAGTAAATGTCAATTAACTGACCTGTTCGAAGTTTTACAATCATGGATGCAGAGAAAAGCAAGAAAAACGGCGTTCGTTTTAACCGACGCCGGGCAGTGGTTCTTGTGCTGCTGCTTTTTGTTTTCGCAATCGGGACGGCGATCATAAATTATTTTTTATAAATAAATAATAATTTCATATACAAAATATTATTATATATCTAGGGCAATCATTTTGCTGGATGCCTACAATCATTATTTACTTTCAAATAAGTAAGATATGTTTTAATATATCTGCAAATGGTGTATCCTACCTTTAACAACAACAGCAGGAATACTTGTAGGTTTAAAATCATGTTTTCTTCTTCTTGCATTAAGTATATAGTTATAGTACTCCAACTTAAAAGTAATTGAAAAACCTATCTCTAACGTACAGTTGTATTTCAAGAGTCATATTAACCAACAAACAGCAAAATTCAAAAGTATAATCTACGTTTTGTGCATTACTAACATATTCATCAAGTTCCATGTATCACTAAATCACTGCAGTCCCTTCGTGTACTTGAACGTATGTACTGTGCACTAAGTGGTACTGTACCATTAAATTAACGTAATGAACAGATTACTACCCAAAATGCTCTGTGAAGGGCAAGATATTAACTGTTGATACAAAACAACATCGCTCAGGGGCCACTCTAATCCGTCTGTCTCCCTGATTTCCTAGATATTTCTGAAGCTGTTGCCTAGCAACGCCAGCAAGGGGACCATGATGATGCCTGATGCAAACAGGGCAGTCTTCTGTCTTTTTTTCTCTTTTCAATTAAGGGCCCTCTCAATATACGGTACATGTAACACCTGTTGGGATTCATGGATTCTTTGATGCTCGGAAAAAAATACATTCTTTGTCCCTTGTAACTATTTTGAATTGATAAGCTTCATTTATGACTGTGGTGTAAATTTCAATTTAGGAATTAAGAAATACGTGTATTTTACAGAAACCAGAGAATTTTATTTGTAAGCAGAATAGTGTAACGAAAATGCAATGTAACGAAAATGTAATTTCTGGCTTACATGTAGATAAGAAACAGTCTGCACTTACAATAATTACTTATTATTATTATGTACTGTAATTGAATGTCAGCTTATCATTTCTTGTTGAAATGAAATGAAATTATTTTCACAGAAATGGACATCCGTCTCCATTATGGAGACAGATGTGACCATACCGGTACTTGTGACTTGACGTGGAATTTGACAACCGACCCCTACAATGCAATAAATTCGTTCTGGCCCATTTATGGAAGTTGTGGGTCTAATTTTGTTTTACTTTCATTGTTACTAACAAATAAAATTTACTGTATTTAAAATACATGTATGTACATGTAACTTGCTTTGAGTTTTTTACTGCACACATGAAAGACAAATCCAATAAGCTTGGGAAAATAAATCATTTAAGGGAAATTTGTTTAAGGTCAGATTTTAGGTACACATACGGTACATCCAAAGCATTCCGAAATGTGATGTTGTATTACATGTACATGTATGTACATGTACGGTATGTACATGTGTAGTCAGAAAGAATCTGTACATGTGGACAGGCGCGGCACTACAGGGGGGGCGGCTGCCCCCCCTATGATTTGAAGAAAAAAAAGGGAAAAAAAGGAGAAGAAGGAGAAGGAGGAGAAAAAGAAGGAGAAAAGGTGGAGGGGGTTGTGTTTGTCTTGCTTACATTTCCAAGGACCCGGATCTGAAAAAAACACTGACACACCGAAGACTTTGTGCAGACTGAGGCCTTAAAACGCTAACAACGCTAAAAACGCCATGTTTGTCCATCTTATGGGAGTCTGCGCCCCGAGAACCTCTCACGGATATTACGTAGGCCTATGACCATCTTTATGAGTACACACGGGTCTTCGGTAATATTCGTAAGGTAAGGTGTGTAGGTCAGTGGACTAGATTGGTGTAAATGTGATTGCTTTACTTTGCGTGTACTTAGTTCTAAACTTTGAAATAAAAGCACAAGAACAAACACATGCTATCATTATTTAGGTAAAGTCTTGCGTTCCTTTAAACTTTTTTGCGATGTCATACGTGGTGTTTGCCACAAAGACTTTAGATTTAAGAGCCTTCTTCGCTTTTCATTGGTCAACAGTTTTTTGCCCAATAATGCGCATACGCTGGTAAAGCCGTGTTGTCAATGGTAGACGGGCTTCCTGCAACGTGGTCAATTTCAATTTCCGCCCAGTACATCGTGAGTAGGTCGTGCGCTTTATGACGAAGCTTTTCAGACACTTTCGAGGGCAAATCACGAGCAAATCACGACCCGGGATGCTAGAAACGTTCGCAAGAAATTTCAACTTTGTTAAAATTCCCGCCGAACTAAAAACGACTCCCGCAAACAATTGACAACAGGCTTCCGAACCCCCGCACCTGTTTGGCGAATGTTTGGAACCTAAAATAAGCCTAAAATGTTGGACTTTGCCATTTTGTTGGCATTCGCATCCTTCGCGTGCCCTGTGAAAACCCACAGTATCCAGCTACACGTGTCTATCATCTGTTCAGTAGTTTATGCGTAAGCAAAAAGGTATGTGATATCAATTATTGGTTAACGTGATTGCATTCCAAATTTTCATTTTACAGATTTAGAGCCTATATAATTAAGACTGTACATTTTTGTTTTATTTAACATGCTGTTACCGATATACAGTAGTGTTATTCCAAGCTGATGATTTTTGATAAAGTAATCAATGCGTTTGCCCCAAAACCTCCCCGCAGATTAGAGTTCCTTTTTACTGAATGAAATTAGTGTGGGCTTACAAGCTGAATAGTTATGGTTCTTTAGATTGAAAATCATTGTTCTACAAGTGTGCTATGTGTTCTAAAAATTTTCAGAACACTTACTACACATGTGCTGGGCATAGGCCTATGTGTTCAAATGCTTTATATGAACACATGCCTGTGTTCAAAAGGCGTAATACCAGAGAACGTCCGAGTTGTTCCGATCAATTTGCAGTGTACGAGGCATGGAAGTCGGTGCCGGTAGCAAATTATTTTCCGTAGCCAACATTTGAATAGTGATCTTAGAGTCAGCGGAAACGTTCATTATCGATTTCAGATTGTATTAATAATATTTAATACAGTAACGGTCTACTACGTGTACGCTCTATATCATATTAGGAATATAGATTGATTTCGTAAGAATTATAGAGGATTAAAATCACATTTCTGGCAGCTCACCCTCTCTAGTATAGTGGTTAGGTAGATTGGCATATTGGTCAGTGTTCTGTGCTTCGAATCCCACTCCAGTCTCATTTAAAAACTAAATTTTACAATATATTTTACAATAAATAATCAAAGTCAAAAAAATCTAACTATTGCTATGTGTTGTGAGAGCACGAAGCAATGTTGACTACGGAAACAATATTGCGTCCCGGTAGCTTAATGGATGATCCAAAATCATGGTCTGAAAATAAATAAATAACGAACCAAAAGCGTAAAAATGCTGCATAAAATAGCTTCATTTTAGCTTTGACTTTGATTTTTTTCCGACTTCGGCGGGGGGCACATTTTCCCTCAGATGTCCAGGCCCATGAGCCGGTTTTAAACGTACGTTTAATACCAGCCAACCACATATTTATTCCCATTTATAAATACCTTTGTGGTAAAAATAAATACGTCAAAGTAAGTTTCAAACTATTTTGTTAAACAATTATATATACTTCATGTTTTGTGAAACATCCTGAATGCAAATGCCTTGTGAGATTTCAACCAATAAATCGGTAAAGCGACACGATTTCACGGGCGTCAACATTGTGGGCGTCAACATTGTGGGCATCAACATTGTATGCGACATCAAAAAGTGTTTAAAACTGGCACCGGTGTTTTATCACCCGTTTTAACACCGGCCATGGGACAGACACTCGGACAACAAAAATGAATAAACTGTCTGAGTGTATTAATTTCAAAGTGAACAAAGATACCGGCAAGGCGGGACATGAACCTGCGACCTCAAGAATACCGGACCGACACTCTACCAACTGAGCTATCTTGCCCAATGCTGGCAGTCTCCCAAATTGTCAGTATCTTTGTATATTAATGGTATTTCAATACTTGACTCAAATACCATTGATACTTGAATAGCTTCTTTGTGGCATTATTAATTGCAAATCACTTCAGAATTGAACCATATTTATATCAATTTGACAAATATTACAGTTAATTATTACCAACAAAAAAGAATGAACATTTGAGATTGAAAGCACTCTTATTTTGTTAATGATTAAATAATTGATAGTGATCACTAATATTTGTAATCTGTGACAATCTACAAATTGCAAGATGTCCTTTTGCGGTTTGTTATATCGTGTAACAAATTTTAAATTGATGGGGTCAAAATACAATATTAGTTTAACAGTTTTAAAATAATACGAGTTGTCACACAGATTTGCACTTTAGTTTCAAGTGTAAAATGGGGCCAGTACAACCTCTATGCAGTTAATGATCCACGAATAAAAACAAGTTTGATGATAAACTCTACATGAAAACATGCTGGTTATTTGTCTGCAACAAGAGAAAATAGTTTTTATGCCATAGTGTATCTACGTACATTTTAAAACAGTAACAGCTAGGTCAATTTTAACGATTCAATATTATACAAATAATAAATGTTTATGAGTGCGAATTTTTACTAATAGTTTACAAATAGCTAATTAGCGAAGTTTTTGGGGTTCTATCAATGCGCGCGCACCGTTTGATAGAACTATGTGATAGAACGTTTTGGGCGGTGTGGTTTTGCGACGGTGATGGGTCGAATAATTCAATGCACGTAATCAACTATTCACCAATCGGATGGCGGGGATTTATTCAGGTGTTGTATAATGTTAAATATTTCATTTGGCCTGAAATGTAATAAGCAAAAAACACTACATGCTATTGTTTATCAACAAGCTCGACTGGATCTCATCAGAAGCTGTTGCGGGTCAACACTGAAATTTGAACGATTTTGTGTGCACACTTTTCATAATATATTTCCGCCGTGTGGGACGTATACAGCCTCGTACTGAAAAATGGTTTCGATTGGCTCAATTCTATTAAAGTGAAATGACCGCCATCGACAAAAAGAACAAAATACATTTAATTTCTCAAATTTTAAGCCTATGCAGTTGTAATGCGAGACAAGTTACTTTCGCGGAGAAACGATGGAGATTTTACCGACAAACTGTAGCAGTAGGCGTGACTTTTGCTGCACTCTCTTGCGCTGTGTACTGGTGTTTGTTACATACATGTACCGGTATTAATGTTTGTTCAAACTAACTAATGAAACTAAGGGTGGGACATGGTGATTTCTTGAGCTGCTTACATGTACCTGCAGCAAAAAAATGAATGGCTTGGTTACATGTATTACCCCCGTGAAAAATCTATCTTTACAAAATGTTATGCTACATGGATACCTTAGCTGTATCATGTCATCGATGTGTTGGATCTCCAATGCATCGTGTCGTATCCTGATACGATCTGTGGGTTTCATGACTGTGTACATCTGACACAAGAAAAGAAAAAGAGGTCATTTAAATGAGACTGTTTATGGCTTCAGTAATATTACATTTGCCTAATATTACGGTTGCCTAATATTTGTAATGCTAGTTGTCATTCGTGACATTGCTCTAATCATCATGATGCTGTTATTTACACAAAAACCAAATGATTTCCAATAGTAAATTTGTAAATTTTAATAAACAAACCGAGCTACATTTGTAATCACGGTGAATTGAGAACAGTTAATATACAGGGGATTCCATAAAAACCAAATTTCCACACTCGCCTCATTGAGGATGACTTGAAATGAAATGAAAGAACTTTACAATTAAATTTCACAAAAGGAAATTGTATAAATAAACAGGTCATTCTGTTTCCACAAACTCATAGTTACCGAACATCTACCAACAACTACCAGATATTAACGTGACAAAAGAAGAATGTTTCAAATTGAGTTTTCAATTTGCACAATTGTGTCCTGACATCAAAAAATAAGCGTAAAGTCACACGGAGTGATTTCCCAGTACGTCCAGTTCAAGTCAAAATTTGAAGGCGTGGTCGATTTTGAGATTATATGGGGTTTTTTAAGACTAAATCCCCAACAATCAATTCCCAATTTTTCAGGACGATCAGATAAAAACAAAATTAGTTTTTGAGACAATTTTGACTATGCCTTTATATGCCTTTCACACAATGTCTCGCAAGAAATGCCCGTTTTCTCATAATCTCTGTATTAAGACTCCAGACTAAAAAAATAAAAATAAAAAAATATTGAGTATCAAACCTCCAAGTGTTATATACCATTGAAAAGCTCTGTTTCCACAGAATTTAGAAATACCCATATCTCAATTTTTGATTTTGCCGACTTTACGCTCATTTTGTGATGACAGGTCACAATTTAATTGGCAATTTTGCAACAAATTTTGCTCAATTTTGACCATGAGATAGCCAATAAGGCATGATTACATAATGCAGTTCTAAAGCATAGACAAATCCTGAAAGGTGCATGGTCCCTAACACAAAGTGTGGAATATTTTGTTAATGGGAAACCCTGTGTAAAGCTTCATCATGCTTGTGTGCCCCCTCACAGATCATGTACACAGTTATTTTACCTCTTATTTAGAAGATCTTGTTAAGATCAAAATATCAAGCACTTTCGATTTATCTGATTTGAAGGGAACATAGTTTGCAAACATAACAAAGAAAACTACCAAAATATTATAATAAAATAGCTTTTATTGGACTCTTGGTGAATGAAGCATCCTGTAAAATTATGGCACCTTGTGTGGCACCTAGTATTTTTATATCAATTTATATTGATGATCAGCATTGGAAAAAAATAGCTTCTTTGACTGTACTATTCCCAATTTGCCTTACTACACATTTTGTTATCAATTGATATGGACGAGTACAAGCCAGTTATACTGGTTCCTTGACAATAAAATACCCCGACGTTTAGAAACAGCCTTTTTTCATCTTAATTGGGGTCCGGGAACCAGACTACAAGAAAAAAAGATGTTTTCTTTATTTTTCCAGCATCTACAAACACAAACTTTCAAAAAAGTAAGTGTGATAATATTTGCTTTACAAATACTAACCCCAAATCCATCCATTTCTGAAAATTACAGCAAAATCAAAATATGGTGTTCCCTTTAACTCTTCAAGTATCTGTTAGCTACCGTACTGCGACAATAACCCACCTTTTCATCTAGCACACACTGTACTTGGACGCCTTCTTTTTCCCCTCCATACGTCTCTGTCACCCTGCCTGGGAGGGGGTACTCCCCACCGGCATCAAACCACACAGGGGTACCCTGACAGACACACAAAAAGAGGGTCACAAACTCATCAGATGTCCCATGGCAATTAACTCCGATTTGGAAGAAAAAAAATTCAACAAGTATGTAAATTTCTATGTGTTATAAACAGATCCAAAATTCCAGGCTCCAATTTCTAAGGGTTTCTGAGATACATTGTATGGCCCTCCCAAAAAGAGGGTGCCCAACAACTCGCACTTTTTGCACTCCAGGGTTAATTGTATGGTTTGGAAGGCCAATATACCGGTACATGTACATGTATCTTAGCAATGAATCAAGGATTTGTGCTGTGCTTGCCAGACAAAGGGTAATCTGGCACCAGGTTTTCATAAAGATGGCAGGGGGAGCTCATTTTCTAGAGGCGAAGAAGGGGAAAGAATACATCTTTTTGTTCAATAAAAAATAGGGCAATTCCGTCAAGTACAATGTACCGTACATCCGACAACAAGACGTACCGCGACATGTGCAAGGATGTTAGTTTGGTCTGTAATTGTTTTCTACTCATTAGACGTCACATACTAGTGATAAAATAGTGATGTTTCCAACAGCAGCTCATCAAAACTTGTGTCTGACATATATTGGTGCGGTATGTACGTCTGAATTTATGGAGTTGCCAAACAAAGTAAAAAATGGTTGTATTCCCCCAACTTAAGTGGCCTCATTTTTGAAAGGTGGAACTATAAAGTGGGTTTCAAAAACAACTCATTTTCTGCCTACACCAAAATTCGAGAGAGGTAGAGGTGGGTGGGGGTGTTGGGGGAGGGGAGGGGGAGGGGAGGGGGAAGGGGGAGGGGGAAGGGGGAGGGGAGGGGGGAGGGGAAGGGGAGGGGAGGGGGGTGGGGAAGGGGGAGGGGGGTGGGGAAGGGGGTGGGGAGGGGGGTGGGGAGGGGGTTGGGGAGGGGGAGGGGGGTGGGGAGGGGGTTGGGGAGGGGGAGTGGGGAGTGGGGAGGGGGAGTGAGGAGGGGGGTGGGAGGGGGAGTGGGGAGGGGGAGTGGGGAAGGCCGGGGAGGGGGAATGGGGAAGGCCGGGGAGGGGAGGGGGAAGGGAGGGGGTGTTGGGGGGGGGGCTTACCCTATGCCCCACCCCAACCACTAGCAACACAACTGAAAGAGAGGAATGATCTTAAAATGACTGATTCTGCACAGAGGCGCTTCACAGTTCATTACTTTTTGTACAAAATATTTGACAAAAGGTCTAAAGCTTCGAGCAAGGTGTAAAATTACAAACTACTAATCTCATTGACATGGAAACGTTAAGGAAATTGTTAAGTCAAGTATGGATTCCAAATAGAGGGACACCAACAGTCATTGGTACCCACATAAAATCACACATATTAAAAATGTGCCATATTTCACAATGATGATTGACATCAATATAACAATTTCTTATCACAATTTTGTTTTCTTAACTAGTTTCTTTCAAATGATACCGCATTTAATCAAAACTATATAGCACCAAAGTATCACGCAAATGTACCAGTAGTTAGGCAACAGTTGAGCTTAATCGTGTTAATGCCCATGAACATCATGTACCCGTTGATTAGATAAAAACACACTTAAATGCATACAACTTAAAACATTTCTGTGGTATTTTGTTGACAATTGTCTACGCCCGTTCAAAAGGGCAGAAATTTTATCACACATCGTTTACAAAAGACCTATCTTGCCAAAATAGTTAATGATACATTTCAGACACTGACTTATTGTACCTGGTTAAAGTACAGGACCTTGCACGGTCAATTTCTGCAGTTTTGTTTGTGGTGAACACCTATGGAAGTTTGGGTGTGTTTTGGGTGTGTTTTGGGGTGTTTTTTGTTGTTGTTTGTTTATCTTTTTAACTAGTTTGTGCGGGAGGACGTATATACACGCAATGTTTTCCCCAGATTTAAATTGGATGACGCATAAACACGTCACGGGCAAGACGAGAAATGTCCGTCAGCAGCGAGCAAGGCCGGAAATGTGTGGGTGTGTTTCACGGTGCCATCGGCCTGAACTCGCCTCGGATCGAGTTTCGTTAAAATTAATCCCGCGCCTCGGCTCGGTGATGTTAAAATAATACCGGCGCGAACTGGTTAATAAAAGAGAATCACTAAAATGTAATTTAAACCCGCTTTTCTGCATTATCCAAAACACTTCAATATTTACACAATTAATGGCCCGCCAAAAAGATAATGGTTTAGAATTTGAATTTCTGAACTTTTAATGCCATGCTCAGGAATAACTTAAATCAACTTTAGTCAATTCACACAACTTTGTTTCTTTAATTTTGATCATATTTGTGTGGTTCTAATAAATTAAATTGTAATCATACTGGCTACCGGTATAATAATTCATCAACTCTAGTAATTCCAATTCCTGGATTCAAACATTTATTTAAAACTGAAATCCCAGTCAAAATAAAAACAACCCCCCAAAAACAGAGGAACTGGCATAAGACTACAGCCTTTACATATTAGGGATTGTTTCCACACAAACAGAAATACGAGACCCTTACTGTAAACTATTTTTCTCCTCAGAAAAGACCAGTGCATCTTTAGTTTTAGATTAGAGCATACACGTGTACACACATTTGGGTGTATGCAGCGTTGCCTGCAGAACTTTGGACTGTAGGCGTGGTGTATTCCGCTGTGCAAATTTACAAGCACAATGTAAAGTAGAAGCACAATGTAAAGTAGAACGACAACACAATGTGGATACAGGGCAAAATATAATACAAAAATATGGCAACCTTTTATCCAGATGCAAGTAAATTTTAGTAGAGCTCGGTGAAAATACAAAGTGTAGATCGGTACAATATTGCACAGAAAGAGAAATACTATAATTTATCAGAAACGTGTATCGACTAAAAGAAACTACTGTAACATACATGTACTGTATGTAATTTGTTGAAAGATTTTCCACAGATTTTTGTTTACATGTAATAGATAAACCACAGGTAGTTTTGGAAAGTTGATGTACCTGTAGATTGTCTTACTCAGTTTAAAATGTTGGTAACCACAATATGTTTTGCGGGGGAAAGAAATTCAAACGAAACTGCTGTCGGGATCTTTCTACAAAGCAAATTAAAGATGGCTGATTTGGGAGTTGACGCTGCACAACGTTTTGGCGGTCATACTATTTACCGACAACACATCACACAGCACCGACAACACATTCAAAACAATTGAGTTACCCAAGCCGTGTAAACCGGTATCTTCGGATAACTTCTTCATCGGTCAGAATATCCAAAGGGTCTTTTTTTAACGCTCACCTTTTTTTGCTTCGTGGTCTGCCAAAAGTATAAGCGCCATTATTATTTTAGAGCGCCGGACGACAAATATGAGCGTAAAATTTGATAGCTAAGATGACCCATACACTCATCTTAAATTAAGATGAGTTTGACACCGTTGTCATGGAAGTTAAAACACGTTTAACCCTTCTTAATTTTTGTAAAATCGTTCTTAGGACGCATTCTAAGTTAGGACAAGTTACTCTTCCTAACTTGAGATAAGACGCATCCTAACGCTTTGTAAAATCGGCCCCAGGATAATTAGAAAGACTCATGCATTTCTATAACACAGTACCAACTCAGGACTTAAAGGTAGGATACACCATTTATTATCAACAAAATTGACTACCGAATTATTAAGAAATATCTTACTTTTTTGAAAGTAAATAATGATTCTACATGTAGGTATCCTGAAAAATGACTGCGCTAGATATCCAGTAATTGTAAAAAAAGTAAAAAAAGAAAAACAAGAACAACATAAGAATCACTGCCAGATGCATCCATGATTGTAAAACTTCGGACAGGTCAGTTAAACGATATTTACTGCATTTTTATTGAACAGGTTGGGGGATGACCGCTGGTAATGGACCGAGCCGAACGATAATGGACCGAGCTGGTCAATTATAACGCAGTAATGACCGGTTCCTTGCACTGTTATTCCCTTTAATAAATACCTTTTTAACAAGAAAAATGGTAAAAATGCTCCAAATTTCGTGACTTTTCTTTCGGCGATATTTTCAGTGTTTTGTTTTCATGTTCAGGGGCCATATTTTACCTTATGCATGGTACCTATCTCTTCAATATGTGTTGTTATTATTACCCTTACTTTGAGACCAGACTAGCTTACCACTGATGACCACTGTGCATAGCAACGCGCTAGCGTTAACATGCGCATTTTGAAACATGCCGCGCGTATAGATACAAACGTGTTACGCGTACATTTATAGCCGGCAGTATCAAGATTTGATGCGTCCTTGTTACAAGTTACCGTAGGACTGTTGCATTCAGCTAATCATTAGCTTACATGATGCTTGATTAATGCTGGTTCAGGGGACATGTATTCGCTTCTTGAAAGCCGGGACATTACTACAAAATAATGCCCTCCACGTGATCGAGTCTCGACCAATCAGCAGCCATGAACTCTCCTAGGTTTTCAAATACAACCCCCCAAATCCACCCAAGTGATAATTTAAACAATAACCAATGGTGTATTCTACCTTTAAAGTATAATGCTCCAATAAAAGCATTTCTCAAGGGTAAAGATGAAATATACATGTACCGTTTGCAAACTTCTATCCTAAAAACCTACCAAAATACTGTTCAAAAGCTTACTTATTGTAAAGATAATAATGATTCTAAACTCCCTGTGAAATTATTCCGTCTGGCATGCTGTTATTTTGAAGAAAATAACAACAGAATTTCATTTCCAAATGTACGTCTCAGACACCCACATTTAGGCATTTTCGCACAAGTGTTCGAACGACGCGTGGCGTACACTTTGGTGCTAGTATTGGTCAGTTCAGTGCGTGACACGCGAGTAGCTGCAATATCCGCTGGTTGAGAATGCGCCCTGAATGCAGATTATGGTCGCAATTCAAATTGTGACTCGGCAAATTTTGAATTAAAGTCTTAGAATATTGTTTTGTCGGAATATGCATCATTCACAGAGATACAACTATACAAGGTTAGTTGTTCAACACCTTTCTAAATATTTTAAGCACTTTTACTGCTTCAAACGATAACAATGAACAACTGACAAATGATCTATTGTACCTTTACAATAACCGTCTCACAATTATTGAGAAAATTTAAAAGCAATACCAGATTCAAACAGTTCAAACACAAAAAATGGATAGCAACAGCACCACAATGTAGAAAACTGACAATTCTGTTTCACAGTCAATTCTGTGGACCAGTGCAGTAGCCAGGAATTGTTTTTAAAGACCCGTATGCACATTTATGTACTGCATAGCCAATCAATCTTAATTGTGTACTGAAAGCTAAAAGTCTATGCACTTACCAACTCCATGGTGATTATGGTAAATGACAGTGATATCAATTACTTGGGCTACATTAACTGATGACAGATGATGGAGTTGATTGCATCTTTTGTAGAAGGGGTGTCTGGTGAGTCCGCAAGATGTTTTCTTCCAATATGTTGCATTCAACGTTGAAAGTGGAGGAGTCTATCTTTCATCATTCTGCAAGAATAAAAAGAAATACATTAAAGATAACAACTTTTTTGAAAATACAGAAAATAATCAATAATCAACAACTGATTCGAGTCTGTGGTCTCCCAACGCAGCAAATTCCATCTCTGGCATTGTTCAATGGGAATTACATGTATAGCTCTCATTTATGCACTGGTGTTGACTGCAGAATGCACCAAATAAAGTGCACCAGATGTATGTCTTCTGTTGTGTGTGGAAGGATTAGTGTTAATGCACTGGGAAATAGATTTTTTTATATTTTTTATTCAGCTGTCAGTAAATGATATTTTACAAAAATCCAATTAAAAAGTGACTTTATCATATATATATATACATACCGGTATATATATATATATAATGGGCATGCTATGAACGGATTACTATAGCACTCATTGGCTATAAACACGTAGCACGTTAAGTTCCGGTTCCAATGGTTATGGCTCCACACTGTTAAGTTACGAACATGATGTACCGGTACACAAAGATTAGGAACAGGTATACAAAATTATACACATACAGTGTCCGAAATATTCAGACACGTTTCACATACAGATCATGCTAATAATAACAACAGTGCAATCAAATGCATGATGTAAATGTACAGTACCTTTCTCCAAACTATAGGCCCCTAGACAGTCACAACCTTAACTGCTGGTCTTGAAGCACAACGAGAAATGTAATAAATGTAACGTTGTACATACATGTACCTGACCAAAGCACTGATGCAATTGTATGCACAGTACATGTATTTCACGCAAATAAAAATCAGTCTTTGGACCAAAGTCTAAAGTTGGACCAATAAAGCAATCGTCGAAGCACTGTGTTTAAATAGCCCCACTGTCCCATAGGAGTCACGTACAACAGCCGACTGAACAAAATGTGAAATGTAAGACTCGGCAATCACGTACAACCTGTGTGTTACTATAGAGACAATCAAGACGAAGCATTCCTATGGCTGTTTGTTGGTAAGGTAAACATATGGCGCATTTCAACAGAAAAAAACAAAACAGGGTTATACATACTCATGTTGGATGCTATCAATGGAGATCCGGGTAATAATTAGGCCATTATCCCAAATCATGTGCATATGCAAACCTAAATACATGTACGTTGTATGAAGAATGTCTTTTTGTATTCATTTAATCACATCAAGCAGAGAATAATTGCTACTGCTGTAGATTCATTAACGTCTCTTTTCTAAATTTAGCTGACAAGTAGTGCGACGTCAACGCACACGTAGCTACATATTTTTGTTTGCTTTTAAACCGTCTTTGCAAAATTATTTTTTGTTTTCCCTTGAAACTAATGCTTGTTCTCATTTCTCGTTTTAAGTTTCATTGGCCTTTTGCACAGCAAACAACACAAAATAGTATACAGTAATTTTAAAATATTTAACACGTTAAAGTTGTCCACCTGGGAATAAAAAAATAAACCTGAATCAAATATTCATTGCAAATTTACTTTTATGTTCCTAATTAATAACTGTTTCACATATTTAAAAAAACTTATTACAAACATTTCAATTTCCACAAAAATAAACCAGAGACACGTATTACAAAGTGTACTCCATAAAAAGTTTTGCTTTTTTTTTGAGTCACCATAAATATTTATGGTGACTCCAAAAGAAAGCTGACAAGATTCTGTGAAGATTCAGTCAGAATAAGCACAATACTCTTGATTTCAATAGATTTGTTAGATGCATTGTGAAGGTCGAAGACTGGGAACACGATATACTGTATGCGCTACCTGCTGGAGGCAAAGTAGTCCAGGAAATATCTGCTCATTAGACGATTTGGTGTTTAATCATACAAACAAGACTGCATCTTCACCTCAAGATTATGTCCATTCATCACCAGGCGCTTTCCATTGCGATATTGTGTCTTGTTAACCGTTGCTATGTTGCAAAAACACGGCAGCCAAATTGGCCAGTCAGCAGCTTTATCCAGATTTCTGCTCCATTAATGACTTCACAGTGAACTCTGATTGGCTGGCCTGCAGGGTACATTAAATTAACATGTCCACATGTATCAAAAGTTGGTTCGGAGTTGGCTCCGTTATTCCCAAATGATACTCGGACTAGAGGCAAAGGCAAAGGGCCCACAAGCAGAGAGCGTGAAATTCCATGAGGTCGTTTGACATATGAAGGGCGAATCGCGTGCTTAACCTTGAGAGTCTTGGAGAAGTAGGAGGCCATCAAAGAATTGTTTGACAAGTTTAGAGAGGGCAGTACGTCGAAGACTCGTGTTGGTTGCAAGACGTCCTAATCACGGTATGCAGCGCGCATAGGCCAACGATGCGGGCGCCTTCTAACGTACGCTGTAGACCACGCCATGACCTTCGAATAGGTCGTCTTGGCTAACTCACATAATCGCTTAAAAAATTTCAAGCAGAATTGTGTTATAAATTTGCGTGCGTGTGTGACGTTGCGTACAATCGCATGACATAACCTGCGTACCATCGCATGACGTAACATGCATAATCGCTGACTCACTGGTCATGTTGTTTTTTATGTTGTGTAATTATGCATGCAACGTCAGACGCACATGCAAATGCGACACAATTCTGCTCGGAATTTTTTCGAACGATTATGTGAGTTAGCCAAGACAACCTATTCGAAGGTCATTACGTGGTCTCGTACATTAGAGGGTGCCCGCATCGGCGGCCTACGCGCGCTGCATTCCGCGATTAGGACGTCTTGCAACCAAGACTAGTCGACAACCCCCATGCCACATTTTTTGCCAGAAGACAGCTGAGATCGTAGAAACAGTGGAGATTGAAGCAAGCATTGCTGATTGGTCACACCTCGGCAAAATCGCACCAATCACCTGATCTAGAAATTGTACGATCTGGTGTGACGGATCAGGCTTAAGCTAGAGATGAGGTGCTACAACTGCGAAGAAATTGGACACTTTGTCAGGCAGTGTGCAAGACCATGACATACAACAGAGGCACCTGGGGTCAATGAATGCAGCCGTTAAGCTTGAGAGACCTGCAGATACTGGGCAATGTGGGAAAGGACTGTGCCCTAGCCATTGTTCAAACAATGACTCTCGCTCATTTGAGCCATAGTCGTGAGAAAGAGGAGCCACTAGTACCGGCGAGCATATTGATGTCGTTGTCTCAGGAAAAAGTTGCAAAGCACAACTAGACACTGGTTCACAGGTAACCACCATCACTTATTAGTTTGTGTCCACACATCCTGAACTGCAGCATTAGTTCCGATAGAAATGGGTGCCGGCATATATGGAGCTGGAGGTCACGCTGTCCCTCATCAGGGTTACATTATGCTGAACATCAAAATTCTCAGCGAGTTCATGTTGGAGAATATGTCCCTACCCTCATAGTCCACGACAACCTTCAGGTGCTCCACTCCTCTCCTCTCCTGTTTGGTGCAAATGCCATTCTTGCAGTTCGAAGTAACCTGCACACAATGAACATTAAGGTTCCAACTTGTGGTATTCTGCATTCCAGTACTGGCTGGCGTATTTGCACGTCTTCAATGATACAACGTGATGAAACTGAAGTTCTCGAAGTGTCATCTCCTTCAGCAAAGTGTGATGTACCTCGGGCACATCGTTTCAGCTGGAGGTATTGAGACTAACCTGGTCAAGGTCAGCCATAGAGAAGTGGCGAGTTCGGAGGTGAGAAGGATCCTAGGAGTACTATATAAGTTCGTCCGGGACTATGTATATAGATAGCCAGTCCCCTCTTCGCACTTATACTGGTAGGTGAAAAATGAGGCACCAAACATCCATTCGTTTGGACTGATGCATGCAATGCCACCTTTTAGACCCTCATGAGCAAGCTGGTGTTTTCGCCTATCCTGGCCTATGCATACAAACTGCCATTTGTACAAACAGATGCGTGTACACCTGGATGGCCTTGGAGCTGTTTTAACATAAGTTCAAGAAGGGCGGGAACGAGTGGTAGCTTACGCCAGTAAAAGTCTGTCTACAGCTAAGAAGAGATTATACCCAGCACACAAACTGGAGTTTCATGTGTGGCATTCTGACTACCAAGTTTAGGAACTATGGCCAACCAGTCACAGCCATCACAGACAGTGATACACCGAGACCAAAAAGAGAAACTCCAGAAAAACTGTCAACATTACTGTTTAATATCGATCAGAATGATTGATATTCGATAATGTAATGGAATCCAAAATATTTACGCTGCCTTTGTGTGCCAGCCCAGGCGCAGCAGAGATAATTGTATAGACTTTAAAGTATAGGAGAATGGAAAGGAATTTGTTTGTAAGGTTTTTGTGCACAATGAGTGCACTCATTGTATAATGAGTGCATTCATTGTGTTTATCCTTTAGAATATTCCTTTAAAAAGCCACCCTCCCTAGCAATCGGGAGGGCATTTCTATCTTGCTGTGGCTGGATACACACCATTTTCCCGGGCGGCCACCATTTATGATTGTATTAAGTGTATGTTGTATTTAAAATCTTGGTTAGTGGTCGGCCGGTTCTTCGGTTTGTGAGTATTCTTTTACATTATTTATTAAGGGGCTCTCCAGAAACTGTACCTGTCCGTCCTGGCAGACACCACTCCATTTTGCCCGAAGTAAGGGCGGTGAATAAATGTGCATATAGAATATTAGAACATCAAAGAAATCTGTTTATTTTGTTATTGTATTGGTCACTGACGGGAGCCCCGCCCAAGGGTGGGACGCCGTTACAGTTTTGGTGGCAGCGGTGGGATTGAATTTGTTCGGATTAAGATTATATTGTTCCGTTTGATTTAAAATGAGTTCTCGTATGGATCTAACGAGTCAGTTAGATCGTACAATTAGGATGATAGATGAAGAGATAGAGAATAGGACTGATGCGCTTGCTAGGATGGACAGAGTTCGGCCCGTGGAGTCAAACGTCTCCAGCCACATACCCTCCACCGCGGGCAGAATAGGAACAGTTTCTCGGAGTGTCCAGACACCTGTAAATACTGTATTAGATTCAAGTCCCTCAGAATGTATGACAGAGTATCATTCTCTACCATCATATAGAGGTGTTAAATTACGCAGTAATGATAATGCTGATGGCAACAGCGCACAAATACTTATGCAACCAAAGCCTATTGTATATCCTGATAATTTTGATGGTAAAACAGATTTTTCGGATTGGTTAACCAATCTTAATCTTTGTAGCCAGATAAATAGGTGGAACGTAAAACAGAAAACTCAGTTTTTAGCAGTTAAATTACGGGGCCCTGCACTACAGGTATACACAGACTTAGATGAGGCAAGTAAGAACAATTATGATGAACTCGTCTTTGCCCTTAAAGAACGGTTTTCCTCCCATGGACAGACGAGTCTCTTCAGAGCTAAACTTAAGATAAGATGTCGAAGAAAGGGAGAAGCCCTACCCGAGTTGGCTAGTGATATCCGTAGGTTAGTGTCAAGAGCCTATCCGGATGTACCCACAGGGTTGAGAGAAGAGTTAGGTAGAGATCACTTTATCGAGGCACTAGATTCACCCGACGTTAGAATGCAGATAAGGCGATTCAAACCTAAAAATCTAGGGGCCGCCCTTACGGTAGCTCTTGAGGAAGAGGCTTTTCTTCATGTAGAATACAATAAAGGTAACGTTTTGAGAATGACCGCTAGTGCATGCCAAGATAACACTAAAATGGAGCCGTTAAAACAAACTAGAAATGATCTCGAAGTTAAGATAGATCAACTGGAACAGACTGTAAAGAATTTACAAGTTGCATTGCATGGAGTTAGGGAACGACGCCAGAGACCCAAGGGACCACTAGTTTGTTGGAATTGCAGGAATGAAGGGCATAGACATTTTGAATGCCCATATGATAATCAGCAGTTGTCTAAAAACCTCAATGGTCCTAATCCACAGGAAAACTGGAGTCGGCTGAGTACGGGGCCGGTGCCCAGCCAACAATAGCTAGACAGGCTCAAAATACCATTCTTGTCAAAGGTAAAATTTTCAGTACAGATGTGAATTTTTTACTGGATACTGGCTCTTCGGTGTCTATAATACACCCACATACATATGATTTACTCCCTCTAAGTTGCAGACAGGCTTTAAAACCTTGCAATAAGACAATAGTTGCAGCCGAAGGAACCAATTTAAATATAGTAGGCACCGTAGAAGTTGTCATTAGATTTGGCAAATTAGTGAGGCGCCATGTCATGTATGTAGCCCCAATCACACAGGCTGGCATTCTAGGCCTTGACTTTTTGTCATTACACGAAGGTGTATTAGATATACCTAGAAAAAAGTTGAGGTTCGGTACTTGCGACATAGCCGTGAAACTAGAAAACGCGACATTAAATAGCTGTTGTAGGATTTCAGTAGCAAGCACAGTAACAATTCCGGCAGGTCACGAGGCTATTATATCAGGGGAGATACATGCTCGTGGAATAGGGGTGTCCCAAGGAATGATAGAGCCATCCAGCCGGTTTGTTGCAAAAGATAATGGTACTTTAATAGGTCGGACATTTTCTAGTTTTGGTAAGGACCATTACATACCCATTCGTGTTTTAAACTTGAATAATGATGTTACGACCATTTACAAAGGTACTCATGTTGCTGTTCTACAGCTAGCATCAGAAATTCCTGCAGTGTGCTTGACTAATTGTGACAAAGTATTGGGAGGCGATTTGGAAGAATTATACCAACGTAGTTCTGAGAATTTAAATTGTCAACAAAAATCCAAGTTAAGAGGCATGCTAGCTGAATATAGTTGTGCATTTTCCGAGCCTGGTGAACTTGGTAGAACTAACGTGGTATATCACAATATAGAGACTGGCGATGCTAGACCAAAGCGACAACCTGCTCGTCGCTTACCATATCACCAGAGGGCTGAGGCTCAAACACAGGTAAAAGAAATGCTAGATAAAGGAGTAATTTCCCCGTCGAGTAGCCCTTGGGCTAGTCCTGTAATACTAGTCAAAAAGAAAGATGGGTCTACAAGATTTTGCATAGATTATCGAGAACTGAACAAAGTCACTTATAAAGATGCGTATCCATTACCTCGCATTGACGATAGTCTTGATGCATTATCTGGGTCGAAATGGTTCTCGTCATTAGATTTGGCTAGCGGTTATTGGCAAGTGGAAGTTGACCCCAAAGATAGAAGAAAAACTGCATTTACTACTGGTACGGGCCTGTATGAGTATAATGTAATGCCCTTTGGGCTATGAAATGCTCCTAGTACATTTGAGCGATTGATGGAATTGGTCTTATCTGGACTTCACTGGCAAACTTGCCTCATTTACTTGGACGATATTTTGATATTTGCAGAATCGTTTGATGAACATCAGTCACGTTTAAGTGAAGTTTGTCAAAAACTTTCCTCAGCAGGTCTCAAATTGAAGCCTAAGAAATGTTCCCTGCTTCAAAAAGAGGTCCTTTTCTTAGGCCATGTAGTTTCAGGTGATGGTGTGTCTACCGACCCTGACAAGATAAGAAAAATTAAGGAATGGCCAATGCCTAGTACCTTAGCAGGTGTGCGCAGCTTTCTTGGACTCTGTTCTTATTACAGACGTTTCATAAAGAATTTTGCGCACATTGCGGCTCCACTCCATAAATTGACGCACAAAGATGTATCTTTTAAGTGGACAACGGAGTGTAATGAAGCTTTTCAGGAACTAAAGAGTAAATTAACGTCAACTAACATTCTAGCATTTCCTGATTTTACAGAACCATTCGTTCTTGATACAGATGCCAGTAATGAGGGTATAGGTGGTGTACTTTCACAAGTGCAGGATGGACAAGAACGAGTAATCTGTTATGGTAGCCGTAAACTGTCTAAAAGTGAACGTAACTATAGTGTAACAAAGAAAGAGCTCTTAGCAGTAGTACACTTCGTAAAACACTATAAACACTATTTATATGGTAGGAAGTTCAAAATACGAACAGACCATGGATCTTTAAGGTGGTTATGTAACTTTAAAGATGTTCAAGGACAATTGGCAAGGTGGATCGAAACCTTAAGTTCTTTTGATTATGAAATTGTTTATAGACCTGGTAATCAGCATAAGAATGCAGATGCCATGTCTAGAATGCCATTTGAGTGTGATAATTCAACTAAAGCAGATTGTAACCCAACAGTGTGTTCTTTGAATACTGTCTCTTTAGGCTGGGACCTTGACAAACTGCGGGAGGCACAGCGGAACGACAAGACTTTGGCGCCCATAATACAGTGGAAAAAGCGTTCCGCTGATAGGCCACCCAGCAGTGCAGTCGCAGGCCACAGCCGGGAGACTAAGGGCTATTGGTACATGTGGGAACAACTAGAGATACAGCAAGGTATTTTATACAGACAATTTCAGAATAATGGTGCATCTTTTTTTCAACTTGTTGTCCCAAATCCACTACGAAAAGAGGTGTTAGAATTAGCTCACAATGTTCGAACTGGGGGGCACTTAGGTCGTTCGAAAACTTTTAAGAAAGTTCAACGTTCCTACTATTGGATTGGTTGTCGGACAGAAGTAGCTAATTGGGTCAAGCAGTGTGAAAAATGTGCAAAAAGAAAAAGTCCGGCACCTAAAGCTCGGGCTGCACTTCAACAATCCATAGTTGGTGCTCCGTTTGAAAGGATTGCTTTGGACATACTGGGTCCCCTACCTCGATCTAAGAAGGGAAACCGCTATATTCTCATAGTGATGGATTATTTCACTAAATGGGCTGAGGCGTACCCATTGAGAAATCAGGAAGCCGAGACTATAGCAAAGGTTCTTGTAGAACAGTTTATCTGCCGATACGGCGTACCACTTAGCTTACATTCAGATCGGGGCTCCAATTTCCAGAGCAAACTCTTTCAAAAGACATGTGAATTGTTAGGGATTAATAAGACGAGCACAACTGCGTATCACCCTCAGTCCGATGGTCTAGTAGAAAGATTCAATAGAACTATACTGGCGATGTTAAGTACATACGTTTGTGAAGATCAATCGGACTGGGATGTACACATACCATATGTGATGATGAGTTACAGGGCTAGTGAACAAGAAACAACAGGTGTTAGCCCAAATAGGATGCTATTCGGTAGAGAGGTTATGTTACCTCTTGATTTACTAGTTTCTCCAAAACAGGAGAATATTACTAGCGAAACTTATGCAGCTGAAGTATATAATCGATTACAGACAGCATTTGAAGTTGCAAGGCAAAATATCGAAGGCCAACAAAAAAGGCAAAAACGCTTATATGATGCTAAATTAAAAGGGGATCCATATAAAGTAGGGGACAAAGTGTGGGTATATTATCCAGTAAAGAAAATAGGATTAAGTCCAAAATTGCAATCCTTTTGGAAAGGACCATTTGTTGTAATCAAAAAAATTTCAGATGCCGTATATAGAATTAAGGATGTTAAGTCACACAAAAGGCTCATAATACATTTCGATAGAATGAAACCATGTTATACTAGTTCTATTGAACAGGATAATACTACATCTGCTGCTACCGGAGGCCGCTGGATGACGCAGGATGGCAGTCCGAGTGCAGAGAGAACAACGTACAGGAGGGAATACGGGAGGAAAGAGGATGAGACGCTACATCAAACAGATGGGCCAATGCCGGAAGCAGACGTGAGTTTGTACACGACTGGAGGCGGGAGCCTGGAAGATGAGACGGACGTCACCCTTGACCCCGAGATTGGAGAACACCCGAGTCAACAGTTTGCTTCCCAACAAAGACAGGCAGAGGAGGATGAGTACAGCGCAAGTGATGGATGGACTGATCAACCCCATCACCCGCGCCGAAGACATCGACCTCCTGCCTGGATGCAATCTGGACATTTCGTAATGTGACACTAAAACTGAACTCTAATTATTCGGTGGATAAGCACATTTTATTGTGCCCTGTGGGCTGCAGACCATTGAGGACACTTTTGATACTCTCTACTGAACTTAACAACGTAAACGTAACCATGAGTGCGTGAAGTGATGTTTGAGACAGTTGTCGCATTTTAAACTCCTGTAATGTCAACCATCAGAGTATGGTGTTCAAGGATGTAATTATCAATAATGAAATTAATATAACAAGTTACGTTTTCGAAACTGATACATACAGAAAGGCCTGTGATTAATTTTGTATTTGCTGTTGCCATCACATTTTTAATGTTTAAAAACAAATATATATAATACAATTTAAAAAAGGGTTCTAATTAAGAATTTGACAATTTCAGTTGTAATTGGTGCAGGGGCGCCCCTTTTTTTCCCTGGGGAGGGTAGTGTAATGGAATCCAAAATATTTACGCTGCCTTTGTGTGCCAGCCCAGGCGCAGCAGAGATAATTGTATAGACTTTAAAGTATAGGAGAATGGAAAGGAATTTGTTTGTAAGGTTTTTGTGCACAATGAGTGCACTCATTGTATAATGAGTGCACTCATTGTATAATGAGTGCATTCATTGTGTTTATCCTTTAGAATATTCCTTTAAAAAGCCACCCTCCTTAGCAATCAGGAGGGCATTTCTATCTTGCTGTGGCTGGATACACACCATTTTCCCGGGCGGCCACCATTTATGATTGTATTAAGTGTAGTGATTTTATGTTGTATTTAAAATCTTGGTTAGTGGTCGGCCGGTTCTTCGGTTTGTGAGTATTCTTTTACATTATTTATTAAGGGGCTCTCCAGAAACTGTACCTGTCCGTCCTGGCAGACACCACTCCATTTTGCCCGAAGTAAGGGCGGTGAATAAATGTGCATATAGAATATTAGAACATCAAAGAAATCTGTTTATTTTGTTATTGTATTGGTCACTGACGGGAGCCCCGCCCAAGGGTGGGACGCCGTTACAATAACGACCAAGGAATGCCAACATCAATGTGGATAGTTGAGGCCCAGTATATCATCCATCTGTGCGATGGTATCTGCAGACAGATATTATTATTATTATTATTATTATTTATTCGGCCTTCAACAACAGGTACAAGTGTACATGAACAACAACAATTCCAAATTACACTAACATTAAAACAAAACAAAAACAACTTTATCCAAGTTGGCCAGGACCGACAAAAGTATAATAAAACACTTTGACTCGAAAGCCTGCCGATCCTAAAAACGATCTGCAAACTCCAAGATTTTGCGTCGTTCCTCCTGTCGGAATTTAAATTGTACGTAGCTGTTGCGAAAACGATCTACAAGCTGGGTCGCAGGGGTGTCTGCCTTATTCGCCTTGTTTTAAAAGAGGACTGCCAGGGCTGAAACATGATGGGGTCTCCGTTGTAAATGTCCGACTCATGGGCTGGTGGTCGTTGTTGTGCAAGCGTTTCACTGATCTGCTTTGTGAGGTTGATCAACCTGCCGTCGGGTTCAGTTTTCTTTTTCTCTGTTTGCATGTCAGACTGCAACACATCGGCTGGATCAGGGGGAGCTGTACTACTCTGTTGGTTGAAACATCGTTGGGGTCAAGTGGACTAGAGACTGGAGGCTGGGTTTCGCTCTCGATCTTTGTACAGAAATACAAGGCATAATCCTTAGAATATTGGACGGGTGTCGTAGCTATATTGGCATCATCTGGCTCCGCCTGTATAACGAGCTCGTTCAACGGCGGCTGCTTGTTGGGCTCGTAGGACTTAAAAGTTGGCCACAGCTGCTGCTTGTTGCATCTGTTGTTCGAACTTGTGCTTCGCGTGCTCTACTAAATGCTTCAGATTCCTATTGTTACCGAGAGGTGATTAATAAATGGGTAGGGCTCCAGAATCATGAAGTAATCTTACCAATAATGGCATACCACCGTCCAGACCCTAAATAAATTTAGGAAACAATTATGCACAGTAAAGAACATCGAAGGACAATGATTTTGTATAAAATAGATGGATTTTAATTGAATTTTCTCACACACACAAAATATACAAGCGAATTCCAATAATAACAACAAAGCCCCAAAATTTGTAACAGTTACAACCACTAACCCAGATATCAATAATTAACCCCAATTTACATAAGAGTCACATGAAGTTAAATTGCAAAACTAGATGTTCAATACAAGTGAATACAGGTAATGGCCCCAAAATTACACAACAATTTAAATGATCCCCAAGTTATTAAAGGTAGGATACACCATTTGCAGATATCGAAAATATTTACTACCAAATTATTAAGAAATATCTTACTTATTTGAAAGTAGATAATGATTCTAGGCATCCAGCAAAATAATTGCGCTAGATATCCCGTAATTATCCCGAAAAATTGAATTTTATAAAACAAAATTCGCAATCGCCAGACGGCGATCGCGAAAAAAACAATAATAACACAAGAATAACTGTCCGGCGCCAGTTGAAAACAAACGCTGTTTTTCGTGATTTTCTCGGCATCTATGATTGTAAAACTTTGGACAGGTCCGTTAATCGATATTTACTATAACATACAACCCCCCAAGTCCACCCATTCATGTTAATTCAAGCATTTACATGTACCAATGGTGTATCCTACCTTTAAGGACAGTCAATTTACCCCAAGTTAAACGACAGTCAAAGTGGCATGACAATCTGTAATTTTGAGAAGAAAATGTACACACATATCAAGTGATTCAGCCCTGTCAATATTTCACAATTGGAAAAAGGTAATATTGCTAGAGAACTAGTCCATTATACATGTTTGGAAAAGTTGAAAATTCCAAACATCTTTACATACTTCCTATAAGACTCTACTGTGTCAAAACATTGTCAATTACTACATAATACAATACCAATAATTAAAATACATTAAACCAGAGTTGTAGTCGAATCACCTGTGTCGAGTCCAAGTCCGAGTCTCAAGTCACTTGTTCGGAGTCCGAGTCCCTAGTCACTTGGTCCGAGTCTGAGTCCGAGTCCGAGTCACTTGGTCCGAGTCCGAGTCCAAGTCACGAGTCACTTGTTTAAATAATTAAATAGTTAGAATACTTCAACCAGTTCACTTAAATAACTGGATCGCCATTGATTGCAAACCAAATGTCGTAAAATAAGAATTTACCAAAATAAAACACATTTAATTTAAACAAAGTTTTGTACCTGCAGTTTAAATTTTATTTTAGGTTTTACTAATACTCCAGAATATGTTTTAATGATTTTTTTCTTCAAAATAACCAATTATATACTGATTTATTTCAGAAAGGTAGGTAGCAAACAAAGTTTATGGTTTAGAGAAACAAATACAAAATGTTACAATGTATGTAAATCTGTCATGTTTAATCATGGAGGTAGGTTTAATTAAGTTACCGTGCAGCTCCATGAGTGATGATGTTGGTACAGGTATGTATTTAAGTTGACATCTTATTTTAAAATGACTGCTGTCATATTTTTGTCAAAATTTAATGCTATCACACAGCCATCTCAGTGCAATATGCAGGCGGTGTTTTACAGGTACCAGACATGCCAGACTTCGGTCAGCTTCGGTTGCGTCTATGGCTGTGCTTTAACATTCAAAAGAGGTAGCGATATAGCCAATATAGCCGTCATTGTGATTCCGGAGACGAATTCCCATTTCCCTGGTAATACAGTATGCATTAAGCAGTGGCTATGCTGTTAATGTTGACAGAATACAAGCGTTAATATTGGTGTCGTGCATAATAATGCTTTACAGAAATATATTCCAGTGTTATTATGCGTATTGAACATACATGCGCTGTACATGGCCATATCTACACAATAATCCTGAACACTATTACGGTACTTGCAACACTATACGACAGTGTACTTATTTCGTGTGCTAAACGTTAATATTCCTCAATGTGCATGACGATCGGATCATCGGAATAATTGGTTTTAATATTAAAACAAAAAGGTATTGTTGGTGAAAATACAAGACCTGCGAGTCACGAGTCACGAGTCATCGGAGTCAAGTTCGAGTCATGATAGTCGAGGTCGAGTCCGAGTCCGAGTCTCTTGCCAACGTGACTTGAGTCAAGTCCAAGTCACCAAAATTGTGACTCGAGACGGACTCGAGTCCGAGTCCTGGACTCGAGTCCTACAACTCTGCATTAAACACAATGTTTACTCACAAAGCAGCATGGTGCTCAAACAAACAGGTGTAGGTGCAAGTGCAAATACATACATAGGTGATGACGGTAGCATCCACTGCAATAAATCAATATCAACTGACATAATACCAAGGCAAACATCAAATACACCAAAATGTTTATACATGTAAATGACATTATTAATTACCATAAGAATATTCAAAATACAAAGTGTGGACTAACCTGCATTCAAGTGTCTACAATTGCAACACTACGGGTAGTTCGATATCAATTCTTCCAATGCATACAATGTATGCCATAATTCCAAGTCATTGCACGACTACCAATATAGCTGCAATGTTAACAGGAATGCCAAAACATGTACATGTACAATTTATACCGCAAAAGACCAAATAATTATTAAAATTAGATCACCAAGGGTCCACTGCCAACTGCCTGGCTGTCCACACACTCGGCTAATTTGAACATAGTCATTCGGCAACAAGCCGAAAACAGGCTAAACAGCCCACGGCCCTTAAATATCGGGCTAGCGTTATGCGTACATACGATTGGTTTACGACAAGGTGACGAAACAGTTAACAACATTATGGCGAGCAGTGCTAAACTGATAGCAGCAAACAAGCAGCAAAACGGAAGTATGAATACACCCAAGGCAAGATGGAAGAGAGAACAAGGCCCCGCAGAATGCCAGTTATATACTAAGTCAAATAAAAGCTTGACCCACGATGTGGAGAACCCCACTCAAGTTACATAACTGCTACAAAAGAAACAATGTAAACTTGAGGAACGAATACATTCCTCAAGTGCCGGAGCAGTGACGATTCTTACACACGAGAGGGCGCACCATATGTTTTTACTTAGTTTTAAAAATTTTTTTTAAACATCCACAACTACGTGATCGTTGACGATAACGTCAACTGGTCACACTACATGTATCATACTTGTTTCAGTTGTCTGGTGGCTAGGCTGCCATCTCTGACGAGTGCTTGGCAATCGCTTCCTTATATGCAGCATTTTTGTCCTTAGCAGCAGCAGAGGCCCAGGCTTGGGCTCATGCACTGAGAGAAGGCGAAGAGGATGTCTTCGAGGATCGTGACTTGAACTGCGTACAGAGGACCCGGATTGTATTGAGAAATTGGATTTAGACTCCAGAGCAAAGGAATGTGCCATTTCTTTGGTTTGCATGGTAATCTTGTTGGCATACATGTAGTTACTTTTTTCCCAACAATTTTTTTTGTCTGTAACAGCTCCATGATATGTCATAGAGTTGTTTCAGTTCAGTCCATGCATCAGAATATGCTTTGAACGCATCTTTGGCCGACTTCAGAGTAGTTTAATTTGTCCGCCTTGACTGGTAGGGTATGGAGACCCTTCAGGGTTTGTCGTGTTTTCCTCCACAGACCAACGAATATATTTTCTGCTTTCTGTATGTTCGCAGCTAAGACTCTGGGGTTGGGGTGTCGTTCTCTTTGAGGGGGGAGCGAGTTCATTTTGTCCAGTCACAAGTTGCACTGATGTAGATGCATCATGTCTAGATACACAGTCATTTTACTATACTGGTTTCAGGAAAGCGTGACATGGGGGGCGGTAACTAACATTCACCAGTAAGTGTCGAGTCAACCACGGAAATAGAAAGAAAACACGGCCAATAGTCCAAGAAAAATAAGTGTTGACCTCACACAAATTGCAACAATTCTTTTTTTCACCACAATGCATTTCTAAAAGGTCCCTACATTGACATATTAAAAGTCTCTTAAAATTCAAGTGGTGGAAATATGACTAATTTGCATAAATCGTTAATCCCTGCCGCGTATTATATTTATTCCCATATTTGGGTATACATGATATATTTTTGGTTTATTTTGATGATTCTACTTACATATCCTTACTTTAATAACTTTTTTTTAAAGCATACATATACGAGTATAAGTGACTGAATAATTATGTGAACATAGTAATTATCCAAAATGACAACTTCGTGAACCCATAAATGTGCGCACATTACACTGTCTCCAGATATCCTCAAGTAGTCAACATTGGTGAGCTTCAAATTCACCAATTTGCTTACTGGCACAGTTATCATATTAAAACCTTATGGAAAATCATATGAACAATGATAACATTGTGATATTTAGCCCAGCAAACAAAATCTGGGGAAAATGGTGTGTACATAAATTGGGCAAAAAAAGTTTGGGTTGCCTAACATAGGAGACTTGAACAAGTTCAAGAAAATCCCCAATTTCATTTTAACGTAGATACATGTATGATTACTGTAAGCAACCTTTAATTTGGGGGGTTTCCTTGAACTTGTTCAAGTCTCTCACCTTAGGCAACCCTTCACCTATCTTTTAGCCCAATTTATGGACACACCATTTTCCCCTAGTTTTTGTTTGCTGGGCTAAATATCACAATGTTACCATTGTTCATATGATTTTCAATAAGGTTTTAATCAGATAACCGTGCCAGTAAGCAACTTGGTAAATTTGAAGCTGGTCAATACTGACTACTTGATGATATCTGGAGACAAGGTAAATGCGTGCAAATTACAATGTATAGGGTATAATTGTAGTCATTTTGGACCATTACTATATTTTCATAATTATTCAGTTACTTACATGCTTTAGAAAATGTTATTGAAGTAAGGATGTGTAAGTAGAATCACCAAAATAAACTTTTCAAAAAATAAAATATATACCCAAATATGTGAATAAACATACATGTATTACATGGCGGGGATTAACGATTTATGCCACTCAGATTTTTAGAGATTTTTAATAGGTCATTCTAGGGACCTTATAGTAGTGCACTGTGGTGAAATTTGTTTTGTTGTTGTAATTTGTGTTAGGTCAACAAAACAAAATTAAGTATTTTCCCTGAACTACATGTACAAGGCTCAGAGCAATGGATCCCATGCATGTATCCTTTACAGTACTCCACCCAGCTGTGAACTGTAACAAAGTACACAAAATAACTTTAGTTTAGTTGTCTGTGGTTACACAAAACCATTTTACACACAAAAAGAACAGGTGAATATAATAAATGGGAGCGCTTAATTAATCCTAACAGTTCTCAATCCTCCAAAATCAATATGATTTTGCGCACACCCTAGGGAGTTAGGGTTAATGCGAAGGAGTAACACCACACAATGTGTGTGAATAGAGCTCAGTGAACAGATATTAAAGGGATCCTATACGTTTGGTAATTACTTCAAAAATTAATGGCAATAGACTTACTTGGTAAGAAGTACATGTATACAGAAGCTTTAGATAGTATAATGCATTTTTAGAAACTTTTCACTTCGAAGTACTGCGGTTATGGAAAAAGATATCACCTTTTATCCCCAAAAAAATTGAATCTGAGAAGCGTTACTGCAGTGACGTTTCTCAGACTGTGTATTCCTATGCAGATTATTTTTTTCCGCGTGGACATAACCGCTCCAGATTTTCAGCAATATCTCAAAATCGCTACAACCATTTGAAATGGAATTTTTACAGGTTAGTTTTATGGTATATATAACTATATAGGATTGAAACAAACATTAGGTTCTAATTACCAAACGTATACGATCCCTTTAAATACAGGGATCGCTCATAAAACATCTGGAAAATATCTGAAAAATATTTGGAAAATCGTAAAAAATTGAGGGCGCCCTTTATGGCTGCCGCATGTAATTTGTTTCTGTTGTAATTCCGTTTCATGTTTGATGTCTGGAGAACTGACTTTGTGCTGTGTTTGGAATACCCGTGTTACACGACCGAGGTGTTAGTTAATATAGGCCGAGCTGCCATGTCTGTATTTAGACGCAAACCCATCAATATGGAAAAAACTTGGTGAACTTGGTATTTGTTCATTTAAAACCTTTAGAGGCTGTAGATCACTACACTACACATGTACGACCAATTCGAGGTTCAGCAGTTCGTGGATTTGGCCAATGGATTGTTCAACATGATTGGATGGAGGTACTGAATGTGCCAGATATGCACAATCTAAACGTGATGCAATGTATATGAATCACTAAAAAAGCAAATGGTCTCCATTTTCCAACCCGATGTGTGAAACTGCATTGCAGGGATAAACCGAGGATGACGTCAGAGATCAAGTCGCTAATTAGAAAGCGTCAGGTACTGTTTCAAAAAGGACATGCGCGGTGGAAGACAGTCAGAAATAAAATTGCCAGTTTAATCTCAAAAGCAAAGAAGAACTATTACCATCACCAAGTTCAAAAGGCCAAGGCTTTGAACCTAGCAGTCTGGTACCGAAAAATTTGGAATATGACAAGAAGATTCAATTCCATCCCCTCGAAAATTCCACCACCAGGAATAGATTCAGCGAATACAAAACAGGTCGCAGACAGCATAAACGACCACTTCATATCAATAGCAAAGGCGGTTCCAGTTTTGGATACCTGCACATGAGCCTTGTCTCATTATCCAGGAATGGGATGTCTTCAACCATCTTAGACATATTACCTGTAGAAAGGCAGGCGGTCCTGACGGCATCCCAGCACGAATTGTTCGAGATTTCGCTTGTAAACTCATGCAGCAAGCCTCATTTGAAAATCCTCAATTGTTCCTACCAACAAGAGCTAGTTCCCTGTCAATGAAAACAAGCTACATGTATCGTTTCCACTTCTTAAGACTAATCAACCAATTTGGAATAAATTACGTCCGGTTTCACTCACAGATCACTTCGCGAAATTGGCTGAGAATTTTTTTTTTTAAATAGATACTTGCTGATATTAAGTGAATAAGATTAATACTGCTGCAAACTGCTTACTGGCTGGAATGACCTGAAATATACAAATCAAATAAGTTAAGAGGGCCTAATATTTCGATCTTAACAAGATCTTCTTCAGAGACTAAATGACTGTGTACAAGAAACAAACATATATAGGGCAACATACAGCATGATGCACGTCATGGACGCTGACAAAACACAAAAGAAAAAAAGCACAGAGTTCAATAGAACAAACAACAAAAGGAGGATTAGGCTGAGGGATTAAAGGGTGAGGTCAGTGTGGGTATAGGATCAAAGGCAGGGTAGGAACAAAAAAAAGAAGGGGTAAAGCCACAAGGAAAAGGGTCCAGGGTGGAGATCAAAGGGAAGAACTAGCTAACAAAGAAGTATGAATAGGAGTAATGAGGAGGGGGGGGGGGGTTTGAGGAAAACCAGAGGAGTGAGAACAAACAAAAACAGAATTCTGGCAAGGAATGAATCTGAAACAGATGACAAATGGAGAAAAAAATAGAAGTTAATCATTTCCTAGTTGGATGTTAAGCCCATGTGGTTGAATAGTCCGAAGACGATTCATCCAAACTTTCTCCCGGCTGAGGCGGACTAATTCTTTCCGATGGCCAAGTGATTCTATGCCCTGAAGAATCATATCAGAAATACAATGGTTAGGCTGGTTAAAGTGATGTCCTACAGGGGTATCCAGTATCACGTTTCCACTTCTCTGTTGCAGTATCCCTTCGTGGTGATCCTCCTTTTTGGCTTGTAAGTATTGTTTTGTTTTGTTTTGTTTTGTTGTTTTGTCTGTACATTAACTTTAATTTCTCTCCCTCCCTACAGATATATGAGTAACACTATTTGTATTTTCCAACAGCTCAGAAAGAATAGGGAGAAGGCCCTTCGCTACTCCTACCATCAGGATAACTACAATTTCTTCTCCCTCTCTCGATTTATCCCTAAAGGTTTGCAACTATCTCCCTCTCCGTGCTTAGGAACCCTCTCGCCACACCTACAAAGGAGGTGGAATCAAGTTCTGCATGGTGCATCCGTTAAACTAATTAATATCCTCTCTCAACAGTGTCATTTTATTCTTCAGGACCTCCACCAGAATATAGCCCACCTTGACTCAGAACTCAGATCCAGCTGTACAGACACCAGGTACAGGGAATTCCATGATGAGATTGATAGGGGCCTATCTAACCTTGACTCTGTTCTTATCAACAGGAGAAACAAGAAGATTGGTGACTTGCTTGCCAAGCAGCATCAACGCAGACAGAGACGTTTTAGACGTCCCAAGTCCCAATCGATAACACCCCCTGCCAATACTGTTATTAACCTTTCCTCTTCATCCGTATCAGATGCTGAACACAAACTTCTCTCCAAGGGTCTGAACTTCTGTCCCACTCCCCGTACTGTGAACCAGGTACAGCTCAGCCAAGATCTCACGGAATACTATCGTAGAATCCGTCTCCGTGAGTTTTTTCTTGATTCTGACCCTTGTGACCCAGAACCCTTCCGTGTCAAGAGCGCATGGGTACCCCCTAAGAATCGTGTACCAGCTCTCGAAACATACGTTCAAGTTGTCAATACCCAAGTCACTAACCCTGGTAACTTTCCCCACAGGACCCATGATAACCTCCCCAGGGAAGAGCGCCTTGCACTTGCTGCTTTGCGTTCTCGTACTGACATCATCATCAAGCCAGCTGATAAAGGCTCAGCCGTGGTCATCATGGATCGTCAGCAGTACATCGACGAGGCCCACCGTCAGTTGGACAACCGTACTAACTATATCTGCCTTGACTCTGATCCCACAGGTACATTCTCTCGAGAGATACAGCATTTGCTTGATGACATGCGATCACGTGACCAACTGTCAAAGAAAGCTCACAAATTTCTTTCACCCACTGACTGTAGAACTGCCAGGTTTTATCTTCTCCCCAAGATTCACAAGACGTACTGGTAACCCTGGTAGGCCTATCGTCTCGGGTAATGGCTCACCCACGGAACACATCTCCCTGTTTATTGACAGTTTTCTTAAACCCCTTGTCCATAGGATTCCATCATACATCCATGACACCCCAGACTTCCTGCGCAAGCTCGAAGGAATCAAGGACCAGATTCCCAGAACGGCCATCATTGGGACCTTTGACGTCTCATCCCTGTACACTAACATACCACACGAAGAAGGTATTCGTGCTTGTTCCATAACCCTAGCCAGGGCAGGACACACGACCCCTCCCATAAGTGACATACGCGCCCTCATGAAACTTGTACTAACGAAGAATAATTTTTCCTTCCTAGATAAGCACTATCTACAGGTACATGGCACTGCAATGGGTACTCGCATGGCACCCTCCTTTGCATGCCTCTTTTTGGGTGACCTCGAGGAACGCATGCTTGCCTTAGCACCGTGCCGTCCCTGGATCTGGTGGAGATACATTGATGATGTATTTTTCATATGGACCAGTGATGAGGACAGTCTGCTATTACTTTCACTAATCACATGAATTCCTTCCACAGGACCATCAAGTTCACATCAGAGTACTCACATCATCAGGCCCACTTCCTGGATGTCACCATCCGCAAGGAGGACAACTTAATAACCACTGATCTGTATTCTAAACCCACAGACACACACCAGTATCTCCACTCCTCCAGCTGTCACCCTAGGCATTGCAAGACTGGTATAGCATTTAGTCAGGCCCTCAGACTCAAAAGGATTTGTTCTAACGACTATGATTTCTCCCGCCATTCGCAGATACTGAAGAACAACTTGGTTGCCAGGGGTCACAGTTCCCGCCAAGTTCAACGTGCCATTGACAGAGCCAAAGCCGTACCCAGAAATTTGGCTCTACAGGTAAAGGCCCCCCAGGCTAATGCCAAACCCATGATCCCCCTGGTGACTACCTTTCACCCCAGTCTCCCTTCCCTTCGCAAAATCACTAACGACAGCCATCACATTCTCCACACTTCAGATCGCCTTGTCCGGGCCATCCCCGACAGCCCTGTATTGGCCTATAGACGCCCTCAAAATCTACGAGACCTCATTGTTCGAGCCGAAGTTCCCAGCTTGGATGCATCTCCCCCCATCCAGCACGGAACTTTCAAGTGCAGTTCTAGATGTGTGGTCTGCCAGATCCACATTCAGGAGTCTGACTCCTTTTCTGGCCACTCTTCTGGTACTACTCATAGAATTATTGGTAACATCACTTGCAGTACATCTAATGTCATATATCTCATCTCTTGCAGGTTTTGTGGAGTTCAGTATGTCGGAGAGACCAAAAATGCCCTAAAAAAGCGTTTCTACGGTCATCGATCGACTGTCAACACCAAGAAACTGGATACCCCTGTAGGACATCACTTTAACCAGCCTAACCATTGTATTTCTGATATGATTCTTCAGGGCATAGAATCACTTGGCCATCGGAAAGAATCAGTCCGCCTCAGCCGGGAGAAAGTTTAGATGAATCGTCTTCGGACTATTCAACCACATGGGCTTAACATCCAACTAGGAAATGATTAACTTCTATTTTTTTCTCCATTTGTCATCTGTTTCAGATTCATTCCTTGCCAGAATTCTGTTTTTGTTTGTTCTCACTCCTCTGGTTTTCCTTAAACCCCCCCCCCCCCCCCCCTCCTCATTAATCCTATTCATACTTCTTTGTTAGCTAGTTCTTCCCTTTGATCTCCACCCTGGACCCTTTTCCTTGTGGCTTTACCCCTTCTTTTTTTGTTCCTACCCTGCCTTTGATCCTATACCCACACTGACCTCACCCTTTAATCCCTCAGCCTAATCCTCCTTTTGTTGTTTGTTCTATTGAACTCTGTGCTTTTTTCTTTTGTGTTTTGTCAGTGTCCATGACGTGCATCATGCTGTATGTTGCCCTATATATGTTTGTTTCTTGTACACAGTCATTTAGTCTCTGAAGAAGATCTTGTTAAGATCGAAATATTAGGCCCTCTTAACTTATTTGCTGATATTAAGGATAGATCCAAACCGGTTTCGAAACCGCAAAGGATCGAGCTTCAACATCACACTATCTGATTAAACTGATGAACACTCTGTATGCTCTAGAGTCTCGCAACAGCTATAGTACTGTTGTTGTAACTGATTTTAACCCTAACCAATCCCAATCCTCCAAAAACATCTTTGCAAAATGCAGGATTTTGCAGGATTGAGGGATCTTTGAAGTTGATGCATTGGAGGATTTTGCAGGATTCAGGGCGTTTGGGCCGGGTTTTCGCCACTGGAGGATAATGCAGTATCCAGGTCTAAGGCCTAAACCGATGCTAGATAATTTTTCAGAATTGAGGTTACTTGGGTATTTATCCAAATAAGGATTTTGGAAGATTAAGGTTATTTGTTACTTTGTACTTTCACACTGCTCATGCTCTATGCGCATTCTACATTGAGCTTTAGTCAAAGCTCAAGTTCGGCCAAATAAAAAAAAAAAAGTTTAGCATCATGCCTTTTTTTTTAAAAGGAAGGACGAGGCCCTTTTTTTTCATTTTTTTCTTTAAAATGGCCACCTGACAGGATACATGTAGTATAATTTATCATATTTTTCACAAAAAGAAAAAGAAAAAAGGAGGCGGCCTCCAAAAAGAAAGCAGGCGGTGACGTTAAACATTTTTTTTTTCATATTTGGCCTTAAATGGCCAGGTTATATGTGTCAAGAATAGAAAACATTTGCTTACCACTTGAGGGTCATGTGTGCAGACCCTTGTTGTAATAGGGCACATACTGATAGCAGCTGTTTGTTCCATGTTTGACTGCTTTAAAGCTCAATGGTAAAGCCACTGCAGGATTTTGTAGAATTCGGGTTACATGCATCTATAGAGTTTTACTAATTTGGAATTAGAGGATTTGCAGGATTTTTGTTAGGGTTAATATAGCCTTTGACTTAATTGATCATAACATATCGGTAGATATTGGTAAATTACCTTAATTGGGTGTGAGACCGTTAGTGATGCCCAGGGTGTGTAGTTTTTTGGACAAATGAACCCAGTGATTTGCTATAAAAACATACTCTCAGAATCCCAAGTTTTACAGGGAGGTGTGCCTCAGGAGACCAAATTTGGGCCACTTTGTTTCCTTGCACAAATAAATGATGCAATTTGAGAATCCCGATAGGGGTTATCAATTTTCAAATATATGTAGATGACGTCCCATTAATTGCAAGTGGGTTCAGGGAAATAACATCAAATAATGACTGTGTTACTTTGCAACAAGACATCAACTCGCTGTGTGAATGGGAGAAAGCTTGGCAAATGAGCTTCAATGCTTCAAAATGTTTCACAATGCATATGACACATAAAAAGAAATCGATCACTCATCAATATACAATGGGGGATGCCACTTTACAGGAAGTGAGTCAACAAAAATACCTAGGAGTGGAGCTGACAAAAGATTTATCTTGGTCCAAACACATCAACCAAGTTACTTCTGGAGCAAATAAGATCCTTGGCCTTCTGAGAAGAAACTTGAGATGTTGTGATGAAAAGACCAAAGCCATTGCCTACAAGACACTTGTTCGACCCAAATTGGAGTACTGCAGCAGCATATGGGACCCACATAAACAGACCCTCATAGATTCAGTTGAAAAGGTTCAGCGCAGAGCGGCACGTTTTGTCGCAAATGATTACAGACGAGAAAGCAGCGTCACCCAACTTCTCCAACAACTTGAGTGGGAACGACTGGATGTTAGACGTTTAACTGTCGTCTACAAAGAACTGAACCATCTAGCTCCATCCAACATTGACCACCTCAAGGTGACAAATGAGGAAACAACCCATAACAGACAAACCAGAAATGATCACCCAAATAACTTAAAAAGAATTACAGTAAACAAAGATTGCTACAAGTTCTCACTCTACCCATACACCATACCGGAATGGAATCTCCTACCAGCTGACATGAAAGAGACAAATGACTTTAAATACTTCAAATCTAGACTTGTTGCTATTGACCTAGAGGACCTGTCCCAAAAAGCCCATTTTAAAATTTAGGTAGCCTGCTGCATGCATGACGTACTGCATGTTTAAAAAGCCACCCCAGGCGTTTTCATGCAGTATAATTTCTGAAAGATTCTGAAAGAAGGATTGAGATAACGGTTTTATTCAATTCTGCAAGGAATCAAATAAAAATAAAATATTAAGTTAACAGTGGATAGCTGGTTTCATAAAACAGTTTTCATGGATCAAATAAATAACAAAACAGCCGAAGGTGCATTACAGTTCCTACAACTGAGTTAATCATTAAAGCACTGAAAAAATACACTTGTAACAGTACTGAAGCGCATTTATAATAATTAGAATCCAGACTTCACAGACAGAAATGCAACTTACAACTTTTCACCCCAACAAATCCATAGAAACATCAGTAACATCTACAGCAGTCGCTTCAGATCAGCAGATATCAGGCAAACAGAAATGCACAGTTTTCAGTCAGATTCAGCTAAGAAAAACGAGAGCCGAAACAAGGTTTTCAAGTAAACAGGATTTGGGGATAAAACTCTCAAGAAAAACAGAAACTTTTTATAAGCAACACAGCAAAACAATCAGCAAAATAATTCATAACCAGTTCACGCCCGGATTATTTTAACCTCACCCCGACCCGAGGCGCGGGATTATTTTTAACAAAACTCGATCCGAAGCGGGTTCAGGCCGATGGTACTGGGAAGCACACCCAGGCATTTCCGGCCTTGCTCGCTACTGACAGGCATTTCCGGCATTGCTTGTGACGTGTTTATGCGTCATTCGTTTTTAATCTATGGAAACTTTTGCGTGATACTATAATACGTCCCCCGGCGCGAACTAGTTAATTGATACAAAAAGTACAAATAAGTTACCACTTATGGGGAAAATAAATCAGTGCATCGAAACTCAGACAGGATAAATGACAAGCTGAAACACGGCAATAATAGAATATTTTCATTAGCCCATATAAAAAAAAATTAGTTAGTGATCATCCCCTGCCCGTCTCTCCGAACGGGCCCCGACCCAAATATTTTTTTTTTATTATTTTTTGAAAAAAAGGCCATGAAAAACCGAAGAAAACACCATAAAACGTGAAACCCCATTTGAATTTCGCGGGCTATGTTTGAACCACGCCACCAACGTGCTTCTAGCGAGTATGCGCATGCACTTTAGCCATATTTGCTGATCGCCATTGTCACTGTGCCATTGTTTTGGCCAGGCATCCCCCGCAGGCATTGTTCTCGGCTTTTGTTCGTTTTGAGGTCATGCAGTGATTTACCATGTCGTTGATCGTGGTGACAATACTAAATAATACATTGTGCGTACAACATATCTTTGGTTTTCTAAGTTCATTCATTTTGTTGAAAAAAGAAAAGAAAAAATCCCTCATCACTTTTTCTCGATAATAAAAAAATAAAAAAATTAAAATTAAAATTAAATTTAAAAAAAACCGCCCGCCCGCCTCACTTCTTTCTTTCTTTTTAAAGGATGATCACCTTATTTTTTTTATTTGGCCTTGTACTAGCCAAACTGTAAACATTGTCAAATACATTAGAAAATTATCGAACTCTAACACTTACTTATATCATCACATCAGAAACGTATCAGAAAATGGAGAAAAAAAAACATCTATGTTAAACCAGGCAAGATGCGTGGATGCGATAATGCGAAAAAAAACAAAATCAGTGTACTATTTGAATTCAAAGCTGGCTTCGAATTAACGCCGGGGGTGCGCGTCAAAACGCCTATAAAAGATCACGCGCGCCCAAAATGCACGCAATGATGAAGGGCGCACTCAAGAAAGTGTTGCGACTATTGTTTCTAAGCGAAATGGTCGGCGCTGTCATTGTCGGCGCGGTCATTGTCGGCGCGGTCATTGTCGGCGCGGTCATTGTCGGCGCGGTCATTGTCGGCGCGGTCATTGTCGGCGCGGTCATTGTCGGCGCGGTCATTGTCGGCGCGGTCATTGTCGGCGCGGTCATTGTTGTTGATGTTGGTGGTTATTTAATTTGTTTGGGGTATAGTCTATGTTGTAACGTATAAATATTGTACTAGTTTTTAATGTGTGAACTCTTTTGAATAAAAAATACCTTTTTAGAATGT
Organism: Crossaster papposus; assembly: GCA_037893245.1. Lineage (NCBI taxonomy): Eukaryota > Metazoa > Echinodermata > Asteroidea > Velatida > Solasteridae > Crossaster > Crossaster papposus. The sequence goes on along the minus strand of JBAIAA010000225.1, from coordinate 817,305 downwards.
TTAAGTTATTTATTGTATAAGATAATTTTTTTAATGAGTAAAAGTTTGTGAAAATTTACTCAATTAAGCCATGGTCTAAAATAATTTTTCTTTTACAATACAAATAGTAAGTCAACCTTAATAAGTGAAATGTGAAAAGAACTAATTTATTGTAGAACTATTACAAAATCTTGACATGTAACTAAACTACAATCATTATCATGTCTCAAATCTAAATACATTATCTCATTTCTTGGTAGAACCATGAAGAAATAAGAAGATAAATCCTCACAAAAATAATCACTAAAGTTAAACTTACATGACTGTGATGGTTGGGTGGGCAACAGTCAATTTACTCATGAGCATGCATGGTCAATGGCGAGTGGACTAGCTCGGTCGGTGCATGCTGGATTATATGTACTCATCAGACCACCAGTACTATAGTGCCAGTAGTACCATGGAGGAATAAGAAGGAAGTACTAGCACAACTAGTACAACAGAAAAAAGGAATTAACAGGAAATTCACGATAATTATGTCGAAAAGATGGCTGATTGTAATGTTACATGTTCTCAAGAAAAGGAAGTCACTGTAAACTCTTGATAGTAGTTCTTGTATTTTTCAACTAGCCAAGTTATAGGTAACCTAACCCGTTTTTCCTTCAGCCTAGCCTTGCTGGCTGAGGGCCGGCCGGCCGCGTATATTTTTTTTACACCGCAGCGAAGGGTTTCTTGTCGTAACACTGGCAATTCCACTCTTGAAAGGAGACTCACGAATACGAAGTACAGTGTACACAGCGCGCGCGAACGATCGTGTATGTATGCACATCCACATGCACATTGTACATTGTATGGTGGCCCTGACGTCAATATTCGCGACTTTGAGGAAAGTCGTGAAATTTGTCGTGAATATTGACGTCAATATTCACGATCTGCGTAGTCCCTTCAGGGCCACCATACTGATCCGCCCATGGCTGAACTGAGTCGAGCACGGTGAATATTGGTTTGGAAAATTAATTGTTGTGGCCACCGTGTATGTTACTAGACTATGTGTATGCCCTGATAAATAAACGAAATGAAATTAAACTATTGTTTATGAAGTATAATTCACAAGCTGGCTGTGTTCATCAGGACAGATCCATTCAGGATTTTCAAAAAGGAGGGGACAGGGGCATTTTCATTTGTTTTTGTGTACACTGTCTTGGTATTTGTTGTGGTTTCATGGCCAAATAAATAATAAATAATACAGATGTATGTGTAATATGATAATATCGAAAACCGCGTCTTTCGCCCTCAGCGCTGCAACTAGCTAGTGCCGGCCTACTGAACGTATTCGTAGTCTTGTTACAAGGCCGTAATGAAGAGTGAACCCTTCGCTGCGGTGTAGAAAAAATATACGCGGGCCGGCCGGCCAGCTAGCTAGAGAGAGCATAGACGTAGAGACATACGTTTTACACTGTATCATCTAAATCAAAGAGGGTAGCTAGCTACGATCTCTGATCTTTAGAAATAATGTAGATGAGTCTAGCTAGAGAGGAGGCGCTGCAAAACGTGAAGAGCGCCCCCAACATCTAGAGATGGAAACAACAGTATAGAGGTCACCAACGAAGACAGTCGTCGTCTTTGTTTTTAATGTTGATGACAGCCTTTCTGTATCTCTGTATGACGCGCGTTTTTTCCCATTTATTTCGTCGATTTATATTTAGTTCTACGTTTATATAATCTGGGAAACAACTCAAAGTTTCTATAGTTGTTTCCGAAGCTTTCTTAATCGCTTTTTTTCTTTTCTTTTTTTAAATCATTTATTTTTTTACCATTTAGTATACATTCTATTAATTCTTGGATGTCTACAATTTGTTTCAGCTCGGCGAGTTTTTTTAATAAATAAATTAAAAAATATAGCGTTGATATAATTTTTGTTATAGTCCCGACGGGTATATCGTGATCTCTGGCATAGATTTAATAGTCCAACTTACGCCTTAGCCTCTTACGCGTCAGTCTCGATTTTTTATTCTTTTTTTTTTTAGAGTGGGTTGAGCTTATAGATTTATTGTTTATATTACTAGAGAGAGCGAATTTCCACAGAGTGGCGGTGGTACTTAGATAACACAGTTTAGCACCTGTCATTTCCTCCTACTGGGATTATGTGACGTCACCCTCTATCCTTGGAAGTGATCCGATTGGGGTCAAACGTGGTAAGCAAGTAGTTTCGGATGTGTTGTGGGTACAATTATTGTCATATTGAAAGTCATTTGAGACAGCCGAACCAGATAGTGTTTCCACAAACACTTTTAGTTCGTTTCTTTTTTTTTGCGATCGCCGTCCGACTATAGTTTGAATTCTAACATGACCTATACAGAATATTGAGCGCATTATACTGTCCAATGTTCCTGTCAAATACTGTCCGTTCCTGCCAAATACTGTCCGTTCCTGTTACTACTGTCCGGGTGGACAGTATTGGGCAGGAACGGACAGTATTTGGCAGGAACACAGACAGTATTTGACAGGAACAGACAGTATTTGACAGGAACACAGACAGTATTTGACAGGAACACAGACAGTATTTGACAGGAACACCACAGTACTGACAGGAAAGGACAATATTTCCTCCTACTGGGGTTATGTGACGTCACTAAAGGTCAGTCTTTAAGACCCGCTATCCTTGAAAGTGACCCGATTGGGGTCAAACCACTGATCTCTATAACTGGATAGGTCGAGCGGCTCTGCACGTGAAGCCATCAGCGGCCATATTGGGATATTCAAAACATTGCAGGCGTACACACGTTTGTATAGCGCACGACCGAGAAAACTCATTTAATATCACAGGAAACGAAGTTAACGTCGCCAAAACGATCCAGTTTGATCAGGAAAATCAAGTTAAACATAATAACACCCAAGAATTACCTGTATACGCCAAGTTTCAATGTTAAATAGGCCTATTTTTTGGAAAAGATATGAGACATTCGTGTGAGACGATGCAATGCAGTGCAAAGTCTATGGGATATGTCGGACAAGTATTTTCAAGAATTTCCAACTTCTAAATTATTTTTTGTTGTTGTTTTTTTTGGGGGGAGGTGGGGGGAAGAAATCCACATCATAACCTTATGCACAAACCGGAACAAGGAAAAGGCAAAACGAGTTTTTTTGGATTAAGGAAATTCTTGAAATTGTTGGTTTAATTTTATATCCAGACACTAAAAAGTGCATTTTATAATAAAATAAAAAAATGTTGAAAAAATTGAACAAATGTCAGTGTGTTTCAGGAAAATCTAATTGGCACATCACGGTTTGTTCGTGGGGTTTTAAGGCAGTGTCCAGATTTGGAATCAACCTAATGTTTAGTAAATTTTTTAGAAAGGGTCCCAAAAATTCTTGCTGGACAAGTGGACAGATAAAATTAATTATGTGGTTTTGAGCTTAAACCATAGAGCTGTATAATAAAGATACACCTCTATGGCTTAAACTATGAACTTGAGAAACTTGAAATAAATCACAATTAAAAATATCAATCACATGTGTAAATAATGACATAAGTCACACAGTGGATTCAATTTTGCTTTATGCTTTTATTTTACATTGATACACTACATATAACATGTAATAACTACTGCCATAGTAACAATATGCTTATTATGTATTGTTTACTGATGTTATAAAACCAAATAAAAAACAATTAACCCCGGACTGTTTATGAATTTAAAACCAAAACAAAACTTGCGATGTCATTGTAGAATAATAATTGTTGATACTATGCAAAGATACATTTGGCAGCATTCTTCACAGGCCAAATTTTAATAGGACACCCTTGTACGGCTTTAACTTTGAATTGTGAGTGTTTCTAGATATTTGTGCGATATGAACACAATATTAAAGATTTGTACACCACAATTGTTGTTTTGTAAGAAAGCAAAATAAAACCATGATTGAAAAGCAAAATTTGACAGGGCGGCATAACATTTTAACAGGGCAGCATACAAATATGACAGAACAGCGTAACATGTACACAGGGCGGCCGCTACCCAGTGATTGTGGAGAACACTGACTGGGTAAATCCATGTCATTTTAACATCTGTATAATTTGCTTTGAATATTAACAATACAATTTTAACCAGATTTGTCAGTTTTCATAAAACACATGTTCAATATATTTCCATGTTACAAATTTAGGTTTGTGACTGTTGTGACTGTTTTATTATCTGTACTTATATTGTTAAAAAATGAAATGCCAAGATGCGCAGAGTTCTGCAATATATTTGCAGCACATCTAAGAAATGTGGAACACCGAGATAGCTTATCTTGGAAAACGTAGTTGGTCAATTAAGCTACCGTATTTACTGATGGTTAAACAAAATAAGTTTTGACATTCGCTGTCATCTGTTGTCCCTCTGTCATAATGGGAGCAGTTCGTCCTATGACTTGTCCAGCCGTAATAAGCTGTACAGCCTGACATCTTAGTAGCAAGAAGTGGACTTGGGTAAACCAATTAGCTGTAGTGTACAAAGAAAAAAAATATACAGGTATAAATTAAATGCCAAGGAAAGAATGTTGTAACATGACGCTATTTTAAAAACACAAAATTCTCAATTTATTTGGCATACCCATTTCTTCAGAGAGTGAAATTTAATTTGAGCACTGCAAGGAATGTCATCAGGACTACGTTTTTAAGAGAGATTTGTGGGCGAAAATGAAATTGTTCTGAAGTATTGGAAATACGTGTCTACATCCTAAGTTCCACCATGATAGCCTTGGCCTACACCATGCATTTAATAATACTATTATTATTATTAATAGGTGGCTCTACACTTGCAGAATTGTGAGAGAAAAAACTGTGATCATTGCGATATTGGGATAATTCTACAGAACATTTAAAAATGTATGCACGTCAAATAGTTCATGACACAATATGTTGTGTACGAATGTGTACACAAATTACCACCATGAACTGTTTGACGTGCAAGTCAACGGGACAGTCTTCATAGAATGGGTACAAAATTGGTCTGAAAATACCTGTATTGTGGAATTCAATCATATTGTAAGGGTATCCTAGACCAACTGATTCTATAAATCTACTGTTCTTTCGAAATATCCCAGTTTTTCTTTCAGATAAAATGATGGATAGGACCACAATATGAAAAAATCCCGCTGGAATTCATGTGGAAACGAAAATATCGTTTTCGCCCAACAATGTTCTCCTAAATCTCTCTTAAAACCGTAGTCCTGACATTTTTTACAAAGATAGATACTGATCGCACAGTCTGCAAGTTTATTTAATAAATTTACTTATTTACAAAGGATTTTAATGCATTTTTACCCACCATCGATCGCTGCTGCCACTGTGTCTCACTCTCGACGTGTCTACGCGTCTTTTGCATGCACGAAGGCAATGTTTTGATTATCCCATCATGGCCGCCGGTGACTTCACGGCTCGCTATCCCATCAATGTACGCTCGACCTATCCAGTTATAGAGATCAGTGGGTCAAACGTGGTATGCAAGTAGTTCCGGGTGTGTTCTGGGTACGATTATGGTATAGCCTATATTGAAAGTCATTTGAGACAGCCGAAACTCAGATAGTGTTTCCACAAACACTTTAGTTCGTTTCTTTCTTTTTTTTGCGATCGTCGTCCGACTATATAGTTGAAATTCTAACATGACCTATACAGAATACTGAGCGCATAGGCCTACTGTCCACTATGCTCTTATCTCAGCGTAGCGTGTGGGATGTCGCAAGGAACAGACAGTACAGTATTTGGCAGGAACGGACAGTATTTGACAGGAACGGACAGTATTTGGCAGGAACGGACAGTATTCGGCAGGAACGGACAGTATTCGGCAGGGACGGACAGTATTTGGCAGGAACGGACGTTGGCAGGAACGGACAGTATTTGGCAGGAACGGACAGTATTCGGCAGGAACGGACAGTATTTGGCAGGAACGGACAGTATTTGGCAGGAACGGACAGTATTTGGCAGGAACGGACAGTATTCGGCAGGAACGGACAGTATTTGGCAGGAACGGACGTTGGCAGGAACGGACAGTATTTGGCAGGAACGGACAGTATTTGACAGAAACGGACAGTATATAATTATGTGGCAGGATTAGTAATAGACAATTTTTAGGAGAAATGGACAGGCCGCTTGGGCCTAATACAAATACAATTTAGTTATTTAAAATTACTGAATTTTCAACGTTATAGGAAATGTTTCGAAAACAGATGAACCGTCACAGAAAACACACATTGGACATAATAACTAAAGGCTATACTAGTCAAACCAAAACAAATTTCGAATTATTATTTTACACAACTGAAATAAACTAAAGGAAAGCGTTCAAACAAATCGTAATTACTTATTAAATTGACTTCGTGACGATTGGGTCGGCATCTTTCAATATAAATCTGGCGTTTATAATAATTAATAATTGGGGAGGCTAATCGTGCTTACTCGCAGTCGGATGCTGAATTGCGAAAGACGCGGCTAAAGTAAGCTGCACGTGGCCGAGTCAATGGCCCGTAAATGCGCCTCTGACCGTACAGACGGCCCTACGACCCATTATTTGACCACGAAGCACAGCTGAAAGATGGTAAAATGCCGATTTATTTTTTTGTAAATCGACATTTTATTTATAGTATCATCAACTGATTTCTAAAGTTTTCTCTATATAGTTTATAGACGTCATTGCTGGTGCATCTGGCGGAGTCGTTTTTGCCTTTGACGTTGCTGTACGTCCAAATACTGCCGAAGTTGTTGCATTCGGTGCTGATGTTGTTGGCGCGTCTGTTGAAGCCGTAAACGCAGGCGTTGCTGCTGCTCCGCTTGCTGCTGTAAACGCATGCGTTGCTCCGCTTGTAGCTGGCGAACTGTTTGTTGCTGGCGAACTGTTTGTTGCTGTTGCCGTTGCTGGTGCATTTGTGGTTGTTCTAGATACATTTGCTGCTTCTTAGTTCCTTTATGTTGTTGTTGTTGTTGTTGCTGTTGCTGCTGCTGCTGCTGCTGCTGCTGCTGTTGGTATTGTTGCTGCTGTTGTTGCTGTCGTTGTTGTTGTCGTTGTTGTTGTTGTTGTTGTTGTTGTTGCTGTTGTTGTTGTTGCTGTTGCTGTTGCTGTTGCTGTTGCTGCTGATGCTGCTGTTGTTGCTGATGCTGCTGTTGTTGCTGCTGTTGCTGTTGTTGCTGTTGTTGTTGCTGTTGCTGTGTCTCTTCTGACTTTTCCCTCTCCTTCTCGGCGTCATGAAACTTATCAATGATTCCAGCCAGGTGGAAATTTCTCGGCAGGCACCTTGCACCGCTAGCACCTACCCGTGTTTTCTGGCGACAAATTGGACATTCAATCTCGCCTTCTGTTCCGTTGTTGCTGGCGAAAGGACGAATAATCATGACTCCCCCGACGCACTCCCGGCAGTAGCTGTGGTGGCACGTTAGAACTACGGGGTCCTCGAAGAAATCCAGGCACAGCGGGCATTGTAGATCCCCTTTTAAATTCTGGAGAAATTTAGACAGGCCCTGGTTCTCGGGTGCATCACTTGGTAGTGCCGATGACGCCATTTTGATCAAAATGGCTGAAGGTTGAAGCACGCAATCCCTACAGTCAGATAATTTATGAAAGGAAATTCAAGTTAGGGTGCAGTATATATAGCACTAACGTCATCATAACGGGGAATCTTAATTTAGGTCTAGCGTCTTGCCACAGCCAGTTTCGAGCACGCCCCCCACTATACTGGGGCGTGTTCGATATTGTGTACACCAGTTTCGGGGGCTCACTTCGAACGCGAATTTAACTGATTAGCCAGTTTTGGGGCCGCAAAAACAGTTTTTGTGCTTATTTTCGAAAAATCACCTATTCAAAATACACAATTCTATCACAAAATCAACTATATCATTACAAAGTATCATCCTTGCCCTTACTTGAGAAAAAAATTAATGTTTTAATCTTCACCCTTATGCTATTTTTAGAACATGCATTAAAGCATGTTTTCAGAACTTGTAAAATTGACATTTTTAACCTATTTTTGTTCCTCCAAAAGTCACCTTGCCAGGGTCTCAGAATATTTTCCTCTTGGATTGGATTAGAGCCAACATTGGTCTTTTCAAATCTGGTGTGAAAAGTTTGGGGGATTGTATCCTCTTAAGGCAGTACTGAATCAAAATTTGTCATTTTTCCAAAAAACTAAAAAAAGGAAATTTGAACTTTTCTTTAGTTTGAAGTAATAATACACGAAAACAATAATATTTGTTGAATCTGGAGCCTTTTTCAAATCATACAAGTGAGTTGTAGGCCTGTGAATTACTCCTACTGAATAAGCAGCATTTTTGACGGCAAAACTTTAGACTAACCCCCTCCACAACATTTCTTATATACCATTTTCTGATAACATTTTATTAGTGGCATATACAAAAAGGAAACAATACTTGTTGTGAACGAAACAATTATTTATACAGAACCCAACTAAAGCATTATTTCTACATAACCCAACAGTCCCGTTATGCAACTAAAATGCAAAATTAAATCACAAAATCAACGATAACAAAGTATCATCCTTGCCCTTACTTGAGAAAATAATTACATAGTTTAAATGTCATCCTTAGGCCTATGCCATTTTTAGAACATGCGTCAAAGCATGTTTTTAGAACTTGTAAAATTGTAATTCTATTTTTGTCCCTTATGGATATATTTCCCTTTTGGATTTGATTAGAGCCAACATTGGTCTTTCCATACTGGTAAGAAAAGTTTAGGGATTGTATCTTCTTTAGGCAGTACTGCATCAATGGTAATTTCCCCCAAAATCTGGAAAAATGAAATTTGAGCTTTTCCTTCAGTTTAAAGTCATAATATACACAGCAATTAAACCTTTATGAATCTGGCTCCTTTTTCAAATTATAAGAGTGAGTTGTAAGCCTGTGAATTACTCCTACTGAATAAGCTGCATTTGTTATGGCGAAAATCTAGACTAACTCCCTCCACAGCATTTCTTACATTCTGTTTTCTGATAACATTTTATTAGTGGTATATATAAAGACAAAACAATACTTGTTGTGAACTAAAACATTATTACTACAGAACCCAACTAAAGCATTATTTCTTAAGAACCCAACAGCCCCTTTAAGCACGTCACCTCTCAAAAACACAGCTTTATTGCCTGCTAATGTATCCAAAGTGTTACATTATAGCGCTCCCTTAGAGCTATGTCAGTTCGAAGAACAAAACATAGGGCTTTTTTGCACTTGTATTTTTTTATATTTGAACTATTATACCATATAACAACCCTTTAAAACCATTCCAAAAAAAAAATGTATGCACATTTAAGAAGTTTCCCTTGTGGTTTATTTGTGTAGTATAAGATAAAAAGTCGTATTCTCATTGAGTGATCCCCACAATGTCGCTTCCCAGGTTGTATCGTAAAATCGAGTGTGATCCCATGGCCACACGGCATTATGGTGTTTGTGACTTCTGACTGGCGTCTTCGAACAAAGATACTGACAATTTGGGAGACTGCCAACATTGTACAGGGTGGTCCAAAAAAAACTATACCCAACTTTGGAGGCCATTTTCTCCTGGATAATAAAATATTTTAGTATATCATTTGTTGAACTAACTGAAATGAACAAAACCAGAAGCCTATCTATTAAAAAGTATTATTTATCCATTTTAGTGTAAATAAAAGAAGCTCTCGCAAAAACATTTGTCAAAGGACTATCGCGTCATTACATTATTGTGTCATATCATATTCAAACATGTTGATGCATTGACAGCTCCCGTGGAAAAGCCATTTTTACACATACTCGCTAAAAATAGGAATATCTCCAAAAATATTAATATAATATCTTCCCTATTTTCACCAATAATGCTCAACGATATATGCTTTAATAATATGCAAACCAAATTACTAAAATATTTTATCATCTAGGAGAAAATGGCCTCCAAAGTTGGGTATAGTTTTTTTGGGACCACCCTGTAGTTGGTAGTTGAATGGTAGTTGACTGCGTGAAGAAGCTATGTCTATATTCGAATGGTCGAATTTGTATTAAAAGGTCACGCCCCATTTAAGCAATTTGCAAAGACAATTGCGTGATCGAGGGAGCTGACGGGAATATAAATCGTGTCGTTAGCGGTTGCACTGTCGAATGTAGTGGTCGTTGGCAAAGACTATAAGATAGCTCAGTTGGTAGAGCGCCGGTCTGTTATTCTGGAGGTCGCAGGTTCGAGTCCCGCCTATAGGGGGCGCTATAACGCAACACTTTGGATACACTTGCAGGCGATAAAGCTGTGTTTTTGAGGGGTGACGTGCTGAAAGGGGCCGTTGGGTTCTGTAGAAATAATGTTTTAGTTCACAACAAGTATTGTTTCCTCTTTTTATATGTCACTAATAAAAATGTTATCAGAAAATGGTATGTAAGAAATATTGTGGAGGGGATTAGTCTAGATTTTCGCCGTCAGAAATGCTGCCTATTCATTAGGAGTAATTGATAGGCCTACAATTCACTCTTATGATTTGAAAAAGGCGCAAGATTCATAAAAATATTATTGTTTGTGTGTATTATTACTTCAAACTAAAGAAAAAGTTCAAATTTCATTTTTTTATTTTTTTTAAATGACAATTTTTGATGCAGTACTGCCTTAAGAGGATACAATCCCCCAAACTTTTCTCACCAGATATAAAAAGACCAATGTTGGCTCTAATCCAATCCCAAAGGAAAATATTCTGAGACCCCTGGCAAGTTGACTTTTTGAGGGACAAAAATTGGTTAAAAATTACAAGTTCTGAAAACATGCTTTAATGCATGTTCTAAAAATAGCATAGGAGTGACATTTAAAAAAATTAATTTTGTTCTCAAGTAAGTTCTCAAGTGATTTTTTTTTTTAAATAAGCAAAAAAACTGTTTTTACGGCCCCCAAACTGGCTTAAAATGCCCAAAACACAAAATTGTGGTTACTTGCTTACCAAGTCCTTTCATATTAAAAAATTTAAAAAAATGCCGAGGACACTTATATGAAATATTTACGTCGACCCACTCTTAAGCATTCCGTTGTATTTGCTGGGCGGGCATCTTGCGAAATAATTCAGTACTCGTAAAAGGGTTTAGTCGCCTGTTGTTCTCAGTGGAATAAAATCAGCAAAGAATTATTTTAAAGTCTAAACTGTGGCATTTCTTCACTTCTCTTAACAAGCTTAATGCAGGCTGGTAGTGGCATTTTACGACAATAAATCCTGGGACGGCAGACCCAGATGCAAATCGCTCTTATAGGATTATAGATATTTGTGGTGGTCATTGTGTTTGCGAAATGTAGAGAGTTCTCAGGAAGTTTAGGTTTTTAGGGGGGTGGGGGGGGTGAGTCCCTCGGTCTCTTTGCTATTTCCCAGGTGTGCAACATCGCTACAAATGTTTCCTGTATCGTGCTTTTACTAGCCATGATCCCTGGCCACATGTCATTTACGCATCGTACTAGTAAACAAGAGGATCAAAGTCTGGTCTGAGTCTTAAGTCGAAATTGAGAAGGTTCTTATTATAAACTCAGTGTGAATTTGCATAATGAAGCACGATATGTGGCAGAGAACCCCCCCCCCCCCCCCCCCCTCCCTCTTTTGTGTTGACCATTGTGTTCCCGGAAACTCAGGAATTACTTTTAGGTTTCAAGGGGGGATGGGTTAGGTTACAATAGAGTTGAGTGCGTATAAAGTATAAGTATATCGTGCTTGGTATATGAATTTGTATGTACATGGCTCCTTATGGGGAAACTTTTATTTAATAATGATGACAACATTACCGGGGAATTGGCAAAATCTACTTCTCTACCGTTGTTGACATTACAAATGTTAACGACAAATTTAAACAAAGGGAGTACACTCTAAATATTACCAAATAACAATTTGTATTTGCACACATTTGTTTTTGCTCGTGAGATTTTGCTAGCACTTGTCTATGATCAAAATACAAGCAGTTTGGAGAAAGAAATGAGATGTAGATGGCCGATCATTTTCTTGCAACCTTTTGGAGATATATATGAAATATTTACGTGGACCCACTCTTAAGAACATTTTGTTAACTAATTCTCCTTTCTGTACGACCAGATTGTTTGCATTCCGTAGTAGGACCGTACTTATTTCTCTGTCACCCGTTGCAGGATGATATAGATAATTATCAACTTATGTGTATAGCCGATGCTAATTATCATCACTTCAGACGAAACATGTTGAAATTAGCTTAAATTCTGACAGGATACATTTTCTTCTAATCTATTATTAGTTTTAGCCCCTAAAGGACCAAAACAGTCATGTTCTCCGATGTACATTAGTCTGGTCGTTTAAGATGAAATGTTGGTGCTACCCGGAAAAAATGGTATAAAGCTGGTGTTGGTGTCAAACGAAGCAAACTTCTGTGCAGAACAACATGAGGAAACCTTTTTATATGAATATAATATGTTCTATTTTTTGCATCAATATTTTGCCTGCGAGTTTGCGCTATCTATTATCGATTAAATCACAGAACAGGGAGGTGTTTTATAAAGAATCTAAAACAATTAATCTTATCTATTAACCTATTCAAATAAAAAAATTCCCTCACAATCCCTCAATTGTGAGCTACATGAGATTTAGGCACGACGTTCTTATAATTTTAACGAAAACGAAAAGCAAGCTGCGGACCTCGTGCAAACACTTAATAAAACTCTTTAACGCTGAAGTTCACGTCTGAGATCGCACATCGACCTCATTCATCTACAAAGGCGAATGATTCATAAAGGAAGGGATACTGGATAATCGAGTAGCTACCAAAAAACTGATACATTTCATTACCTAGCTCGAGAATCAGCACACCCTAAGTCGGTATTTGGCGGCTATAATTATATATACACAAACGTATATGAACCGAAGGACCCGGACAAAAACCCTCGTGACACAGGAGAGAACCAACGCACAACTCTACTCACATAATGGTACGGGCCGGGAATCGAACCCGGGCCACATTGGTGAGACGCGAGCGCTTTACACACAAGCCACCCGTGCCACCGAAAAATATACTCCTTTCGATCAAAACACCCTCCAAAAAAACAAAAATCCCGGAATATCTGGCATATGAACCGACACACAAACAATAAAAAGGAAAAAAGAAAGTAGCAATTATGGTGACTGATGAAGTGCATGGAATAGCACAGAAAATATGCTCTGCTCCCCATTCCAAAAAAGGAAACTAAAAGAGGGGACGGCATATTATCACAGAATAAACTAAAAACAAAGGACCACTGTTGCAATACACAAACCAGTCACAGACCAGCCATTCCATAACTGCAATCTCGCCGGGAAAAATGTGGCCAGAACTGACCTCCCAGAAGCGTATCTCACTAAGATAACAATTTAAATTAAGAATTACGCTCTGGTCAGTATAGTCACGCAACCACACTGCTGGCGTACCAGCAAATCATAAATATACAGATTTATCTCTGCAGACCAGCCACAAAAATAAAATTATATGATACTTCACGCAGCAGAACTGTTTCAGCATCTCAAAAAAAATACGAAAACGATGAGAAAAAGTTCTGGCTGGTGAAAACTTCCATAAACACCCTCCCCTTCCCATATAGAACGAGTTCTGATTTACTGCAGCTAACTCTAGGATTGATCAAACAAACACACAAAAATAAACTGATTATTCTTTAAAGTATGCCTGCATAAACCGGTTTCTCTTTGCTATTTTTTTTGCAAAAGCCCCCTAACTTTAACTAAAAAAACAAGTAATAGTCTAACAGAAAAAGAAAAAAAATCCACATAACCCAGCGTTACACGTCCTTCAATTTAATGTCCTTCCCATGTTACCGATTATCGTTCTAATAATAAAAAAAAAGAAAGCCGCATGTATGATTACGCCCCTTCCCAATAAAAACAACATGACAAAATGCATGAAAATTGTGCAAGGCCAACCCATAGTTCCAGATTTATTTTTTCAATCATGTTCTGGCCCTTTTCTATGCATAAGCCAGTATTCCTATTTTTGAGTGGAATCTTCCATTGGCGGGAGGGTCGGCCTTATACCCGAGGTAATGTGGCAATACCTAGGCCTATTTGAGTTCACACAAAAAAAACAATTTTCAGCAACTTAGATTTGGCATTTTTTTCAATGAAGGTCAGTGAACCGCAAAATGTCTCATAAAATCCGGACTTTTTTATCGTTTCCATACAAAAACTTGCAAAATAGTCATAAAAAAATTCCCCAAAAGGGATTTTTGCGGATTTTGGATATGCTGTTCTGTGGTGCATTCCGCTCATCTGGTGTAAAAATTCATTATACCATTTTTCCATAGTTAAAATGCCCAATGACCAGACTACATGTAAAGATATAAGGCAAAGAACCCCCCCCCCCCCCCCCCCGTGTCATTGTGTTCCCGGGATATCAGGAATCCTTATTAGTTATCTAGGGCGATGCGTTAGGTAACAATAGGAGGAATAGGGACATCCCTTTAATAACGGGGGATGTCCGGTTTGCCTTAAATCGTACTGGGTATGAATATAAAAAACTAAACAAAAACTAGCAGTGTTAATTTTACCCAACTCGCTTGTCGTTTGAGGAAACAAAATATTCCCGGCGCAAACTAGTCTTGGTTCCAAGAACTTTGTGTTGTTTATTCCGCGATCACTGACACAAACCACCGATGTTATTTATTTATTTATTCCATTTCTTTACCCAGGGTGTGCCCAAACAGTTTAAAACTGGTTTTCATTGGGGCCCTGCATACATCATCAAATAAAATAACAGTACATATTATAAATACAAGGATATTACAGGAATTCTAAACATTAATACTAATTCTGATTTACGAGATAGGCGAAAACCCGCCAAATAAAAAAAACTTTTAGGTGAAAAATAAGAAGGGGGAATTCCTATCCGGCTCCACATTATAGTGGCAACCAAGTTCTAACTCCGTAGATCAGCGCAATTGGCATAATATCTAACACTCAGATGGCATGTCGGAGCTCTGATTTAAATGTGCTTAATGAGTCCAATGTTCGCAATTGTTCGGGCAGATTATTCCAAATATTTGCACCACTCACAGCGAAACTTGTGGCGTAGCATTCTTTTTTGGCGAAAGGAACTTTCAGTGCCGTGTGGGTTGATTGCCTTGTTTTGCGAATTACTGTAAGTGGTTTGAAAATATTTGTCATGTACAAAGGAGTCATTTTGTTGATACTTTTGAAGACAAGAATAGCCTTTTTTGACTTGACTCTTTTTGACTCTTATAGAGGGCGCTATCTCAAGACGAACCGCTAGCACCCGCGAACTGGACTCACTCGAAGGTCTTGGATGAGTTGGCTCATTGCTTGCGCGGTCAGAATATTGTAATATATGCAGTATTAATATCACGTGATAATGATGGACGGTTAAGCAAATACGTGCAGACCTGAGGGTTATTGTGTTACGCAAAACATGTCCGCAGATACACCGCAATTGACCCGTATGTACACATGCGTTTGTTTATGGTGTAAATGGAGGGCATACCTGGCAACACGAAGGTGAATTGGGGTTAGGGTTAGAATCGAGGACGACCTTGATTGAGATTCGTGTACAAAACCAATGAGAGCCGTCGGAAAAAGTTAAAGTACAAACAAAAGGAAATTTTCGAGAGAAACAAAGGAAACTCCTCGATTTACACCATAAACAAACGTGCTAGTACATGTACAATGTACATGTACATTGACACAGCAAATCATGGATGCCCGGCGTTTATTTGTGACTGTGGGTGCAGAGGTATTTCTCTTTGGTGTTTAAATTTGTGATGAGTGAAACCTCCTAAACGAATGAAAGTTTCCCCTTTGATTTCAGGGAAACGTAGTTTTTGCAGGTAATTAACTGTTTGCCAAAATGACGCACGACCTCAATATATTTGAGGCTAATACTGACGTACGTTATAGCTCCATGGTCGATACACTGGAACAAAAAAACGTCCCCGCGCCGCGGCACCATAACGTATTACGATCCTGCAGCGGGACTATAGACTAGACCGGTACGGTGCGGCCGCGCCAGTTGACTGTAGCTTGCACTGCCCCGAAATATCGGCCACACAATGCTATTATAAGTCTGCACATTTTGCACATTGCACACGTGCAACAGTCACCATCACATACACTTCTGTATACACGTGGTCAAATCCTTTGCATTTGTGTATAATGAATAATTCATGATGAGGCTCAAACTCGGTCGCTGATTGGATCCCTCGGAAAAGCGAAAGAGAATCGTCAAAAACTAAGGTTAAAGTCAATAATTGCTTGCCAACTAACGCAAGACCCTTGTGAGGATCTAAAATCATGTACGTTTGTCAAACGCCGGCTCCAGTGCGAACGTGGATCCAGCTGCATTTTGTAAACTACGCATACCTGAGACCAGAACGCACACGAAGCCGGAATTTGAAAAAAAGACACGACGTTAACGAATTTGCGCGCGCGCGGCGCCGAAATAACACAAGGGTCTTTGGCAAGACTATAGGCGCAAACTAGTTTAGCAAAATTTAAAAGTGAATTTAAAAAAAGGCACACTTAACAAGTTGAAATTCGAACTCATCGACCTACAAATATTGAGCGCATGGACTATCCACTACTCTACTCTTATGTGGGATTTGCCACCCGGCCCCTCGGCCCCTCCCCTCACTTTTTGGTTTTCCGGTGACCAGGTAAATGGGGGAGGGGGGGGGGGGGGGGGGGGGGGGGGGGCGGCGGCTAGTTTTATAATTTTATAATACTTCAGCACATGCGAGTTGCAAGTCAGGTTTCCGGTTTTTATTTCTCTTGAAAGAAATCCTCCAAACCACAAACTAGTTCAACAAAATGTTGCAAATGACTAACAAACTTTTTTATGAGATTCGATCTCGCGCCTCCGGATTAGTAATCATGTGCATTATCCACTACAGTACAGTAATGTTTCGTTCAGTTGCGTGATTTTAATAATTATATCATCGCGTAATAAGTACCTTTCAGCATAATTCTATAATAACTCGTTAGTGGTACGTTTAAAAATATGGCGAGCCGGTACCACCCAACCAGCTTAAAGCCCGCCGCACACGAGAGCAACATGCTAAGCAAAAGGTATGTTGAGGCCTTTTACTCAGCACGTAGCTCACTGTTTACGGCAAACCTTATAATTTTGCTGAGTTTTCTGCATCGTGAGCTCGAGGCCGTGAGACAAAAATATCAATCCTGTTTGATTTATTTTGCCTTCCAAGACGAAAAACTCGCCGTGTGCAGTGAACCTGAGCTATGTGCCGAGCTATTTTTGTTTTAATAACTTGCCAATGAAAGCGCACATACTCTGGTCACGTGATTTTAAGTAATAGACATAAAATTAAAGGGATAGTCGACGATATTTGCCAGGGATGGACAGTTGGCAGAAACGGACAGTGTTGGCAGGAACGAACAGTATTTAAATCATTGCTATGACGTCACTCTTTTGTTAAAAGTGTGGATTCGTATCTACGAATCGACGCTTTGGACAAAAATGTGGATTCGTATCTACGAATCGACGCTTTGGACAACAAGTAAAGTTAGGAATTCGCAATGTTCATCTCTACACTAACCCAAAGCTTGATTACGTAAGATCCTCGAAAAACCCTGCATGCAAATTAGGCGTCCAATACATGGCCACACTATACCAGAATGCATGCATGCTTGTTTATGTCCACTCAACTGGATGACAGTTGACGCAATGGTTTAAGTCAGAGAATACACTCGCAAGCGTGGATTCGTAATTAAGAATCCACTCGGCGCTTTGCGCCTCGTGAATTCGTAATTACGAATCCGCACTTTCTCGTGTATTCTCCTATACATAATTATGTGGCAGGATCAGTAATATAAATTGACATCGACAGGCTTAGGCCTAAAACTAAATACAATTCAGTTATTTAAAGTCACTAGAAAGGGCAAAATATTAAGACGGCGGCAGAAACACGTAATGTGCAAAATAATAAATCGTTCATTTTCAACGTTGTAATAATAATTAAAGCAAATGTTTCGAAAACAGTGAACCGTTACAGAAAACACACATAGATTTTTGACATATAAGTTAAATTAAAGGCAGTCAAACAAAATAACCTACGAATAATTATTTTACACAACTGAAATAAACTACAGGAAAGCGTCGAAACAAATTGTGAAAAAGTGAAAACTATACAGTTAAGCAGGCTACGTCGTCTTGACAGCCTCCTAATTAAGATTTTTCGAGTTGATTGTCTTAGACGATATACCCTCTGTTTACATCTGTGTGCCTGGTGGTATGCGCACACATCATGTTTTACATAATATTTGGCTAAGGAGGACGTCGCAGGCCGCATAATTCAAAGGCGATCTGACCTGCGACGTCATCACTCCTTAACCACATTTTTGGCAAAACATGATGCGGGGCGTGCGCATACCGCCGGGCACATTCGAATACTGATGTAAATAGAGGGCATATCGTGACGATTAGGTCGGCATCTTTCAATATAAATCTGGCGTTTATAGTAATTATTAATTGGGGAGGCTAATCATCCTTACTCGTAGCTGGGATGCTAAATTGCGAAGAACGCGGCTACACGCGTGGTCGAGTCTGTGGCACGTAATTATAAAGGCGCAGCTGGCAGCTGGTCATATACGACTCATCTGACCACAGAGCACAGTCAAAGATCGTATTTGTTAATTTATAGTACATGTACATATATCATCACTGATTTATACCATTTTCTATAACTTATACCGGTGCATCTGCCGAAGTGGTCCTTGTTCTTGTCATTGCCATTGCTGTTCGTACTGCCAAAATTGTTGCATTCGGTGCTGATGTTGTTGGCGCATCTGTTGAAGCTGTAAACGCATGCGTTGCTGCTCCGCTTGCAGCTGTAAACGCCTGCGTTGTTGCTCTGCTAGCAATCTGGCAAACTTCTTCTTCTTGCCGTTGCCGGTGCATTTGAAGTTGTTGCTCCATGTAAATTTGCTGTAGCAGCTGGTTTGGTTGATCTATCTTCCCTTCCAGTTTTTGAAGAAGTTGTTGTTGTTGTTGTTGTTGTTGTTGTTGTTGTTTTTGCTGCTGTTGTTGTTGTTGTTGTTGCTGTTGTTTTTGTTGGTTCTGCTGCTGCTGTTGTTGCTGCTGTTGTTGCTGCTGTTGTTGTTGCTGTTGCTCTTGTTGCTGCTGCTGCTGTTTTTGCTGCTGTGGTTGCTGTTGTTGTTGTTGTTGATGCTGCTGTTGTTGCTGATGCTGCTGTTGTTGCTGCTGTTGTTGCTGCTGCTGCTGCTGCTGTTGTTGCTGCTGCTGCTGTTGTTGCTGCTGCTGTTGCTGTTGCTGTTGTTGTTGTTGTTGTTGTTGTTGTTGTTGTTGTTGTTGTTGTTGCTGTTGTTGCTGCTGATGCTGTTGTTGTTGCTGATGCTGCTGTTGTTGTTGCTGATGCTGCTGCTGATGCTGATGTTGCTGCTGATGCTGCTGTTGTTACTGTTGTTGCTGTTGTTGCTGCTGCGTCTCTTCTGACTTTTCGGCGTCATAAAACTTCTCAATGATTCCAGCCAGGTGGAAATTTCTCGGCAGGCACCTTGCACCGCTAAAACCTACCCGTGTTTTCTGGCGACAAATCGGACATTCAATCTCGTCTTCTGTTCTGTTGTTGCTGGCAAGAGGACGGATAATCATGACTCCCCCGACGCACGCCCGGCAGTAGCTGTGGTGGCACGTTAGAACCACGGGGTCCTCGAAGAAATCCAGGCACAGCGGGCATTGGAGATCCACTTTCAAATTCTGGAGAAATGTGGACAGGCCCTGGTTCTCGGGTGCATCAATCGGTAGAACTGATGAAGCCATTTTGATGAAAATGCCTAAAGGCTGAAGCATGCAATCACTAGTCAGACAATTTACAGGAAATGACAGGTAATTCAAGTTAGGGAGCAGTATACAAACGTCATCACAGCAGGGAATCTTAATCTATCTATCTTGACATCACGCGCCCACCGTACACTTTATTCAGGGTCCTACTTCGAACGTGAATGCACACGTAGTTGTTTGGCAGTTATTGTAATTGTGCTTATTGCGTAACTCGCTTGTTTGGCTGGGTATGCCAAGAGAATTACAAAATCTCATCGTAAGTGTGAGTTGAAGCTGCAGAGGTGCAGCTGCTATGCAAAGTGGTGTGCAGTGAAGCAAGTAGTTAAAGGGAAACTCCACCCATAGTTTATGATTGCATAATGTTAAAGAGTGTCAATTGCCATTGTGACTTGATTTTTATTTCATTTTTATCGGTTTCGGTAATCATATAAAACAGAGATTTTCTCGCACTGCGCTTACCGTCATGCGAGCCGCTATTTTGTTCTGGTTTATCGGTACATCCGAGAAATTGTGACGTAGTGTCTGCACCATCGTACGCGAAGCCCGATCGATAGCGGCCCTGCACGCGCAAGAAATGCAAATGAACCCTTTTGTGTACGGCATAGTGTATACACAATGTGTACTGTACATGTAAACATGGGCTCAAAATCATACGGAGAAGGACCAGGGGCCGGTTGCACCAAGCATGTCCTACATGCTTGTCGTAAGATAAGAAATTTAGGACCACCCTAAGACATGTCGTAAGGTTGCACCGAAAAGCTTATAGGCCTGTCCTAAAATGCATATCTTACGACACGCCGTATGACATGTCCTAGTGTATAATTATAACTGTAATGGGACCAAAGCAGGTTACAATCCCGAAATTAGATAGAAACTTATGTTTTTAATTACTTATGTTTTATTCAGATAATTATTGATTGTTTACAAATTCATGTATGTAACCAATTCATTTCATCATAATCAGAATGGTTGTATTTCCAGGGTCCTTTGCTATGGTTACCGTCATTCTTCAATTTATTGATCTTTAAATTCATATAACGAAGCTTTGCATCTTGGACTTTTTTTCTGAAGAGTGAGTAATTCCATATAGTTCCCTCGTGTTCCTTCCTGAACATTTCCAATTGCGAAGAAAATTGCAAGAACCAGTGCCGAAAGATGCATTAAAGTATGGAAACGTAGGTGGGTATTTCTTCGACATCTGAGACTGCAACCTATTGGAAAGGTTTGCCAGGTAATAGTTGTAACGGCTATGCTTCACAACTTTGCCAGACATTTGCCTCTTGAAGACGAAGATGGACAGATGTATGCATAGATAATGAATGAGCATCCCGACGACAACGAGTGGCCTGACATTGATGATGATCCAAATCATGAAGGGATTGCCCAAAGAAACCAAATTGTAGACTTATTGAGGGGCGGAACGATTTCCCTATTTCAACCATGAACAGAAACAACAGTTCTAAAGTACAGGGTTAAAGAAAACGACCCGGATACATTTTTCTTAATCAAGCATGTCAATAAAGAGCATGTTCTCTCTCACTCATTTAAACAAAAACATAATTACTTTCTTTTTGACTCGCCGTGTTCCGTTTCGATTAAAACAAATCAGAGTTGTAGATTTAACAATTTCACTTTGTTGGACCTTTTTTTGTTTTGTTGTAGTACAAAACTCTTCTATTGTGAAGCTAAATATTTTTTTTTATAATTATTTCTTTCACAATCAAATGGTGATAACACATGCAGAAGTTTTGTGTTCAATATTTTCCTTAACAAAATCCTAAACGACATTGTACTTCAACCCGAACATATTGCCGCGTATGGCTACCCTACCTATTTAAGTCACCTCCCCACTTGACGTAATTTTATGGTGCAACAGTTGTCATCGGTTGCACGAAAGTTGTCTTACACCACACGTAAGTCAGAATGCGTACGGCAAGGAAGTTAGTACACGTCGTAGGACATCGATGGTGCAACCCATTTTCGTTTGTAACTTTAGTACAGCACTTAAGACCGTTGGTGCAACCGGCCCCTGATGCCATAATTACTAGCTCACAGATTTTCTATTCTTCTCAGAAAATACAAAAATAAACGATAGTTTGTGGCGCGTCAAGTCGATATTCTGCACAGAAATGCAATACATGTACATGTACTCGCAATAGTCGGGCGCCGTACAACATACGTCTGCATAAGTTACGTCTGCATGGGTTTACGAAGTTGTCATTTCAGATAATTACTATGTTCACATAATTATTCAGTCACTTATATGCTTTAAAAAATGTTATTGAAGTAAGGATATGTAAATAGAATCACCAAAATAAACTTTAAAAAAAAAAAACCACTTTTAAGATAATTAAATCTTAAAAGAATTTATTACCTCGAGACAGCTTGGTATGCAGTGGTCTGGCCAAATTTCCCTTTCCCATGCTATATGGAGGTCAATGGGTAATTGGAACGCTGTTTTACGACCCTGTTTGGAACAATTAGGCCTCCTATACAGCAAGAGTTAATAGCTCATTCGTGTCGTAGCAGTTTTTGCGAAGAGGTTGGAGAAACAGTATATAGTTATCTGATCTTATTTAATTTTGAAGTTTTTCGAAGTTTTTAATACATTTTTGCATAGTCAGAATAATCGTTATTCGCAATTCGTCTACCGTAGCCATTCCTCAATTTTCAAGTTTTTCACGCTCTTGTCGAGTTCAACTTAACCGACCGGCATCAATTCTCGCCGAAAACAATGCCTAAATCCAAGAAGCAAGCGGTTGCATCTACATCTAGAAACGCTTCAGAGGGGAGAAAGCCACGCGGCAGACCCCGTTCTTCACGGTCTGGTCGAAGCCTTGTGGCGCCGGATGGTGTTGTTGGATCCGCACGACCGGTGCCAGCTGTGGATGCGACGCCGACTGTTGTCGTGCCCCTTGCCCCGCCGACGTTCGCTGCCCCTCGCCCTGACGCTGCCGCCCCCTTGGATGGCCTGTCTGTCCCCGTACCTGAAGTCTGCCCAGTGCTGCACCGCCCATAACTTCGGAGTTTGGTGAGTCCACTGTTGTTAATAATATTGTTCAGATGCCGGTAAATTTACCACCCGCTCCCAACGTAATTTCCGTTACATGTCCCACTACGGCCAATACTAGCACTCATTTCTCTAGTCTTGCGCCTGTTCAAAACTACACCCCGCTGACTAGCGTTTGTGACGATCTGGGGATGGGAGTTCCTAAACATAATCAGGAAAAAATTGGGAATGGGGAGTTTATTGAATTTGGTTCTCTAATGCGGCCGGGCCAAAGCAATACTGGCACCCCAAATGACTGCGTGTTCATGGTCGGCTCGCCCGATTCACCCGCTTGGCAAATTCGCCCCAACGCGGCCCCAAATGTGCGTATAACGTCCATTGAGCAATGGACCTCGGCATTCCTAATTTTTGCGTCAATCTATTTGATGCGTCATGGAAATCGTGCTAGGCAACTTCTGAAGTATGCGGATACTATCCGCTCGGCCGCATTTCGTTGCGTAGGTTTTGGCTGGCGCGATTATGATATTCAATTTCGCCTGCGACAAGCGCGCATACCGGCACGCTCCTGGGCCAGCATCGATGCTGAATTGTGGCTCACGCTGGTGGGTACCCCGACCCAGAATAATTTTCGTCCCTTTCCCAATACCACCTCACAGCAGCGCGTATCAGGATATTCAAGTGCCGGAGCGGGTCGTCCCGCGCAAACCCAGCGAACCACTGCCATCGGTATCTGTTTCGCTTTCAACCGCGGCCAATGTTTCCGGTCTGGGTGTCGATTTGCCCACAAGTGCTCCGCTTGTTCGTCCCTTGGCCACTCGGCCGACAATTGCCGAGGTAATTCCCGCACCGCACGGGGTGCAGCCAACACAGCCACTATTGCCAACCCCAGTAAATCTAACTAGTATGCGCCCGTTTCTCAACACATACCCAGACCGACAGGATGCGCATAGATTGGTAGATGGTTTTATTTTTGGTTTTCGATTGGGATATTCCGGACCGCGTGTTAGTTCTTCTGCGCGAAATTTTGTATCCGTCCGTGAGTATCAAGCATTGTTACAAGACAAAATTGACCGCGAGGTGCAGTTGGGCCGCGTTGCCGGTCCTTATTTAACCCCTCCGTTGCCCAATTTACGCTGTTCCCCAATCGGTCTGATACCTAAACACACACCGGGTCAATTTTGTTTGATTCACAATCTGTCCTCTCCTATAGGTGACTCGGTCAACGATCACATTGGCCCGTCTATTACGGCTGTTAGTTACAGTTTCGATGATGCTGTTACTTTGGTTTCTAGTTTAGGTCCCGGTGCCCTTATGGCCAAATCAGATATAAAATCGGCATTTTGCTTACTGCCAGTTCACCCGGATGACTTTGATTTGTTAGGGTTTTACTTCAATGGGTCATATTACTATGATAAGTGCATGCCCATGGGCTGTTCAATATCATGTGTAACTTTTGAGAGATTTAGCACCTTTCTCGAGTATTGTGCCCGCAAAGTAGCAGCCACTTATAATATACTTCATTACCTTGACGATTTCCTTTTCGTTGGGAGTACCGATTCCGATGATTGCGCACGCGCCCTTAACTCTTTTACAGTAGTTTGTACGAATACATTTCGTTAACCTACAGTATATGATCATTAAAAACAAATCAAAAACAGGCCTTATTCTGTTGAATGCCTGCATTTTTTGTTACTGGCCAGAAGCAAAAACTGAGTCAAAAAGGTCATGTTACAAGTGAGACAGGCATGATATTCATACCACAGCTCTAAGGTCAATCTGAAAAAATTGTTTCGATCACGGCAAAACTAGATAATGCATTGGGTGGACAGAAACTAATATACCCAAATATAGGAATAAATATATTACGCGGCAGGGATTAATGATTTATGCAAATTAGTCATATTTCCACCACTTGGATATTTTGAGTTTTTTAGTATGTCATTCTAGGGACCTTATAGAAGTGCACTGTGGTGTAAAATATTCTATTGCAGTTTGTGTGAGGTCAACAAAACAAAATTAGGTATTTTCCCTGGACTAAATTTACCGTTTTTATTTGAGACAAGATGGCCTATAGAAGTACTTCAGGTCAAAACAGATAATACAATTTTCCTTTGTTATCTCCGTTTTTTATTACTACATGTGTTATATATATTAACAATGATATGTTTGTGGCTACGTAACGAACCGTTTCAAGAGCGCGGTGGCTGTATATCATCCCAATATTAAAACAGTTTAAGAACAACAAAATGTATAATTTTGGCTTTTACTTGTGGCAGGTTTGTAGGAGCTGAGATGATTTCTCTTATAGACAGTTTACAAACGTATTGTTAAAGGTAGGATACACCTAGTCTTGGTTGCAAGGCGTCCTAATCGCGGTACGGCGCGCGTATGCCGCCGATGCGGGCGCCCTTTAACGTACGCCATAGACCCACTGACCTCTATACCGGGTCAGTGCATAGACCACGCGACCACGCCATGACCTTCGAATAGGACGTTTTGGCTAAATAACATAATCGCTAACTTATTGGTCAAGTTTCTGTTACAACACGTAATTATGCACGCAACACCACACGCGCATGCAAATGCACACAATTATGCTCGGAATGTTTCGAGCGATTATGTTAGTTAGCCAACCCGTTCTATAGACAAAGGGCCATGGCGTGCTCTACGGCTTACTTTAAATTTGTAGATTTATTATACAGAGGGGTCTTTAAAGGCAAGTGAGGTGAAGTGCGACTTGCTAGGGTTTTGCTCGTCTAATAATTGTACTCTGTGACTGGCAGAGAATGAAGGATAAAAGGAAACAACTGGAGAAAACATATAACATTGAATAAAATGATTGTCGGTGTCGACCACCAGCCTGATGATGAATCACCAGTGCTCGGTCGCCACGGGGAAAAAAACGGCTGAGGAAACGTGGGTATGTAGTGGGTGGTCGATCGAGGGGAGCTCCCCCTGAACCCAATATCCATTAAGTATTTATTTGTTTATTTATTTTTTAAAAGGGTTTGGGAATGACTGGGAAGGGAAAGGCTGTACTGATGCGTGAACAAGAGTGCGCTTACGCTGTAAGCGCCCAGCTTATCGGCTGGTGGTTACGTAACCACAGGTATGCAAGTGTAAAGACACTTGCACCTGTCAATCGAAATCGAAAAGAAATTTCACATTCCTGCAATTCAAGCAATTACAAAAGGTGTATCCAACCTTTAAGTACATTGGTTAACACCTAAGTTACATTTGCTGTACGGCTAGGATACGGCGGCCGTAACCCCCCGAAATCGAGAGATACCTGCAGCGGCCGCAGAGGATCTGCGGTGGCCTCAGGGTCGCCCTATCAGGGTATCCCTATCTTTTACAGGCCGTAGGGGTCGCCGTGGGATTATAGCGCGGAGTTATAACTGTTTTCATTTCTAGGTTCGCCGTACTCAATTAGACACACCGTAGCCATGCCGTAGAGCGGTTCCACGTTTGCCGTGCGGCTGCCCTGTGGTCTTATGAATTACAATTGACTTTTGCGGACCCAAAAAAATTGCGGCGGCCGCAGGAATTCCACGGGCGCCCTAGGACAGCCTTACGGTGGCCTTGTGGTATGTGGCACACCCTGCGGTCAAAGCAAGGTCCACGCACGGCTCCCGTACGCCCGCCGCGCGTTATACGTACGGCCCCCTGACAGTCTGGCCGCACGGTCGCCGTATAAGGTCCCCCTGCGGCCGCCTTGCGGGCGCCCTGCGTCTGCCTTTTATTTTTCTGTCAAAAACCTACGGCCGCCGCAGGGATGCCCTAAGGCGACCGTGCGCCATCACTTCAACGGGCGTACGGCCGCCGCAGGTTTTCTGTCTCCACAAATTCAAAATACGCCGTGTGACTGCTACAGTATGTGACCGTGGGAATGCTGCGGCGGCTCTATAATTGCTATTGACCGTAGATATTTTAGACCCCACGACCGCCGCGGCAAATGTGACTTAGGCTAAACTAATTTGCCTTTTCTGTATAGGCCCTACGACAAGATTATTTGCATTCCGTAGTAAGACAACTTATTTCTCTGTCCCACGTTGCAGGATGATATAGACAATTGGTAGCAGACGAAACCTGTTTAAATGAGCTGAAATTCTGGCAGGATAATGGGTCGTATGAATACAAACTAACATTGCTTTTTGTCTACCAATGTTCAAGCTTTTACAAGCACCTGTAGGGCCTATGAATAAAACTGAAGCAAAAGGTTTTGCTGGAAAGCATTTGCTAAAGACGAAAAGTATTTACCTTTTACTTTCCAGCATTTGCTAGAATATTAGTATTTGCTCCATTTGGTTTGAATAAAAATGAGTAAATGCTTTAAATTTGCAGTATTTACTCGTAATTTTTCAAGTTTGGGTCGGGACTTCATGGAAAAAAGAGAAGCAAATACTAGTATGCAAAATAGGAGCGTTTATATGGTTAGGCAGGAAAATGAATGAACATGTCGACAACACAGATAAATAGAGGAGAGAAGTCGGGGGGTCGCGGGGGGGGGGGGGGGGGGGGGCTGGGGGGAGGGGGGAGCAGTGATCACTATGAAACAACACCCATCTATACGTAGCAGCTTTAGTAGCGTTTATCATGTATGGTGGCCCTGAATGGGGACTACGCCAAATTTGACGTCAATATTTGCGACTTTGGGGAAAGTCGTGAAATATTGACGTCAATATTCACGATATGCGTGTCCCTCCAGGGCCACCATATGCGCCTCATTATTGAACGCAAGGAATGGCATTTGTTTGCTCGTATAGTTTATGTTGCAATATTTATGTTAGCCAAACTGGCCTATAATAATTATGCATGTACTCGAAACTGTTACCTACGGCCCGATAAGTCGGGAAGCGCATGGTGGTTTAATTTATGGACGCGAGTATAATGAATGTCTGTATGAGTCTACTAGTACTAACATGCAACATTTCCAGTTTGCCAGCTTTGTACTTTTAGTCGGGCAGACTGGTGCACAATATAATGGAATTGTTCACTTGATGATAAAAGCATGGAATTTGGCACACAGTCAGAGTATGTCATGAGAAAGATATTTGGATATAGGGCCATCGCAGATTTGACCTTTGAAAAAAAATAGGATAACATGCAAGGGCAGTCATTTTGAAAATGTTGAATTTATATCCTACCTATATTTTTTTAAAGGACAAATTTGCGATGGCCCTAACGCCAAATATCTTTCCCATGACATACTATGACTGTGTGCCGAATTCCATGTCTTGATCATTTAATTGTACTACACTGTACTATTTTAGACGAAAAAAAAAGACGCGTCTGTGACGACTTCAGGTCGCTGACCAATACCGGACTTCAGTTTAGATTCGGTATGTTGGTAACCATTAATACACTTCGTGTACCTCCCTTACTGATGTTTCCCTAATGCATGCTCTTGACGTTTACGGGACGACTCACGAGCAAAGTAAACACGTGTATTTCTCAAAGTTAGTGTAAGCCTTTTAGTAAATTTTATTAACGCGATTTGTGACGACTGAATACGCAACAACAATGCGAGACAGCCTTAAAACAACTACAGTAACAAATAGCAGCTTTCAGAAAAAAATTCTTTCTGTGTTGTTTTTCAATGTTAATTAATTAAAAAGGACAACCAATTTTCTGATGTAGTATGGGTGGACGTAAGGAGTTAATACTTTCTATGTACCTGTGTAGGTATTATTTATCTTGCAGTGGCCCGGACTCCGTCAGAAATAGATTTTGGTTCGTCGACTGATAACATAATTATAGCAACATGTGTTTCCAAAAAAAAAATTTTTTTCAAGACGAGTAGAATTGAAATTGATAAAAGCATACACCGACAACAAAGCTTGCAACTTTTGCACTGTGCATGAACTTTATTATTTTATGTGGATTGTACAAAACAAAGCATGTCGTTAAGATCGAGAACTAAAAGTTATCAAATTAGTTGGAAATTACACTCGCCTATTAGTAGTTGTGAATTTGTGATGTAACAATGCACCAAGCCCGCCAACTAAAGACGTACAACCAATAGAGACATATCATAATTATAATGTTATAAGGTTTGTGGACAACATATAATACTTATCTGTTTCATTTCACGGGCACAAATGTTTTTAGCACACAAAATATATACTTCCGAGCTAAACATTAAAACAATTGATTTGTAAGTATCATGATTTGAGATGCCTATTTGTCTTTTTTGACCAGGGGATCCGGGAATAAGCCACTGAATAATTGTACGTTTTATTAGAAGCACAACAATAAGGAATTGCTTGTAATTAAAGTGCTCGCATCATATGAACGTTCCCCGGTGTAAATGTGAGTACAGGGGGTAATTACCAGGCGTGATAAATGTAGTAATGTAATGACAAATAGGCCTAATTGTTAATAGTCACAATTATATCACAAACGTTATCCGACATTACGTACATATCCATGAATGCTTGTATAATCTCGACATGAACACAATTGAGACAAAAAGACTGAATATATATTCCTCCACTAGGCAATGCTATGGGTTAGTTTGTCTCCACAGAAAATTGTGTGTACAAAGTCTATGGGGCCCGGTTTTAAGTACAGAAGCAAACGGTAGAATACCATGTCATTGGTTGGAGGCGTACTTGGTGTGGACTTGGTAACAAAAGACGCCCACACTTTACACAAACCTGAAACCTTCTGTGGACTTGGCCAAGACTCCACACAAGGTTTCCTCTCTTTGATAAAGAACGCTAGAGGTAAAACGGGTTAGGGTAACATATAGAACAAATTGAAGAGGATTATCCTATATAGGGTATAACAGTCGCAAAATTTGGATTGAAAACAACTTCATAGTGTGAGAAATATTAGTATTTGGTGAAATTCGATCGATTCTTAACTACACGAATACAAAGGATGTTCAACACAGTGATAGTAATAATGTGTGTATGTGTTGATGTGTGTTGATGCTCTTTCTAAAGTGGACTTGGATTTTAATGGCGCATTGTGCACCGTAACTTGCTCTAACGCATTTAAACAGCGCGGGAGAAAACGTGTAGCAATAACATCAGTGTGCAAACTACCCACCGACATTGACTAATGAGATTACAAAACGATTGTATCTGAAACCACTGGTAGGTCTACATTTTTACAACACTTCAAAATAGTGTAACGCCATAATTATGTGCTATAAGTTATAGTTACAAATCCGTCCCTTATAATTTGCAGTTACGAAAGAAATACACTTCTTCTTTTAGACTGAGCTTTGAAACAAGCTGTATATTAAAGTAGCTTTGCGATAAAACTATAAATGGTGAATTACAAACACTCAATTCGTTTGATTTTTTTACACGCATTGTGACTTCACGGTGACCTTTAATACATTTTCAGAGTGATGGTGAATATTTGAAAGTTACAATTATTTAAGCAATTTTACACAACTCTGACACCATCGATACTTGGCGTTAATATAGCATTAATACAACGAGGTATAGGTGCATGAATACTTTACATCTTCCTTATAGAAAGTCATTCCTGTTGATAAACCTTTACGGGTTAAGCATGACAGCAAACACTTAAGACTAAAAACACAGAAATTCGACTTCGAACCCGCCTCTCTGGCTTGCCAAAGACTCAAAGTGGGTCTGAGCCGTCCTACAGTACATCCAAAATTAGCAACGAAACACAGGCTATCAGTGCTATAGTCATTGCATGAATTGACGATATTTTTTGTAATCCTCTCAAAAAAGACTCGCTCAGAGGAGACTTTGATGTTGACGGTCAGTAAAAGGTTGGAAGTCAAAAGCAATTGTAGGCAAGATGGATCACTGCACCGCAGGCCACTAAAACACGTTGTTTTGGTCTTAAAAATTGTCAATCTGCATCTGCAAATTGTTAGCATTTGCTAGTCGGTTGTTTTTTTAGGTCTCGGAGGTAAATTGATTTTGATTATGGAAAGACACGAACACGTGACCTTTTCAGCCCAGCTTGTATAAAATCAGTATTGGGAACATCACGGTCGTCCGTAAAAATTAATTACTCCGGATAAAAATACTTGTAGGTACATTATGATCGTGCTTTTTGTGCATTTGTTTTCGTCCTTCAGAATCTAAAGGGTGCATAACAATACACCATTTGCTTTTGCTGTAGTTTTATAAAGTGGATGGGTAAGGAGATTCATATTTTAGATTCATAAATACCTCAGACAATTTACCCCTTCTGATTGGTTGGGAGCCAATCACGTGGGCAGTTTTAAAAGACCGATACAAAAACCGGGGCCAGTTTTAAACACTTTGGGCTGTAACTACGAAAGCTGTTTAAGCCATTAGATGCGTATAAATTAGTAGTCAAAGTTTAAACCTCGTGCTACAACTTCAAACAAGTACTACAAAGCTTGCTTTTGGTTAGCCGCGTTTAAATGACCATTGGAGTTAAACATGTAGGGCTGTAACTACGACAGCTGTTAATTGTATGCGAGTGTAGTGTATAGACGTGGATAAATCCAAGTTATACACGCGTCTTCCTAAACACCTGAATTAAACAACTCTTACTAAATATCTTAAATGGTTGTTTAGTTATCCTCGTGTAACTTGGACAGTCTAAACTTATTGACCGTCTAAACTTATTGACCATTGTTATATACATTGTAATATAGAGGATTGCGCAACAGTATGAACATACGATAGGCCTCGGTAGATAAATCTTCAGCAGGTCTTTACTTACGCTCGGTTCAGACAGGCGTTCCACAGTCGCGCCGAACCAAATTGAAATCAAGTCGCTCCTGAGTCGCTCTAACAACTCCAGCAGTCGATCGTTCGCCGTCTGGTGCGCCTTGTCGCCCTTATTCGTTTCAGACGTCGGACTCAATTTACTCATTTGGTTCGGCGCGACAGTGGAACGCCTGTCTGAACCGAGCGTTAGATACTCTACAGCCTGAGCCACATGGCTGATACCAAAAGGCAACGCAGTGACAATATCACTGCTCACGAAAGGATGGCTCTCGTTGAGACCATGAGGAACTTTAGTTCCATTATTGGTGACAAACGATGCGACACTAAAGCCAACCAGAAAAAGCTGATGCCTGGAAAGCTATCACTTCAGAAATGTCCATCTCGTTTCCTGACCGTTAAAGCCGATCTGCTATAAGGACAACAAAGAATTGGGTGTTTTAAATACAATCCGAGAACTCCAAGTAAATCGTCAACGTGTCTTTGCTAACTCTGAAACGTCTAATGAAATGTGCCTCGTCAGACTCTTCTAAGGGATTCACCTTGTCCCTAAAAACTCTTGGTGCACGTTGGTGTTGGCGACCATGACGATTTTCTTGTTAGTTGGCCTCCTCTTGTGCAATTAAGAAGATTTGAAGCGCATCCATTCTGTCCACCTTTCTACCTTTCTGTGTACATATCTGGCTTCTAAATGGCTCAGAAAACTCACTAAACAACCCCCGTACCATGTTTAAGAATTGCTATTGTTTGTTATAAACACATATTTAACTCCAATGGTCATTTAAACGCGGCTAACCTAAAACAAGCTTCGTAGTACTTGTTTGAAGTGACTACTAATTTATATATATCTAATGGCTTAAACAGCTTTCGTAGTTACAGCCCGTAAACAATAGCAATTCTCAAACATGGTACGGGGGTTGTTTAGTGAGTATTCTGAGCCATTTAGAAGCATTTGTACACAGAAAGGTAGAAAGGTGGACAGAATGGATGCGCTTCAAATCAATAATTACACAAGAGGAGGTCAACGAACAAGACAATCGTCATGGTCGCCAACACCAACGTGCACCAAGAGTTTTTAGGGACAAGGTGAATCCCTTAGAAGAGTCTGACGAGGAACATTTTATTAGACGTTTCAGAGTTAGCAAGACACGTTTAACGATTTACTTGGACCTCTGAGATTGGATTTAGAACACCTAATTCTTTGTATTATAGCAGATCGGCTTTTACGGTCAGGAAACGAGATGGACATTTCTGAAGTGATAGCTTTCCAGGCATCAGCTTTTTTCTGGTTGGCTTTAGTGTCACATCGTTTGTCACATCGTTTGTCACCTGCTGAATATGACCTGCTGAATATGTCCTCTACTGAGGCCTATCATTATATGTTCATATTGTTGCGCAATCCACTATATCTGTATTAACAATAGGGACCACGGTCAATAAGTTTAGACTATAAGAATAACTAAACAACTATTAAGAAATTGTGTAAAAGAGTTGTTTATTTCGAGTGTTTAGGAAGACGCGTGTAACTTAGATTCATCCACGTCTATATACATGTACTACACTCGTAGAAAGATATAACTTTCGTAGTTACAGCCCTAATTGTTTAACAAAATCGTCGGAAACAAATTTATGACTTGTTTTGACGTGTTTTACGCGTATATGTATGAATGGAAATAAATATAGTTGGCCGGTATTAAACGTATGTTTAAAATCCATTGCCGGCTCAATGTTAAAGATGAATACACCATTTGCAGATATCGAACATTTTTACTACCGAATCATTAAAAAGACTCTTACTTATTTGAAAGTAAATAATGATTGTAGGCATCCGGAAAAATGATTGTGCTAGATATCCTTTAATTGTTCTGACAAAATATAATTTTATTAAATAAAATGCGCGATCGCCAGATGTCGATCGCGAGAAAAACAAGAACAACATAAGAACCACTGCCTGACATCGATTGAACACGAACGCCGTTTTTCTTGCTTTTCTCAGCATCCATGACTGTAAAACTTCGGACAGGTCAGTTAAACGATATTTACTATAAAATACAACCCCTAAGTCCGCTCATTCATAATATTCAAGCAATTACCAATGGTGTATCCTATCTTTAATAACATTGTTTTTAACCCATCGCCTTCGGCTCGAAAATAACATTATTGTATTATCTTACTTGTATCGCGTTGAATTAAAAATTCAATGGTACGTTATACACTTTACTTTCTTCTTATGACATTACAGGAGCTGGCCGTACTTTGATAGTACCGATGCTAGACTGTCCTCCAGCCTGTCCGGAGCCGCTCGACGATCCGCTCGATGACACCTCGTCGTTGGTTCTCCATTCGCTTAACTGAACATCCCTAGCCAGTTGAATGGCGTACAACTTGGGCAGGTAGACGCAGAACAGCGTAAGGAACGAATTGAGCAGTATAGCCACGCACAGTGTAGCCACCTTCTGCAGCACGGCAGCTGCCGTGATGTAGACAGGTACAGCCGCCATGCCAAAAACTAGCGTGGAATAGACGCTGATTGCGATGAATTTTGATTCGTTGTAGTTGCTGGGCACCTTGCGAGCCTTGAAGGCGTAGTAGCAGCAGGCTAGAACTATGAGGAGATTGCAAACAAGAGAAGCCAGGAAACCGTTGCCAAATTCGCAGAAGGCTTCGATGTAGTCGGCCGGAGGGTAGAAAAACAGCTTAGCTGGCAGCGTAGGACTTGCTAGCGTGCCAGCTACAGCAATCACAACCTGGATCAAAGAACAATGTTGCATAATAGAAAATATAATTTATGCCGTTAGTAAATTCCAAGAACAGATGGCAGTCCTTGAAAAGATACCCCTTGACAGTTTCTGGAACAATCCTTTAACTCAAGTTGGGAAACACCTAGCCCAGGTTGGACTCCTCCGTTGTGTACAACGCGACGGAGTCCAGTGTATCGATGTATCCTGCCATAGCGAAACAATTTACATTTTTTTCTTCATATTTTTACCTGATGAAAGAAGCCGAAATCTCGCTTATGTCTTCCTTGTGTCTAGAATTACAGATCGTCGAGGCCGGCTCGTCAGTCGTAGGCCGGCGCGGCTGCCGGGTACCCGCGCGCACGCACGTCGGAAGTTCGTAAAATGTTCACGTCCAAAAGCGTGGATTTGCAATTTATTTTCTCAAAATAAGTTGCATAAAGACACATTAGACGATCTGTAGTTCCAGACACAAGGAAGACATAAGCGAGATTTTGGCTTCCTTCATCAGGTAAAAATATTTTGTTGTATAATTTGTTTCGCTATGGCAGGATACATTGATACCCTGGACGTCAGTCGTAATGCAATGAAGAACTTCGTCCAACCTGAGCTAGGAAACACCCAACCTAATATTAATTATGAATGATACCCGGCTGCCACCCTTGTCTCCTTTGCTTTTCCACAACTCGTTACTTTGCCGAGCGAGAACAATCAATTATTTAAATATTTAGAGCATCGAATTGTAGTCGTGCTAGCTCGTGCTTGTAATGCGCTATGCCTGAACAAGCCACGCGCACACGGTATCAACCACGACGTTTTATTATTAGTACTTCAGCTGACGGTGAGGCCATAGAAAAGGCACTAAATTCCTTGCCAAACTGACCAAGCTGTAAGCTTGCGCTGTCATAAATAAATTATAAGTTTTGTCGTACCACAAAGGAAGAAAAAATGCAACATAAATCTACACCAACAAAGAAAACGGAACCATATCATCAAAATAATTTAGAAATTGTTTATTACCAAAAAGACTTACCATTGCTGTTATGACTCCCAATGCAATCGTTAGCTGAATACGAGGTCCAATGAAACGAGGGCGCTTGTTAGACTTCTTACCAGCGTCGAATATCCTGTAGATGCGGTTAACCTTCAGCAGAGTTGGTGCGTACGTCAGGGTGAAACACAAAGCCACCATGATCTCCAAGACACGGCACGAAACAGCCGTGGGTGAAACCAGAAGTGGAAAGGGAGCGAGAAAGGCCAAAGTGAGCCCCAAGATGTTGATGCTGCTCAGCTCACGGCTGGCGGCCTTGATCAGCACGTGGTGTCGGTAATGGAAAAGTCCCATCGCTGCAAGAAGGGACAGGACCTGACCGAGACCGGATAGAATCAGGATGACGATGACCGTAGGCTCACTCCAACTTGTAGGCGTTGGGACAATCAAACGGCAAACTTGAAAACTAACATCCGGCCACTCATCCACTAGGCATTGCTTACAAAGATTGTTATAAACAATGGCGTTATTGGGACATCGCTGACAACCAAAACAGCATTTTTCCTCTAGCGGCACCTCAACGTGACCTGGTGTACAGATTTCTCGGCAGAGCGAGGCAGGTGGGTCTGGTGACTCCCCGACCCACTGAACAGCCGATAAATTCACGTCAAGTCGACTGTCTTTCGAGGCCTCCCATTCGCCAATTCTTACCATTTGAGGGACATTGTCTTGGAACTGATAGTTAAGTATTTTGTACTTTCCGCCGGGATTACCATTTACATCGAAAACGTAGTTCCCGGCGAGTCCTTCAAATGTGAGTTCCAGTACGTAGGATAGAAAATCATGTCCCCTTATAGCCTGAATCGTGGAGTTACAGTCGGTATTGTCACATCGATCGCGCAACAACGCTTGCAGGCCGTACGCGAATGCATAAACGGCATCGACCAAAAAGTTGTCATTGCCGTAAATTCTTATCGGGCAAAGAGCGAGATCGGAACACTGATTGTCTTCCATCCATTTATCCTTGAAATTCTTAAACCACAAAGAGAAAGGTTTGTCTCTTGCCTGTAAAGAGCGGTAGTATTCTTCAAAACCAGGAATTGGATTGTAAATAAGTTGCACAAAAATGCTACCTTGCAATCCCCGCAGATTGACGCCATAGTCAGCCTGCAGGGAAGTCGGATATATCCAGGCATCGCTGCCAACAAATGTGATATTGTGAGGTAGACCGAAGAGTTCGTCGATTGTATTGATGATGGAGCTTGCAGCTTCGGTTTCCGTTATAATGACCACAACTCGCACTTTAGGGAAAGTAGACAGTTTGTTGACGGCGTCGTAGAGCTCTGCCTTTGTAGCCTGAGACTGAACGGGAACAGAAAAAGCAACGCATATGCCGTGTATTTCCGCTAAGTCTAGCAATGCCTGAGCTCCGTGAATTCCGTAGGTATTCAACTGGAAATACAAACCGATGTACTTCCATCCAAATCGTAAGAGAATATCGGCGATGGCCTTTGCCTGGAGGCTGTCTGGGGGAACCGTGCGAAGGAAATAGGGGAACCGGCGCTTGTCACTTAGTTCGTTGCTCGTTGCGAACGGAGAGATGACGGGGATGCGATACAGGCTGGCGGCTTGTGCCGTCGGAATTGTAGTTGCACTCGATTGAGTTCCTATGATGCAGAAAAGATTGCCGTACTCTGCCGGGTTGATCTTGAAGAACTCGACATCCTCCTGAGGACTCTCGGATGTGCTTGACAGGCTGAGCGCAGTCCACATTGACAGGGTCTCAGAGTAGCAGTTATCGCGAATGTCGTAGCCGATGGTAATATTGGGCAAGAAATCGGTGCGATTGTTGATCTCTTCAATGGCAAATAGAAACAAGGCAACTAGCTCGTTGCCCCAAAGACCGATAGAGCCGCTACATGGAGGCCCAGAAGACCATCGATGTATTGGTAACGATGCCCCAAGGATGACATCTCCAGATCTAGTCAGGCTAACATGGGCTGCGTCTGGTATGTTACTACCAGCCGATGTCCCTACAGCCATCATAAACAAAAGACAAAGTGCCAAGAAGACCATTTTGGGGGTTCTTTTGATGAAATCCAGGTTGGAGAAAAGTTGAATGTGCGAAACGTTTAATGCGTATAGTGAAAATAAATCTTCACTCTCAGCTTCATAAGAAAAGCCTTGTGCTTATAGAGCGAATTTGAAAACGGTATAAGAAACTTCTGGAGATAATATCAACCGACCAAGGATAGTATTGTAGTTGAGCTGATAGAGCCAGGTCACACTGGAAGCTTCGTGTTCACCATCCGAGCGTGCAGCGTCACGTTCAGTGATACAACACTGCACACAGTATTGCCATATGCCAAAGAAATTCAGCTATTCTAAGGGATGTGCAGTTTTCAGATTTGAGGGGAAAGACGGCCGTTTTTTTAGTGATAGTGAGAACATAAAGCGAAAGTAATTTGAACGGCATGAAAGCTTTCGATTCTTACATTTTCGCCGCGTGACATTTTCATCGAAGGTGCTCCTTTCTCTATGGTACAACTAGTAACTGAGTAACAGCGACAACCTGCATACATCCACAGCACAATGCCAGATTATTTAAAAAAAATATTAAGATACATCACAAGGACGCCATGAACGTACACGAATAATTCCAAACAAGTCTGCAAGTTCTTTTTAGGAACAATTAGTTATGACACAACTTCAGTTGCCTTTGTTTCTCAGCATATGTGCTTTTTATTCATCGGCGATGACGTAAACGCCCACGTGATTTGTCACCAGCACGGCCGCGGGCGCGTAAAAGCACAATACCTGCAAGTAACATACGCATAATAACATTCCCCATACGCATACTATCACTTGTGACCATAGAGATGCCACAAGGAATAAATGCCGTGTACACGCAATCAGGTCACGGAATAAGCCTTTTGCGCGTGACCCAGAATTTGACCCCGTTGCGTAGTGATTGTTACCACGACACGTGATTCGGGCAAGTTTTCTCGCGCAGAAACATTGTGTCAATGCATTATCGCATACGTACTGTCCACTTGCCGTGATCGAACGCGATTCATACGATTCTTTTCAATTTACAACGATAAAATTCCACGCAGATTTGTTCACTCTAGTACTGGTTATTGTTATAATCAATACATTAACCTTAATACTCATTTTGTGTGATTTAGTGCTTTAGAATGCCTGCGAATAAGCACTGTTCTTACGGAACATGCAACAGCAACTCGCGGAACAATCGATTATCTTGAAACGACTTGTACGCTCGAAGTTTTCGCCGGTCATAGTCCGCTCGAAAACAAATCAAATAATTGAAGACATCGTATAGTCCAAAATCTGGTATATTAAATGGGTCGGAAAATGTGCAGCCAGCGTCTTTCAATCTTTTGTCAAGGGTATCCTTCAAGTTCAAGTTGGGGCTGAAAAGATTCGGGTCGGTTGCCAATTTCTGATTGGCCACGCACCGCACAGTTCAACCAGTTCTTTCTTTAGGTAACCTGTTATTGTAACCCCTCTCTCTTGAAGAAATGTCTGCAGTTTCTTCACGTTCCAATCTTTGAAGTTGTTATTCATTAAAGAAACTATAATTCCTAAAGATTTTGAGAACACACATCATGTACTCTAACGATCGAGCGAATTGTTGTGTTTTAGAGTGGTAACAATCTCTATCGTGCGCTGTTTCACCAAGCGGTAGTTCCAGATACCAGACAGGGAAACTACCACTGGCCGTGCGTTGCTATGTAGCGGCTTGCCCCGAATCACGTGTCTAGCAACAGTGGTACTGATATGCATAGTCATAATCCGCCTGGCACACGACCGGCGCACACTGCATTTTAGATTGAGCGAAGACTGGGTACAAGGATATATGCAAATCAACACGCAAATGGCTTATTTGCTGAAGGCTGTTCCTCTAATGAGCTGTACACCACCGTTGGCATTTTTGAATAATTGGCAAAAACACGTCCATTTACCTAAAAACTGTCTTGGACACCTTACTAAACAAAAACCATAACATTTGCAAACACCAAAAAGAAAAACAACTATACTGTCTTGTGCTGCCTTTTTTCAAGACAAGTGGAATGACTGTATCAATTTCCAAGGCTGGTCGACCAACCATCGTAAGAAAAACCTGAGCTTCATGAAATCGAATGCTGGTTGCTGCGCATATCTGTATTAAAAGTACGCGCACAATGAGGTATCATCGGTGATGCTTTACAATCGGTGATGCTCCCTCCCCCCCCCCCCCCAAAAAAAAAAAACCCCGCTTTTTTTTCACTTGTCAGTTATAATAGAAGGACTATGTGTAGGTTGTCTATCATAGGAGAGGTTTAGCGATCTCAAGAGCCCCTTGAACAGCCTTGGAGACATACAAGTTGAAAGGCAGCATGTACAATATTGTGCGTTATAAGAGGAACCAGAGACCTTATAAACTACCAAAATAACCACAAATCTAATTAAAATAATATTGAAGGTATCATTAAGAGGACTGTAATCAAATAACTCATTTTTAAAAGAGACAGGATACGTCACACAAAACCTTTTAACTGTGTTATGATCGATCTTGTCGCTGTCAAATACAAGTCAAATACAAGAGAGTTAAAAATAGGCAAATAATCTATAATTTAATAATATTTAATTACGATGAAATTAAACGGATATTAATAAAATCGACTTGTATTCCACAGAGAACCCTACACGGATAGGCCTACTGAAGCATTATTATTTGATTCGATTGCTAGAGTTCTAACTTACGATATTTTTCTGAAACTCCACAAATTAAATAAAAAACTTGAATTGAACACCACATGGATACTATAATTTAATAAACTTGGTTTGACAGAGTCAAGATCGATCAAAACACTGTTGGTCTTTTTGTGGTGGTGGGTATGAGAGTTTTTTAATTTATCTTGGAAGCTACTCTAGAAACGCCCACAATCCCTGCAAATCACTGCAAATGTAATAAGAGAGAGGGGGTTGAATGCAACAATAAACGGTTTCATAAATAATAAACTTGTATTTGACAGCGACAAGATCAATCATAACACAGTTAAAAGTTTTTGTGTGGTCAATATCGTCCCGTTTTGAATTAAAATTGGCGGCGTTAAAATCTGGCTGACACAAACCCCCTGAAGATGGCCTGCAAAATACAGTCAAATTAATCCAGAGGAATATATTTGTTTTGGTGTTTCGTTGTTGATTTGTTAATGAGAGACAGGATGTTAGAAAAGCCCCATAAGAGCTCAATGCGCCAACAAAAGATAGCGCTTTTTGCAACGACTTCTATTGGAGGGTATAACATATATACAAGTACAATTCCAATGGTTTCACACACGCCGTTCCATCGTTTATGTGATACACGGACACTAGGGAATTTGACAGTCTGTTCGCGAACTCCCTTAATAACGTTTTTCTTCTGAATGATAGAGGCGGCCTCAATCATCATCTCCAAAACCATTGCAGTCGGGCAAGATGGCGTCGATTGTGACTGTCTTGCCATTGAGGGGGTACTTGTACACGAAGCACATACTACAATATGATTACCACTTACAATGGGCTAAGGTTGAACTCCTTAACTTCTTCGGAAAATTAGTTCTGTGTGTGCTGTATATAATAAATTGTTATTACAGAATACAGCGCCCTACTAGACTACGTCCGGAAAAACAAAAAAACGTGCGCACAGGTTTAAAAGCACCATATAAAAATGTGATCAAAATGAGAAACAAGTATTGCAGACTATGAGAAGTGTTACAGCAGACAGCAAGACCTAAATTTACTTCTTCTGCCTCAGTTAACTGCTGTCCTCGGCATTTTTTTATTTATTTTTTAATATGAAAGGACTTGGTAAGCAAGTGACAAAAAATGAAATATTTTTGTTTTTTATTGCCCGTTGCCACAGTATCAGGCCATTTTGTGTTTTGTGCACTTTTGGCAAGTTTTGGGGCCGCAAAAACATTTTTTTAGCTTATTTAAAAAAAATCACCCAGCCAAAATACAAAATATTATCCCAAAATTAACTATATCATTACAAAGTATCATCCTTGGCCTTACTTGAGAAAACAAATTAAATGTTTTAAATGTCACCCTTATGCTATTTTTAGAACATGCATTAAAGCATGTTTTCAGAACTTGCCAGGGGTCTCAGAATATTTTTCGATTTGATTAGAGCCAACATTGGAGTTTCCATATCTAGTGAGAAACGTTTGGGGGATTGTATCTTCGAAATTTCATCTTTTTCTTCAGTTTGAAGTAATAATACACACAAACAATAATATTGTTATGATTCTGGCGCCTTTTTCAAATCATAAGAGTGAGTTGTAGGCCTGTGAATTACTCCTACTGAATAAGCAGCATTTTTGACGGCGAAAATCTAGACTAACCCCCTCCACAACATTTCTTACATACCATTTTCTGATAAAATGTTATTAGTGGCATATAAAAAGAGGAAACAATACTTGTTTTGAACTAAAACATTCGTTTTACAGAACCCAACTAAAGCATTATTTCTAAAGAACCCAACAGCCCCTTTAAGCATGCCACCCCTCAAAAACATGCTTCAATGCATGTTCTAAAAATAGCATAAGGGTGACATTTAAAGCATTTAATGTGTCTCAAGTAAGGGCAAGGATGATACTTTGTAATGATATAGTTGATTTTGAGATAAAAGTTTGTAATTTGGCTGGGCCAAAAATGCCCAAAACACAAAATGGCCTGTTACCATGGCAACGGGCAATAGAACAGCAAATTATTTTAATTTTGGTTACTTGCTTACCAAGTCCTTTCATATTAAGAAATAAAAACAAAATGCCGAGGACACTTATATGAAATATTTACGTCGACCCACTCTTAAGCATTCCGTTGTATTTGCTGGGCGGGCATCTTGCGAAATAATTCAGTACTCGTAAAAGGGTTTAGTCGCCTGTTGTTCTCAGTGGAATAAAAACAGCAAAGAATTATTTTAAAGTCTAAACTGCGGCATTTCTTCACTTCTCTTAAAAAGCTTAATGCAGGCTGGTAGTGGCATTTTACGACAATAAATCCTGGGACGGCAGACCCAGATGCAAATTGCTCTTATAGGATTATAGATATTTGTGGTGGTCATTGTGTTTGCGAAATGTAGAGAGTTCTCAGGAAGTTTAGTTTTTTAGGGGGGTGGGGGTGAGTCCCTCGGTCTCTTTGAGATAGCCCCGTTTGCTATTTCCCAGGTGTGCAACATCGCTACAAATGTTTCCTGTATCGTGCTTTTACTAGCCATGATCCCTGGCCACATGTCATTTACGCATCGTAAACAAGAGGATCAAAGTCTGGTCTGAGTCTTAAGTCGAAATTGAGAAGGTTTTATTATAAACTCAGTGCGAATTTGCATATGAAGCACGATATGTGGCAGAGAACCCCCCCCCCCCCCCCTCTTTTGTGTTGACCATTGTGTTCCCGGAATCTCAGGAATTACTTTTAGGTTTCAAGGGGGGGATGGGTTAGGTTACAATAGAGTTGAGTGCGTATAAAGTATAGGGATAAGAGGGGGTACCCCTCTGCCACATATCGTGCTGGGTATATGAATTTGTATGTACATGGCTCCTTATGGGGAAACTTTTATTTAATAATGATGAGAACATTACCGGGGAATGGGCAAAATCTACTTCTCTACCGTTGTTGACATTACAAATGTTAACGAAAAATTTAAACAAAGGGAGTACACTCTTAATATTACCAATCAACTTGCAAAAATAACAATTTGTATTTGCACACATTTGTTTTTGCTCGTGAGATTTTGCTAGAACTTGTCTATGATCAAAATACAAGCAGTTTGGAGAAAGAAATGAGATGTAGATGGCCGATCATTTTCTTGCAACCTTCTGGGGATATAAAGGGGCAGCAATATATACTGCAAAGCAGCAAATGGAGGTTACGATTTTATTCAAACACCCCCCGTCAGCGACGGGCATCAATGCGCGTTTGGCTGTACGTATACACAATGTTTGCTAGAATATTAGTATTTGCTCCATTTGGTATGAATACAAATGAGTAAATGTTTCAGATTTGCAGTATTTACTCGAAATTTGTCAAGGTTGGTTCGGGGCTACCTTGAAAAAAAAGCAAATACTAATATGAAAAGTAGAAGCTTTCGTACATGTGGTTAGGCAGAAAAAAAGTATGAACAGGGAAGATGGATTGTCTAGGATTAAAATACAGGCAGTTGTACTGAATTTGGGGAAAGAAATGAGACGTAGATGGCCGATAATTTCTTGCAATATTCCTGA
The DNA here is from genome assembly GCA_037893245.1 of Crossaster papposus. Classification (NCBI taxonomy): domain Eukaryota; kingdom Metazoa; phylum Echinodermata; class Asteroidea; order Velatida; family Solasteridae; genus Crossaster; species Crossaster papposus. The sequence goes on along the minus strand of JBAIAA010000225.1, from coordinate 773,808 downwards.
GACAGAAAAGGGCATCATACATGACTGCGAAGCAGCAACTTGAGGTTCCGATTTCGTTTCATTCAAACAGGCCAACAATTGCCTCCACCGGCCAAATCACGATTTACGTGCCCCGAAATTATTTGCCATTAAAGCATTTGTCCGAAAACTGGAGAGTTTGTAAAAAAAACAAAAAAACAAAAAAACAGGAAATGTAGAAGCCATGCACAGGATAATGGGTCGTATGAATAAGAACTAGCAAATGCTATGAAGTACAAGCAAAAAGTAAAAGCATTTACTTCGAAGTAAAAGCATTAAGGAAAAGCAAATGCTCCAATTCGTATGAATAAAATAAAGTTTTGATGTTTAGCATTTACTGGCTGAAATAGCAGTAAATGCTTTTTACTTGCAATTGATTTCACATCCGAATGGTTTATAACAATAGAGTCTCTATTGTGTGTACGATACACACCCACGCACAGACGCTCGTACGCTGACAGGGGTGTTTGAATGAAATCGGAACCTCAAGTTACTGCTTCGCAGTCACGATGCCGTTTTCTGTCTCAGGTATCTCAATCGAGGTATTTCCTTGCCCAAAATCAGTACAACTGCTTGTATTTTAATCCTAGACAATCCATCTTCCATGTTCATAACTTTTCCTGCCTAACCACATATACAAAAGCTCCTATTTTTCATATTAGTATTTGCTTCTCTTTTTTCAAGGTAGCCCCGACCCAACCTTGAAAAATTACGAGTAAATACTGCAAATCTGAAGCATTTACCCATTTTTATTCATACCAAATGGAGCAAATACTAATATTCTAGCAAATGCTGGAAATTAAAAAGTAAATACTTTTAGTCTTTAGCAAATACTTTCCAGTAAAACCTTTTGCTTCATTTTTATTCATACAGATTCCAGTAAATGCTTGAAAATTGATAGTAAAAGCAAATGCTAGTTTGTATGCATACGGCCCACTGCCAATATGTAGCTCTGTAACTACCTTGGAATGTTCAAGCATCTACTAGGAAAACGCTAGTAAATACTTGGTTTTATGCATATCAATTGAAGTATTTACTAGTTTTCAAGTAAAGGGTTGTTGACCAAATGCTAGTAGTAAAAGCTTCGAGTAAAACTTGCTTCTACTACATTAGGTCGTATGAATAAAAACTAGCATTTGCTTTTACATGTACCTGGGGTCAAGCGAGGTCTGCGTGGTGTTAAGCACAGCCCCGCACCCTTTCAGAGGCGGAGTTATACACTTTTCTCCCCCACAGCGTCATTTCGGCCATTACTGACCACTGCAGTGACCAATCGAGTTCGGACTCTAATAGAATGTGGCAGCACAGGTAGACGCACTGTGGCCAAAGGTCAACTCTCTGGACTTTTGGTTCTCCTGTAATGACGTTTTTGGCTTGCAAACTAGATCCCCACAATAACAAAAGGGGGTGGGTCAGGGAGAATGACCACTACCGGACAACCAAATGACCCACACCCACCAAAATTTGATAGGATGCGTCAAAGGCCCACCATAAATCCTCTTCAAAATTCAACCCGATTGGACCAGGGGATTTAGGGCCAGGGAATTAGACGTAGATGGCCGATAATTTCTTGCAATATTTCCTGAGACAGAAAAGGGCATCCTGGGTCGTATGAATACAAACTAGCAAATGCTATGAAGTACAAGCAAAAAGTAAAAGTATTTACTTCGAAGTAAAAGCATTAAGGAAAGGCAAATGCTTCAATTCGTATGAATGAAATAAAGTTTTACTGTTTAGCATTTACTGGCTGAAATAGCATTAAATGCTTTTTACTTGCAATTGATTGCACAGCCGAATGGTTTATAACAATAGGGTCTCTATTGTGTGTACACACGCATATGCTCGTACGCATGCAGGGGTGTTTGAATGAAATCGGAACCTCAAGTTGCTGCTTCGCAGTCATGATGCCCTTTATTGTCTCAGGAATATTGCAAGAAATTATCGGCCATCTACGTCTCATTTCAATCCAGTACAACTGCCTGTAATTTAATCCTAGACAATCCATCTTTCATGTTCATACCTTTTCCTGCCTAACCACATATACGAAAGCACCTATAGTATTTGCTTTGCATTTACTGGCTGAAATAGCAGTAAAACATGGCTCACCCAAGATTAAAAATCAAAATTCATGTGGGTCGATCATGTATGCACAATACACGTCACACCCTAGCCTTCCCATTAGAAAAAAAAAATAATATTTCCACAGCATGTACACAGTGATGCTCAAGTCTAAAATACGATTTTAAAAGGTTATTATCTTTTTAAATTAATACTATTATTTTATTAATTTATTTCAAAAAGATAATATTTTTTTTTCAAAAAAGAAAAGAAAAGAAAATATAGGAGGCGGCCTCAAAAAGGAAGCTGGCTTCTAAATGGCTCAGAATACTCACTAAACAGACCCCGTGCCATGTTTAAGAATTGCTATTGTTTGTTATAAACACATGTTTAACTTCAATGGTCATTTAAACGCGGCTAACTTAAAACAAGCTTTGTAGTACTTGTTTGAAGTTAGACACCAGGTTTAAACAGTGACTTTTATACGCATATAATGGCTTAAACAGCGTTCGTAGTTACAGCCCTACTTCATTTGACGCAATGGTTTAGGTCAGAGAATACACTTGTAAGTGTGGATTCGTAATTTACGAATTCACTCGGCGCGAATTCGTAATTACGAGTGCACACTTTCTCGTGTATTTTCCTATATACAGAATATTTTAGTAATTACAGACCTAACAAAAATACCCAAAATAAATTACATGAAACTAACGTTCACAGAATAATTAAAGACTATACATCTCAATTCTAACGACACTAGGTGTTTTTATTCATCTGAAATCAAACGCAGATCAAATTTGAAAACAGAATACCGAGTAAAGTATGTAAATATAACAGCATTTTATTGTGAGCTGTACACACAAATTTATACTAAGCTGCAATTTTCATATCTGATTTCATCTTTACAAATCGAATGCAGTTCAACTTTGCTCAATTATGAAGAAAATACAGTAAATAAACAATTACGTAAATAATAATATATGTTTATTGCGAACTGTACATGCAAACACAAAATTGCAAAACATACCTATTTTCACATCTGATTTTCCTAAGGGCCAATTTTGTTTTAAAATGCTACGCACTCCAAAACAAAGCCAGTACAAACATGTTGTACACACCATCATCAGATTAATGTCAGCTCAACTTTCATATGCATTGTGATGTGATGTACATGCACCATGCAAGCAAAAACACATTTAGCGAGCAAAAACACATTTAGCGAGCAAAAACACATTTTGTAAACATATATTTTTTACAGCAGCTTTTTCGTAGCGGCGTATACACGAGCAAACTTTCCAAAAGTGTCTATTAATTATACAAATACTGAATGCTTTGAGTGGTGTAGTAAAATTAGCCTCTTGAGGTGATCCATAGAGCATTATGTTTTCCCGAGGAGAAGCCAAGAAAAAATGAGCTGCTCCATAGATCAGCGAGGGCGGCTAGTATTACATCACGAGATAGAGCATTTAATAATTGTTGTATAACACCTCAACCACAGATTATGCTTGGTTTATTTATTTTTTAAATTATCTAAATCTAAATACAGTTAAAAAGAACTTCAATTTCAATACAAAATTGGTGGAAAATTATGTGCTTATTTCTAAACTACTCTTTCATGAATTGTTTGATTTCAACTCTGTAGCGCGCGCTAGCTCTTTGAAACAATACCCCCTACGCGCACATCAGCATACATTTGCACCTAAATACTGCGCCATGGGTATAGTACTTTGGTTGCTACAGGTATAGTATTTGTGTCTGTGCACAGAAATATAGTAAAATATGACTAGCTCTCGGCCAATTAAGGCACAGAATCTATGGGTGAGGTGTTATAATAAAATTATCATTATAAAACTACGTTATAACAATGTAAATAAAATTTGTAAAATAACATTTTTTTCACCTGCAAACAAACCAAACTATCGGCGTATTTTAGTTTAACTGCGACCTAGATGATATCACGCATCTGTAGTTTTTATGTTTTAACGTTAATTTATACAAAGAGGATATATTTACAAGATCACTTTGTGTTGTTTGTTTACAGATAATCTATTGTTATCTTACAGTAATCTCATTACGCAGCAACTGACTAATCAGAACTGAGGAAATGTGTAGTTTATGAAAGTATGTTCATTTCAAAAATGCACTTTCCTGACCATTGCTATTATTCAAACAATTTTATGAATAAATTTAGATTTTTGGCAAACATACATGTAGGTTCATAATCGCATTAGATCCCATTCGTATTCATATATTAAAACCATTCATGGGAAAGCGTGACTTCATCATGGCATGAAAATTGGAATATAAAACCAAATCACAATAATGTTCGTATCGTAGCATTTGTACACTATAATGGAGGGAAATACGGTACCATGTGAAGACGTGAACAAAATTGGGGCGATGAGAGTGAAAAAGGGTAATTTCTATAGATGAATAGGTCTCCATTAGGAATTTCACGAAATAGAATTTAGGATTTTACTCAAATTTATCAAAAAATAGGGTTAGGAATAGATACGGGTTAGTGTTTGAGTTAGGGTATAATATAAAGTTATAAATATTGGGTCGAAATTTAGACTCAGAAAATTAATTGTGGTTGAAATAGTAGAATTTTGAAAAAACGTGCTCATCTTTCTAAATATTTTGTACACGAGAACAAAGAGATGTCTCCACAACAAGAATACAAAAACACGAATGGATGTGTAATAAGTTGGTTTCCACTTCATTCATACAAAATTAATCTGAAGTTACTATGTGGCAAGATAATTATTGTCAGAGAATTATCAGGTTAGGGAATTAGACTAGCTGGCTTCCACCCATTCACAGATGTGTAATCAATTGCAAAGAATATATGCATTAACTCAATTTGATAAAGTGGGTACAGTATTTAAAAATAGTCAGGTTTTCCTACGATGGTCTATCAGCCAACCATCGATAAAAATTGACACAAAAGTTCCACTTTTTTTTCTTGAAAATGACAGCACATCAGCTGCCATGATTTCACAAAATATTTGAGACTATTATTCACTTTGAGAGAAGTAAGGTGTTTCATAATAATTCAGAATGTTCATTTTTTGTATGATTGCAAATAAACCACACAAATTAAACATTGCATACAATGTCAAGGTCAGGCTATTAAATAAACATACCCTTTGTTTAATTGCAACCAACAACAGATGAGATGTACACGTTGCCATTAACATTAAAAAACTTGATCGACTGTAGATCTTTGATGCGGTGTGCATAGGTGATGAAAGGCTTACCATCCACAATAACCTGACAAAAAAACAGAATGCCTCCCAGTTATAATTTGTTTATGGTGATGTGATATGATATTTATACAAGGCATCCATTTTTATTTCCTTGGTTTTTATTTTCGACCGACCCTATTTTAAAAACTTATTTAAAACCCTATTTTAAATTCACACAATCCAACTTAAAAAGCTACTGAAATGATTAGCAGATTTATATGCAAGGTATGGCGAGTATACATGTATAGCAACTAGTGGAATCCCAGAAGATGCGAGGATGTTGCCTCTAATCGTATTAGATGTCTATTGTATACCAGAACATGTACTGGTATGTCATGGCTGGCACTACAACAACGTTCTGAGCTACTTGGTGCATCTCCCCAAAATTGTGTTGATGTTTAAGCAGTGATATCAATTAACTCATGATAAACTCATTACAATTATAAACAAAACTGTAGATAATAAAATACTTTTCATAATTCAATTTAGCCATGTAATCTGGTGGAACTACAAATTATTTTCCTTTAGAGTCAAAGGCAAAAAAAAAGAAAACTTTATTTCCGGTTCCGGGTACTTTATGATACTGGTTTTCACATTATGTCATTTGTATTTGACAGTAAGTTTTCTTAAATGGAAATAGTCTACTTTTCATAACCACCTGACCACCCATTCAAGACTTACATTAACCCTAACCCCCTAGGCCCTTTTTGCTAGCAACCATTCTCGGATTGCCCTACTAAAAGAAAATGCATTAATCCTCAATCCTAAAATTTCTCTAATTTTGTTACTTGTGTTTAAATCAAAGGGTACTCACTGCCTCAATCCTTTAAAATCCTATATCTTTTGCCCAATGAGCAAGTGAGGGTTGAGGGTTAGTGGGGGACGGGGACTGGCTCATATCATGTATATTAGAAGTGAAAGGATGTTGTATGTCATTCAAGATTTGTAACCATTGCCTTTGGGAAAGGGGTGGGTTGGGAAAGGGGTGGGTTGGGAAAGGGGTGGGTTGGGAAAGGGGTGGGTTGGGAAAGGGGTGGGTAAGGAAAGGGGTGGGTAGGTAGGGGAGGGGGTGGGTAGGTAGGAGAGGGGGTGGGTAGGTAGGGGAGGGGGTGGGTAGGTAGGGGAGGGGGTGGGTCAACCCGCAGCGCCAGTCCTGCTTACCAAGAATGGCCCACAAAGAGTGGCCAATGGCCTATAAAAACCCCATTCAGCCTCAATCCTCAAAATTCCTCCAAAAATAATTATAAGGGATTCTGGAAGATTGAGGAGGGCTAGGGTTAACATGTACCCTCTTTTTAGCCCTAACAGTGCTTAATCCATCCATTTCAATACTAGTCCAGGCAAAATAAATAATTTTGTTTTGTTGACCTCAAACAAATTGCAACAAAATGTTTTTGACCACAGTGCACTTCTATAAGGTCCCTAGAATTACATACTAAAAGTCGACAAAAATTCAAGTAGTGGAAATATGACTAATTTGCATAAATCGTTAATCCCTACCGCGTAATATTTATTCCCATATTTGGGTATATATATTTTTTTATTTTTTTTTGAAAAGTTTATTTTGGTGATTCTACTTACATATCCTTACATCAATAACATTTGCTAAATCATATAAGTGACTGAATAATTATGGGAACATAAACATAGTAAATATCAAAAATGACAACTTTGTGACCCTATAAATGTGCGCACATTACACTGTCTCCAGATATCATTAAGTAGTCAGTATTGACGTGCTTCAAATTCACCAAGTTGCTCACTGGCACAGTTATACTATTAAAACCTTATGGAAAATCACATAAACAATGTTAACATTGTGATATTTAGCCCAGCAAACAAAAACTGGGAGAAAATGGAGTGTCCCTAAATTGGGCTAACAAGTAGGTGAAGGGTTGCCTAAGGTGAGAGACTTGAACAAGTTCAAGGAAACCTCCCAAATTAAAGATTGTTGTTGCTTACAATAATCCTATCTACGTTAAAATGTATTTTGGGGATTTCCTTGAACTTGTTCACGTCTGCATGTTAGGCAACCCTTTAACTACTTTTTCGCCCAATTTATGGACACACCATTTTCCTCCAGTTTTTGTTTGCTGGGCTAAATATCACAATGTTATCATTGTTCCTATGATTTTTCATAAGGTTTTAATATGATAACAGTGCCAGTAAGCAACTTGGTGAATTTGAAGCTCACCAATACCGACTACTTGATGATATCTGGAGACAATGTAGTGTGCGCACATTTATAGGGTCACAAAGTTGTCATTTTTGATATTTACTATGTTCCCATAATTATTCAGTCACTTATATGATTTAGCAAATGTTATTGATGTAAGGATATGTAAGTAGAATCACCAAAATAAACTTTTCAAAAAATTAAAAATATATATATATACCCAAATATGGGAATAAATATATTACGCGGCAGGGATTAACGATTTATGCAAATTAGTCCTATTTCCACCACTTGGATTTTTGTCGACTTTTAGTATGTAATTCTAGGGACCTTATAGAAGTGCACTGTGGTGAAAAACAATTTGTTGCAATTTGTTTGAGGTCAAAACCTATTTTTCCTGGACTATACAATTGTTCATAAACCCTAGATTATTGAAGCTATAAAGTCAGGTCCTCATACAACCCTGATCTGAAATGAAGCATTTTACTGTCAAGATTTGATTTTTCTTCACTAAAGTAGGCATAACTCTTAAATGGGTTGTGAGGTCAGATTTTGATAGTTTTCATGTAAGAAAATTGTCTGTCACATACATGTAAAAACTGGTGGGGGCCGTTTGCGCAAGAACTTTTTAACCAGTTCACACTAGGTTTATTTTCAAGACCACTGGCGGGATTATTTTTATCGGAATTTGTTTTGTTATGAAGTAAAATATTACTGTTTTGATAATGCAGCTACAGTACTACAAGATGCCAACACTTAGTTTATTAGCACCGTTAGGGCATTTCTGAGGAACTACACACAGGGCTGAGGACAATTGTACGTGGTAATATATACAAATATTTGCAAGCCCAGCTGTATGAAAAGCACCCTTTCAACAATTTTTAACGAGACTAAGGCCTTGTCCGAAACGGGTGTCTAGAGCTACAGCTACGGCTATTGTCTGCGTCGGCCATTTTGTAGCGCTGTCCGAAATGCCGTCTAGAGCTACAGCTACGGCTACAACGTCACAAAAATCTAGCCGTAAAAGAAGTTGTCTAGCTCAGGCAAAACAAAATGGCGGCAGCATTAACGTTAATTTTTGAGCAAATTTTCGTTTATTTTTCAATGATAGTGCATCGAATTGAAACTATTAGATCGACAAATACGTCAATATCATCAGGTATTTCGACTGGCTGTAAACAAACGTTGCGTAACATCTAGCAGACGATAATTGTTGTAAATTCTTACATCGTAATTTTGCAAACACTAAATCAAGCATCGCTTGGGGGCGCAATAACTAGCCGTAGGCTCTACCGTAGCCACGTCCGAATTCCATTTACCTTTCTTCTTACGTAGACGTAGCTGTAGCTGTAGACGTAGACCGTAGATCTAGACACTCGTTACGGACACGGCCTCAGGAAACCTTTGCAGCGTAATACACGTCCTCCGGGGAACTAAACTGCTGTGCCTGACGGTTTAATGTGTCATCCGTGGATAGTAAAAAAACAATTTTTTCGGGCCTTGCTCGGGACGTGTTTATTCGTTATCCGTTTTGAATCTTGGAAAATAATTGGCGGATATAATACGTCCTTCGGCGCAAACTGGTTAAACGGGTAGTATACGTACTGTACCCAAACTCATCTTTGTGTAAAATCACACATCCTTCAAGATACACGTCTATTTTAGTTGATCAGACTGGTGTCTCGCAGGGTTCGTCTTTCGCACAAAAAATGAGTCGGGATATAGTGCATAAACATTCATGAAAGGTAATATTTTTACATTCCCGCACCGGCCTTCAAATTAAAGTTTTTCTTTTTTTTCTGTTAAGCGACAGGTCCTATACAAAAGCCAATTTGCATAGCCTTATGATACAAGTACTTCTTACCAAACAAAGGTATTTTCGGCCCAAAAAAAGATTTGAGGTAGTTAGGGTTAAACTCACCTTGAATTTGTCAATAAGACACGTGATTTCAATCGTAAAGGGTTGCCCGGCCTTGAAAGGAAACGACGGCCCTCCCCGCTCCTCTGATCCGTACTTGCCGCCGATTCTGGTGTTGCGAACCACCATTTTGGGCCACGTGAAGCGGGGGTTGAAATGCAGAGCTATGTCTCCCGAGTTCAGGTTTCTGTGGCACATCAAGTTGATGTGAAACCTAGAGTGAATATGGAAAAAAAAATTAAAAATAATTAGTTTATAATTATGATGAAACTTTGTGACGTTTGTGATTTCAGATAATCATTTAAACAAGGACACTGAAAAGGGGGTTCTTAAAAAGGCTCTTCGTTTCAAAGATCATTTTAGCAGGGGTTGGGTCAGACTGGGACCCTGGGTGAAACAGACAAAACAAAATCAGGCCAACTCTTTAGCCGACAACATTCGACAAAATGTGTCAAAAGCCCTGTTCGCACTGGACTTATTTTGATAAAACTTACCGAGACGATGGGTACTTTTCCCATTTTAAGTCCAGTGCGGACAGCCTAGGACGATTTCCTCTCAGTTACTTCTCCCGAGTCTAGTGGTCACTTCTACCGGCCAACTGCTGCCTGGGAAAACTTCCCAGGTAACTTTTCCCTAGACGATAAGTCCAGTGCGAACAGCGCGTGTCGGTAAAAGCGGCCCAGGAAAACGTTCATCCGGCCCCCCAGTGAGAGGTCGTGCTACACAAGACACCGCGCATGCGCTCTTTGCATTGTTTACGTGCAGGCACGCTGATGCATGAAAATCGCATGTGATAGAAGAGAGCGTTGAGTAGTTGTTGCAATACCGTACCGACGATGGTGTCAATGATGCGATCGGACAAAAAAAGAGCGCGCACACGCGCGCGAATGGGTACACCGGGGTCAATGCAGAAAGGTCACGCAAAGCGAGTCATTATAATGACAGCTCGGCTACTTCTCCAGCGGTCTTGGTAAAATTTTCCCGTGTCGAAAGTCAAAGTGCGAACAGTGGTAACATTTGACCATTTTTTATTTTACCATCGTCTCGGTAAAACCTTCCCAAAAAAAAGTCCAGTGCGAACACGGCTATAGACAAGATCCTCAGTAATTCACCAGCCAAGTTCGAGGTCATGGTTCAATTTTTAAAGAAGACTATATGCTCCTTGAATAATGATGGTAATTTAATACCTTATAATGTAGACCTGCTAGTACAATATATGCATCAAAAAGAGTGCTGTACAGTCTACCGGCTTAATATCGTTCACTATTAAGAAAGCTGGCGTAGGCCAAATATCTGTAGAATCCTGACGCCACTTCAGCGGTTGTGTACAAAGTCTATAGAGAGTCGAAAACATGCGTTTCCTAACAAAATAGAAAATGTTTCCCAGTCCCAATCCCAGACTCGTGTCTTTTTTGCACATTTTTGCACTGATTGATCTTCATTGAGATGATATAAAGAAAAAATGTGGCGTCAGGTTGCACATTCTTTCCCAAATTATCCACTATAAAATAACTCACCGCGTATCATTGGGTACGCCAATCACAGTGATATTCTTCCCTGGTCCCATGCCTTTGATATCGCAAGTGTAAGGAATCTTCTGTTGACAAAATACCAGTGAAAAATACACTCCTCTATTAATTATTAGAGACTTTATCCAGACAGAGTGCTGAAAACCATGCAAAATGTTATTCAGACAAACTTACATTTTAGCTGATAACATTCTCCAAACATTTCATGAGGCTAAAGAAGATGACCTCATCAGTATGTCAGGAGAGTTTTTTTCAACATTTTGCACCTGAGCTGATATGAGAGCCACATGATTTTTATTTAGTCTTGGATGCAAATAAAGACGTCCTAATCGCGGTATGCAGCGCATAGGCTGCCGATACGGGTGCCCTCTAAGGTATGCCCTTGACCAATGCCATGACCTTCGAATAAGCCATCTGAACTAACTGATATAATCGCTCTTAAAAAAAATCCAAGCAGAATTGTGTCGCATTTGCATGCGCGTGTAACGTTGCACATAATCGCGTGACATAACATGCGTAATCGCTGACTCATTGGTCAAGTTTATGTTACGTTACATGTACGTCACAGAATTTTACGAGCGATTATGTAAGTTAGCCAAGACATCCTAATCTAAGGTCATGGTGTGGTGTACATTGTACGTTAGAGGGCGCCCGCATCGGCAGCCTACGCGCGCTGCATAATATGATTAGAACGTCTTGCAACCAAGTTTAGGTTTCATTTTGAAGACTAAGACTTGTGCATACAGTGTCCATCTGTGTCAAGACTGATGCCTTCATGGTCTGATACACCACATTGTATATGGTTCTGTTGACACGGTTCACCGCCTCAGTAAAAGGTGTGTTGGACTACATGTAGCTGGTTGTTTCATGTGCCAGGCTTGCATGTTTTCAATAAGTGTTGAGACTCTCATACACAGTAGGCCTATAGTCCCAACTGTTCAGACTAGTTCTTATGATACAAATTTGTATAACCTCCAATAAAACTAACTTTATAGGCCTACATAATTTATTTTATTGCAATACATTTATGTAGACTAAATGCATAATAAAAAGAGAAAAAGCAAATTTGAAACAATGTGGTAACTGGAGATTGCGGGGTGTATATAATTTATTGCCTTTTAATATTCAACAACAACCTACAGGTACATCGATCACTTTTTCTTCCGTCATTGATGTCCCAACCTCCAGTGCAGGTGTCATCTTAATCTGCTGAAAAGAACATTAACATTATTTTAGACATACTGTATTCATAAAAGTTAATACCCCCCCCCCTCTTTAAAAAACACCCCATACACATACAAATGTAATGCGAGATATTTTTACCAATAATAACAAAAAATATCATTAGAAGTTGTCTGATTTTCTATTTTACAAGCTTCTCAAATTTTTGTTCATTGATATTGGGAGTAAAGCTAATCTGAAAACCTGGTTACGACTTACCAATGAAAAAGTTGAAGGAAAACTGTAGTTTTGAACATCTTGTTCAGGACCCAAGGTACAGGGACTGGACAAACTTGCCATATGCATAAGCTCAACTATGTTGTGGTTCACATAGGCATCACCTTTAAAGGGACAATAGACCATTTGCCAGTTGTGCATTTTCTTTTCGTTTGAAGAAGCAAAAGTGCTTAATGAAATGCATATTTCGATTAAACAATATTCTAAGAAAGATTTTGATTTCAAATAGAAATTTGCTGAGTCACAATTTAAATTGCGATACAATCTGCATTCCGGTCAGCCACGCGTTCTCATACTCAGTCAGATCGCTCACGCACGCGTGTGTCATAGCGCCTGCCTGCGCGTGTGTCATAGCGGCTGTGTCATAGCGCCTGCCTGCGCGTGCGTCATAGCGCCTGCCTGCACGTGCGTCATAGCGCCTGCCTGCGCGTGCGTCATAGCGCCTGCCTGCGCGTGCGTCATAGCGCCTGCCTGCGCGTGCATCATAGCGCCTGCCTGCGCGTTTCTCAGAGCACAAGCCTGCACGTGCGTCAGAGCGCAAGCGTGCGTCAGAGCGCAAGCCTGCGCGTTTGTCAGAGCGCAAGCCTGCGCGTTTGTCAGAGCGCAAGCCTGCGCGTGCGTCAGAGCGCAAGCCTGCGCGTGCGTCAGAGCGTCAGCCTGCACGTGCGTCATAGCGCCCGCCTGCGCGTGCGTCATAGCGCCCGCCTGCGCGTGCGTCATAGTGCAAGCCTGCGCGTGCGTCAGAGCGCCAGCCTGCGCGTGCGTCAGAGCGCAAGCCTGCGCGTGCGTCAGAGCGCAAGCCTGCGCGTGCGTCAGAGCGCCAGCCTGCGCGTGCGTCAGAGCGCAAGCCTGTGCGTGCATCAGAGCGCAAGCCTGCGAGTGCATCAGCGCAAGCCTGCGCGTGCGTCAGAGCGCCAGCCTGCGCGTGCGTCATAGCGCCCGCCTGCGCGTGCATCAGCGCAAGCCTGCGCGTGCGTCAGAGCGCCAGCCTGCGCGTGCGTCAGAGCGCCAGCCTGCGCGTGCGTCAGAGCGCAAGCCTGCGCGTGCGTCAGAGCACAAGCCTGCGCGTGCGTCATAGAGCAAGCCTGCGCGTGCGTCATAGAGCAAGGCTGCGCGTGCGTCAGAGCGCAAGCCTGCGCTTGCGTCATAGCGCCCGATGCGCGTGCGTCAGAGCACAAGCCTGCGTGTATGTCATTTGCAAAAATTTCCAAAAGTGCGTCTCTGAGACACATCTTTGGAATTAATGACATTCTTTTGTTATTTTCTTCACAATAACAATGACAGCATGCCAGAAGAAATAATTTCACAGGGAGTTTAGATTCATATATTAAGCTTTTCAATAGTATTTTGCTTGGCTACAAGTACTTCTTTTTGGATAGTTGCAAAAGGTACATATATTTCACCTTTGAAGTCGTGGAGATCACCCTTGCACTCCCAACAGAAGTAGGAACTGCACTGCTTGCAGTGGGTAGCGGCTGGGAACTTGCAATGAGAACAGGTAAGCTGGGAGGAGGAGCTCATGGAACTGGAAGGAGCTGAAGACTGCTCCTGATGTCCTGGATAGGGGTATCTCACAGCAGTGAGAGGATGCTGCCGCTGCGACAGGTCTTGGTGATAGGTTTGCTGGTTTTGGCGACTGAGAGGCCAACTCAGAGGCTCTTGGGGCACTTCGTCATCTTGGTGTCGCTGGGGATGATCCTCCGAGACCTGTCGTCTGGTGCCCTGTTTCTCCCGCAGCTCCTCCCACCGGTCAGATTGCTGCTGCTGCCAGTCCGGTGTTAGTGCGAAGTCAGACAGTGCCTGCTGCTGGTCTAGCTTGAGTTGGAGATGTTGCTGCTTCTGTTGCAGCTGCTGCAGTCGTTGCTGCCGTTCTCTGTCAACCTTTGGCTGATCTTCCTGACCACATGAGGTTGGAGCTGAAGACGCAGTCTTTACAAACTCCTCAGAGTGGAATTCTTCTCGGGCAGTGGTGGTTGATTCTCCATGGGAGTGGATCTGCTGGCACTCAAGGCAATAATCGTCACCACACTCAACACAGTGGATGACACCAGGGTAGGGACACTTCTTACATTTGGTTATTCCTGCTGGATCCAGAGAGGAATTGTTTTCGTTGGACGATGTTGTTTGAATAAAATCGCTTGGAGTTGGTTGTTGCTGTTGCTGATTTTGATTCTCCTGTGGCTTCTGCTGCTGCTGCTGTTTTACTTGTTGCTGGTGTTGGAGATTTTCTAGCTCCTCAGTCTCTCTTCTACTTTGTTCGATTTGCTCCAGCACCTGTCGCTGTTGGAGCTCTTCCTCTGCCCGTTGTTTTTCCTTCTCCGCGGCACAGAATTTTTCTATGATCCCGGCAAGGTGGAAATTGCGCGGCAGTTTCTGCACGCAGGAGTCCCTTGACCCGACCATCTGGATCTCCTCGCGACACAGCGGGCACTCAACCTGTTGTTTGTTTGCTTCGCCACGCCGCGGCCGTACAGCGCCGCGTATGCACCCACGGCAAAAGCTGTGCTGACACGGCAAAGCGATGGGATCTTCGAAATAGTCAATGCATAATGGGCACTGGAGCTCTTCTCCCAGTTGTTGTAGACGTCCCGATAGAGGGTCTTTGGGGGAAGTAGGGGACAATAGAGGTGCGGAAGGCTGTTCCGACATTTTCAAATGTGTCACATTTTTTATGACAAACACAATCTTTTGATTTTGAGTTTTAATTTTGCGACGTGCAGTATACGCATACGTACCTACCTAGCCGCGTTCTACTTCTATTCAAGGCTGTATTCACCGACCACACACCTGGCAGCCTGGCCCTGGGTCACCGACGACAACACACCGTCACCGACAGGCGACAACACATCCAAAACGTATTCTATATTGACAAAAAAGGTATAGCACTGTAATACACACAATACAAAAGAGTGTCATTGTGCTTGAGGTTACATTTCTTTTGTAAAAATAATTTTTTCACGCGAAAAAAATCTCTCTATTCTGAGTAATAGTAATAACAGTAACACTAACAATCAGCACGGTCGGGATCGGTGGCCGCCATCTTGCCTTACTATGGTGGCCCTGAAGGGACATCAAAGACGCGAATTTCATTTACGACATCACATACTATTTTACGACATCACATAATTTTTTTTACGACATCACATATTTTTTTTACGACATCACATTTTTTTTACGACATCACACTTTTGTTTACGACATCACATATGTTTTGTTTACGACATCACATATGTTTTTTAACGACATCACATATTTGTTTACGACATCACAATTTTCTATTTACGACATCACATATTAAATTCACGACATCACAAACTTTAATGTTCGACATCACATACTTATTTACGACATCACATATTGCATTTACGACATCACACAATTTTTCACGACTTTTTATTCACGACATGCATGCAAGTCGTGAATTTTTTGGTCGCGAATTTTTTACTACATGTAGTAGCTTAGGGCGTCACAGCTGACCCTGCGCGCGCGCGCGCTTGATGTTTGCTTGCGCTGGTAAATTGCATTCCTTTCCTCTTCTGAGAGTGTAAGCACAACCGCGGTGAGATATGGAGGCTCGTAGTGACGACCCACGTTCAAAAGTGAAGTTAGTTTTGTTTTGTTTTGAATGGTTGGCTACAAATTAAATAACATCGTTATCTCTTCATTAAATCTTGTCAGTGTACCATTTATTCCCAATTATGCAATTTATCAGCGCAAGCAAACATCGAGCCCTGCAGGGTCAGCTGCGACGCCCTAAGCTACTAAACAAAAATTCGCGACAAAAAAAATCACGACTTGTATGCATCGCGTGCGTGGTCTCCGTTCCGGTCGCTTGGGATCGCAGCCACGAAGGCCTTGACAAAAGGCTATATACGGTACGGTCTTTGATTAAGTTAGGCCGTGTCCGAAACGCGCGTCTAGAGCTAGCTACAGCTACGGCTATTGTCTGCGTCGGCAATTTGTAGCCTATAGCGCTGTCTGAAATGCCGTCTAGAGCTACAGCTACGGCTACAACGTCACAAAAATCTAGCCGTAATTTCCCGTAAAAGAAGTTGTCTAGCTCAGGCAAAACAAAATGGCGGCAGCACTAACGTTAATTTTGGAGCAAATTTTCGTAAATTTTAATGATTTTGTAGTACACGCGGTCCATTGAGTAGAAGTAGGAAGTAGAGTAGAGAAAGATCTTCACGAAGATTTTGCGAACATCACGCACGTCGTAGGTCGCGCGCATTGTGACGAAGCTTTTAAGACATTTTCGAGGCCAAATCACGAGTAAATCACAACCCGGGATGCTGGAAACGTTCGCAAGAACTTTTTTGAAAATTCCTGCCGAACTAAAAACGACTCCCGCGAACAATTGACGACGCTTCTGAACCCCGGCCGCCCATGTTTGACGAATTGTTGGCACCAACAATACGAATGTTGTACTTTGCAATTTTTTCGGCATTCGCATCCTTTGCAAATTGTTCGCGGGCCCCGTGAAAACCCACTGCCCGTGGGTTTTCAAGAATGCCGAAAAAATTGCAAAGTCCAACATTCGTATTATAGGTTCCAAACGTTCGCCAAACATGCGCGGGGTTCAGACGCGTCGTCAATTGTTCGCGGGAGTCGTTTTTAGTTTGGTGGGAATTTCAAGTTTGAAATTTCTTGCGAACGTTTACAGCATCCCGGGTCGCGGTTTGCTCGTGATTTGCCCTCGAAAATGTCTTAACAGCTTCGTCATGATACTGCCCACGACGGCGACCTACTCACGACGTGCCTGATGTTCGCAAAATTTTCGTGAAGATCTTTCTCTACTCTGAAATTTCTACTCACTACTCAATGGACCACGTGTACAAAAACTAAAATCAATACTCCATAGACCCGTGTACAAACTAAAAAGCTACTTTTTCGAGACTAATTAAATTTCTACTCACTATTCCATAGACCCGTGTACAAAAAATCACAAAACTCTTACACGAGAATAAAATCACCACTCCATAGCCCCGTGTACACACTAAAAAGTTACTTTCTCGAGGGAAAATGAAATTTCTACTCACTACTCCATACTAGACCCGTACACAAAAAATCACGTCTCCTTTTTGCACCCTTAAATACACCATGTAAGCTTATAATTCTGTACCCGTTCTGAACGAAATTAATAACAATCTACGAAAATATATTAAGAACAAGATAGCTATGCTCTGTATAACTTATCATGAAATAAACCAATCGTTCTGCTTTTTCCGTTAAACGATGCGGACATCCATAAATAACACACTGACCGTATCGGAGGACTGAGGATTAAAAACCAGAGATAAAACTATACAAGCAAATGACTCTGGAAAACCTTAAGTTCATTTCTGCCAATTTTCGGTATCTTGTGTTTTATCCTTAGGATTATTAACTAGCATTAATACATAGGCCTAACTCCTACACGGGAAAGAAATCACTACTCCATCCATATAGTCCAGGGAAAATACTTAATTTTGTTTTGTTGACCTCACACAAATTGCAATAGAATATTTTTCACCACAGTGCACTTCTATAAGGTCCCTAGAATGACATACTAAAAAATCCAACTGGTGGAAATATGACTAATTTGTATAAATCGTTAATCCCTGCCGCGTAATATATTTATTCCTATATTTGGGTATATTATTATTATTAATTTTTTTGAAAAGATTATTTTGGTGATTCTACTTACACATCCTTACTTCAATAACATTTTCTAAAGCTTGTAAGTGACTAAATAATTATGAAAATATATAGTAATGGTCCAAAATGACTACAACTATACCCTATAATTTGCACGCATTTACCTTGTCTTAGCTTCAGGTATCATCAAGTAGTCAGTATTGACGAGCTTCAAATTCACCAAGTTGCTTACTGGCACAGTTATCGTATTAAAACATTATTGAAAATCATACGAACAATGATAACATTGTGATATTTAGCCCAGCAAACAAAAACTGGGGGGAAATGGTGTGTCCATAAATTGGGCTAAAAGATAGGTGAAGGGTTGCCTATAAGGTGAGAGACTTGAACTAGTTCAAGGAAACCCCCTCCCCCCCCCTAAAAAAAATAAAAAAAAAAAAAAAAATGTTTTGTTATTTACAATAATCACATCTACGTTAAAATGTATTTTGGGGATTTTCTTGAACTTGTTCAAGTCTCCCATGTTAGGCAACCCTTTAACTACTTTTCCGCCCAATTTATTGACACACCATTTTCTCCAGTTTTGGTTTGCTGGGCTAAATATCACAATGTTATCATTGTTCATATGATTTTCCATAAGGTTTTAATATGATAACTGTGCCAGTAAGCAACTTGGTAAATTTGAAGCTCACCAATACTGACTACTTGATGATATCTGAAGACAAGGTAAATGCGTGTAAACTATAGGGCATAATTGTAGTCATTTTGGACTATTACTATATATTTTCATAATTATTCAGTCACTTACAAGCTTTGAAAAATGTTATTGAAGTAAGGATGTGTAAGTAGAATCACCAAAACAAACTTTTTAAAATACATATTATAATGAAATTTGTGCAAATTAGTCATATTTCCACTACTTGGATTTTTTGAGATTTTTAGTATGTCATTCTAGGGACCTTATAGAAGTGCACTGTGGTGAAAAATATTCTATTGCAATTTGTGTGAGGTCAAAAATTATTTTCCCTGGACTAATAGACGTAGACCCATGTAGAAACTATAATCTTACTTTTTCGAGACGAAATTAAATTCCTACTCTCTACTCCATAGACCCGTGCACAATAAATCACTACACAACTCCTACACGGAAATAAACCCGTATAGAACTAAAATGTTACTTTTTCGAGACGAAATGAAACTCCTACACGCAATTCCATAGACCCGTGTACAAAAATCACAAAACTCTTACACGAGAATAAAATCACTACTCCATATAACCGTGTACAAACTAAAAAGTAACTTTTTCGAGGGAAAATGAAATCCCTACTCACTACTCCATAGACGGACCCGGACCCGTGTACGAAAAATCACTACGCAACTCTTATACGGTAATAAAATCACTATACTCCGTACAAACAAAAACATTACTTTTTCGAGACGAAATGGAATTCCTACTCACTGCTCCATAGACCTGTGTACCAAAAATCACTACACAACTCTTACACCATAGACCCGTTTACAAAACGGAAATTTTTTTTTTTCGAGACGAAACAAAATTCCTTCTCACTGCACTACTCTGTGTAAAAAAAAACCCCACAAAACTCTTACGCTGGAAAAAAAGTTTCTTTTTCGAGGGGATAATGAAATTCCTATTCACTACTCCATGGACCTGTGTACAGAAAATCAACAAACAACTTCTACACAGGAGTGAGTAGGAATTTAATTTAGTCTCAAAAAGTAACTTTTAAGTTTGTACACGGATCTACGAAGTACATGTAGTGATTTTTTTCAGTGTAAGAGTTGTGTAGTGATTTTGTGTACACATGTCCAGTACACTCTTAAAACTCCGGGGTTACAAATCCCGTGGTCATTATTTTTTGACAACTTTCGTGGTCGAAATAACCCCGAACTGTTCAACTTCTGTTTTAATAACTACGTTTATTGGGGTCATTTTGACCACGAAAATTGTGGTGAAATTAATTACGCATTCTGATTGGTTGAGGTTTGTCATGCTATCACGTCATTGTGTACTAATACACGGTTCGGCGAAGCGCCGATCATGACTTTATTAAATAAGAATGCTTTTAAAAGTAAATTCAGTTAAAAGTTAAGTTAAAATGTAGTTTAAAAATAAAATGAGTGTTTTTGTGAGAAAGAAATGTTACTTCACATTTTACAAGCAAACTTATGGTAGACCTACATAATTGTTCGCGGATGTACATGTACATGTACGCAGCGTGACATGTCGGCCACCGCGCGAATTTTGACACGAAGCGGCCGCCATTGGAACTTTGTTGACAACGCGGCGTTAAAACAAAGGAGAAATTGCTTGAATACTGGGTTTTCAATACTATATTGAAAAGTTTGAAGGTAGGATGTGGTGAAAGCAGTGAAGACAGTCTGTGTAGGTCTAGGTTAACTTTGGGAAGTTCGTGCGTACCGAAGTTACGCTGCATTTTTGCACTCATTTTTACGTTAGCCGGCGACGCTGTGTTGGTATGCGAACGTAGCGTACACTGGCGATTCCATTGCGGTACATGACTTGTGTTTCACTATTCGGCCGGCCGCCGCTCCCGATACGCGTGCATGGTACGACCGGTCGGTGTAGCGCGAATCCAGTTGAAATATGCCAGAGTAGCCAGACTGGGGCGCCGGTTGCGGTACTAAATTTAGAAGGCTGCGTGTGGTTACAAATTACAGTACCAAATGATAAACTGGCTACTCGTAATCGTATACAGAGACTGTCTTCATGTGTTTATATCGCATCCTACCTATACTACCTTTTCAAATTTAGTTTAATACCACAGCATTCCAGTAAATTCTCCATAGATTTCTAAACATATTCATATAACGTGGACAAATTGGTGACCACGAAAATGGGGTTATTCCGAAATGACAACGGGAAGGGGTTAATTTGACCACGGGATTTGGGTTATATTTTAACCACGATTGTTGTCAAAATCTGACAACAATACGTGGTTGTTTTTGTTGACCACGTCGCACGGGGTCATTTTGACCACGTACGTCGTCTGTGCATATCTGACGACGGGAACGTGGTTAAAGATGACCACGACGTGGTTACTTTTTAACCACGTATTTTTAAGAGTGTAGTGAGTAGAGATTTCATTTTTCCTTGAAAAGGTAACTTTTCGAGGGAAAATGAAACCCTACTCACTACTCCATACATAAACAAAATCACTACACAACTCTTACACGGGAATAAAATCACTACTCCATAGGCTGTGTACAAATTAAAAAGTTACTTTTTCGAGGGGATAATGAAATTCCTATTCACTACTCCATGGACGTACCTGTGTACAGAAAATCAACAAACAACTCCTACACGGGAATAAAATAATTACTCCATAAAACCATGTACAAACTTAAAAGTTACTTTTTTTGAGGGAAAATTAAATCTCTACTCACTACTCCATAGACCCGTGTACAAAAAATCTCAATACAACTGCTACACAGGAAAATCACTGCTCCATAGACTGTGTACACATTAAAAAGTTACTGTTTCGAGGGGAAATGAAATTTCTACTCCCTACTCCATAGATCCGTGCACAATAAATCCCTACACAACTCCTACACGGGAATACAATCACTGCTCCGGCATAGACCAGTGTAAAAACTAAAATATTCCTTTTTGGAGACGAAATGAAATTACTACTCACTATACTCATAGACCCGTGTACAGAAAATCACTAACAAATTCTTACACGGGAATAAAATCACTACTCCATAGACCCGTGTACAAACTAAAACATTACTTTTTTTCGGGACGAAATGAAATTCTACTCACTACTCCATAGACCCGTGCACAATAAATCACTACACATCTTCTACACGGAAATAAAATCACTACTCCATAGACCCGTGTAAAAACGAAATAAAAAAAATACTCCAAAGACCCGTGTACAACAAATCACTATACACAACTCCTACACGGGAATAAAATTACCCGAAACAATGAACCCTTACAAATGCGTCCCAAAATAGTAAAATTATCATTGACCATGACGTTTTGGCAAACTTTATAGTTAGGAATGTAAGCAATGTACCATTAAATTAGCTGAACGGTTCCTCTAAACACGAGGTATAAACAACAATTGTAATTTTGAATTTATGAATGGGAATAGAAATGTGGTTGATCGGTATTATAATGTTTAAAACCGGCTCATGGGCCAGAACATTGCTTATGCTCTCGCCTGCAGCTCAAACGTTATTAAATGACCCATAAGCCGATTTTACCGGTTAAACTAAAACAGATAAAGAAAAGAACAAGTTGTTGGAAACAACAATGTGGTAAAAAAAAGGGAGAACAAATTGATTTCCAAATAATAAAAAAACAAACATAAAAGGCATTGCATTCTATCAATGCATTGCAAATAAAGCAAAATAATTCTGAACAAAAGGAGTAGTAGGCCTATATTTCATAAACGAACAAATTATTTTAGAAAATAAAATAGGAAGGAAAAGACATATTTTTAAAGCAATGCATTAAAGTAATATGAAAATGGGAAAAAATTGATAATTTAAAAAAAGAAAAAAGAAAAAGGATCGGGTCCCGCTGTATCGTTCGGGCTGCATGCCGCTACCTATTCACGAGCGCAATCCCACTACTGCTCCACATGGGGACTTTTGCCTGCTGCGTTTCCGCCCTGGGCCGATTCGTCCCTCCTTAGACGACCTGGATATCACGACCTCCGCCGGGATAACCATATCGATGCCGAGCTTAGCGCGGACGCCCGATCGCCATAGGGCAACGACATACAGGACTCCCGAGCTCAAGCGATCCACCAACCCCGGCTTCCAAAGCAGCTGGATTACAGGCGCACGCCACAACGCCCAGCCATCAGGTTTGGTGATTTATAAAACTATGAAGCTGAAATTAAGGCGCCCTCTTGTGGTAGACTAGTCCATAATTGACAAGGGGGTTTCTATTTTTGATCTTAGACTATATCTGACTCTTCAGAAAGATTTTCAACAAAGTTTGAAATTAAAATTACAAGAACTAAAACAACCAATACATTTACTGTGTTATTTAACAACAACACATCAATACATGACAGATATAAGTATTTTTAATTCTGAATAATTTACAGCTACACCCAAACTTGTTGACCATTCTCATAATTACGCATGCGCAATTACGCAATAATTTGCAATTTTGAAGTGTAGTACCTTACCTCCTCCTTGTGTTAATTCGACAGTCAACTTATAATTGATTAATAGTCACAGACTATGAAAACATTCTTTCTAAGATATCGCTCAAGTTGCTACGCGCTATAGACGCTGGATGCGATAAAACATTGCATTGTATCAAATATCATTAAATCAGTGTCCCGTTCTATTCAAATGGCTGCCTACGATATAAAAGATGGCGAATACACTGCGACGATTTATAACATGGTTAGTTGAATTTTAACGTAAGATACAAACATCTATTCCTATAGCCCAGGCCAGGGCGCGATTTTTTGGGTGTGGGTATTTTGCGGAACTTGCAGAACGTGCAGAACTCTGCGGAACTCTGCAGAACTGTGCAAAACAACACAAATTACACCGAATAAATACAAAATATCGACTTCAAAGGCAGAATAACCTTCAAACCTCACTAATAAGTGCTGAAATTGTTGTGTTTTTTTCTTAAATTCAAGATTTGTAAGCATTTATTACTTCGGTCACGTCAGTGCAGAACTAATACACAGGTATAACTGCGTGTAGAACACATGCTGTAAAGGGATATCCTTTTAAAAATCAAGTGCTCAGGTGTGCCATATGCCGTGCGTATACTGTACGACCGCTTACTGAACTTATTACAATGGCCCAACGCGCACTGTGGGGGGGGGGGGGGGGGGGGGGGGGGGGGGGGGGGGGGCATGCTTACGGCTGCAGAACCAACCTTTTAAATAATCGGAATATCCTAATTTTAACAGGTACAAGTGTCTTATATCCTCAATAACTCCTATAATTATTTTATTGGCAAAATTCAGCCGACGAGGCATGTAAATATCAGAGTTCCGTGTTTTACCAGATCGCATTTTTCAGCTCAATTTGATGCGTGCGTTATAATGACTTGTATAGGGCCGTGTACAACACATTCGAATGGGTCCAACGCTGTAGGGAGGGGGCATGTTTACGGCTGCAGAACCCAACCTTTAAAATAATCGGAATATCCTAATTTTAACAGGGACAAGTGTCTTATATCCTCAATAACTCCTATAATTATTTTATTGGCAAAATTCAGCCGACAAGGCATGTAAATATCAGAGTTCCGCGTTTTACCAGATCGCGTTTTTCAGCTCAATTTGATGCGTGCGTTATAATGACTTGTAATTGTATAGGGCCGTGTACAACACATTCGAATGGGTCCAACGCTGTGGGGAGGGGGCATGTTTACGGCTGCAGAACCAACCTTTAAAATAATCGGAATATCCTAATTTTAACAGGGACAAGTGTCTTATATCCTCAATAACTCCTCTAATTATTTTATCGGCAAAATTCAGTCGACAAGGCATGTAAATATCAGAGTTCCGCGTTTTACCAGGGCAATTCTGATATTTAAATGCCTTGTCGGCTGAATTTGGCAGATAAAATAATTAGAGGAGTTATTGAGGATATAAGACACTTGTACCTGTTAAAATTAGCCGTAAACATGCCCCCTCCCCACAGCGTTCGACCATTCTAATGTGTTGTACACGGCCCTACATTATAACGCACGCATCAAATCGAGCTGAAAAAAATTGCCCTGGTAAACCGCGGAACTCTGATATTTACATGCCTTGTCGGCTGAATTGTGCCGTTAAAATAATCAGAGGAGTTATTGAGGATATAAGACACTTGTTCCTGTTAAAATTAAGATATTGCGATCATGTTAAAGGTTGGTTCTGCAGCCGTAAACATGCCCCCTCCCCAAAGTGCGCGTAGGACCATTCTAATGTGAACTGACTACTGAACATTCAGCCGTACACCCCAATACGCACGGACCAAATCCGCTCCAAAACCGTATTCACACATGGCACTGCTGAGCACTTGATTTGTAAAAGGATATCCCTTTACAGTATGTGTTCTGCACGTAATATAGATTGGGACGACCAGCCGCATCGTTCTGCAACAATTATTTATTTCAAGCGAAAAACATGAATATTTGGCAGTTTCATTTCATTTCATTTATTATTTTGCAGGATTACATAAAAATATGAGGACAATTACAAGAATTGAAATAAAATAATAAAAACAGGACAAAGCAAGGAAGATTACAAAAGAAAACACCCTTATAACAAGAAAAACAACAATAATGCACACCCCTGCAGGATTGCCAAGTAAGCAAACTAAATTAAAATCGAGTGGCTTTCCCAAAGCGCGACTTCTAATTCTATAAAACAATATATAATAAAAAATTTAAACAACAAATGTACATTATCATAAATTATCATATATAAAAATAACCCTATTGCACTAAATTACTCAGAACAACATAAAACAAACAAACACACATCCCCAAAAAGGACAAACAGTCTCAAACAAACAAACAAGCAGACACCGCAAAAAAACTACACGTACACTTCAACAAACAAACACCCCTACACCCCAACAAACAAGCACCAGTGAGGTTTGAACGTTTTTCGGTCTTGTGACCTTAATCGATAATTCGGAGTATTTGTTGTTGTTCTGCAGAGTTCCGCAGAGTTCTGCACGTTCTGCAAGTTCCGCAAAATACCTATTGCCCGATTTTTTTCTTCGTACCACTATAAACGCGTCAATTTGCCCGTTTCATTCGAATGGGGCGATTTGAATGGAGACCAAAGCGCGCGCTTCAATACGAATCGATTTTGATACGGGCGGAACGTATGAAGACCAACGACGTTGACAGCCATAATTCACCAAAATTAATGGATACAGTCCCTAGTTAATTGTATACAGTCCCTAGTTTTTCGTATACACGACTTTTATACCTTTTTCTATTATTATTAACCCAAATTATTGGTTAATAATCTCATCTAGATAGGGACAGGGTCTAAGTTATAGTAAAAGTTATAAAAGTCTCCATTCAAGTCGCCCCATTCCAATGAAACGGGCAAATTGACGCGTTAGTGGTACGGAAAGAAAAAGCGCGGCCAGGGCCAATAAGGTTGTTTCACGTTCTGCGGCCATCTTGGATTCAGCGCAAAAAGGGGTACCCAACTTACCCGGATGATAGCGTGTTTATATGAGTGTTCCCCTCTTCCTACATGTAGTAGGCCTACAGAGGGCGCTCTACTGAGCATGCGCAACTGGAACGTGAAACAAGGTTGTTTCACGTTCCGCGGCCATCTTGGATTCAGCGCAAAAAGG
This sequence comes from Crossaster papposus, assembly GCA_037893245.1. NCBI lineage: Eukaryota > Metazoa > Echinodermata > Asteroidea > Velatida > Solasteridae > Crossaster > Crossaster papposus. The sequence continues at coordinate 747,429 of JBAIAA010000225.1, read as the reverse complement.
GGTACCCAACTTACCCGGATGATAGCGTGTTTATATGGGTGTTCCCCTCTTCCTACATGTAGTAGGCCTACAGAGGGCGCTCTACTGAGCATGCGCAACTGGAACGTGAAACAACCTTATTTCAGAAAACGTGTATAAACTTAAATAAGCACCAAAATTTGCTTAGCATGAAAATTCCTCCTTGAAAAAAACAGGGTTCCAAACCAACATTTCACTATTTTCAGTTGATGTTTATTGTTTGTGACTGGTATTCAGCTGTTTTTTGCTTTGAATGAAAAGCACGTTGTGTTTTGGTCGATAACCTGTACTGAGCAAGACTTTTTTCGTGCTCAGCACATTTTTATTTTTGGTGCTTACACGTTTTATGAAATTGGCCCCTGGTTGTACGACGTTCTTCAAAGTTCATTGCATTACAGACGTTTTCTTAGTTCCGGATCGCAAAAAATATTCAGGCTGTTTTCGGCTAGTCTAATCTTCGAAATTCAAATGAAATAGGTTTAGTTAGACCATGGAGGTAGGAAACATGGAGTTAGCACGAACTGGCGATCACACAGACAGAGTCTCATGCAGCGGTCGTAAAATCAGTAGGACCCCCATTTCGCTAATCGAATTACCTTGCGGTCGGCCGACTCTCGAGAGCGCGCGCAAAGCATTCTGGGAGTAGCGCAGCACGCTTGCATGCGCATTGAATAAAGCGGTTGAGAAATATGGCGGCGTACGGTAAAGACGAGTTTTATTTCGGTTCAGACTTGAGAGATTTTTTCGATGATGTCGAATTTGTTGACGAAAGTTTGGTATCTGATGATGACGGAGACATTCTAAGGTATTGTGTATGTGGTTTACAAGCGACCACAGACATGATTGCTTGCGATGGCGACAGTTGCAAAATCTAAAGTGTTCTAGCCGATTACGAATGCGTTGGCTTGAATCATGGAGGTATAGCCTCCATGTTTAAAATGTCGGTCATTTTGTACCCAGGTCATTTCGTACCCACGATTATTAATATGATTATTGTGACATAAAATTGCACAATTTGACATGATTTCCTCGTATTCATGAGTGATTGATGTTAGTATTATTTTTTATATTTTTTCTTGTAGAACGGGTTTGTTCTGACTGGTCGCAAGGATATAAAACAAGATCTTGAACACTGGTTTCATTTGAATTGTTTCTCGTACTTTCTCCAGACTTTTCAAAAAAAGGATGAGGGAGGTGCAACAAAAATTGTAATTGATTTTTATATTAAATATCAGAAAAATCTTCATACTTGTGCTTCTTTTTTATTGTTATTAATTTGTATAATTGTTTTCCCCCATTAATTTGTATTTGATTTGATTTTATATTAAATATCAGACAAATCTTCACTTCTTTCATTTGGTATTTTATTTCTTTTTTGGTACATGGCATGATATTTATCTCTTTTGTAGTTTTGTTGGTCCTGGAAAGGACCATTTGATTTGTTGGTACGGTGTGTCTCTTTACACAAGCATGGCCCGGGTAATGAGGTGTTTGCAGGCTGCGAGTAGGTTTGATGTGGTCAGACGTCGTGCTTCGTAGTCATCTCAAAGTGGGAACACCTTGCCTTGGATCTGCCAATACATCTTGCGCTGGTTTCTGCACAGCCTGGACTCCTTCACCAGCTTCAGCTAATAACAATAGTACTAGTACTAGTGTACAATACCGATACATGAGCAACGATCTGTAACAAACAAATAATGAAATTATGTGCAAATATACTATTAATAAATGTTTGCTTTAAAAAAAAAATTATGAACTAAACATTTTCATGTCATAAGTATGCTTTGCCAGAACACTTTAAATGTTAGTCATTTTATTTACAATAAATATTTTTTTATTATTTAAATAGCCCTAGTATTGGGCCTATAGGCCCTAATTGTATTTGGTTGGTTGAAAAGTTCTTTTGAAAAATAGAGAGGGGTATAAGGCAGGCCTAGTTAACATTAGGCCCTAAATAATGTTAGTTTGTTTGATTTTTTTTTATAAATTTCATTATTTGTGTACTAGAAACTAAAGAAAATGTTTTTATTAACCTATCAGTTTCTCACCTAATACTAGTACTAGCAGTAGGCCTACAAAACAAATGTCAGTGATTTAATCATGAATAAACACCACATTCTTTCTTCAAAATTCTAAGTGTAAACAAAACATGACGATTTTATGAAAAAAAATTCCGGCTATGCTCCAAACGGCTCCCGCAATCGAAATGCATTACCAAAAAGTTTATTAACTCATCTTTTCATTCCTGCCCTTTTCGCGACCGGTGGGTACTGAAAACACGGGTAAAACCATAGATTTCAACATTCATAAAAATGTCATTTTTGTCCAAACATTGCTCAGGAACGTCCACATTTTATGATCCGAACACCGATAAACTCAGAAAAACGCGATCAATTCAACGGAAAAGATGGTGCAGACATAACACAGCTTAAAACACTACTGCGCATGCGATTTTGTTTCGAGTGTGTTTGCTCGAGCAGTGGGTATTACCTCCAGTGTGGATTTTGCATGACTGTGTGGCTTGGATCTGCGGCATGAGAATCTGTGCACACAGAGCGTTATCGCGGTCGTAAATCTGTCGCGCGCAGCGGGTGGCTCCATTGGTTTTGTGCAGGCCAGATAATCACGTTAATTGCGCTGGGATTCGTGCTAACTCCATGTTTCCTACCTCCATGGTTAGACTGAGTTACTGGCCTCTAGTTATCGCTTTTTAAACATTTGGGCATTATCTTGCGCTACTAGAGGCCGAGCCAGACAAATATTGAAATCGGATCAGCTCTTAAATGTGGTTCAAAATGTCGCCCAAATCCACACAAATACTTAACAAAATACCTCTAAATCGTCTAAATAGCCTTCCATATGTGTCCATGCAGAACCTAACTGGTTTGGGGGTAATCACGATCAATTCTTGACCTGCAAATCAAGGAAATTTGATGCCAGTTTTCCTGCGACTAAAAATACTGTACTGAACTTCTGCTGTAGCCATCTTGAATTTGCATTGTGGGATGCCTGTGACATACAAGCTTCTTGATACATAAATATCTTTTCAATAAAATATCCAGAAAAGGAATTTTGGCTAGATTTTCGACTCGTACTTTGACATGTTTGGACGGTTTGTAGAAATCACAAGAGCCGCAAAACCATGAACAAATATTCTGCGACATGTCACTCAAAACGTTTGATTTCATTTATGCCTTTTTGTAGTTTACAGTTGTATGAAACTCGTGCATCGATTATTTATTGAGTAAAAGTCTCCAGTATTAAAAAATCTGCCAAAGACTGAACGTATATCTTTTCCTAGTTTCGGATCGCGCATAAAATACATGCATCAACTACACGCGCGCAAGCGATTTCATATGACGTGTTCTGCGATGTGATGGACTGGTCAAAGTTTATCGGCTCGTTGCCGCGACACACACGTACGTACCGGTCGCGCACGCTACACGGACAAAACATTTCAAAACATTTTCTTGCAAGTCTTCTTTTTGTACTTTATTGGAAGTGGAAGTATTTGAAATGTATTTTAAACTGTATTTATATAAATAAATACATGTACTTTATCGGAAATATAGGCTAGATTCGAGTTGGTTCTAGCGTGATTATTTTTCATGTACGAAGCAGTTTTTTACCCGATCCGGAATTGGTTAAACCGATCCGCAACTAGGAAAAGTGATGTCGGTATATTTGACGTCGTATTTTCAAATTAAGGAGAGCATAAAATAATTAAATATCGAGGTAAACTACTAAACCTATTTCATTTGAATTTCGAGGATAAGACTTGCCGAAAACAGCCTGAATATTTTTTCGATCCAGAACTAGCAAAACGTCTGTACCTTTTCATAATCATGGCATTGATACTGATAGCCCACTGCCCAATTTCTTGGCACTGCTAACCCCAGAATTCTGCGCTTACAATCACCATTTTGTGTACCCCTAAAACTATGGGGCTCCCGACGCCCGTAGGGCAGAGCCCCATAGATAGAAAGGGTTTTTACAGGTTAACTGCCAATAAACAATAGAAACCATGCACAAACTGCACAAAATTACTCCCATACCACTGCACGGTATATCTCTAAAGATATTTTTTATGAGTACTTTAACAACTCACCATGCCAGCACTTCCATAAAGCCAAAATTCCTCGCTAACGCTTGAAATACGCTTACCGTAAGCACGGAATTTTCTGCTACAGTACGCAGGGGTTTTTCGCTAACGGTAAGCAGAGCCAAGAAATTGGGCCCAGGTTTGACTCCTCCGTTGTGTACAACGCGACAGAGTCCTGGGTATCCATTTATCCTGCCATAGCGAACAATTTTCCCTTTTTTTCATATTTTCACCTGATGAAGGAAGCCAAAATCTCGCCTATGTCTTTCTCGTGTCTAGAATTACAGATCGTCATGGGTTACAAACAGCGAATGTGTCTTTGGGCTACTTATTTACAGAAAATAAATTGCAAATCCACGCTTTTCGACATCATGTACGCACTTCCTACGTGCGTGTGCGTGCACGCGCAAGGCCGGCTCATCAGTCTTAGGCTGGCGCGGCTGCCGGGTACGCGCGCACGCACGTAGAAAGTTTGCACATGATGTTCAGGTCAAAAAGCGTGGATTTGCAATTCAAGTATTATACGGAGTGAGTCCAGTATACGACCACAGAATGGGGCTAATCAATGATCTACCACAAAATATATGCGTACGAGTCAGTCGGCACCGGTCAGTCGGCACCGGTCAAGTTGTCTCAAATTTGTGAGAAATGTTAGCACCTTTCCAGCAGTTTTCATGATACAGGCCTGATTCAATTGTTTCATTTTAACCATAGCCTATTTGTGCCGTAGGCCTTTGGAAAATGAAACTTGAAACTTTCTCTTGTCGTGCTGTAATTATTTTACAGATAAAAGAGAGCAAGTATGTTGATGCAATACAGATCCTATCGCAAGAACTCCAAAATCATCCCAAGGTTTGTTTTCTATTTTTGGTAACAACATTCATCTAAGCTGCAAACATTTTCGAAAGTTTTAACCAGTTTGCGCCGGCATCGGCTGGCTTCTGTGGGTAGCACACCCTGATATTTCTGGCCCCGCTCACTACAAGCCTATCACTGCCAGATATTTACCGGCCTTGCTCGTTACTGTACGTGTTGATCCCTCATCCGTTTTGAATGCATATTGTTAGCATTGTCTGGAACATGTTCATGTCATAACTAGTCATACTGATTGACTACTGCACACGATTCCACAGACAAATTTATGAGTCGCTTGATGGCCTCCTTTACATCGATGTACCGTAATGTTATCATGGCAGTATAATATTCAAGGTAATCCAAACAATATGTGTTTTTCTTCATTTTCTGTGATGTCCATGAAAAAAATTTTTTTTCTCCAAATTCACAGTTTAAAGATCCCGACAATAACTTTATTTCTATCTGTTTGTGGCTAAACTCTAGTCTCGTGCGGCGTTGTCTCTGCTCGGCTACTGTTACTTCCACATCCAGGACTTTGCCAATGCGGCCGAGTGTTACGAGCAACTGGTGCAGATCTGCCCCACAGTGGACAGCTACAAGATGTACCACGCCCAGGCTCTGTACCACGCTTGTGTGTACCCCGAGGCCATGAAGGCCACATTCCAGATTGAAAATCCAGAGTGCCAACCGAAGGTGGGTCTTAGTGTTGTCAAGTCTATTACAAATTCGCACAAGTCCTGGAGGACCTCACAAGACATCACAGGTTCTCGCAAGTAATCCCAAGACCCCGCATGTCATAACAGTCCTTGCAATACCTCACAAGTCCTTCCAAGAACTCGCATATCATTAAAAGTCCTCAAATGTCCTTAAAAGCCCTTTCAACACCTCAGAAGTCATAACAAGTCCCTGAAAGACCTCACAAGAATCAAAAGTCTTTGGAAGACCTCAAAATACCTCACAAGTTCTCACAAAACCTCCCAAGGCCTTGCAAGACCTTACAAGACCTTACAAGACTTTACAAGACCTTGCAATAAGCTTGGGCGATACCGCTTTTTTTCATCCACGATATATCGTCAAAAATATATCGCGATATTCGATGATATCGCGATTAATTTGTGACGTCAACAAAAATCAACACTTCAGCGCCAACAACCACAGAAATAGTCTCACGAAGTGCGTCGCATTTTTTTACAAGAAACATAACGGCTACCAACCGTGGGATCGGGAGCTGTGGAGAGACCCTGCCGCTCTGGCCTACTATTAACCACATCACAAAGGATTATGCCGACTGAAGTGAAACAGCAGAATTGTTTTTTGATTGGTCTATGAACGGCAGTTTGTTCAACCATAGAAACAACCCGAGCCCCAACCACCAATAAGATTCGTTGTCCGCTTCATGAAGACTACATTAATAAAGACATGGATGACGAAGTCGGCGAACTTCCAAGAGCTCCCCGCTGTCTATTCTTCACTGAGTTCATCAGCCCGGGTTTCTCCTTTTTCTTTCCATCCACTAGTAGGCAGGTCAATACACCACATAACCCCCAAAAAATTGCAAATAAACGTTTTATGGTTGATTTATGTTAGGAAGGGTCTAGACAATAACATACTAAAAGTTTAGGAGAATTGAAGACCGGGAAAGTTACTAATTTCGAAGATTAGTATTAGCCGTTTTTAACTCATTTTAACTCATTTTAACTCATTTTCCATTAAAAAGTGAAAACTTCAAACAGTCATAACTTGGTCAATTTTCATGAAAAATCAATAGAAATTGGACCTTTACCTAGGTTTTCAGGGTCAATCTTTCATATGGAAGGGTTTTCAGTGATGTTGGTTAACCCCTTATACCATATTTGGGGGTACCCCTACCCCACAACGCACACCCCGATGGACAATCGGCCAAAACTCTACATTGCTTCAGCCAAAACAAGTTAATTTGGTATCATTTTCAATGTTTGGGGGTCAGTAATGCATTTGAAAATGTTTTTGGTGGTGTTGGTTGCCCCTTAAACTATTTTGGGGGTTACCCCTGCCCAAAACCCGTCTGACCGTTGTAACAAAAATCTGCAAATGGGCACTAACTTGAAATTGCTTTAGCCAACAGGGAAATTTGGTGTCTTTCACAATGTTTTTGATGCCAATAATTCATTTTTAGAGATGTTTTCAGTGGTGTTGGGTGACTTCTTATGTCCTTACTAAGGTCAACCCGTATTTTAAACAAACTTACTATAACGTGACGCATTCTCATGGCTTCTTATATTCAGTCTTGTTCATCATCCTCTTCCATCACTGGATCATTAGTCATATTGTTACAGTTCCCATTTTGGCAATGACCACATGCGCTGGTGCATTCCAGTTCATGCTTTCTGCAGGTACACTTTAGCGTGTTGCACCCTCCGGAACAGTTGCAGTGAATCATCTGAATAAGTACCTCTGGAGCCGGACTTTTGTCTGTCATCACCGGAACAAGTTTTTCCCCTTCTACTCTCCATCCCCAGTCAGACGGCTCCATTCCATCACTACAGCCCATCCACTCCATTACCTGGTAGTAAGTCCGCAGAGAGTGAAAATTACAGGCTGAAGTGGTCGGTGGTAGTCGTTCTGGCGTGACGAAAGTCTTAGCTCTCGCAACTTTCTTGCAGAGCATAGTGTATCGGATAGATTCCAGTGAGTCGTTCTGACTTGCATTAAACAAAGCCACCATTGCCCTACAGCCATTGGTTTCCACAACATCCTGACTTTGCTTTGGGGAACAGAATGCTTTCGAACAGTCTTTGATTCCTTTTTCGTTCTTGATGATTCTTTGGAACCCCGGCTTCTTTCCGATCCCAAATACTCTTGACGTTGAGTCGCATCCGGTAAAGGCATGGAGAAACAATAGATCATTACAGACTGTCTCTCCAAGTATCTGCTTAAGAACCTTGATATTATAGACATTTGATTTGCCCTTGTCCGAACGAAAATAGAGTTCAGTGCAGCTTGATGGTGATGCATGGTGAAGCAAGAGCACAAGGAGATCTGTATCTTCTCCAACGAGCGTGGTCGATTTGAAACTAGACATTGTGACAGCTGCTTTTGCAATGTCAACGTCGGCATCTCCTTCAGCTTGAATCACTATACAGTCTCTCTGTCGCAAACGTTCTGTGATGAGCTGGATTATTGCCTCCTTATTTGCCTCGTTCGACAAGAAGTCTTCCTTTTTTCCAACAAATTTTGTTGTCTCTGTTATGTTCACCTTGTTCGCATTGGTTCTACTTCGACGCTGATGAGTACCGTCCTTTATGCTTGGCCCAACCCCATAACCATCAAATACTACAGTGGCTCTGGCATAATGTCTGACCGTGAACGAGGCGTAGTCATCTGCTATTGAACTGTAGGTGGATCCCTCCGTCCATTTTACGCGGTGTAGAAGTGATCCGCCATCTAGAACAAAGTGATCTGTCACCGGGACCGTCTCGGTAACGGCGTTGTCCGATTTGGATTTAGCGTAGTTCCGTATCGCTTCTGCTAGTTGTGGCTTATCTGGCTTGCGCAAGATGTTCTTGGCTTCAAACAATGCCATCGGATACGGGCAGAGTTCATACTTCATGACTTCTTCCAACCGGAGATCACCCGTCTGCGACACAACAAGGAACCTCTGGAACAACAAGGCTGGATCAATCGTACGATCATCAGCAACCTTGACTGCTCTGTTAGATGCGAGTGTCTTGACTTTTGAACTCCTTTTGTGTGTATATTTGAAAACAGAATGACCATCCATCCTTCCAACTACATCATTTCCTATTGTGAAGAGATCATGTACATTCACATCCTCATTTGCATTCACATCCTCATTTGCATTAACACCTGTGACTAACATCCAAGGACTAAGTACAAAACTCACCAAAAGAGCTTCAACAATTGCTCTAATCCAGGAATAAGACAAAACTTCTGAATAAACTACTGAACAAGTTGGAGTCGAAATGTTCGCTCACATCATGAAAAATGTCTTTCTGAACTTGATCAAGTCTCTGCCTAAAACACCTGTTCCGCGAACAGCACAACATTGCCATTGCAGATACATAAATTCGAATCGGGCAATTGAAAGGATTTTTTTATTACCCCTCTCCTTATGACTGAAAATTTGCAAAATGTCTTGACCCAGGACCAAAAATCAAAAATATTACCTGTGGAACGCCACACACTGTATGTATACAAAATGGAACAAATTTAGTGGCCATAATTGTTCATAATAATGGCAGTTTATGATGCCAATGAAGCATAAAACATAATAAGAAAGCAATATACCACTACAAGAAAGAAAAATCCGAAGAAAAAAGGACAGATTACTTGGGAAATAACACGATTTGAAAGCTAGGAAGCGAAAATCAATGATATGTCAGTTACAATGTCCTATCGTGCTAAATTAGGTTAGGCCTTACCTAATTAGTAAAACTGTCATAATTAGGTCACATGGGGGGGGGGATTTGAGAATATTTGGTATCATATGAGAGATAATCTTTAGAAGAATAAATATTATGAACTGTGAAGTTTATTTACGCCATTTTGGGGGCGTGGCCTAATTTTTAGCAAATCCAAGATGGCCGCTAATACTAATCTTCGAAATTAGTAACTTTCCCGGTCTTCAATTCTCCTAAACTTTTAGTATGTTATTGTCTAGACCCTTCTTAACATAAATCAGCAATAAAACGTTTATTTGCAATTTTTTTAGGGTCAGCCCATTTATTTCTTATTTTGACCTGCCTATAGCCGGCCAGATCAGTAATGTTGACTTTTGACTAGCCCGCCAGCATTTTTCACTGGTCGGCATGTTTTTTTTCACCTTTTAGGCTACTTTTGTTGTATTAAAGTAAGCAGTCGCGGCCCTGAACTGCACTCAAAGGCAATGTGATGCAATAGTGTTACATATGGCGCGGTCTTGTTATTGGCTGTGTGTTCTTCTTCTGTTCCCACCCACATAAAAAATAAACCATCCCATTAAAAAGAAACAGTCCAATCATGTCCTTCCTTCTAACAATCTCTCTTTTTCATAGGTTGTAATTGTATGCCACGAAAAGACATTCACATCCCCAGTCTATTGAAATTCCAAAGTAATGGTAGGCCACATGTTGGCCCACTTGCTACAATGTAATACAATTTGTAGGTCAGCTGTCAATCATTGTCTGGATTTCTTGCCCCTACTTGGAATATTCGTATTATTATTTACCCCTGAAAACTGTTCGGGAATTTTGTGGAGTTTATTCAAACAAGTCTTTAAGTACCCTTTCTCTTGTTTTCTATAAAAACAAGGCAAATTACATAATTAGCCTTAGGAATATTTTTTTGTAGGACTAGGGTTTCGTAAATAAACAGGCTCAGGTTTTTTTTAAACCTTTTTATTTGTACATCTTAATACATTTTGTAAATCAGTACGGCAAACTTTTGTAAAAGTACTTATATTACCCAATTTAATGACCATCGGTTGGTCTAAGACTGATAAATATAAATTCGGTCGAGGAATACACCGACCAACGCCTTTTAAATAAATTCTGTATCTGTCAGACAAGGGTTAGTGTAAGTACAATTACAACGCCAATCACTTTGAATCGTTTGTGTACTTTATTCCGCCATCTGCGGCGCATCAAAGAAGATCATTTTCTGGCTACGATAAACTTTATAAAAACACACAATGGGTCAACTTTCTTGCTTCTGGAGACCATCAAAGATAGTCAAAACAAAACTAAATTCGAACTAAAAAAAACCAAATGGAGTTTTGGAATGGTCGGTAATTCACTTTGAACTGATGTCTCGGACGTTGCGTCGAAATTTATAAATTCGGTTACGGGTACCCGACCCGATAAAATGGAACCGGTTCTTTTCCTTCGCGGGCGCCTAATGTAACGCTATTGTAGTTTTCTGTAGTGTCTGTGTGAGACCGCCTGAACGTTAAAGCTTTGATGTGGGTCTTTTCGGGTCATCAGTCACTTGGGGAATCTTGCGGTTACAGTCTGTGACGCTCTATGTTTTGAAACAGCTCTTTGTTGTTGCAAGATCGTCTCGATTAGGAAATGCATCGCGATACTTCATCGATATCGCGATTTACCGATATCGCGATTAAAAAAAAAATCGACACGATATCGTAATCGTTTAAGAACTGGTATCGCAATTTTTGATAATATCGCGGTACCGCCCAAGCTTACCTTGCAAGACCTCATACATGTAAGTCATTAAAAGTCCTTGCAAGGCCTCGTAAGTCTTTGCAAGCGCTCACAATTTATCAAAAGCTCTTTCAAGGCCTCACAAGTTCTCATAAGATCTCAAGTCGTGGAGTGTACCGCCATATTTCTTAAGATCTCTGACCATTTTTTTTTAAGGTGGCAAGTTCTATTAAATATGGTAATTGGCTGAAATCTTCATGCTCATTCCGATGAATGATTCTGTCAAATATTTTCTTTTCAGATCACCAAACTGCAAGCAGCGATCAAGTACGGTGAAGAGGATCTGTCAGCTGCAAAGGTTAGATAAAATACAGCTTCAGGGAAGATAACTCAATTATAATAAACTAGGATTCTCGCCTACTTTGTAAAGTTGTAAACTTACTCTATTTTACAACGTGCCTTTAAATGGACTTTTGACCTCGGTATATATTTCAATATTGCATTGATCACCCAAGTTTGATTGCAATTAAACATTGGAGTTTTGAAACGAGACCAATTTTACAGTTCAGCCTCTTTCACAACTTGAACTCGAATGACCTTTGACCTCACTAATGACTTTTCATATGACCATCATATAAAGTTTTACATTGTTGCATGCCTGACCCAAGTTTAATGGCAATCGACTCAAAGTTTTCAAATAGACCAATTTTTTTTAACAAGACTTTAGGCAAAATGACAAATACAAACGGACAGAATTTCTACAGACAGACTATGTACAGAAATAGTGATTGCATAGTCTCTTCCTAAACTTTGTTCAGGCGAGACAAAATGGAAAGAAATACATTTTCATTGCTAAAGCAGGTTCTGTTTTATTCTGTTCATGAATAGAGTCTTGTAGAGCAGTGTCCATCAGAGGACCCTGATACCGAAGTAAACCTCGGCTGTCTTCTCTTCAAGGAAGGTCGCTACAAACCGGCCTGTCAGAAGTTTCTGACTGCTATGCAGGTCCTGGGATACAGACCAGGTTGGTTATATTTACTAGAAAGGCACTCGGTAGAGTGCAGACCACCGCCTAACAGTTCCACATATTATTGCTTGTAATAAGTTCCTCTAAACCTACTAAACAATTCACAAACTCATTTTTTTTAGCTTAAAAAAGTGTCTAGTACATGTACCATTATCTATGAGATGTGTCATGAAATATTATGCTGCATTCGTCTGTGACACCTTGGGGGAGTAATCTAACAAAAAATCATTCAAAGTGATCCAGATTCCTGATCTATATCCAGATCAATCTGAAAATTGTATGGAATTATCCTTGACCCAAAAGCTACCTGCCCACCAATTAAAATACCTCCAGTAGTTTTGTAATCCTGCTAACAGACAGATAAACAAACAAACAAACAAAAATCATCACCTTCGTCATCGGAAATCAACCTTGTTACCATGGCTACGATCTTGCTGCGCATGTTTTCCCATCATGCCTTTCGCGATCTTAACCCCTGAAATTGTCTAATTTAAATGTGCCATATATTAGCACAACTGCAGTTGATGCATTTAATGCGCGACGCCATTTTGTAATTGTTATTTTGTAGAATAAATATATTCAAACGACAAATTCCGTCAGTCGCGTTATTTAGCAGGAATTTATATTAAATGTATGTATCTCTGTCGTCCCTCTCGTCCCTCTACAGCGTATATGAACTCATATGGTACTGATTTTACGCAGTCTTGAAAAAAATACGTGTTTCGTACGTGTTTCGACCTGACGTTAAGGAACACGCGAGTGCATTACATTAAGGGCATGCATTTTTCGAAATACACGCGCAGTATGTGCTGAATAGCCTCTCAGTGTCGTTTACGTATTTCTCACGACCAGGGGTTAGTGAAGGAACACACATGCGACATATGGAGTCAAGGCTGATCGGAGATAGGCGGAGGTACCGGGTAATAACATATTGTTGTTACAGGCTATCAAGTATTTTAAATTTTTCTATTTTGTCTTTATCTTGCTTCTACTTGCTCTACTTTTTTCTTGGAATTTCTACTTTTTCCAACAAAACATTGTCTCTCGGCTCCAAAAACGAAAATCTTACACACTGTCATTCATAAATTATAGTTCTTTTTCTGTCGATTTATTGTTATATCTCGAACATCATCTGCTTATTTGTAATTTAAAAAAATGTTTGAAAAGATGTTCTTTGGTTACCTATTTTTATGAAAGCGGGACTGGATACAACTAGGACCACAATAGGGCGTTTTATACGAGTTTTATACGAAGCACGGACAAGCAAACAAACATAATGTCGCCCTAAAAACAGCGGTGATGAAAAGACTTTTCAGGTATTCCTTCCAAACTGTGACCCATTCTTCTTTTCTTTGTGTGTAGATTTATCCTATAACATAGCCCTGTGCTACTACAGTATGAAGCAGTATGCGCCAGCCCTGAAGCACATTGCAGACATCATTGAGAGAGGCATCAGAGAACACCCAGGTGAGATAGGGGGACATGTTGACCTCAAACTTTGACCTTTATCTTTTGATCCAAAACCTTCCAGTACTTGTGCCAGTGCAACTGAGTAGTTTTTAAAGTAGAGCAAGTTTTGAAGTCAGAATGGCTGTAAGAGTGTTCCTCTGGGCCACGTTTTGGCCGTCCTCAACCGAGAGCTGTTTCTGACGTAAAAGGCTTTGACTGGAATTAAAATGTTGTTCAACAAAATCAATGACCGAAAGTTGTTGTCGCACACCCTAGGCCTAACGTTACAAGCATCTTGAGTAGCAGATGACACACTCGGGAGATGCCAGAATTCTCAGCAAGTTTAAAGTTGTGGATTGGTACATTGATTTATTTTCACTATTTGCTCTTCACAACTAGAATTGTTAATAGTATAGTTTTTCAAATGCAACACTAAAAACTACCGAACAATTAATATTCAAAAATTTCACATTTTCAACTTTCTGCCATGTTTAAAGTTCCAGTGTTAACCAATACTCACCTTCGGTTCAACTTTGGTCCAACAGTCATTGATCACAGCACAACTGAGGTCCTCGAAATGCTCAACCAATGACCAACAATCTGTTTGTTATCGGTTACACCCCTAGCAGTTCATTACAAACTAAACAATTAATTAAAAAAATACAATTAAAAAAGAGAGGAATATATGAGTCATTGATTATGGAAAAGTTCTCACATTTTCTGCTGTTGCTGTCTGGTCATCCATCAACCTTTTAAAAAGATAATAAATCACAGCCAACTTGCACTGTTTGCTGTTATTTATTTGCGTTTAGTCACAGATATGATTCTGAGACCTACAAAAATGGTGTTTTTTTTGGTGTTGTCACTAAATAAAAAAATCGAGAAAATGGGTCAGTTTTTTTTTTAATGATAACTGAATGGGCCATGTCTCGTTATGAATTCAGCCATACACAAATTTTCCCCATGTCAACATTAGGGCTGGAGTTACTCCAGCTAGAACTCTAGCTGATCTGATTGAGAGCTTGCATGGGCCTAGGCCTATCTGATCTGATTGAGAGCTTGCATGGGCCTAGGCCTATGAAACGTGTTATGAAACTTGGATGCAGTGACCCTTGGGTGGGAAGACACAATTCTTCATCCGATGCTGGTGTGAAAGATCATGTAGGGGTCATTTGAGGTCGTCGTTTAAACATGAGGGAAAAGCGACACTCTTGGTCAAAGGATCCTTTGTTTTTTGTAAGGTCTGGAATTAAGCGGATATTTATGATAATTATTACTGAGTGCATTTCTTTTCTTCAGAACTGAGCGTTGGGATGACCACGGAAGGAATTGACGTACGCAGCGTCGGCAACACGCTGGTCCTGCATGAGACTGCCTTGATTGAAGCTTTTAACCTCAAGGCGGCCATTGAATTCCAACTCAAAAATTGTAAGCTTTTTAACCCTCCAGGAACGGCACATAGAATTTAGGGGTGTGCATCGGAACCGGGTACTAGAGTACCTGACCGTTGATGTGAGGAACCGATTCCAGATTATGGAATCGAGTACCCGTAGCCAACTTTACAAACTACATTTGTGACCTGCTCCCACAAAACCAGACATTAGTTTTGTTTTTTTATTAACCCTAACCCTACCTTATGCTACTTTTTACTACTACATTGTAGTAGTAAAAAGTAGTATGCAGTACTCTCACTGACTTGTGTGCAATGCCTGTAGTAATTTTTAGTATTTGGTACTTCACCCCTTATTGCACTCGTAGTACTTTTTAGCATTGGGTCCCTCTGCTTGCTGAGTGTGCATGGCCCATGTATGCTGTGTAAGGTGTTCTAAACTCTACAGCAGAAATTGTCACTTGGGACACAATGGGTCAAGGCTGGACTACTGCATTTTTTGCCAGGTAAGTATTACTGACCTGTATTGCCACTATTAGTATTTTGTAGTTGGCAGTATCTGTACTCTGTCAGTACACACCCAATCATCAGTCACGGAGAGACCCAATGCTACAAAATACTAAGTAGTATTCTGTAGTACGCAGTTCTTTAGCCCAAAGTAAGGCCTAGGGGGTTAGGGTTAAAGGAAATTAATTAAATATAATAAGTTTTTGTTTTGCTTAAATCAATAAAGTATAATGTTGACAACAACATTATGTGTGAGGTTATGTTTATTTTCTGTAATAAATGGGGGAAAGCCTCGAAGGAAAGCCTCATTAACATAAAACTTTTTTAGCAGTATGACAAAAATCGAGGCAGGAATCGCCGCCTTGAGGGGGCCGCTACCCGGTCTAGACTGCGCGCATTGCAACCAGTGTCCGTCTTTACATGTTTTTTTATTCTGAATCAGGGTAAAAATACAACAGTTTTTGGTCAGGCCGACTAGGTGTGTAGCTGCTGGGTGGAGCAAAACTACAACAACACACAATTTTACAAAAAAGTATTTATAAATGGGAATAAATGTGTGTTCGGTCGGTATTAATCACTCTGTTTAATAGCGCTTGGAGTCTGGGTGCTGATAATTACCCTCGCCTACGGCTTGGGTAATTATCAGCGCCCAAACTCCAAGCGGTATTAAACAGAGTGATTAAAACCTCTCGAACACACATTTATTCCCTTAGTAAATATTGTTTAAATGACCTGTTCAAGGTTTTACAATCAAGGTTGCCGAGAAAAAAGCATGAAAAACTGTGTTTTCGATTTCAACTGGTGTCGCAATTTGTTTTGTTATAAAATTCAATGTTGTTTTTGGTTTTTTTGTGATCGCCTCCCGGTGATCATGAATTATTTTAAAGAATTGTTTTGGGAACAATTACAGGATATCTAGCGCAATCATTTTGCTGGATGCCTGGAATCATTATTTACTTTCAAATAAGTAAGATATTTTGTAATAATTAGGCAGTACAACATTTTTATATCTGCAAATGATGTATCCTACCTTTATCATTTGTTTGCGCTATTGAATTTATTAGTGAACCGACTCCATCAAAAACATCTTAAATTTGTGTGTGAATCGTGCATGAAGGGTGAAAAACTAGACAAAACCAACAGATTAAAGATTTATTTTTTACCAGAAATTCCTCTTTTTTTTTAAAGAGGAACTTTAGTACACTTTAAATCAAGATTGAGATGGTGTGAAATGTTACTCCAATCTCAAAATATAACAACAGATTTAGCGTGCACGTGGTGCATTTCCCGTGTTAAACGCCGCAAAGTGCGACAGAGTTTTTAATACAACCTTATAACATTGGTTTGTAGGAGTAAGTCACATCAGTTCTGTATCTGATTTGCTGATGATGATACAAATTTATCATTGCACATCTACACAATATGCACTTTATTATTTTTTTCTGATTCATCGCAGTGGAGGCAGCGCAGGAAGCTCTAACAGACATGCCCCCGAGGGCAGAGGAGGTGAGTAGGATTTCCCTTTTAATATTTGAACACAATTTCACCTGCTCCTTGAGAAACTGGAGTCTATGAAATGGCTGCTTGCAGACAAGCATCCGTGGTATTCATGCAGTGATTGTTTTGGTTAACACTGCATCTAGATCTCTCGTATAAAGCAAGATATGAGACGGAGGAAACCCCTCCTCCTTTGTAGTGGTCATTGTGCTTTCGGAATGTTGTGGTTTCTCAGGAATTGTTTTTAGGGGGGTGGGGGTGCGTTAGGTAACAATAGTCTAGAGAGTGTATAGGTATTGGGGACTAAGGTCCCTTGGTCTCATATCGGGCTGGGTATAATATCTCTAGGTTCTGACTATTCAGCTGGTGCCTTCTGTCACGGTAACTCATAGTTGTATTGCAGAAACATCGCAGCCGAATTGACCAATCAACAGCTTAGTCCAAATCTCTGTTAAAAAATACATCACAATTTCTAACGCCGACTCTGATTGGCCAGGACAGTGGTCGCATACAATTTGCATGCTTTACATATTAGAAGTTGAATACGATGGACAATACACATACTAGATAAACTGGTTCTTCTGACAAAAATCAGACTCTAAAAGTATACATGTTAAAACAATTGTGCTGTGAAGGAAAACAAGAAAAACGTTGAACACAGAAATGTAGTAGAGTGTGACTTGAAACTGTGACCTCTACAGGCTCTACAGTATTCCTACCTTACCCACTTTTCGTAGTTTTTGTTCATCTAGTTCCTAATTTTCCTACTTTTTAAATTTAAATTCCACTGTTCCCTATTTTTGTCTACTTTTTGTCCCACAACTCTGAAAATTCATTGAATATTTTACCATCAGCAGTCGCACGGGCCTGCGCTGCATATCTAATTAGCACTACTTCACAAAGGAATTTTATGCGTGCGCGTAGTAGGTACGTAGTACGGGATGCTGAATTGCAAAGGACGCGGCAACATGTACAATGTGGTTGAGCCACTGGCACGTAAAGATGCTTCTTGCAGCTGGCCACGTCAACTCATATGACTACGGAGCACAGCCTGAGATCGGAGGCGTTTGATTTGTCCAGAGAGGAAAACCAAAGGACCCGGAGAAAAACCCTTGTGGCACAGGAGAAAACCAACGCACAACTCAACTAACATAATTATGGTCCGGGCCCAGAATCGAACCCGAGCCACATTGATGAGAGGCGAGCGCGTTACGTACAAGCTACCCAAGCCACCATACGTTTACAACCGCCTTTCTGTAATCGCTTTTAGGAAAGCCTGCAGAGAAAATAAAGAAAAAGTTAGCATTATGGGGAAGCTGGTCTTCAATCGTGTCGTTTGCAGGCGCACTGCGTGAAAAGATTTTACACGACGTGCACAATATAGATTACTGTCGTCTTTGGTAAAGACTAACAAACCACAAGTGTTGTGAAGATACAACGTGCCAATTGAGGCTTATGATGCCGTGAACACCCTGAAAGCCCACAAAAGTCCTACTCGTATCCTGATTTTGTCCTCCAAGATCCTACTTTTGTCCTGCTTTAAACAAACATTGGATCAACCTGTCTGCTACTTGTTCATCTAGGTCTGCTTGACAGCCTGCCTCTAAAACACCACACAAGTGTTCTACTAACTTTGTTTGTGGCGCACCACAAAACATTCTAAATACCATCTCAGCTTCCTGGGGAGTATACAGCTCAATGCTGCTGTTTCGCCGACGCAAAGCAGCTAATAACAACTAGCTCTACCCCCACAGGTACCCATTTCACTCCTGGGTGGGGAAAAGCAATGTGTGACAAAGTGCCTTGCCCATGGGCACGTGCACCAATAGTCCCAGGCCGGGCTCAAACCCACAACCTGCAGCTTTACCCACAGACGGCGAACGCAATGCTCCAGGCCACAAGGCCATGGCACTTCACGTTAAAAGAGAAAGTTTGGCAGAACAAGTGTGCACTCCAGTCTCTTGTTCTTTTTCCCCAAAAGGAACTTGACCCTGTTACCCTTCACAACCAGGCCTTGATGAACATGGAAGCCAACCCGACCCAGGGATTTGAGAAGCTACAGTTCCTGCTCCAACAAAATCCGTTCCCGCCAGAGACATTCGGCAATCTGCTGCTGCTCTACATCAAATATGAGGTGAGTCCAGGTACTAGCCATGTCTCAAATTACTACTTGGCAATGGCTGGCAATTAGTTTTTTGTTATAGACACATTTGGTACTGCTAGCCCTTGCTGAGTGATCTTGACACAGCCAAAGTTAGCCATTAACAAACGGACAGCGTCATCACCAGCTTTGACTTTGTGCTTTAGTTTCATGATTTGTATATCGTGACTTGACACACTCCTGTACAATATTGGTCCATTTTCTGTTGTAGAAACCCCAAATTCTGTCAATTGAAGCCGATGAAGTGGTGTGGTTTTATTTGGTCTTAACACAACAGGATTCTTAAAAACAGGATTTTTGTACAGAAGACGAAGTTCAACTCTATGATGAAGTTACGGATTTATTAATCCCCACAAGTGTGTTTGGTAAAGCCTCGGTGATGGCAGCCAGAGACCAATTTCATGGAGCTCAGGACAACAAAAAATTGCTTTGTGTGAAACATTTTCCTTGGCAAAAACAGGGTTACAAACCAAATTTTCAGGTGATGTATATTATTTGTGACTGCTGGTACCCTTTTTACTGAGCAAGACATTTGTTCTGCTAAGCAAATTTTTGTTGTGCAATACATCAAATTGGGTTCCTATACAATACTACTACTGTACATGTATCACATAAATTTGTTGGGCGTCTGGCACATACTTTCATATGCCCTTCTGCCCGACACACAACGAATTGCTGTTCATTCAAATGGTACCTGAAGGTTTTTGTAAACATTTACCCAAATTAGGCATTGTTTAACATGTCCTTCAGAATGAAGTTCTTTCTCTGGCTTTTTCTTATACCCAAGATGACCACATGTACTGAGGCCTATTCTCCACCTACAAATAAACCTATCCAGTAGATCATATCCCTCGCAAAATCAACCAATCACAGTGCACGATTTTAAGGTCTGAAAAATTGAAGCTTCATTTTGTCCGACAAGAGTTTTTCACTTCAGCATAGTTGACCGCACACTTTTTATTGATTTAACTTTTGTTTTACTTGTACACCCCAATTTCATTACCAGTCTGGTTGTAAAATAGTCATGGTTAAGTGGTGTTATGTTAGATGTAAAACTGACTCCCAGTACCATTAATAAAGAGGAAAGGTAAGATTTGGCTATTTCCTGAGCCAAAGGTGTTATACCTACTTGTATGTAATTACACTAGGTTGTAATGCACTGTGCAAGTGATCGGACAAGCACGCATCACACTACTAGGCATTTGCTGTAGCGAGCATGGCCTACTAGATTGGTGTATTACCATTTTAAATTCCAGTACTACGACTTGGCGGCAGACGTCCTGGCCGAGAACTCCCACCTGACCTTCAAATTCCTGAGCCAGTACCTTTACGACTTCCTGGACGCGGTCATCACCATGCAGACGGCCAAGGAGGAAGCCTACCGCAAGCTGGATGAGATGGCCACGCGGCATACGGACCAGCTGCGCAAACTGACCAAGGAGGTGCAGGAGGCGCGTCACAACCACGACGACGAGTCAGTCAAAAAAGCTGTCAATGAGTACGACGAAGCCCTGGAGAGGTGATAAAAAAAATGAGGATGTTGCAGTTAAGTTCTTGAAGTCCAAACATTCAACACAGGTCCTCAAAATATTCTGACAAGTTCACCAAAGTTCTTGCATGTTCACAAATCTAGCCCTAGTCCTAACAAGTCCTCGCAAGTTTCCACAAGTCCGCGCAAGTTTCCACAAGTCTTTTATCACAAAATACTTTACTGGACTAATGGAATGACAGTCTAAAACATCCTGTAAAATCATGGCTAGCATTTTTAGGTAAAGTGGTATTTTTGTATCAATTTTCGACCAGCATTGGAAAAAACATTGCCTTTTTTTAAATACTGCCTCTAATATTTCATATTAAGCTATTCCACATTTTGCAATTGATTACAAACCTGTTAAGGGTACAAGCCAGCTAGACTTAAAAAGATGTACACTTCCTTTTAATCATAACGTCTGTCGTCAGGTACATTCCAGTCCTGATGCAGCAGGCCAAGATCTACTGGGACATAGAGCACTACACCCAGGTGGAGAAGATCTTCCGTAAGTCAGTGGAGTTCTGCAACGAGCACGATGTCTGGAAACTCAACGTGGCTCACGTGCTCTTCATGCAAGAAAACAAGTACAAGGAGGCCATTGGATTCTATGAGCCAATCGTCAAAAAGAATTACGACAATGTAAGTTTAGAAAGAAGATTTACGACAGGAAACTAAAAGATTTGTACTTTTTTTTTAAATCAAATATTAACAAATTGTTTTTCATTTGTTTCATAGATCTTGAATGTGAGTGCCATTGTGTTGGCCAACCTGTGTGTGTCTTACATCATGACCAGTCATAACGAAGAGGCAAGTTCAGTCAACTTTTGAAATGTCTGCATATCAAACAATATTATGTTGTTTTCTTGCACAGCAAAGGCTAGGACACAAAGTGGGACATTTTGCTACATTTCTAGTTGCATGCCATCTTTCGACTAAATTATTTGAATTTTTCTTTTTTGTATTGGATGTTGGACAGAATTGGCAAGTTTTGTGTCAATCAAGCATTATTTTCAAATTTAGGATTTTGATGAAACAGGGGACTTTTTGTCTCTTTAAAATTTCTTTAAGATTTATTGTGCAAACCTCTGCAAACTGACCACAAAATGGAACCATTTGTATTTTTATAAGGTTACGGTAGATACAAAGGATATGTTGAAAAATGTGTTCCGATGTAACAAATATCACTAATAGCTACTGATTCATTTGTATTTCAGGTAATAGTAAATAAACCTAAGTCTTGTATGGGGTCCATTCTACCTAAACATGCATAACAACTGGTAGTGATATGTAGAAGTACTGAAATTGCCTCACAACAGGTTCTGGACATACAATAGGGACACCGTGTTCCAACTTAGTGGAATGACCCATATATTGCATTCTACAAACTGAGGGTCAATTAAAGGGATTGTATACGTTTGGTAATTGGAACACACTGTTTGTTTCAATCCTATATAGTTATAGATATATATACCGTAAAACTAACATGTAAAAATTTCATTTCAAAAGGTGGTAGCGATTTTGAGATATTGCCGAAATTCTGGAGCGGTTATGTCCACACAGGAAGAATAATCTGCATTGGAATACACAATCTGAGAAACGTCATTGCAGTAACGCTTCTCAGATTCAAATTTTTGGAGATAAAAAGTGATATCTTTTTCCATAAGGCATAAAAAAAAAAATGTTATGTTGGCGTAACGGGCCCAAAAAAATAGGGTAGGTAGGTAGGGATTTTTAATTTTTTAATTTTTTATTTTTTTTCTCCTAGCAATGAAAATGATATGTTTTCTAATTGTTTAAGCCGGTAGTGATACACGATAGCGTGTCCAGGTTAAATATTTTCACAATCCACACACACAACAATGAGAAACGGTCAGAAATGGTTTCAAACGTATTTATAACTAGATTTATATAGATTTTAATCATTAAATTTCGTCCCTTGAAAAAAAAAAAATCCAGGGTCGGCGGTATTTTTAGGGTCGGTCGGGTTACGCCAACATAACATTTGTTTTTTTTATGCCTAACCGCAGTACTTCGAAGTGAAAAGTTTCTAAAAATGCAGTATACTATCCAAAGCTGCTGTACTTTTTACCAAGTAAGTTTTTATTGCCATTAATTTTTGGAGTAATTACCAAACGTATACGATCCCTTTAAGAATAGGTTAATAAATAGTTTAACCTGTAAACTAAGTTTGAGACTCATGATCATAAGGTCAAAGGTTCAAATCTGCTGTATATATGTTGTGTCCTTGGGCAAGCCACTTTACTCCTACTTGCCTCTCTCCAGTCTCCACCCAGGAGTATATATTGGTACCAGCATTAGCTGGGAGTAACTTTGATGGACTGGCATCCCCTCCAGGGTAGAATAGAAATATTATTTGATGTTTCATGCCAAGGAAACTAAAGACAAATGCTGATTTTACCTTTAAAGGTAGTATACGCCAAGTAAACAAATAAAGGATGTTCTTGTAGGCAGGTTCCTTGACTTTCTTCAGACGAAACAGCAATTTATAGACATCAGGGAATTATCGTGTATAGGAAACCAGACTCGTTGGCTTGCACCCATTAACGAATGTGTAACCGTTTTGCAAATAAAATGTGGACTAACTAAGATTAATAAATTGGGGGCAGCATTTTTAAAAAGTCAGGTTTGTCCAACTTTAGTTGAAAAATTTCACTTTACTTGAAAACTACAGCACACGAGGTGTCGTGATTTCACAGGATGCTCGCGAACAGTCGAGAAAGGCATTTCATAATAATTGAGTAATTTTGTTTTTGATGTTTGCGAATGGTGTATACTACCTTTAACCCATTAGTGCCTAGATGATACATCCTTGTACTGCATTGTATTTACACCATGCAAATACGTTTTGGGGCAGTTTTGGAGCAGTTAATACAAAGTTAATACAGATTTGAGGTGATACTTGGACAAACCGGTTATATTTAATTAAACATTACATGTACCTGATACATGTTTGTTTCTTGTCGTGTCGGTCTGATAGCTTTCTTTCCAAGTCTTTTACATCTTGGATTGTCCCTTTGTAGGCAGAGGAACTGATGCGTAAGATTGAGAAGGAAGAGGAGCAGATAGCTTATGATGAGCCTGACAAGAAGATCTACCATCTCTGCATCGTCAATCTGGTCATCGGTACGCTGTACTGCGCTAAAGGCAACTATGAGTTTGGCATCTCGAGAGTCATCAAGAGCTTGGAGCCTTACAATAAGAAGGTGCATAAACGGGTTTATTGCATGTAAACAGCGTTGCTCATTTTGATTTTGGTTGATTAAGTCCTTGTATAAGATGATCGGCTTCAAATTAGATTTTTGATCAAAATAAGATCTTTGAATAAAATGAGATCTTTGATCAATATTAAGATCTTTGATCGTCTTAAAATGGTGCATGTTAAAAATGACATGCTGTTTGGTTGAGATGAAACATTTCACTTTTAGAGGTTGATAACCCCCCCCAAAAAAAAAAAAAAAAAAAAAAAAACCAGCTCAGAGAATGGTTCTAGTATGCATAATCGTACAGTTATTAAAATAAATGTTTTTAACCCTCGTCTCTGTTGTGTGGTAACTGCTTTTTAGTCCCCCTTTTTTGTTATAGTATACCATTTGTCAGTTGTACAGTTTTGTCGTTTAAAGCAGGAAAGGTTCTCAAAATTTAAAGAACGGAGCTTAACAACTATAACCTGGCAAAGTTTATCTCTCTGAATGATGTATATTCCGAAGAATTTTTTTTCTACGATTTCGATTTTGAACTAACTTAAGAACTACTTATTTTATTTTAATATTTAAAACCATATTTTACCCTTGCTCTTGTTTATCATTTAACACACTTCAACATGCACCCCCCCCCAAAAAAAAAACCCTGTAAAATCCTTCAGTGCACTCAGCTGGAGTGAATTGGCATGTGCCACTGCCATGCAGTAATCTGCCCTCATAGATAGAGGGTTAATGAGGGTAACTCATCCAGCAAACTCTGATCATTTGGGCCCGATCATTTGGGCCCGATCATTTGGGCTCCCTAAAATGCATGTCTAAGACCCATTTTGTTGACTTCTTTCATTATCCCTAGTGTGTGTGAAAATTCATATTGAAATTTGAGGATACAGAACTGTTAGGGTTAATATCTTTATATAAAGTGAGCTATTGAACTTTAATAATTTGGTTGGTTACTTTGGGGAATTGCAAAAGTTTACTTTCCCTTTAAATGCATGCTTATCAATGCTTATATAAACAAGCTTATATATAAAATAAGCTGTCTGCATTGCTCTCTCACTAGAATGCCATTGATTTATTGGCTTGTTCACGTTGCAGTTAGGCACAGATACCTGGTTCTACGCCAAGCGCTGTTTCCTATCCCTACTGGAGAACATGGCCAAGCACATGATCATGTTGAGAGACAGCGTCATTCATGAATGCATACAGTTCCTGGAACATTGTGAAGGTTGGAAAACACCCCCACCCCTCCCTCTTCCACCCCGCCCCGCCCCACCCCACCCCACCCCACCCCACCCCACCCCACCCCGCCCCACCCCGCCCCGCCCCACCCCACCCCACCCCACCCCGCCCCACCCCGCCCCGCCCCGCCCCACCCCACCCCACCCCACCCCACCCCGCCCCACCCCGACTCTTCTTACGGCAAATTATTTACCAACTTATAAAAGAACGAACAATTCCAATATTGCATATAGATTAACAATTGTTCAATTCAAGGCGAAATAATTGTCTATTTATTTTTGTCCTTAGCTTACGGCCGGGATGTGAAGGCCGTCATTGAGCAACCATTGGAAGAAGAACCACAACACGAAGGCAAGAATACCGTCACCTACGAATCACGCATCTTGAAAAGCCTCTACTTGCAACTGACATAAAGATCAGATTTTATCCCTAAAAGTAAATAGAAAATTTATGTTCTGTTGTCAATTTTAAAGATGACAATTAAAGGGGTAATATGCCTTTCGAAGCTATCCAAGAAGTAACCAAACAAAATACTGTTTGAATGCTTACTTGTGGTAAAGATATTAACGATTCTAAACTCGCTATTCCGTCTGGCATGCTGTCATTTTGAAGAAATTAACAAAAGAGTGCCATTTCCGAATATGCATCTCAGAGACGCACTTTTGGAAATTTTGGTAAATATTTGTGTAGGTGCGTGTCACGCGAGTACAATATAGCTGCAATCCGCTGGCTGAGAATGCACCCTTAAAAACGCAGATTGTGGTCTCAATTCAAATTGTGACTCGGCCAATTTTGAATTGAAATCAAAATGAAAATCTTGGACTATGTTGTTTGTCAAGCACCTTTCTTTTTATTTTTGAGCACTTTTGCTGCTTCCAATGATAAAAATACACAACTGACAAATGGTATATTGTCCCTTTTCAAGAAGATGAAAATTAAAGCACAAAGTGTTCGCAGATCCCTTTCAGCAACAGGAACAAAAGCATGCACTTTAAGATTTGCAGTAAAGCACCATTACATGTAGGATGGGACGTTGTATTATTGCGGTATAAAGATTGCTTGGAATAAAGATTGCTCACTAATAAACTTTCTCAAATTGTCCCTTCTATTGTGTTGTTTAACTGCAAGTAGAGGTGGACTCTCTATTATCGCTGTAGTCAGGAAGTAGTTTGTTTTTTATAAAGGCCTGACTTTTTTTTAGAGTCTTTGTTATCCCTACTAATCCTCTGTATAAAACCTGTTGATTGCCAAATGAAATGAAATGAAATGATTTGAGACAATCGGGTCCACATGATGCTTTCTAACAACCCGCCCTCGAAAGCAGGAACAACAAAACTAACTGAGACAAGTGTACTGATTAAAAATTAAGAACGCAATGTGCATTTTTATACAGTGCGTTAACCTTTTTACATGCTGGTCTTTATTTCTATTCCGCAGAAGAATTTACAATTTCACGGTAAAAACATCGTTCTTCAATTTATTAAAAATTTAAAGTAGTGGATAAGGAACCAGAAAATAGAAAATCCATGGACAGAGCACCAATAACGATTTATTTTAAAAGGTAGACGGCACCTTTTGGCCGACATTGCAACCAGTTTATAATAAAAAGGCAAAACTTTATTAAAAAGATGCTACATTTGTTTTTCTACCTTTATATCAACTAGGCAGTAAGTCCTTACTTTACCAATGAACTGTTTGGAAATCACCACTCCAGAGATTAATGGAAACACAAAAAGAGAAATATTTGATAATGGAATAATAGAGTTGCCGCGATAATTTAGTCTGACTATACAGTGCATAACAAAAAATTGCAATCAAAGTATAGCGGAATGTCACACGTAGAATGTGTAACCAACAGATATGGTTTGAACATATGAAGCACAATATGTGGCAGAGAAAACCCCCCCCTTTTTTGTGTTGACCATTGTGTTCCCGGAATCTCGGGAATTCTTTTTAGGTTTCAAGGGGGGATGGGTTAGGTACCAATGGTGTCGAGTGTGTATAAGGTATAGGGATAAGAGGGGGGTACCCCTCTGCCACATATCTATACCCAGCACGATATGTGGCAGAGGGGTACCCCCCTCTTATCCCTATACTTTATGCGCGCTCAACACTATTGTAACCTAACCCACCCCCCCTTGAAACCTAAAAGGAATTCCTGAGATTCCGGGAACACAATGGTCAACACAAAAGAGGGGGGGTTTTCTCTGCCACATATCGTGCTTCATATGCACATATCGTGCTGGGTATAGGTTTGAAAGTTGCACCTTTCCACTTAAAAATGAGACATCAAACATCCAAATCTGATGATTGTTGATAAAGTTATGAGTAATTTTCCAACAGAGTTCAAATTGACAATGGGACCAACGGTCAGTAGCGACTTCCCTTTGTGTGGGTAATTGTCTGGTCTATACTTAAAAAACTGTCTTTAGCAAGTAAACAAAATTCATGTTTGTAAACATGTTTAGATTGAAGATGTAGTAGTGTTTGGCATTGAACATTGATGTTCAGGGATTTGACACGTGTGTTTAACAGCTTATCCAAACAAAATCGAAAAACTTGGTCCCATGGACCTCTTGCAAAATTACTCATAAACTTTCTCAAATTTATTTAAAAAGTCATTTTAAAAGTGGACAGGTGTATCTTTCAAACCATACCTACATTGTTTACATATTCCCACGTGTGGCATTTTGTTTGCATTTTTTTAAAGACAATATAACAAACGCAATGGGGGTCCATTCAAAAATTTATGCATAATATAATTTATTATTTTGAGAGGAACATTTTACAAATAAATGTTAAGACACAAATCTGGGACACATTTTAAATAGAAAAGAATGTATTTTTGGTGTATTTCATTTTTAACTATTGCATTGATTTTATTTATATTTGATGCAGACAAATAAAGAACACGCACGAATCCACAATAAAGTTTCACGTCTTTTTAAACTTTATTTTCTCCTTTGGGCTTCAATTTAAAATACATTGCATTTTATAAATATACTGTACATTTTTTTTTATTCGGGACTCGACTCTCAGTAAATCCCAATTAAGTATACAAAGCGTGTAGATCATTAAAAAAACTGTTACAAATTATTTTACATTTTCCAGCCAAGGGTCCATTGTTGTAAACTATAGAGAAAATTGTGAGCAAAATCAATATACACACATGCAGATATCTTTTTTTTTTCATACTTTTCTGTATATGTACACTTTATTATTAACACAACTTGCGACACCATTATGAAGGCACTTTGATCTTGGCAGGCTTTTATTAAGCAGAAGATGAAAAAAAGCAGGACAAAAGTTTGATACAGGCTGGATTTGTTTTTTTTTAATATATATTAAACCTCGCGTTGGGAAAATTTGAAATAATTTCACATAACTTTTCATGGTTGCAGAATTCAACCTATTTCAACAAATGAGCACAGGTTACATCAACCTAGCATTTGATTGTGCATGTGTGTAAAAGAAGCACACAAATAGAGTAACGGAATTGTTTTGGTCGCATTAAATAAAAAAAGGTGATAATACAGTGTACAACCATTGTTATTTGCATAGTTCCATGCAGGTGTAATATCACAGAAACTATAAACAAAAGTCGACATCCTAAGGCATAAAAAAAAAAAATGTTATGTTGGCGTAACCCGACCGACACTAAAAATACGGCCGACCCTGGATATTTTTTTTCAAGGGACGAAATTTAATGATTAAAATCTATATAAATCTAGTTATAAATACGTTTGAAACCATTTCTGACCGTTTCTCATTGTTGTGTGTGTGGATTGTGAAAATATTGAACCTGGACACGCTATCGTGTATCACTACCGGCTTAAACAATTAGACAACATATCATTTTCATTGCTGGGAGGAAAAAAAACCAAAAAAACAATCCAGACATCCAGACCTACCTACCCTATTTTTTGGGGCCCGTTACGCCAACATAACATTTTAATTTGTTATGCCTAATCGCGGTATGCAGCGTGCGTAAGCCGCCGATGTGGGCGCCTTTTAATGTATGCTGTAGACCATGCCATAACCTTTGAATAGGTCGTCTTGGCTAACTCACAAACACTTGACAAATTTTGAGCAGAATTGGGTGGCATTTTTATGCGCGTGTGACGTTGCGTGCATAATTACGTGACGTAACAGAAACTTGACCAATGAGTCAGCGATTATGCATGTTATATGTAACGCAACTTTTTTGATTATGTGAGTTAGCCATGACGACCTATTCGAAGGTCATGGCGTTTACGGCGTATGTTAGAGGGCCCCCGCATCGGCGGCCTACGTGCGCTGCATACCGCGATTAGGACGTCTTGCAACCAGACACAGCAACATGTCCGGTGACACAGATTACAGTACACCCCAAGCACCTAGTGCATTAAAATGCTAACTTCCTAGTGTAATTTACTTGGAACCATACCTATCTTTGCAAATTCAAACACCATATGGCAAACTGTACACACAAACTGTTGGAGTTTGTTAGGGTTAACAGACAGTTCGAGTCAAGGTATCAGTCCAAATCAGATCCCTGGACCTGCCTGTAGAACAGCAGATAGGGTGTCGCAGCACTGCCCGAGCTTGAGACGGGGTGCAAGACCGAAAAGGCCAACTCCTGCTGCGACAGCACACTGACTTTCTCGTCATCAAACTTCCCCCAGGTAGGCTCGCAAGACTCCGCCTCTCCCGGCGAACCCAGGTCAATAGACTCCGTCGATCCGTGGCCACGGTCCGGAATCTTGGCGTAGCCGATGTAGTGACCACTGGAACTGGACACCCCGCTATGCATGACCACCGCGCAGAGGTCATAGCGGCAGTGCAGCTGCTTGCACTGCTTGGCGCACCACTGGCTCAGATGGAGCGACAGGGGTGTGGCCAGGTGGTCGTTGACCTTAGACACGGTGCTGTCTGCTGTCAAACTGAAGGTGAAAAAAAGATTTTTGATGGTGACTGTTGTTATTTTTCATTTTTCCGGCTTTATCTTTATTTTACCTCAAAATTGGCCTTTGAGAAAATTAAAACCCTGCCTTCTATCCATGACATTCCTGTTTTTAGAACATCGCAAAACTAGTTGGGTCAGTCAAATGACATAAATGTGGTTCTTCGTTCTTTATAAGAACAGGACCCTTAACTACACAATTAGCAAAGTTACGATTCCTTTTGAACTGTGAAAATCTATAGTCAATGATATATGCCAACAGTTCAGATGGAGCGAACTCTGCGATTTAACCTGCTGTTTTTCCTGAATTTCCTCATTTAAACAAATCATACCCTAATCTGGGAGATCAAGTGACGGGTTCTGTGATTTCTCCTTTCTTAGAAATGTAAATTTGTATGCCTTGCCCTCGCCAATGTGAGTTTATACAGTTGACCTAGCTCAGACCAACAACGTGCAGAAAATAGAATCAGATTATACGTACATGTACATGTACACGAACACGTATTACACCAAACTTTGAATGTACAAGCCCAACAACCACAACACAGAGGGTCTGTTTGTTTCGCGCAGACTCGGTGATCCGGAGCGTTATTAGCTGCTCTGGATCACGTTTTTAACGGATCCTGCTCACAAAGGTGGGTTCGCAAGATCCAAGATAGCAACATTAGCAACAAACAAAGATCTGAAGCATGAAATAAACTTCATTGTTCTCTTAGAATATATTTTCACGATTAATAATAGTACGGTTGTTAAATTGTTATGGAATTTTCAGATAAATTGTGTAACTTATCTCAGTAATCTGCCTCCAAAATTGAAGCAGACAATATTCAGATTTTATGCGCGAGAGTGGTTCCGGTTTTTTTCGCATGGCGCTGGATCTCGTGTATGTAACAAACAGGCCCTGAAATCAGGATACTGGACACCGTGGCATTTTCCTGTACTCACAAGCCAGCGAAGGCGCTGAACCTCTTGAGATGGATTGTCAGGACCGGTGGCAGCTCTCCAAACAGCATGCTCCTCTCGGCCTCGGCGTGATGGTGACAGTGCTCGCAGAAATACTTGTTGTCGTCCGTTAGACGCTCCAAGCAGGCAAACTCCGAGATGGCCCAGCTTAGGGAGAGGTCTGCAGGAGAAACTTCTGGGGAGAGGGGCAGTCAGGATAAATAAGAACATTTGTAATTCCCTTCACTGTTATAACAATCACAACCTGTCAAATAAGCCCAACACCTTCCTCTCTCATAGCTTGTAAGTTACAATAGGTTTTGATAGTCAGGCAGATTGGTGTAAGCATTGTTCAATTAAATTTGGCACATAGAGTGCATGTATACATCATGAGAAAGATATTTGGCTATTGGGCCAACACGGATTAATTTGTCCTTTAACAAAAATATAGGTACATGTATAATACCGAGCACATTTTAAAATGGCTGACATTGCTTGTTATTTTCCCACTATTTGGGGCAAAATTTGCAATGACCCGAAAGCAAAATATCTTTCTCATGTCATACTGTCTGCCAGATGTCATGCTTTTATCGTCAATTGAACAATTCTATCATAATTTGTACAAATCTGCCCGACTATGATAGAAAGCGGGAGACATTTCAGTTAGGTATTACCATATGTACATGTACTGTACATGTAGCTACGGATTCGAAAGTCGTCAAAGTTGTTATTGGGGTATGATCGTCATGAATGAAATATCAAAATATTAGCAGCATCGGCTTTCAGGATCACTTCTTGATAGACCCAAATTTCCAAGTTTTTTAATCTGCTGTAAAATTGAGGTGCCACACGCTATGACTGTGATGACGCTGTGTCGAAATATGGGATTGGGGACAATTTTTGCGGAGCTCTTTACATGTAAATACTTTTGTCTCCTATGATTGCAACCAAACTTGGTTGTAATGTAATTGAAAGATATTCTTCTTTGAAAATCCGAAATCAGATTTGAAAAATATAAAACCGTTTTTTTTTTTATGGTGGTAAATGAGACGGCATATTTTGGGTCCTGGATTAAGTAATTGTATTTGCGTGTGATGCGTACATGTACATGTATGGCTAATGTGTACTACATGTACCTCCATGTACGTGTACTGCCTACATGTACCTATACCTCATCCACCTATGAGATAACTACGGTATCTCCTGCTTTACCTGGCACACCAGCATCTTCCTCGTTCCCAGTACTCCTTGGTATACTGCGCACTGGCAGACTGATATCCTGGAACTCCTCCCTCCTCTCTGAGTAACTCTCACACTCGTTGCACCTCGTCCTCAGCAGCAGGCATCCTTGGAACAGCCCCCGGATCACATCCAACTCTTTTTCCATGGCTCGCACCCACGAGTCTGACGCATCCTCACTCCCGGAATCTGAAGACACGTACAGGCTTTCTGTACTCCTGGAACCAACAGAGAGTTTGGAAGACGTCTGTCTAGTCTTTACATTAAAACCCGTGCCGTTCACGCTTGCCGATGCTTTTGCACAGCTAGCCTTTGATTGGTTTTCTGATTTGGCTTGACAGGACTGGCTTGGTTGTCTTTGGTTGACATGTTTTAAAGATTTACTCGTTGAGGCACCATCTCCGTTCAACTGTGCGCTATTGATCTCATTGTCCAGGTTTTTCCTTAACCCGTTTAGGGGCACGGCTTCTTTCTTCAGGGTTGCAAAGGCGGTAAACAGGGTCGTCTGGTTGGCCGGCACGCGGAATTTGCCAAGTCGTTTCTTCTTGACCGAAATTTCCTGTGCCGCAGAGCACGCAATGCTCCCCTTTGTGTTTTCGGAACCGTCGCCACGTATATGATCCACAAACCTGTTTGCTAGGTCGGCGTCGGTTTTACCATTCGGAAACAGACCCTTGGTTGTCGTGCCGTTGAGAGAATTGCCGCTCGTTGTTCGAGATCGCCGCCGAGGTGTTTTCTTACCATTCCGGACATCCGCCACACCGTCCCCATTTCCACTCATTACAGAGTCTTTCTGATCACACACTGATGAATCGACACCGTGGCTGCCATTCATCTGAGAGGTTCTGGTTGGACTTTCTATTTTGGCTGTTCCTCTCATTATTTCAGAACACTTTCCCTGTCCAGTTTGTTGGCAACACCCACTTTTTGGCACCAAGTCATCTTTAATACAAGCCAGTCTGTTGTTTTGGTCACAAGGAGGGGACGAGGGCTGCAACTTGAGAAGCTTTTTCTTGAGATTCTGGCAGGCATCTAGGATGTAGCTGAGTAGGCAGCACAGGAGCTCCTGGGAGTCATGCTGCAAGAAGCCTTGGAACATCGGGTTTAGGCCCCTGTAAGGTAAAACGTCACTTGTTAACCCTAACCCAGGCTTTCGAAGCAGACCCAGATGAAAAAGTAGGGGAAAAGTAGGATAAAAATGGCGAGGCGTTCTGACAAAATGAGACGGAACTGGGCACAGGCCATAATAGAAAAAAATTAAAAACAATTTTCAGATTCATTCATATTTGTAATCTTTGATAATTATTTTAAAGAAATGGTATGAAAATCATGGATTAAGAGTTTTTAAGGAAACCAATTCACATTTTATATTTTCACGCATACAAAGCTCAAAACTTTAACCTTAACCACCCAAATCCTCCAAAATCCTCCCAAAATCCCCTTTGCAAAATGCAAAATTTTGCAGGATTGAGGGCACTTGGGAGTTGATGCAGGATCCAGGTCATAAGGCCTAAGCTATTGCTGGATGATTTTGCAGGATTGAGGTTACCGTACCTGGGTATTTATCCAAATGAGGATTTTGGAGGATTGAGGTTATTTGTTACTTTGTACCAGGCCTTGAATTTGGCATTTTTTAGGGCAAGGCTACTTTCGCCTTTAATGAAGCAAAATTATGAAGGGCACCAAGGCCAGTATGTAGGGCACCAAGGCCAGTATGTAGGGCACCAAGGCCCCCCAAAAATTGGAGAAAGGGCACAAAAAGGCTAAAATGAAAAAAAACAATCTTACGCTCCGGCTGCCATTCATGCACTGTATTTGCAATGCAACCTCAACTCCTAGGGTGTGTGGAAAATCATATTGAAATTTAAAGCTGTTCGCTTTACGCGATCCTTGCGCGGCATCGTTGATTTTTCCAATTTTCTTTCTTACAAACTCAAGGCCGTTCATTCAGTAGGATAACTTTATCAACAACTTTTGTCGATCTGGAGCACCGGCGCGCTGCGTGCAGGGTGATAGTCTTGCTCTTATTGAGGGCGCCCTTAATTATCGCCAGATTTGTTTCCCAGCACGTGCTGTGCACAGACATAAACCTATAGACCACCAGTCGTGTGCACAAATCTGTGATTTGCAAAGTATGGGCAAAATGAAGCGTAGGCTGCACGGCATGCGCGTGTACAGTAGCTATAAAAAGTCAAACGCGTACAATTACGCGCCTGTCATGCAGCAAACTTTGCACGCGCGTACATATAATTGTGTACCGATACACTATCTTTCGTTCGACGGGCAACGCACCACGCGCTTTTTACGTTCTGTGCGCATACCGGGCAACGCCCTTAACACCAAAAGAGGCCTAAAAGTCTGTATTTAAAAATATCAAGATTGACACTAAATATGCTTAATCTACATGGCATATGTGACCCACCAGGCCAAAACCAGACGGAAGTCGGCAAATGCCATTTCGAGATATGGCATTGTACACAAAAAAATGTGTTGCCGGTCGATTGTGTTTTTTTTCATAAATCGTTAGTTAAAACTCTAATGTGATAATATCGGCCTTCTCCTGATTTTTGTTGTCAATGCTATTACTTAAATTGAGCAAACTTGTTGCCGCTAACGGCAACAAAATGTCACTTTTTGAAGCGTCGTTACTTTTCATTCCATAGCGGTACTGGTGCATGTGATGTACCATTTTAAAGCTTAAAACGCTAGCAATCCAATGGTATAAAAATCTCTCATATGAAACATTTTGACTTTAGCCTGGTTTTGGGGTGGTGGGTCACATATAATATAACCCTATGTAATTTTCTTTTAAATCGATAAATGCTTTCATATAATTATTTGACTGGAACTTTTCGGGTGTGTACAAATTCCCTATACCGAGTGCTAAATTTGCGTCTTTAAGGTATTTTAGTCGGGCGCCGCGATATCACGAAATCATCATGTAGTTTTAAATAGGACCTGGCGGTCTATATGTGTACAATGTATGTCTGTGGTGCCGGAATACGAATCTGGCGATAATTAACCAGTTCGCGCCGGATGACGTATATAAACGCAAAGTTTTCCCCAAATTCAAAACGAATGACGCATAAACACGCCAAGTTCAAGTTAGGAAATCTCTGTCAGCAGCGAGCAAGGCCGGAAATGCGTGGGTGTGCTTCCCGGCACTATCGGCCTGAACACGCTTCAGATAGAGTTTCGTTAAAAATAATCCCGCCCCTCGGCTCGGTGAAGTTAAAATAATCCCGGCGCGAACTGGTTAAGGGCACCCTCAATAAGCCAGATAGACGGATGCCGCGCCTCGGAACAAAAGAACAGATCGGTCTTGGAGCAAGACTAGCAGGGCCATAATCGTGACGACTATTGTTTGCCCCGTACACGAACACACAAACAGTACGTATTGTGTACCGCGCGTGTACGTAGCACTGAGAAAAAGAAAGTCAGTTGACTTTGCACGTAAGATCTGTAGTAGGCCCTACTTACTCCTGCTGGTAGAAGTATCGCACACTCCGAAACTAGCTAGACTCGACTGTACAGTACATAAGCGTATGCTATATTGATGGGGCCTGATTGCGAAGCTAGACTCAGTTTGTGTCGTTAACATTGCTGCGTGCGCGATATGTACGGTATGTATGCAGCCAGCGTCACTATATTATTATTATTATTATTATTATTATTATTTATTTGGCCATGAATGTACATTCAAAGTAAGAAAAGGCACACATCAAAAACAATCAAGATGAAAGATAAATGGTATAACAAATACCAATCAAAAATTATAAATGTATAAAGGTACGGTTGGAGAGAGATAGGGGTGGGGATGAGGAATGTATAGAAGGGGAGCAGAATGGAGAAGGGGGAGTGGGAGGAAGTTCATAGCAGAAAAAAGACAATCCAATCAAGATGGCCAGGATGAACAAAAGTGAAAACACTGTGACTCGAAAGCCTGTCCATCCAATCTTAGGTTGGTAACATACACAAAATAAACTATTAAATACAAGTAATATGAGAGGTTAAAAATAAATCTGGAAAATGTATATAATTTATATGCTATAATTCAGGGCAATATATAAATAATTAAATAAGTAAATAAATAAATAAATATCTGCTAAAGACAGTAAAAGAATTAAAATGAACATTTTAAAGTTGCATTACAAAAATAAATCAATATGAAACACACAAACGAGCTGAAAAAGCATTAAAACCAAGACAACACAAAAACAAAAAAAACAACAACAAAAAAACATACAGAAAAATCATAACAGATACCATAAACATGCAAACAGACAAGCAAAGTTACAGTTATACGAACAGACAGATACAAACGGAACACAAACAACCATATTAACAAACGTCAAGACAAACAAATATTTAAAAAAAGGCTAACAAAATATTACATGTATACGCAACTGAAAACGGCCAACCATATTAACAGACAAGACTGGTATAAACACTCGCACAAACAAACCAAAGGTAAACCAAAAAAATACTTGAACACCCAAACATGAACGTTTTAAAGGACCACCGTTTCAGTACTGGAACGACAATTTGGAGGTCCCAGGCCCGAATCCCGAATCGGCCAAATCTCCTTGCTCATGTATTAAAACAAAATTTTGATCAAAAACAACTTATAGACAAAAGTACAGACATTTAAATATCTAGGAAATGGGCATGTAATCTACGATTAAAACACTGAAATGAATCAAGTATCAAAGAGTCCTTAACGTGGATTGGGAGATTACTCCATATACGAGGGAAAGCATGAACAGGGGAATTCCTTAGGCTAAGGGTTCTGGCATAATGGTGATTAAATGAAACTGTGTCCAGGTGGCGGGTGTTGACTACTGTATGGGATGTAATACTACGACAATCAATGAGGCCAAACAGACATTTAATAGTAAATTGAACTGTGAGTTTGTGTCGTCTAGCTTCAAGGCTTAACCAGTTCAATGTTTGTAGTCTGTCCTCATAGGCCATGGCTCCTCTCTGCTGCTTTAGGATCATCCTAGTGGCTCGTCTCTGCACTCGCTCGAGTTTAGAGGCCAAGGTCGCTGTATATGGGCACCATGCAGGCAACCCATACTCAAGCACAGGCAAGACCAAAGTTCGGTAGAGTGACAAGAGAGCCTTTAACGATGATCCACCGGCGATATGCCAAATGAAGCCCAAAGTTGTGTTAGCTTTAGACACAACTGCATCGACGTGGTCATTCCATGTAAGATTATTATTCACAGTAACTCCAAGATACTTGAAGGTAGGGGCAACTGTGAGCGGCATTCCTTGGAGAGTGTAGTGTGGGAGGACAATTGTTTTCTTTGTACGCGTCATGTGCATTATCTTGGACTTTCCCTGGTTGAGTTTCATACCATTTGAGGTGCACCAGTGGGCAATAGCCTCAAGGTCCGACTGGAAGTTGAGTTCATCTCGGGGCGAAAGAATTGGCTGGTAAATGAGGGTGTCATCTGCAAAAAGCAGACACTTGGAAGAAAGGTTAGTAGAAATGTCGCTGATAAACAGGTTGAATAGCAGAGGGCCGAGCACACTTCCTTGGGGGACGCCGGAGGTGACTGGTGACCATGATGAAAAGGAGCCACGATACATAACACGTTGCTGACGCCCAGTCAAAAATGATTTCAACCAAATCCAAGGTTGACCTCGTATGTTGAACTTGCAAGCTAGTTTTTCTAATACCGTGTGATGAGGCATCATGTCGAATGCCTTAGAAAAGTCTAGACAAGCAATGTCAATTCTAGGTGGGCGTGGCTTGTCCAGGATTGTAGCCCAGTCGTGAATGGCATTAGTTAGCTGTGTCACACACGATTTTCGGGCTGAGAAACCATGTTGTTTATCATTACCAAGGCAAAAGGAGGACACATGATCATGAATACAATCTGCAACAGCCTTCTCAATTACCTTACAAACAACGGAAGTTAGGGCAATTGGACGGTAGTTCGTAATATCAGTTCTGTTGGCGGACTTGAACACAGGTGTGATGTTGGAGAGTTTCCAGTCCATGGGGAGAGTACCCTGTGCAAGAGAGGAATTCATCAAACGCAACAATGGGGGAGCAATTGATGATGCAGTAGCTTTTAGGATTGTGGGTGAGATTCCATCAGGGCCTGGTGCTTTATGAGGATTGAGAGTTAGCAGCGATTTGGTCAGAAATCCTAGATTGATTCTAATTGGAGGAAGTTCGGGGATAGGGAGGGAACACGGTGGTGGAGTCGCTGAACAAATGACTGCAGGCGATTGAACTGAAGTAAAAAATGCATTGAAGGCTTCAGCAATATCAACAGGCTTGTGAATCACCTTGTCGGCTTGACGGAAGGCTGGAGGACACTTCGATTTTCTTTGGTCTCTCACAAAGCACCAGAACTTTCGCTTGTTGTCCACAGTCGCAAATAAACCATCAACATAGTTAGTGTAGGCTAATTTAGTCAAATTGTTCACCTGATTCCGGACGTTCTTGTAATCTAGCCATGCGAAACTGGATCGGGAGGATTTCGCTTTATTGAATAATTTATGCTTTAGGTGAATAAGTTTTGTTTAGATCTTGTGATATCCAGGGTGAGATCTTACTACGACGACACTGTTTACGGGGTATGCTGTCATAGATGGCCGCTTCAAAGATGTCCATAAAGCCTTCCCATGATGCATCGGGATCGTCATCATCCAAAAAAGCTGACCATGGAGCAAGATGTAGGAGAGTCTCCAAGTGTTCCATGTCACCCTTTCTATACTGCAAAAACGAGCGGATAACTGCTGGTTGTGGAGGGGCTTTGATGGCACTAAATAGGAAGGATACTGCGTGATGATCACTACAGACTGGGTTTGCAGTGGACTCCACTGCAGAAAACTTCTCTGGTAGATTGGTGAAGATGAGGTCAATAGTAGTTCCTGTAGAGGTGGAGTTGCTTGAGGGTCGAGTCACATCTTCCACTATCTGAGTAAGGCCAATGGAGTCAGTGATGTCTCAAAGATTCGCAGTGGGAGTATTATCATCTTGCCAGTTGATATTAAAGTCACCTAGCAGGATAATGCCTTCGATCCAATTGGACTGCATCACAGGCGTCTTGTAAAGATTGCAAGAATGTTGGGCCAGAGTTAGGAGGTCGGTAAACAACCCCTACAATCCATTTGGAGCACTTGACAGTGATAGAAAACCAGACCAGTTCAATGTCTTTATTGTCAAGGTGCTTGAGCTGCAAAGGTAGTAGCATGTCATTGACGATCGAGTGCCATGATGCCACTACCCCGACCGTCACGATCCCGTCGAATAGATGAGTATCCTGTCAAGCAAGAAAGGAAATCGGTGTCGTCAGCCGACATCCACGTTTCAGTGATGCAGACAATATCTAAGGGGTTGAGTTCCAGATATGATTGCATGTCCTGCTGTTTGCTGCGAGCATTGATGAGAATACCGGAGATTGAGTTACTGTGAGTTTTGTTGGGAGGTACATGTAGGTCGAGATATGGGGCAATTCCCAGTGATGCATCAAGGTCCATTGGGCCACCGTAGATGTCCTGGAATGATGTATCACTACATGACATGAAGGGCAACAGTGGGGTGCAGCCAGGGCAGAACCAGTCAATTGTGCTTGATATGAGTGTTGAGTACTGGGCAATGGACACATCTGGGAGACATTTCTGGTGCCAGTATTTGTTGCAGTCTTCACAGAGAAGGGATCTTTGATTGCATTTTACAGGACGGTTGCATCCACCACAGGGATCCTTGATGGGGCCTGGGTTGGATTCAATGTCTACAGAGACAGTCAAAGGGAGATTAAATGTTGATGTGGAGTTGGGATAGTAAGCAACTGGGGCTCTACCAAACTTACTGCGTTTTGGAGTGGTGATTTTCACTTCAGAAGTCCGCCATCTTGGTATACATGTAAAGTATGTATGTAGCTTGGTGTACAACACTGATGCCAGGGGAGAACACTATTTATGGGGCCTGATCGCGAAGCTAGATTCAGTCTGTGTCATTAAAGTTGCTGCGTGTGCGATACGTAACATTCGTATGCATATTTTTTAGAACATTCAGTGTAGACCGAGTTTAACGGCCTCTAGTTATCGCTTTTTTTACATTTGGACATCATCTGGCGCTACTATAGAGGCCGAGCCAGACTAATAACAAATTGTTGAAAACTCTTAAATGTGGTTCAAAATATCGCCAAAATCCACCAAAATACTTCTAAATCGTCCAAATAGCCTTCCATATGTGTCCAAGCTGGGTTTACGAACTTCTTTACTCACGATCAATTTTTGACCTGCAAATCAAGAAAATTTGACGACAGTATTCGAGCGAGTACTGCAAACTTGTTGTTCGCCATAATTTTGAACGGTAGTGCTTGCCGACCGTACCTATACGCGGGGGTGCTTTGCGATGTGACAGGTCACTGTGTATCGCGTGAACAATGCGCGCAACTTGATTCTGACCTGTGACATCGCAGAGCCCCGCTGCGTACGTATAGTGGTACGGTCGGCATGCACTTTGGCAGTGACGTCACAGGCATGCCACAATGCTCGTTAAAAATCATGGCGAACAACAAGTGTGCAGTACTCGCTCGAATACAGTCGTTGAATTTCCTTGATTTGCAAGTCAAGAATTGATCGC
Source organism: Crossaster papposus (assembly GCA_037893245.1). NCBI lineage: Eukaryota > Metazoa > Echinodermata > Asteroidea > Velatida > Solasteridae > Crossaster > Crossaster papposus. The sequence goes on along the minus strand of JBAIAA010000225.1, from coordinate 706,558 downwards.
GAGTACCTTAGAAGTTCGTTAACTCAGCTTGGACACATATGGAAGGCTATTTAGATGATTTAGAGGTATTTTGTTAAGTATTTTGGTGGATTTTGGCGATATATTTTGAACCACATTTAAGAGTTTTTAAAAATTAGTCTGGCTCGGCCTCTAGTTGCGCCGGATGTGTCCAAACGTTAAAAAAGTGATAACTTAACTAGAGGCCAGTAGCTCGGTCTAGATTCAGTGATTGGAATACTAACGTTAGGCTCGAGGATGTTTTTGCAAAAAAGGGCACGACGGCAAAGGAAAAAATGGGGCAAGGCAAAGCTGGCCGTGAAGACTGCAATTTTTAGTGGGGCACCTCGGCCATTAAAAAGGTATCGACGGCAATAGCCGTCGTTTAATTCAAGCCCTGTTGTACTGCTCATGCTCCATGCATGTGGGTGTTTCTTTTCATGTGGGTGCCATATGTGTGATACTATTTACCAACATAAATTTTATACCCGGTATGTTATCATTAATCAATAAACAGTGAAAATATTCATATTTGTTGCAAAATGAAATTTTGATTAAAAATGTGCATTTTGACCAAAAAATGTTGTGATGTCTCGAGTAGTGATTTTTTCCACTCGAGTACTCGCGAAGAACTTGTACTCGCGATTAATCAAGTACTCGCGAGTAGTTTTCGCAAGAAATTAAAAAAATAAAAAAATAAAAAATAAAAAATTATGTTTACATTTTAGTTTGAACTTATTATATTTACATGTATTATGTTTACATTTTAGTTTAAACTTATTATATTTCACTTCTGCAGCAATTTGGTTTCCTTCATTACTCAAGTTCTACATGTAATTCAAAAAGATCCAAGATTAAAATCCTTTCCGTATATTAAGTCAACTCTATGTTGTCTGATGACGTTGTCTGGAAAGAAAATATATCACTGACTGAACTCGCTACTGAATTATTTTATAATCCAAACTTCCACTAATGTCTCCCTATTTTTTAGGTACAAAAATATCCCGTGTGATATTAAAACTGACCTTTACGAGACCTTCCCGGTTGAATGAAAATACATCGATTATTTTACAATTACACACATTGTAAGTTATCAACAGTAAGCCAAATCATGAAATTAAGTGTGATTTCAAACTTGGAGCGACCTGGTTTAGGATTGGGGTTAAGTTGATTTTCGACAGCAGATCGTAACTTTTCGTTTCTCTACTTGTTACGTTGTTAACCAGTTCGCGCCGGGATTATTTTTAAACATCACTGAGCCCAGGGGCGAGATTATTTTTAACAAAACTCGATCCGAAGCGGGTTCAGGCTAATATTGCCGGGAAGCACACCCGAGCATTTCCGGCCTTCCTCGCTGCTCACAGACATTTCTGAACTTGAACTTGGCGTGTTTATGCGTCATCCGTTTTGAATTTGGGGAAAACTTTGCGTTTATATACGTCATCCGGCGCGAACTGGTTAACGTTTATTTTCATGACGAAAACAAAGCAAAAACCGTTCCAAGAAAATATTAACTAGCAAACTACCACTAGCAAATACTTGAGACCCCTATTTATCTTAAATCCAAAACATCTCCAAATATATCGCAGTTTATATTAACCGTAGAGAACATTGGTTTCTCACGAAAATCAATACGTTGTGATAAATGAAATCCATATCATTGTTAGTGCGAAGAGCGAGTGCAGTGATTCAATGTCCCGGATGAAAGATCATGTGATCTATCAGGTGATTACACCAAGAGAGAGTTGCCGCCAAGTTGCCATGTTCTGGAACTTTTTACAATTGTTTTTGCGTCTCCTACGATACGAGGTGACCGCGTGTTACGAATACAGACCTCAATTCGTACGCGAGCCAACTCGTACGCGACAAACTCGTACGCAGGACAACTCGTACAAGTTGGCTGGCAAACAAGTTGTCCCGCGTACGAGTTGACCAATCTCCGTACGAGTTGTCCTGCGTACGAGTCGGCCTGTACAACCTGTTCCCTTACGGGATTGCGGCATGTGTGCTAATTTTGAAGTTGTGCCAGGTAAAACTGCGAATTCTCCCCACAATATACTTTAACCCTAACTACCCCAAACCCATCAAACTCCAACTGCAGCTTTCGCTAGGTTTTGGCAGGTTTGGTACCAAACCGTAACAACTTGTTGTTAGACTTTGTTTGACTCAGTACCAAAGGCCCAGGGAGACCCTGTTGAATTATGTGAGGTTCAGGACAGAAAGGCATGAGACTTGTCAAAATGTTAGAAATTTTGAGAATGCACAGGCATTTATACGTGAGTGACCCACATGGTCACGGCACAGTTCCTGGTCAACTGTGTACATGTATGTACAGTACACTTACACCTTGTATGTGTGTCCCCACTAAAAACACATACCGTAATTTCCTGCGGTAAAGCCGCATCTTATCCGACTTTCTAGACCACAAAAACATCACTGCGCCTTATATTTAGGTGCGCCGTATCTGATGTCGCTTGAGTTCAAAGTGACGGTCTTTGTGTGAAGAATTCTTTCAACGCCGCAATCTTACATTGTGACCGTGTTTCCATTCCAACAATGTCGCGATGTTTTGATCCCCCCCCCCCCCACGACCGTGCTTTCATTCCAACAATATGCTTGGGCGATACCACCTTATAATCGAAAATCGCAATAACAGTTCTTACGATATTGTGTGGATGCATTTCCTAAAAATAGGAAATAGTCCAAAATCGCCCCCATATTATTTGCCGCACGACTACGAGCGGCCGCTCTCTCTGATCGTAGTAGCGCCACTGCTGGGCGGCCGCGCCGGCATGAGACCGGAGATCCAGAGCGCGCGGTAGTACAACCTGCGTCTAACGTACATGTACATGTACATACTAGATTTAGCACTCAGCAGCGCGCGCTGCATGACGCGTACAACAGCGATAAAAAGCTGGGGCCAATTTCATAGAGCTGCTAAGCACACACTTCTAAAGCACAAAAAAGTCTTGCTCAATAGAAACAGGTTACCAACCAAAATTATACATGTTTTTTAGCTAAGCAAAAAAACAGCTGATTATCAATCCAAAACAATAAATATCTCGTGAAAATTTGGTCTGTAACCTTGTTTTTGCCAAGGACGAATTGTCATGCTAAGCAAATTGTTGTGCTTAGCAGCTCTATGAAATTGGCCCCTGGTCTGTACTATGTGGCCTTTTTCTAAACGTTGTTTTCGTCTACGTTCCGGCTTCATGCAATTCACCATCCGAACTACACAGCGCGGAGCATTCACAACGACTGGAAAAAAGACTAGGGGGTGTTGCAATTGAGCAATTAGGGATACCCCTCTCTGGGCACACACGCGGTCGCTGCATGTGCTATGTACATGTGTATGCATGCCGTTTATACTGCAGTGATACATGTATCGGCAAGGTAAACCTCGTGCGATATTGTGACTGTACTGGTTTGAAGTTTTCATACATTGTTTGCGTGCCAGATAAACTCAAGTACTCAGCAAATTGTATCCTTTTGTTAATTAATGAAAAAGTAGCCCCCAAAATGGAAAAACAAATTGCCCCGAAAGAGTAGCCCCCGATATAGAAAATTGAGCCCCCGAAATACCTTTTTTTTTGTTTTACCCTGGACCAGCTAATGGGGTTACGGTTTAATTCTTGCTTGGAATAGTGGGATCGTTCTAAGGCAACAAAATGACCCCTTTGTGGCGATGTACCAAGGGGTCATTTTGTTGCCTTAGAACGATCCCACTGGGTGGCGCCTGGTGTTCTTCTGGGTGCGTTCAAGCATGCGCCTTATTCGGCGGTGCGCTTTATCTGTTGACGTTTGAATTTGTTTCGGGTGATTTTAGGGACCTGCGCCTTAACCACCGAGCGCCTTGTCCGCAGGAAATTACGGTAATACCACTGGCCAGTTATCACTGTACCAAGTCAATAAAACTTCAACTGTTGGAGTTTGGCAGGTTTAGTACTGTTAGGTTCAGTACAGTGTACCAAAAAATACTGAACCAGGTGTGAGCTGTTGAAGTTTGTTAGGTTTGGTATGCTTCCTAGTGCGAGAGCCTAGGGGGTTAGGGTTAAAGCCAAATAATCTAGTATAATTGTAGACAAAATTGGATTTCGAAAGGAACTTTCTGGACCATCTGTGTGGATGAAAAGTGTGTGGAAATCATTCAAGTGATTCAACATGTTCGAGGCGAGTCGAGTGTGTTTCGCCTCTCAAGTTAAGTTACGATGTATCATGTTTGCGCGGCTTTTTGTTTCTTGCTGCCTAAAAACCTCGTAAAGAACGTACTGGTTATTTGCATAATATTTTGCACTCGTATTACAACGTACCTACATGTACAACTCTGTTTCAAGTTGTTAAACATGCCGTTTTTAACTCAAATACATTTCGTAAAAATTAACAATGTAACACAGACGACAGTCTCTCGTGACGTTGTAAATATAGCATTGTACACATTGTATGCGACATTGAATACATTTCAGTACTTCCAATGTCCCAGTGAAAGATAAACAACCTGAACTACTTACATATCTATAAAATATGTCATATATTTATTATTTCAGCGCTTGGTTGTTGAACAGTCCAAAGTTTGTGTATTGTACCAAAACTGCCTGATTTGATCAACAATGTTGGAAAATGAGCATGTATATAATGAGCATGTAATGTTGGGAAAATGTGGTAATTGACCCACCAAAATATAACCAAAAAGCAATAAGTAAAATGCAGTATAGTTTTTAAATTGGTTTCTCCGTTACACGTGAAATAGTTTGCCACATCGCTGCATCAACCTCCAGAATGAATGGACGAGTAAAGTCCGGGTGGCCTAGGAGAAGAGCTGTAGTCGGAAGTTGCTTCAAGTCATTGAATGCGGGAGCAACGGGGAGCTGGGCAAGATCTAGGCTGCAAAAGAACTTCGCTCCTCCAAGTGCATCAAGGGCTTCATCGATGCGCAGGAGTGGATATAGTCTAGGCAAAAAATCCAGAAATGTGCCTATTTAAGTTGCATGAGGCATTTTTGAGGAAAAGCAAACAGATAGGTGATTCTGAAAGATAATTTTGCGCTGAATATGAATATCCTGTTTGTGTTTCTCAAAATTGCCTAATTAGGTCAGTAATAAAGGTCAAAGGTCATTAAGTGCAAATTTCAGTTTTTCACAAGAAATGGTTTATTTTACCTCCTAAATACTATGATGTTAATAATTTTGCAATTTCCTTTTTAATAAATCATACACAGCATGTTAAAATATAGAAATGAATGGAAATTTGTAAAGAATTATTCACTTCTTTTGATAATATCTCCTTAACCATTGGACTTTTTCTTTTTCACCACGGGATGAGTTTCTACAGGCAGTTTTTCAAACATATGCACGTTTGATCGGTGTTCTCTGGCTGATTTATATTATTTTGGGTACCGAGGGACAGGAATATGGCATTTGGTTTCATAAATTGTTATAATTAGGACGGTAATTAGAGCCAAGGGTCAATTAGTGCAGAATACCAATTATTAGGAAATTTCATTTTTGTGCATCCCTACAAAATGCTGGTGCTGTAGTAGGCCCCTATAAACAGTACCTCACATGCTTTTGTTAAATCTACAGGGTGGGAATCCCTACCCACTGTCTGAATCAGTGATGTAGTATACTCGAGACCGGTCTCAGTCTCGAGACCGGTCTCGTGGCCTGGTCTCGGTCTCGGCTAGCCGGTCTTGGTCTCGAATCTTAATGACTCGGTCTTGGTCTCGAATCTTAATGACTCGGTCTTGGTCTCGGATGTCTGGTCTCGGGTCTCGGTGCCGAGACCGACCGAGACCGGCAATGGAAATGTAGTAATAAATGCACTAGAATACAAAACAAAGCCCAGTAGTATACTGTATAATGATAGTAGGCCTATGTGGATATGGATAGGCATACATAATGAACATGTAACAGGTTTATTTATGACACCCCCCCCCCCCCCCTACAAATTTGGTTGTATCGGCAATTTCTGTGAAGTTCCTATCAAATAGAGGGCACAGGAACAGATTAATAAACCTGTTGCACAGTTGCATCAAGTTTAGCAAGTCCAACTCACGCAAGAAGAGCAAGTCCAGCCAGCCTCCTCCATCTCCATCCAGCTCCATTTCATCCAGCATCCCCAAACAGCATTCCAAGCGACGATGAGTCACTTCTTCTATCATGTGAACTAGACTCTGGCCCGTCCACATCAAGAACCACACCAACCACGGTCTCACACAAATTATCCGAGGAAAACTTCAAACTGGTGAAACTCCTGGCAGTCAACGTCAACATTTTGACATCTGTCAAGGAGCACTTCACCCGCCAAATACGACCCCTTTCCCGGTCAATCGAGACTAGCACACCACAACCTTATATCGGGGTAAAAATAAGGCCACCACGTCCACACCGAGCCCTAAATTCCAGGGGTCATTCTAGGATCGCTGGAGCAATATCCAGAGAAGAACATCGCTGCTCTTCACAGGAATTACCGAGGCCCAGCTGAACAACGCCAGACGCTTAGCCCAAGAAAAGCTTGCTCAATATTTCCAGGGTCCAGATTATCCCACCGCTCAACAACTCCTGAGCTTCTTCACAAGACCCTACCAACCTACAAGAGGCATAAAAAAAAAACCGACAGCACTAGTCGATCTCTAACCACAAAACCAAACGGTCCTTTTCAGGACCACCACACCTTCTCAAAAGAGATAAATCCGTCATCTTGCCTCTATAATATAATAATTATAATAAATAAACTTGAATATAACCCACCCCATACCTTATCCGTTATATTCAAACTACAATTTACAAATCTTGCAACTACCATGGCAAGAAGAAAACTCAACAAAGAAACGAAGAGATCCATAAGTCAATCGAAATCTAACCATTTCTCTAACAAATGCAAATCGAAAACCAAACGAGTCAACTCAAGTTATTTGCGCTCACTAGCAGAACAATGTCAATCTTTCATAACAAACCTATCCAAAGCAACACTATCGCAAACTGAAATAATTGCTTTAGGAAAAGGTTTAAACTTCGTACCCATGCACTCCTGCGAAACCAAACCGCATTTCACTTGTAAGTGAGTACCTTCAATCGAAGACTAAGAATTGCATTCTTAATGCGTAACAAACGTTCCAAAAACCATCCTTTCAAACCACCACCAAAATGGCAACCAAAATCATCCCCTAGTGCAACACTATAGAAGAATATTTGGAAGCCACAAAATTCGAACTGGCCCACATCAGGCTAAAGAATCGGCAGAAAAACAGGACCACACAAGAACTTTTCGCCATAAACAAACTTAAAAACAATCCTGACATCGTAGTCAAACCATATGACAAAGGCAGAGGCATCTGCATTATGAACCACTTAGACTATCTACAAGTGGGTTACCACCACCCCGAGTCCCATCATTATACCAAACTGGACCAAGACATTACCCCACAAACTATTATAATGGTTCACAACACACTAATTGAAATGAGAAACAACAAACACATCAACAACGATACTCTAAAATACCTCGACCCACTTCCACAAAACTGTCCAACATGTCCAACCATTTTTTGTCTCCCCAAAATACCCAAAACTCCGCCACCGGGAGAACCTTTTGTTGGACGACCAATTATAAGTGGATGTACCAGCCCTACGGCCAAAATTTCAGATTACATAGACTATTTTCTTCTTTCCACCGTAACCGCACAACCCATATATGTCCGCGACAAAGCAGACATAACTTGCGCAAACTGGAAGAAAGACAATTTCCACAAGATGTCTTAATTACAAGCATCGATGTTGTTTCTATGAATATACACAAATGTCCGACAGACGGAAGCAATCCAATGCGTTTGCAATGCCCTCGAAAACACAAACCATAACCATCCGATCACAAAACCACCCTCGACTTACATCCCAAAACTTCTGGAACTCATTCTTGGCCGCAACTGTTTCCAATTCGGAAATAAGTTCTTTCTCCAGAAAATTGGTTGTGCAATGGGCTCTACATCCAGCCCTGAAATTTGTAACATCACATTGCACGACTTAGAAAAAGCGGATAACATCCTCACATGGTGGCGCTATAGAGACGATATACTGGTCATCTACAACGGAACTCTGAACGAATTCCCAAATAAAATCTCGTCACGGAGATAAACAAGATGCACCCAACTATCAAATTCACATACGAAGCCTCTGACTCATCAATCAACTACCTTGACTTAACTATATTCAAAGGAGACCGTTTCCATAAAACAGGAATCCTAGACACCAAAGTCTACACCAAACCAACGTAAACCTTCCAATATCTCCATAAAACATCATCCCATCCACCCCATATTTTCAAAGCGTTTATATACGGAGAAACACTCCGCTATACGCTAGAAACACCAACAACGCGGATGACTTCCACAACAAAGTCAAAACATTCTCAGAGAAACTAACCACAAGAGGTTACAATCCCAATGAGACCAAAACAGCGACAACCAAAGTCTCACATGCCGACCGAACGAGACTGATACACAACACGAAAGATGGAGAAAAAACAAAACAAATTCCACTTGTCTTCACAACCACCTACAGCCCAGCCATAAACCACGGTGGCACACATCTAGCAATAAACAAACACTGGAACTTAATCCAAGGCAATCAAATAGGCCTACTTTCGGAACTATTTCCGAAACCTCCATTCATTGCCTTCAAAAAAGCCCAATACATTCGGGAGAAACTAATAAGAGCTAAACTACCACAGCAAAATCAAAAGCTCGAACCACTCTCAACGCAGACTCTGGCTTTTTCGAACAACAAATTGAACCAGACGAAACCCTCAACATATTGCTCTCCCTACTGGACGAACAATTTGAAACCGACTAAAAAAACTATATGGCTCAAACCAAACTTACATGATTGGAATATACCCAATCCCAGCCACAACTTTTCCGCGAGTCAGCAGGAACTGAAAAGTGCCCAAACAGCAACGCACGAAAGCATGCTAATGCTAACAAGATGATTTGCGAACATAATCCTCTGCTCGCACCACTAATCACATTTGATTATTCAACCTATTATAGTCACTCAATCTCTTATGTCCGCCCACCTACATTTCAATCGGACATAACCGGCAAAAACTAAGTCATGCTTAAAATCCATTTGTTTAAGCCACACAGGTCACAGAGTAATGAATGTGATAGTGTCATCCCTCTCTCCAAACCAAAAATGAACATAAAAGGAATTCCCTTAAAATTGGGTATTCTGCACTAATTGACCCTTGGCTCTAATTACAGTCCTAATTGTAATAATTTATGAAACCAAATACCATATTCCTGTCCCTCAATACCCAAAACAATGTAAATCAGCCAGAGAACACTGATCAAATGTGCATTTAGGTGTGAAAAGCAGGTATAAACTCATCCCGTGAAGAAAAAGAGAAAGTCCAATGGTTACGGAGATATTCGCAAAAGAAGTAAATAATTCTTTAACAATTTCCATTATTTTAGATATTTTGATATGCTGTGCGTGATTTATTATAAGAGAAATTGCAAAATTATTTACACCATTGTATACAAAAGGTAAAGTAAACAATTTCCTGTGAAAAAATGAAATTTGCACTTACTGACCTTTGACCTTAATTACTGACCTAATTAGACAATTTTTAGAAACACAAACAAGATATTCAGATTCAGCACAAAATTACCGTTCAAAATCACCTATTTGTTTGCTTTTCCTCAAAAATGCCTCATGCAGTCATATTTTCTCAAAATCAAACCAGTCTAATACTAATAGGCATCCGTGTTACCAGGCATGAGAATGGGTTGTGTTCAAAAAAACTGGAAAATAGCGATTCACTATTAATGACCCAATCAAGCTGTAGGCTTGGCCCGAGCCGAAGGCGAGGCATGCCGGGGGTTTCAGGGGGCCGGGGCCCCCTTTAGAAAATTTTGACAATTTAGGTACTTTTTGTAATTTTTAGATCTGAATGTCCATAGGCCCTATTAAACAGCAGAAATAAACACAATTGACACTTGAGAATCTAAATGTAACACTCTATAATAACAAGTTACCAATTGATACAAATGTTTAGTTCTTGGGTTATTTCTTGAGAAGATTTTGAGAATTTTGAGATGTGGATTTCCATTTTAAACAATAACAAAAACCAATATCATTCTGATTCACCTCAGACTCAAGTACTAAAATACAAACTGTATCAAAATGACATAATTTGTCCTTATCTTCACTAGATTTACATGTTCCGTGGTAACATGAGCTTTTAGTGCACTTTTTCCGCGATTTCCATAGTTGATCAGTTTATTGCAAAGCGTGCACATCGACTTCCCTGGTATATCTACCTATCTGGCGAACTCGCCGAGATTGCACTTTACAAAAAAAAATGTACTTTATCGGCAATACCACTTTTACCAGGCAGTTTAATTTCCACATCGGCCTCTAACCAAGACCACTTCCATTTTTCTTTGACACCTTTATCCGACTCCCGTACGAAGTGTTCTTCATTTCTATCAAAAAATCTCGGCATTTTGAAGTCGGATGCCTCCGATATTTCACGATAATTTTACTATAACTGTTTTTCTTTCACGTACACAAATAAACGTTAACACGATGGCCGCTCAATCAGCAACAGCATTTCCTAACGCTCATTTATGTAGGGGATCGTCACAATATCGCATGAGGTTTACTTTGCCGATACATGTATCACTGCAGTATCATACACATGCAGCGATCGCACCCAGAAAGGGGTATTCCTAATTGCTCAATTGCGACACCCCCTAGTCTTTTTTCCAGTCGTTTTGAATGCTCCGCGCTGTGTAGTTCGGATGGTGAATTGCATGAAGCCGGAACGTAGACGAAAAAAACGTTTAGAAAACGTCCACAGGACAGCTTTTTATCGCTATTGTACACGTCATGCAGCGCTGCTGAGTGCTAAATCATCATTATGTACATGTACGTTAACCGCAGACTGTGTGCCGATTGTTGCGTGAAATCGCGTGCGCATTTAAAAGTGCCGATCTCGGGGCATTGCAGCAATGATATTTCCACAATTTCTCTTTAAAAAAAAATCACCCTAGACCAACTCTACCCCCCCAATTTTAAACCAGATTCACATTGAACTCGGAGAGGACATATTTTGGCCTCAAAAAAGTGGGAAACCGCGGAACGGCGGGGAATTCTCATGCCTGTGTTACTAGTCTTGGCGTTGAGGGCCCTATAATCAACACAAAGCCTCAGCTTTCTATCCCGCTTTTTTACAAGCACGATCGGGCAAGCATAAGGGCTGGATAATTCCCTGATCACACCCCTGTCGAGAGATTTCTGCAGGTAGTCTCAAACTTCTGCCCATTGGTGAGGTGGTATGCGTCGGTTAGGCACTCGAACTGGCAAGTCATCGGTAGTGTTGATAGCATAGGATATTTTGTTGCAAAATCCAATGTCATCTTCATCTTTGCTGATTATGCCGGCATGGTCCGAGATTACCTGGTGGAGTCGATGTTGCTGATTGCTGAAAGCACCTTCGATGCACCAATCTGAACAACAGATTCTGGACACTGTAGTAGCGGCTCAATCTACAGGAAAGCAGTGGGGACTGCTTTCCTGTAGATTGAGCCGCTACTAATTGATTCTTGTCGTGGGCCTGCCGTGTGGCTCTCAATGAAAGGCCTTCCTAGTTCAACTGAGCCGTGGACGTCTGGGGGGGAAACTGCTGGGCTAGGGACTGCTGGGGGACAAACTGCTGGGGATCCCTGTTGCCCTGATGTGGTCCTCTTGACGGAAAGTATCCACTGGCCAATGGGGATGATGGGGGATGGGGACAAACATCCCTGAAAATATTAGACCCAATCACCCCTGGTACATTGTACTCTCTCTTTTTCTATTTGTAATCGATTTGCCAATGGGGTCCTTTAGCACCAGAAAGCCCATACTGTACTTGTGGACAAACCCAAATTTTTCAAAAATGGTTGTAGATGCTCTGTGGTGCAATCTGAGACCATTCCTGGCCAATTTCCTCTGAAATGTATTACATGTATTTGTTTCACGTGATGTCAATTTCATTGTTGGCTGACCTTCAGTTTTCATGCTATCCACGTGCAGTTTGGATTTGGTGTGCTAGACGATGTCATTACGGCCACCTTGTGCGATGGAGAGATCATGCCGACAGACTTTATAAAATGCATGCCTTTTGTCCTTTTATATGATGTGATGAAATCGAATTCCTTTCCGTATTATTTCACTATAACACTGACCCTTTTTGTTTGCTTTGGTGGTCATGACAATGTCGCTCACATAAATTTCCGTATGTCGAAAGTCTGAACTCAATCAAATCAAAATACACATATCATTGGCAATGTTTTGGGCGCCATTTTGAATAGCGATCACACGCTGGTTCCCAGTCGGTTATACACGTACCGTCAATTATAAAAGGTGGGATACACAATTTGCAAATATCGTAAAAGATGTACTACCGAATTATTCGGAAATATCTTACTTATTTTAAAGTAAATAATGATTGTAGACATCCAGCAAAAGGATTGCGCTAGATATCCTGTAATTGTTCCCCAAAAAATTCTTTAAAATAATTCATGATCGCCGGTAGGCGATCACAAAAAAACCAATAACAACATAAGAACCACTGCCTGACGCTGGTTGAAAACGACGCTGTTTTTCTTGCTTTTTTCATCATCCATGATTGTAAAACTTCTGACATGTCAGAATATTTACTACAAAATATAACCTCCTAAATCCACCCATTCATGATAATTCAAGCAATTACAAATGGTGTATCCTACCTTTAACTCGCTGGTGCCCTGCAATAGTATCGTTACTGTACTAACCTAAAAACTAGTTTGCGACACACACGCTGGTTCCAAGACATTTTCAAGCATACGAACTCGTGCATAGATGCCCTGCATAAATATCGATACTACACTTACCGATCTTTTCGTCGTTTTGGTTTTATTTGCAATGAAAAGAACGTAATAAATCGATACTACTAACTGATGTTTTGGGTGTTTTGGTTGTCAAAACAAAAATTGGGGTGGACATTTTGAAATTCATTTATCAATTCGTATAAGTTGGCAGCTATGTGACAGTGTGTAAGACTGTTATGAAAAATATTGAATAAGATTTCAATCTTCGGAGTTGGGGGCAACAAAGTAAAATAAAGTAGGAATTTCAAGAAAAAGTAGAAAAAGTAAAAGAAAGGTGAACAAAAAGTAGGAAAAGTAAGAATATTTAAAAGCCTGTGTAAAAATTACCTGATTGTTTCCAAGACTTCATCGGGTGAGAGAGAGATAGAGGCCTCGAATGATGATGATGGATGCGCGAGGTAATCAGTTTCCTTGGCCGACATCTTGTCATACAGCTGAAAGTAAACAGGCAAGAATAATCACAATCAGTAATGCACCAATGTTCTAGCATTGTGGGGACAGTTGTTTTTTTGGGGAAAAAGCTGACATTTTCCTGTCCCCATAGCATTTTGGGTCTCCAGGAAAGGGGTTTGGAGGTAGAATTGGGTTAGGGTATAATAAAAGAAAATGGAGAAGACGACAAATTAGGATTATGTTGAAAATGTTAGGTCGAACAAAAATCCTGAGTTTTAGTTTAGAGATATTTCCCTTAGCACTCAACCCTATGGAGTGTCTTCATAATGTCATGTACGAAAATAATTTGAGTGCAACTGTTGTGTGACTACAGAGGGTTTTTGAAACCTGTACTTGGTCTTCGGTTTCGGAGCAAATAGAAAAGGAAAAAATGGCAATAATAAAACTTCTGGGTTCATATTGACCGATTGAATGTTTCTGAACTATGACAGGCACCAGGATTTGGCTTAAGTTGGGAGCCAAACATCGTTTTTGAAGCCAAAGACAAAGTCCGAGATAACAAAAATGCCCTATGTTGATCAAGATCAACACAATCGCACTAAACTGCTAATTAGTGAGACATTGGGAGCTAGTTGATTGGGAGCAGATTGCAGTAGGCAATCACAGACTCTGAGGCAGTTTTACCTTTGAAATTTTACCCCATTTTATGAAGTAGTATTAGGCTTCATACTAGGAAGGTGTGGCATGCAAATTTGAAATTGATTCTGATTCCGTCTGGGAAACACGATTCCATTTGGAATTAATTCTGAAAGTAACCCCTCCTCACCCACCCCCCCACCCAAACAAAAACAAAACAAAAGTGAACCAGATCTAAAATTGCTAATAACGCTGTCATTATGAGATGTACAGTAATCACTCATTGTAATCATTGTAATCATGTTTAGTCATTAGTCAGAAACTATTAACACTAATGTTTTGACAGCGGTGTTCGGGAGCTGCATAAATATAATACCATTTCTAATAACCATGAAAATTATGAAACCTGATTGGCCATAGATTTATAAACTTATGTTACGTCAAAAAACAACTTTAAGAGATATTTGCGATTAACTAGAGACAGGCAGCATCACATGGACACAAATATGCGGTGTCGGCTGCATTTGCGAGGCGTCCTTGTATATTGCGTGCATTTAGGTACGTTGGCCGCCTGTATCGCATGCAGGCTCGGCAACAACAAAGACACGAGCAACGTTGTGCCGGTCTTGCATGCGCAATCCTTACAACATGTAGACCTAGCTCATGTACTAAACTCGAGAGCGCTTACGAGGTAAAAATCAACGCATTTCAACAGTTTTTCTTCTCTTTTTTCCACTTTTTCCTTTTTGGCTGGACAGAAAAAAGAACTGATTTTGAGTAAATCAATCAATATTTTACCGTTTTTTGTGGGTTTTTTTTAAATCGACACCAGAAAGAAAAATACAGAATTTTGTTAGATTTTTCAGAAAACCAGAATTCCGGATAAAACCGGAAAAGTGGCATCTCTGTACGATAAAGGCCCATACTGATATATTCATAGTTTATCAGGTATATCAGATATATCAGGAACCCTGACTCCCAGGACACTTTTCTGGGCACCTCACTGAATCCTCCCCACAATGCTCACCTTCTTCAAATTCAAGACAAACCGCATCTCCTGTCCCGCCCCAGGTTTGTCGTCACTGTCCCCACCCCCTTCGTTCATTCGGCTCTGCTCCGTCAACACCCTCTGCCACACACTGGCCAGCTGACACAACCCCCGACAGAACCCTGGGCAGAAGCGCAAGGCCTGCAGCACGCTGTTCAGGTAGCAGGTGTTGCCAAGGTTCTGCAGGCCAGCAAACGGCGGAGGAGGGGAGCGGATCAACTCCAGCTGGCCGTCCCTGGAGCTCGAGGTCTGATGAGTTGGTAGGTCTGCGACCACCGAGTTGCTTGTCAAGTTAGATTGTCTGCGGAGACAGTTGTTAATACAAAAAAGTTTCAGCCAATGGGGTGTCTGGGAATCTTTGGAATATCCTGTTGGTTGTTTTGGACCCACCATTTTTGTGATACAATTGTATTTGGTGGCGAGTCAGTTTGGTATCGCGGTTCTTTTGGAAAGAATGTTGCAACCTAACACCAATTTGTTCATTATGTTACCCGCTCCATAAAGAGGCGATACAACTACAAGCTGCGCTGTGCATGGCCTGTTAAATGTTGAGACAGTGACATTTGTTGTCAAAATTTGATTTGTATCACTTGTCCTAAATGACATACATGTATTTAACCCTTTTGCAAAATGCAGGATTTTGCAGGATTGAGGGCCACTCTAAGTTGATGTATCGGAGGAGTTTGCAGGATTGAGGGCGTTTGGGGTTTATGCCACTGGAGGATGATTTTGCAGGAATGAGGTTACTTGAGTATTTATCCAAATATTAAAACAAGTGCCCCTTGTTTTAATATTTATAGCTGCGTTCCACTGCATGCGCAGTTCAGATTACCCAATTAATAACCATTCAAAAGATTTACTGAGAAATTTTGCAAGAGGTCAACATTTGTGATGAATTAGGGCAAGAAAAAAAAAGAAGGCTATCTCAAGATAGCAGATTTTCCAATATGGATTCTACCAATTGCTTGACTCTTCAGCTGATACTTCTGTGTCCAAATAAACCACAACACCATAAAACAGAAATAAATATTTCGAAAATCTAAACTGAATAGCAGAATTCAAACCGAATATAATTCAAATTCAAATCTTCATTTTCGGAAACAACTGTGATTTTACAAGAAATACAGATGTACATGTACAGTACAAAAAAAAGAGCGTTCAGACCGTGTTAGTCTTGCCAGTTCACATTCACTTTTTCAGTGTCTTGGCACCAAACACTGACTAGTCTATTCACAGAACCCCATGTTTAAAGTTTAAATTTGAACGGAAGATGAGGTCAACAAATTTAATGTTATAACATTTAATGTTATACTGCGTGATAATGACCGGGTTGGGAGATGACCGCTGGTAATGGATCGAGCCGAAGGCGAGGTCCATTACCAGCGGTCATCCCCCAACCCGGTCATTATCACGCAGTAATAACCGGGTCCTCGCACTGTTATTACCTTTAACCCTAACCACCCTGAGTCCATCAAAATCCATTTCCTGTTTTGGAGGATTTTAGCGGATTCAGGATACCTCCATATTGAACCAACTGGAGGAGTGTGATGATTGAGGATTTTAAGCCTAGCGTTACTGCAGGAGTGTGATGGATTCAGGATACAGAAATTCAGGTGATGGACTGTGATGGACTCTATGTACAGGCATTTCAGGTGTTTTTGAAATATATTACACAGAGCTTTAAAACATAGATGAAGCGAAAGAGCATGTCTTCAGCATTCTAAAAATGTATTTTTTTGCAAAATTGGCAAAGCGGTTCTCAAGATACGTCAATTTAATTAAAGCAAATTAGGAGAAAAATTTGATGTTGACCTTTGACCTATTCATATGTTTTTCTTTATACAGGCAATGGCACCAAGAAAATACAAACATCGAAGCATTTTTCTGTCATAAATCATTAATTATTTATTTGTCATCATTTAAATTATGTACATACATTATGTATGCCCTTATTTATCATTTACTACAATTTCAAATAAAAAACTGAATGTTTAATTACTAATTTGCATAATTAATCACCAAAATAACGGAAAATGTAAGGATTTTGCACATTTTGTTAATATTTTGCAATATTTTTTGTCTCTAAAAAGTACATGTATTTCTCAAATACACCGAACAGTTATTCTAAAGATCAATTCATACACAGCTCATTTGCATAAATAATGAGAACAAATTATTACGAAAGAATATTAACTCGTTCACCGTTTTGCACAATTAATATAAAGTGAACTTATCAATGTGTCTGCTTTACAATTTATGGTTGTTTAGTTTTGGCACAATGATGATGCATAGAAACAGATGACATGAATGAATGAACAAATTGTAATAATTAAAAATTAATTAATTAACACTAAGACAGCAATTTTTTAAGTGGGATGGAAATAAAATTGTGTAAAGCTACACTTATTACAGTGTTTCTGAACTTGGGAAAATAGAAAAAAAATGACAATTCAGATTTTTTTTTACAATAACTAAAAGCAATGAATGATTATAGGATCATGTACATGTATGTTTATTATGAGTTCAAGTAATAACCTCAGCCCGGAGTTGATTCATGGCGTAAAGGACCATGACTGGTTGACCATTGATGGCTGAACTGCCTACTATCGCCTGTATCAGAAGGATCCATCACATCCGATGAAGCTACAAAATAATAGACAAACAAACAAACTTCCATGTCACTACTGGTCAACCAAAAATCATTTCAAAGAAGTTTGTATTTTACACAAATGTACCAAACAAAATTATGCCCCTTAGGCCCTCTACCAACAACAAAATATTAGGCCTATATGCAGGCCCCCACTGATTAAAAGTTAAAACTTTAAATAATTCTTCATCAACAGATACTTTACTAAGGTAAAATAATTTTTTAGCATCACTAGCTGTTCGGTTTGCTAAAAGTTTTTATCACGAAATAGATGCAGATTTTAACGTTAAAAACAATTCCAAAACTTCATTGTTTTTAACATCTTCACACTGAAATTCTAACTATATATACACCTATGATCCATTACAAATCTGTTTTTTAATAATTTGTCGAAGAATAAAAGGAGAAAAGGACGTTAATAATCGTGCATGAAAAAAAACCCGGACGTGTTTGTTGCCTAGTCTGGTACCTGAGGCCCTAGTGCACTACGCGCTCGATGTATTGATTGTAACCAGACTTCTCTTCACTGACACGAGGATGACAACGCACGAGCGTAAAAAGTGGACTTACAAAACTGTCAATTTGGAAGCCGTTTCACAACCAAAATTAATTAAACTTTACAAACATAAAGAAATATAAATTACTAAAATACTGACCTTGTTTAACGTCACTAGAAGGTGACTTTCTGGACAAATCTGAAGCTTGAAATCTTCGCTCTAGCCTAGCTTCAGAACCACTGGACCGATTTTCACTAAACACAGGATGTGTTGCAATGGACGTTTCTTTTTCCGGAAATTCCCGAATGGAACTGGAATTGAATGGAATTGAATCGGAACTGCCCCCAATTGGTTACGAAACACCGAGGGGTGAATCCGACTGAAAGCGAGCGCATCCCGAAAAGCGCGTCCACGCGCGGCCGAGCGAAATTTTGGCGCTCTGCGGCTGATTCTGTCTTGCACTGCCCGACATTTGTACTCATAACTAACGAAATGTTTGCTCAATGCGGCTAATTTTTCGGGGGTAATGTCTTCAAATATCCTTTAACCCTAACCCTACCTAATGCTACTTTTTACTACTAGTAGTAAAAAGTAGTATGCAGTACTCTCACTGACTTGTGTGCAATGCCTGTAGTAATTTTTAGTATTTGGTACTTCACCCCTTATTGCACTCGTAGTACTTTTTAGCATTGGGTCCCTCTGCTTGCTGAGTGTGCATGGCCCATGTATGCTGTGTAAGGTGTTCTAAACTCTACAGCAAAAATTGTCACTTGGGACACATTGGGTCAAGGCTGGACTACTGCATTTTTTGCTAGGTAAGTATTACTGACCTGTATTACCACTATTAGTATTTTGTAGTTGGCAGTATCTGTACTCTGTCAGTACACACCCAATCATCAGTCACGGAGAGACCCAATGCTACAAAATACTAAGTAGTATTCTGTAGTACGCAGTTCTTTAGCCCAAAGTAAGGCCTAGGGGGTTAGGGTTAATGTGACTGACAAACAACAGGATCATCAGATGTAAGGAATCGGAGTCATCATTTAATAAAAAAAATTGTTTGTTCTGAACATTGCGTGTTGAGCCGTGTGTGTGCAAAATCAACAGGTTTCGTGACGTCACTGAAATGCCTACTCTATGGAGAAACGCACTGCAATTTGTTGTATGCCACCTAGGTATCCTGAATCCGTCACAGTCCATCAAACTTTTGCTGGTGGAGTATGATGGACTCAGGATCTCTCCAGAATGCATACTGGTGGAGTCTGATGGACTCAGGACACCAGCAGTTTTTGCAAACCAAAATTGGTGGACTGTGGCGGATTCAGGATACTTTCTAGTAAAAGCCGCGAGGGAGTTAGGGTTAATAAATACCTTTTAAACGAGAAAAATTGTCAAAATGCTCCAAATCTCATGACTTTTTTTCCGGCGATATTTCAAGCGTTTTGTGTTCATGTTTAGGGGCCATGTTTTAGAATGTTACCCTGTCTCTTCAATATGTGTTGTTATTATAACCCATACTTTGAGACCAGACTAGCTGACCACCATGCTGATACCCACCGTGTATAGCAACGCGCTAGCGTTAGCAGACGACACGCGCATTTTGAAAAATGCCGCGCGTATAGATACAAATGTTCTACGCGTACATTTTATAGCGCGCAGTATCAAGATTTGACGCGTCCTTGTTATAAGTTACCGTAGAACTGTTGCATTCGGCCAATCATGGGCTTACATGATGCTTGATTAATGCCGATTCAGGGAACATTTATTCGCTTCTTCTTGAAACTATTACTAAAGTATCTGTTAATCCACTCCACGTGATCGAGTCTCGACCAATCAGAAGTCAGCAACTCTCCTAGGTATTTATTAATTTAACATAACCGCAGCAAGGCGCAGGATTATTTTTAACAAAACTTGATCCGAGGCAGGTTCAGGCCGATGGTACCGGGAAGCACACCCACGCATTTCCGGCCTTGCTCGCTGCTGACAAAAATGCCCGTTGTTGCTCGTGACGTGTTTATGCGTCAACCGTTTTGAATCTGGGGGAAACTTTGCGTATATGGATTGTATACGTCTTCCGGCGCTTCCGGGTTAATCCCCCCCCCCCAAAAAAAAAGGATTGTTGACACGTTGTAGATCCTATACATGGTGTGGTGAAGCATTTTTTTTTAATCTTGCAAGATTTTGAAGTCAACTTACACGCCCAATTGATGAAATCTCCACTTTACTCCAAACTTCTACTTACTCATTGGGGGCGCTGTTGTGTCTTGTTCTCCCACTGACATTGTCATCGTTGTCGTCTGCAGAGGGCCGGTCTTTCCTCATAAACTTCAGTGAGAGTTTGGGTCTCTTTTTGGGTGGACTGGAGCAACTTGCCATTTTGGTGGCAGAATTAGTGGCTAGCATCTAGTGATCTACCCTGATATAACTATAAGAGAAACAAAAATAATTTAGACTCTGCTGAAAATTTTCTAGACTCTCTTTAGAGTGGGAGAATTAGTGGCTAGTATCTACCCCGATATATAAGACTAATAATAGAAATGAAAAGAATCAAGACTCTTTGCTGAAAATCTTTTGGACTCGAATTAGTGGTTCGTGTCTACCTTGATAATGATATAAATAAAACAAAAAGGATTTAGACTCTTCAGTGGGAGAATTACACGTACTATAGCGAGTGTCTATCCTAATATAAGAGATCAAGTAAGTTAAGATGGGCCTATTAAATAAATTAATATTTTGATCTTAACAAATCTTGAGTTCATCAGATGCAAAATGACTGTGTACAGGAGGAACGTAATATTAAACTGCTGAAAATTTCCTAGAGTGACTCTCTTTAGACGGGAGAATTGATGGCAAGTTTCAACCTTGATATACATTTGTAAGATAAACGAAAATGATTTAGACTTTCTTCAGTGGGAGAATTAGTGATAATAGTGGCTAGTGTCTTTCTTGATAAAAGAAATGAAAAGGATTTTTTGCTAAAATTTTTCTTGACTGAGTGACTGACTCTCTACTCTGTTGAAAATCTGCTTCCACCTTCAGGACATACTCCTGTCGGGTCCTACTAATCACCGACAACACACCGACAACACGCCCTAACCCTGTCCTGTACCACCAACCAAGTCCATCAAAATCCATACTTGTTCAACTTGCCTTGGGCCTTCTGGACCACGTCCGCCAACCAAAATCGTAACAATTTGTTGTTGTTGTTTTTTGTTTTTTTGGGGGGGGGAATAATGTCCAAATGTTAAAAAAGCGATAACTGGAGTTGGAGTCCAGTAACTCGGACTAGGGACGGAAGAAGATCGAAGTATCGCCATTCCGTTCGTCGAAATGTAACATATAAATGTAGGGCCTATTTTATTTCTCCCAACCATGGAGGATTCTGTAGGGCCTAATCAACACCCTTGTCTTTGGAATGTAGCTCTCGACAGCAACCAACTATAAAATAAGCATTAACTCCATCAACTTTTCTAAATTCAGCACGAATTCAGGAACTTACGAACAAGTTTACCGCCATTGGGAAAAATCACCTCGCCTGCCACACCTCGGTCCCAACGTTTCAAGCAGTACGGTCTTCTTACTAAGTAATAGAACAGTGATAAAGTCGGCCCTTGGGAAGAAGGTTTGTTGCTGCGTCATTGACATTAGCCTCTGTCATGAAATGACGAAAATCAACCGAAGAGGGCGTTTTGCGGAAATTTGTCAATATGGCTGCCGAGCTCTCGCGTAAGACTAACGTAATTAGCTATACCATGGAGGAAAGACAACAGATAGTTAGTGAATTGCGGGGAAATACTTAATAAAAAATGGCCAATCATAAAACTAGATTTGCTTTCCTGCACTTGAAAAGACCCGCCGTGTATTTAGGCTCCTTAGAAAACCAGTTAGGCCCAAAATTTTAACATTTTTTTTTTCAGTGGCACTGAACTCAGTGAAGCTTTATTTGAATGCCATATATTTGAATGCAATACAATAAACAAATTCTGGGGCCAATTCATACAAGCAATATTCTTTTTGCATTTTTGTTGGACATCAAATATAAATTTGGGGCTTTACACGCAAGCACTTTGTTTACATAATTACTATATGGACGTTACTCCTCAACATTCCTGATCCTGCAATGTTAATTTTTAAAACCAACCAGTTTTAAATACTGTTCCATTAAATGTAGACGCCTGTGAAATCTATCTTTCACCCTTTTATTGACTGAAACCTTACATGGGTCATAAATGACGTTACTATTAAAAGAAGTTCGTAAATATAAACTTGGATTTTCCAAGAATTTTTCAATTGCGCCACGACCGTAGGAACACTCCGTCGACTAGTGTGCCAAATTTCTAGACGCCACTGTTTTGGGTTTTTTTCAGACTAAGTTTACACCTATTAAAATTGTTAACAGAGGGTAAATAGCAAGCATTAATAACATTAACATGGTAAAGGTACAATGAATTTGCAGTTTGTCAACAAAGAAGTTTGGCAACATTGCATGAGGAAAGTCGGCCCTACATTAACTGTTTATAAACAATGTAAACGTCGAAGTACAGCTATAGCTACGTACGTACGTATGAGCGCAGCACACTTTCACCAACTGACCATTTTTTCAGTCGCTTTTTCTTTCTCTTTCTTAATTTTACGGTTTTGGGTGACATTCAGCCTTATGCCTACGGTTATTCTTCCGAAATAGCCACAGCCTTTAGAGCTCCGTCGTAAGCCATTAAGTTCTGATATTGACGACACACGTGTTGCTGTTGTTAAGCGCCGCCATCTTGACAATTTTCCGCGCGTTGACCTTTTAGAAAGGTCATGACAGAGGCTAATTGGACAGCGTGATAAATTTGTGCACAACGTCATTATAATGTAATACTAATAGGGCGCCCTCTGTCGTTTTTGACAAATTACGGATCTTCAAGTGGACGTGTTCCTTCAGTTCTTTCCTTCCTTCAAAAAAGTTCAAACTTCTACGACGGATGAAAAGAACAACGCACTGCAGGTGGGGGCGCGTGCTCCTATAACAATGAATGCGCTTGACTCACCGTGATAGTAAACATATCATGTACATGTACATCTAGGTGCTGGTGTAGAGGAGTAAAATTTAACTTTGTTTTTATTCATCCTTTTTAGTTTACAATAGGATTTTTGGCAAAGTGGTTCCCCTAAAGTTACTGTTTTTTATAGGAGTGGCACCCCTGCGTAGTACATTGACTTAATTTACTCTTTACTTAATTAATGATGCGAGGCGCACCAGTCTATTGCTTTGTGTTCCACTGGCCACCGTGTGCTAGTATGGGTCAGTGAGCAGAGATACAACATGGAGGACAGACCTACTTAAAGTTTCTCTTGTGTCCTCCAAAAATCTTAAAAGTCTGGACATCAAGTTGCTGTATTTTCCTGTTTGCTCAATAATTCTGGTGAGTTTTCATTTATTTACTTATTTTTTACATTGTCTAATCTGTGTACATATTTACCTTTTTGTGCATTATTTTTGTTGTTGAGATAAAACTTTCAGAGTATGGAAACTATTTCTTTGCCTTTGGTAGGTTTCCAAAGAAAGTTTATTTTTACTAAGTGAAGCCTTGTTCACATTGTATAAAGGTTACTGTTGAAGGTTCTGAAACTTTTGGAAACTAATTATTATTCCTAAACCTAGTAAAGTCATTTTGCTAAGGACCAGTGTTTTTATGTCATTTTCCTTGTTTAGTTTGGAGGCACTTTAATCAGTACCTTGGCCAAACTTGTGATTCAAGTGTTAGCACTTGTGACTGGATTTTACTTGCTGCGTCTATGGTTTTGGGATATAATGATGAGGAGTTTTTGTATATTAGTCTGGATTTACTTTCAGACTGACTTTTCTAAGGACTGTTTTATAGTAATTTTAAACATAGGTTTGATGCTGATACACTGTGCATTTTATGTAGAAACCTAATTTTTCTTTTGGACCATGCTTTACCTGTGCATCTCTTATTTTCTCAAGATGTTTATTTGGGGGATTTGCATACCTAATGAGTTCCATAGGGTTGTGTAGCTTCTTCAAGTTTATGGCTGGTTTTTATTACTTAATCCCCTGCCACAGTCAACAGTTCCTTTGTTATTTAGATTTTTGAGGTGTCTTGGAGAGATGATTTTCTCTTAAGTTTTCCCAGTATAGTTTTGTACAGGAAAAGTGTACTGTGCATGGTATAATTGGAAATGCATATTTTATTAATGTTTATTTATGATTTGATCTTTAATCATTTCTTTTGCATTTTTCTTTGTATTTACAGGCTATTCATTATTTGTTCTGATTGTGCTTAGAGAGCAATCCGCTATTAGTGCTGTGTTGGGTTTTTACTTCTTTTTTTAAATTTTGTATTTTTGAGTTTAATCTGGAGTTAACATTTGCTCTGGCTTAAAGTAAACTATTCTGGGTTGTTCAAACACCAGTGGCCAAAGTTTAATTAAAAGTTCATAGTGTTGTTTCAGTGCAAAATTTAGTGTTCTTGCCCCAGTTATTTAAGGAAAATCTGCGACTCTTCATTTGGATCTTTGGTCTCACTGCAATCCCTCTAGCTTTATTAGTATTTTTCTAACTGTACCATTTTTCGTGGTTACACTGGCATGGGGTGCAGGTTAAAAAAAGAGAACTTGGAACTAGTGATGAGTGACCATACACCCCCCCCCCCCCCCCCCCCCCCCCCCCCCCCCCCCCCCCCCCATGGCCGATTCTTCTGTGGAAATAGATTCGTGGGATCAGATGTCGCAACAAGTCCCAATGGACATACAAAATAAAGATCCTAATCAACCTCGATCAACCTTTAATGCCTACAGTCATCAAGCCTCAAATGATTCTCATCAGTTCCAAACCAACACCAAAAAACGGTCAAAACCCAGCCTGAGTATAAGTTACAGCGACGTATATCGACTCGGAATATTATATGACTCCCCAAATGAACATCCAACAAAACGTCGGAATACACAAAATACCTGCCGGATTCAACCTACTTTGGTCATCATCAACTCCCCTGATAGCTAGGATTATAAATCACCGATTACATTTCAGACATTTGCAAACCTCAAAATGTCTGAAACATAATTAGGTTATAACATTAGCGAGTCTTGGCCAAGAAATGTCTGAAACGTAATACTGCCATTGTGTAAGGATTAAGAGGTGTGAGACAGCTAGCCTCTGCCACCACCAGTTGTCAACAACCATCACCTGCAAGAACTTGCCTGGCCTTTTGCTACCGTTGTATGCAAATACACTGTATACAAAACCACAGAGCTAACTGTTAATAACCACAAACTTCGTAAACATTGCAAGGAAAGACTGCAGGCCTAGTCATGTATATTTGAGGGGAAATGGTGCCGACATATCCGCATTTTTCCTAGTTGAGCCGCGGTTCATGTAAAATACCTCCAATAATATTAATAATAATAGTAAGGAAGACTTTCAGGAGGACTTGCGTAAGAAATTATTCATGGCAATTACTATGAAGCAGAATCAGTGTAAAAAAGATCGGACGTGTTTTTACAACTCGGATGCTTTCCTAATTCGGATGTATTCCTAATTCGGATGCTTTTTGCAAACTCGGATGCTTTTTTAATTCGGATGAATTCGTAATTCGGATGCTTTTTGTAAACTCGGATGCTTTTTTAATTCGGATGAATTCGTAATTCGGACGAATTCGTAATTCGGATGCTTTTTGTAAACTCGGATGCTTTTTTAATTCGGATGTTTTTTAAATTCGGATGCTTTTCTAGTTCGGATGCTTTTTTAATTCGAATGCTTTTCTAGCTCGGATGCTTTTTATAAACTCGGATGCTTTTTTAATTCGGATGCTTTTTCTAGTTTGAATGCTTTTTGTAAACTCGGATGCTTTTTGAAAATCGAACATATTTGCAATCCGGCACTAGGGTGGCCCTGAAAGGACATCACACATCGCAGATTCTGCGATTTCGCGCATTCTGCGCGAATTTGAACGATGACAAACATGTTATCGTATATATCTAAGCATATATCTGAGATGTGGAAGATTTTATTGTAGATTTCTGCACAGATTTATGTGATAATGAATATTTTCTGGGCAGATTTTTGAAAAGTCGCATATTTTTATTTTAGATTTCAAGTTCTGCGCAGATTTCTTAGTACGCAAATTTGTGCGATGTCGCACGGATGGGCACTACATGTACATTTTCATTGCACATTTAATTATGCGCAGCTATTATGTCGCACTCACGTACAGCAGATTTATATGCAGATTTATGTGAACATTTCTGCCGCGATGTCAGCACATACGACGTTTTGAAAGTTGAACCACGACGTTTTGAATGTTATGATGTTCTAAAACGGACAGGCAACGTCGTGGTTCAACTTTCAAAACGTCGTGGTTCAACTTTCAAAACGTCGTATGTGCTGACATCGCGGCAGAAATGTGCACATCAATCTGCATATAAATCTGCTGTACGTGAGTACGACATATATAGCTGCGCATAATTAAATGTGCAATGAAAATGTACATGTAGTGCCCATCCGTGCGACATCGCACAAATTTGCGTACTAAAAAATCTGCGCAGAACTTGAAATCTAAAAATCTGCCCAGAAAATATTCATTATCACATAAATCTGTGCAGAAATCTACAATAAAATCTTCCACATCTCAGATATATGCTTAGATATATACGATAACATGTTTGTCATCGTTCAAATTCGCGCAGAATGCGCGAAATCGCAGAATCTGCGATGTGTGATGTCCTTTCAGGGCCACCCTAGTGCCGGATTGGGAAAGCATCCGATTTGCGAATATGTTCGGTTTGCAAAAAGCATCCGAGTTTACAAAAAGCATTCAAACTAGAAAATCATCCGAATTAAAAAAGCATCCGAGTTTATAAAAAGCATCCGAGCTAGAAAAGCATTCGAATTAAAAAAGCATCCGAACTAGAAAAGCATCCGAATTTAAAAAAAACATCCGAATTAAAAAAGCATCCGAGTTTACAAAAAGCATCCGAATTACGAATTCATCCGAATTACGAATTCATCCGAATTAAAAAAGCATCCGAGTTTACAAAAAGCATCCGAATTACGAATTCATCCGAATTAAAAAAGCATCCGAGTTTGCAAAAAGCATCCGAATTAGGAATACATCCGAATTAGGAAAGCATCCGAGTTGTAAAAACACGTCCGATCTTTTTGACACTGATTCTGCTTCATAAATTTCCGTCTGTAATTTGTAAAGCATTAACGCGGCGACTGGCCGACCTTACGTTCGGGGCCAGGCCGGGGCGCGCGTGCGTGCGGCATGCAACGAACATAACTCGCTTGCGCGCGCGTGTAGTTGGTACATTTACATGTACATTTACATAATGTACATGTGCCAACTGTACGATCCAGAACACTGACCTCTAGCTCTATGAAATTTGAAAAACCGTGACCATGCGTTGAGTATTTGTCAGATTGTTAATACTATATTACTGGAAACTTTTCTACTTTTGTAATTCAACAAATAATCGATTACATAAGGTATATTCGAAATCACATGTTGTGAGTTGCCTATCGCAGAAAATAATATTTATCGTGGGGTTGCTGCCCCCGTAATTTTCAACAAAACGCGTCAAAGTGCGAGTCAGAAATCTAGCCAATTTTCCTGTTTTATATTATTGAAAAGATATTTGTGTATACCACATGGTTAAATTTTAAAATGCCTTTCGTCCGAAAAAAAAAAGGATTTGATGATTCTCCAACCCAAGATTAAGTTTCTAGATGTACATGTACATCACGCCGACTCGCAAGGCGCGCGAATGGCTTGGTCAAATCGGAATTTAACATTGGCACTAGAAAAATGTGATTGGCCGATGAAGAACTCTTGAAACGTCATCATCGGAAAGAAGACACGTTTGGCCAGCTATCAACCGTTTTCCAAACCCCAGCTTTGTCTTAGTTTGAGGCTTTACTCATGCAGTTTAGCGAGGACTGGAGCCGACGTAGAGCCAAAGCGGGGTTTGGAAAAGGCCAAGTAGTTTGCGGACAAAAAACACCACATCCCTGCTGCTTCATGTCATATGGCGATCAAAGACGTTTTTCAAATCATTAAAATCGTCACTTAGTTTGGTTAAATTTTCACGCAACAAGGTACTTAAATAAAGTGAATATCTTACTTGTATATGTACGTACGGGCTGTACTAGTAATAGTATTGTTTTTCTGTTCCCAGGCATTATTTTTACTAGGGGCATGCTTAATATAGTACACTGCATGCGTTGCGTGTCCTGAGATTTAAACTAAATTCAATATTTTGTGCTGAACTGACCTTCCAGTCAATAATCTAGGATTCGGTTTTGTTTTACATTTACTTATCATGTTTATTAAATTGAAAATATCATTTTGGGCGGTACCATTTTTAATGGGGGGGAGGGGTCTTCGGTGTCATCACGAGTGAAATTCCAATTCATAGTTCGGTTTTTCAGACAATTTCTGTTCTTATTGATTCTTAGGGAATTGTTTTTTGGTTGTTTTAAATATTTTAAATTTTACAATGAAACCGTTTTTATTTGTTTTTCATAGAAGGCCTATTATAGATTTTTTTCACAACCCTATTTATAAAATGTATTGATCAACAAGTAGGCCTATTAAATGTTAAGCTTAGAAATGATCCTGCTCAGTACTGCTGCAACTTACAATTGATGATTTGATGATTCTTTTTTTGACGCACTGTTGTTGGCTGCGGTAATCTACAAAAAGAGCTTTTCGTCATTGAAATTTGAAATGTCTGAAACATAATTGCTACTTACGTTTCAGACATTTAATGTCTGAAACGTAAGTCTATTAATTGTTCACGTTTCAGACTTTTGGGCACTAACAAAAGAGTTTCAGACATTCTTGGTTCACAGTGTGTACACCGCGCTATACGAAATCAATGTAGTTTTGTTTGGAAGTTAGTCATTGTGCGTATTACGTAATGCCATACCGTGCATTCCTTTCACATGCCACAGTTCACTCTCCGAAACGTATATAAGTCTCGCATTGTGATAGTTTAATCACTTCAGGTTTTGGCACCCACGCTTTATGTCCGCACGCTATTAGCACCGTAGTATATACCAACACCACCCCCCCCCCCCCCCGCCCACTTGGATTATATATATATATATTTTGAGAACGAGATGATGCTTTCCTTCCCCGTTTGTTCTCTCCAACAGGCTTGTCGGCTTTTAGCAGTTGCTACACCTGCGGAATGCAGGGACATTTGGCCAAAACCTGCCCTTCAATGTCTTCAACGGGAAAGCATGGTTCAATCAGGGATCCAGATCTGCCCCCTTTGGCTTCACAGAAAGCACCGGTCAAGTCCCTCAGGTCACACCCAGACATTGGTTCCCCATTATTACCAGCTCAGCCACCCAGCTGTCCAAGGGCGCCACTCTCGTATCCGCATTCAGGATAAATTTGTCGTATTATTCAGGTACATTGCAAGACTATTTTGCCCTCATTTAACATGAGATGACATTTTTGTGAATGGAAGGTTGAGGTTTTACATTGAGATTTGGTCATTTCAATTATTAGCGTCCCTTGTGTGGTTCGGTATGTGTTGGGACTCTGCTCAGGGAATTCTAAAGGTAGTTGACAAGCGTATTAGAAAACTTAAGGACTCCATGCATTTATTGAATAATTCGCCTTTCTATATATCAAAAATGTGCACTCTGTAGGCAAGTCATTTCTCTGTCGCCTGTTGCAGCAAAATATGTGACCCGGTAATTGACTAGATATTGTCAAATGGTGATAGCTGATGGTCAGGTGCTAGTGCATCGCACCTCGCCAACAAATTATATATAAAACGGGAAATGGAACAGCGATCCGTCGCTAAAGCTGTTTTGTTATAGTTGCATCATTATCCACACCACTGCTCAGCATTGTCTTGCGTCAGATGACAAATAATCTATTTCTTTCTTGTAACAAGACTGGTACTTTTCGTTTGAAGAGTACACTTTCCCAAATGGGAGTAGAAAAGCCCCTTGGGCTGGAAGATGGTAGATTCTGTAAGTTGGCCAAGCAGGCAATATTGATAAATTGAGTGTATAAAAATCAAGCAGATACCGTATATATAGTATTTGTTATTTATTAATATTTTATTTTTAATGTGAATTCCGACTGATTTTGTTTGTTCCTTTCTTGTAACTAAACATTTATAGTTTGCTTTAAAAGTGATTTCCCAGATGGGAGTAGTATACATGCATGGTTAAGTGTATACAACCAATATTTGAAAATGGAGTCTATGAAACGGATCACTATGTAATACAAGCAGATGCTGTGTAAAACTTGAAGATGGACATTCTGCGTGCCCGTGCGCAGGCCAGCCCCCATGATGTACATTTAATAAATTCTGAAATGCATTTTGCAGTCTCCCTTCTCCTTATTCAATGACGTTCTGTAAAACAAAACTGTTTTTCATGCGTATGAGCGAAGCGAAGTAGCATGAAATTGCCAACTCGGTCGCCGCGGCGTGTAGGGCGGGCGGCGTCAAAAGTATCTCATCCTCGCAAGCTACGCATAGCTAGCCAGGGACGCATCGGATTTATTTTCTCGGAGTTGCACAATAGCTGTTAACAAGGTATAACCTGCCGAAGCAATCATTTTTGAACAGCGGACTTTGTATCGCTTCTGATTTTAACGTTGGAGATTCTTTCGAGATAAAACAAGAAGGAAACAAAACCAATCATATAATTTTCCTTTGCTGATTGTACGGTACAAAATCAACATTTTATTTACAATTTAAAGTCGTACGCGGCCTCCGACCCCCTCCCCCTGTCGTACGCTTTGTACGACCATTAAAATGTTGAAAACCTTGGACGGCCCCTAACCCGATTAATATCGCTAAGGCCCTTAATATTGTGGGCAAAGACTACATCAAAAACAAAAATAATCAAGGGGGATAACCGTACATACTCCTGCTCATAGGTGAACTTTATGCTACTAATAAAAACAAAATTAGCATCATCAACATGTACAATCCTTGTAACACTTTAGACAACATTTCTTTTAGAGAGATCCTTAATAAAACTGATAAACCTTGCATTATTTGCGGAGATCTTAACAGCCATAATCCCTTAGGGGGCAGCTCCAACGGCAAGATTGTACGTTGATGATGTTATATGACGGATTTTGACATGGCCTGTATTAATTCTGGTGAGGGCACAAGAATTAATGCTTACCATGGCACTCTGTCTTGTATAGATGTCACGTTTGCATCACCTAATGTAGCCTCTAAGTAGGCCTACATCCATAGCTGAGAGTGACATTCCTCCTGTCCTGGTTATCACTGGATGACCATCGATCACTGACTGTAACTGTTGAGCATCGTTGTCACATCCATAGTCGAGTGTGACATTTCTCCCATCCTCCTGGCCATCACTTCATGATGACCATCACTGACTATGTATAACTGTTGAGCATGCATGGCTGTCATGAGAGTGACATTTCCCCCGTCTTCCTGTTTATCACTGGATCACCATTATTGACTATAACTATGGAGTATGGCTGTTACATTCAGACATGTAGCTGAAAGTGACATTTCTCCAGTCCTGGTCATCACTGGATTACCATCATTGACTATAACTATGGAGCATGGCTGTTACATCTATAGCTGAGTGACATTTCTCCAGTCCTGGTCATCACTGGATTACCATCATTGACTATAACTATGGAGCATGGCTGTTACATCTATAGCTGAGAGTGACATTCCTCCTGTCCTGGTTATCACTGGATATGTCCCATCCATAGTCGAGTGTAACATTTCTCCCATCCTCCTGGCCATCACTCCATGATGACCATCACTGACTATAACTGTGGAGCATGCATGGCTGTCATGAAAGTGACATTTTAATTTCCCCCGTCTTTCTGTTCATCACTGGATTACCATCATTGACTACATCTATATGGAGGATAGGCCTATGGCTGTTACATTCATAGCTGAGAGTGACATTTCTCAAATCTTGGTCATCACTGAATTACCATCACTGACTATAACTATGGATCATGCATAGCTGTCACATCTGTAGAGCTGAGAGTGACATTTCTCCAGTCCTGGTCATCACTGGATTACCATCGCTGACTATAAAATTACTATGGAGCATGGCGGTTACATTCATAGCTCAGATTGACTCCCCCCCCCCCCCCCCCCCCCCCCCCCCCCCCCCGTCTTCCTGTACGTTAATAAATGGATCGATGGTGACCATCGGTTGGTATAACTCTGGAGCTTTGTTTTCATTTTAGTTTATCATTTTGCTACATGTACTTATCATTCTGTTAATTAGTGGATCATGATGACCATCACCCATTAACTATGGAACATTATTGCCACATTCATGCCGGAAGCTGGGTGGCATTTCACTTGTGAGTGATGAACCCTCCTTGGTTCGGGAATGTTCAAATAATCCCGGTGCAAACTAGTCAAGTACATGTAGTTTTCAAATAACTTGTGGCAGGTCGTGCATGTTGCTTATGTGCATGTGCCACAAGGTTCATTTTGAAACAGAAGTCTTAATCGTAAGTGTGCAGATGATGGGTTCAGACCACCCATGCACTAGTAATGGGAACTCAACTAATAGCGATGGATAAAATGTCTCAGACATATGTGAAAGGTTTTTTTGCACTAATCAAACTTATATTTTTACACACTTCCAATTTACTGTTCTTTGCCCCACCTATTATAGCTTGACTATAATGTCAAGGTCAACTAATCACCTGTCATCCGAGCCGGAGTTTTCGGAGTCGCCTCTTCTACTGCTGTGATTCTACTGATCACTTATCATCCGAACTGGAGTCCTGAGAGGCACCTCCACTACTGTGATGCAAGAGGCATGATGTGCCTCTCTTACCACTGTTGTGTAAGAGGCTACTGATCACCTGTCATCCAAGCCCGAGTTATGTGAGCCACTTCTAATACCACAGTGATGTCGGAGGCTATTTATAACCAGTCATCCAAGGCTATGAATCACCTCTTGTACTGTATCACTGTAATGTGAGAGGCTACTAATCACCTGTCATCCAAGCTTGAATACTGTGAAGCACGTCTTGCATCACTGTAATGTCAGAAGCTACAAATCACTTGTCAATTCCAAGCCTGAGTTTAGTGATGAGCCACTTCTAAATACCACAGTAATGTCAGAAGCTACTAATCGCCTGTCGTCAAAGCCGGAGTACTGTGACTCACTTTTTGTAGCACTGTGATGTCAGAGAGGTTAATGAGTACGGTGTCAGGCCTGCATTTTGTCATTGATTCACAATCTGTCATCTCCTATAGGTGACTCAGTCAACGACCACATTGACCCGTCTATTACGGCTGTTAGTTACACAAGTTTCGATGATGCTGTTACTTTGGTTTCTAGTTTTGGTCCCGGTGCCCTTATGGCCAAATCAGATATAAAATCGGCATTTCGCTTACTGCCAGTTCACCCGGATGACTTTGATTTGTTAGGGTTTTACTTTAATGGGTCATATTACTATGATAAATGCATGCCCATGGGCTGTTCAATATCATGCGTAACTTTTGAGAGATTTAGCACCTTTCTTGAGTATTGTGCCCGCAAAGTAGCAGCCACTGATAATATACTTCACTACCTTGACGATTTCTTTTTCGTTGGGAGTGCTAGTGACGATTCCAATGATTGCGCACGCGCCCTTAACTCTTTTACTGTAGTTTGTACGAAGTTTGGGGTTCCCTTAGCTGTGGACAAAACCGGCCGAGGGACCGACCACTCATATCACTTTCCTAGGCTTAGCAATCGACACTGTCGCGCAGGAGATTCAAGTTCCAACGGAAAAAATTGTTTCGATCATGGCAAAACTAGATAATGCATTGGGTAGACAGAAACTTACTCTGCGGGAGCTTCAGTCATTGTTGGGGAGTTTGAATTTTATCTGTAAGGCCGTTCGCCCAGGCCGCGCGTTTTTGCGTCGTTTGTTTGACTTAACAAGTGGCGTTCAAAGACCACATCATCGTGTCCGTATTTCATCGGGGGCATGAGCTGACATGTTGGCCTGGAAGCAGTTTTTGACACATTTTAACGGTTCAGTCATATTCCCCGACCAAGTTTGGCACTCGAGCGATAATCTGCATTTGTACACAGACGCTTCATCACTCGAGATAGGTTTTGGTGCATTTTTTGGTGGTAGATGGACACACGGACGATGGCCCTTGTCAGTGCGTTCTATGAAACTATCCATTGCTTTCCTCGAGCTTTTCCCCATTGTACTAGCGCTGCGGGTATGGGGACTGCCATTAAGGAATAAGCGGGTAGTATTCTGGTCTGATAACGCGGCAGTCGTGGCCATTATCAATCGTCAAACTTCCCGCTGTCCCAAGATAATGAAATTGGTCCGCATGCTTGTTGTGCGTTGTTTAGATTTGAATATTCATTTCAAAGCAAGGCACGTTCCCGGCATTGATAACGGTATTGCCGACGCTCTTTCCCGCTTTCAGATGTATATAGGTTCCGGCAGCTAGCGCCCGGGGCATACCCCTTTATCACTCCCTTGCCTGTCGACCTTTGGTGCAATTTTATATAGAAATGCCGGCGTTCGTTCAATATTTCTGTCGGCCCCCGTACGCATTCGGTTTACCAGCGTGCTTAGCAATCCTTCCCCCTACACCCGTCTTGCCCACTTCTTGTGCACTTCAATATTGTTCTTGCTATTGCTTAGTAATTTTGATTATTTCATATATATTTGATATATTTAGTTGTTTTTGTGTGTTTATCTTCCTTTCACGAGTCATGGTGCAACGGGCGTATACTGGCCTTCAATGTGGATTGTGGGCGACGTTGTCGTCAATTGGACCTGCCGGGCTCAAGTTCGTTGACAACGGATTGAGAAGCTCTGCACGCATTAGCGACCGTCCATGTGGCTGCACCAGGGAGCCACAGCCATCGAACCCGGACTATTATGACAATTAATTTCGGTTTTACCGACCTGGGAGGTATTTCCGCACACATACAGAACTGTTTGTGCTATCAATCACTGAAATATAATGTGTACCACGTCTCTCATGTCTTTATTATTTAACAACAACGGGCCTATTTGGCGGCGGTCATTACTGACCGTTTGGCGGAATTGCATTCGGGACGCCGTCGTAGGCCCCATTAACTTAACTTTATACCAACTTAAGCCATGCCAATTATACGAATTTTAAGGCAAATGTAATGATAATATTTGCGGCTTCATGTACATTTTTAGTTTCGCGGATTGACGGGTTTGGTGTTATTTTGGTAAATGGCTAAAACATGATGGCGATACCATTATTGGGTTTTCGTAAAGTGCGAAGACATGATGGTATGGGCGCCGTTATCGGGTTTTACGTTATTTTGGTAAATAACTCAAACATGATAGCGATACGTTTAATGTCGCGATCGGTACAGCGCTAATTATTGGGTTTTCGTAAAGTGCGAGGACATGATTAGTGCTGGGGTTATCATGGGGTTTTATGTTATTTTGGTAAATAACTAAAACATGATAGAAATACGTTGTAATTTCGCTATCGGAAGCAAACTTATATACTATTGTAATATACTATTGTATTATACTGTTGGTTTGAAATAATAATATGTTTTGAGATCAACCTCTGGCAATAAACTGCTCCGGCCTTTCGATACATAAAGAAAATAAACTCTTTGGGCCAATGCCTGAATAATTTGTCATGTGTCCTGTCGCATGGGGTAATAATATGTATTTATACAATTGCTTTTGCTTCTACTCTGTGTTTTTGCTTATAAGCAATTGCTAGTTTTTATGTATTCGGCCCAAAGTCTCAGGTTTTAATCATTTTATTTCTTTCAACTAAACAGTACTCAGAAATTTGTTCGGCCATAGCTATATAGGCCTACATAATTGCAATATTGTTTTCTTTGTTGAAGATATTAGAACGAATTCCATACAAAGACATCACACATTTTTCTTACTTTGACCTATTACTAGCTATCAGAAAGCAATAACATGTCGTAAAAGGTCATTTAGCTCACAATAATATCAGAGCATTTACAAGTCTCATAGGGTTTCATGCCAATGTATACAATTTCTTTCAAATATATTTCTTAGTATTATATAACGTTGTCCTTGAATAGTGAAATGGAAATAAATAATAATTCTTTTAAATAAATTTCACATCTAGTGTCCATGTGTATGCATATGCAAATTACATTTGTACCCCCCCCCCCCAAAAAAAAAACCCCCAAAACAACAACAACAAAAAACCAAAAAACTTAAGCTTCTACCTCTCACTGCAGAACCACCCCCACCCCTTGTATTTTGTTTAAGCAACATAGAAAAGTGCATACAATGTTGAGCACCCTCTGCAATACTTTCAATATGTACGTACGCATCAATCGGCTAAGTCAGTGGCGTAGAGATTACAGATTGGGTTCAAATCCTTTGTAGGGAAATAACGTGAGATTTGTATATTTAAAGTAGGATACACCATTGGTAATTGCTCGAATTATTATGAATAGGTAGATTTGGGGGTGTTGTATTTTATAGTAAATATCGTTTAACTGACCTGTCCCGAGTTTTACAATCATGGATGCTGAGAAAAACAGTGTTTGTTTTCAACCGGCGTCGAGCAGTTATTCTTATGTTATCTTTGTTGTTTCGCGATCGCCGTCCGGCGATCACGAAATTTTCTTTATAAAATTATACTTTTAGGAATAATTACAGAATATCTAGTCATTTTGCTGAATGCCTAGAATCATTATTTACTTTTAAATGTAAGATATTATAATAAGATATTTCTTAATAATTCGGTCGTAAATATTTTCGATATCTGCAAATGGTGTATAGGCCTACTACCAGTTTAATAGGAGGAATTATTTTTTCTTCGAACTCTCACATATCCATGCTATATGTATGTCGTTTAGAGGGGGGAAAACGCCCTTGCCCAAGATACCCTTCCGACGTATAGGAATGTCGATGTAGCATTAATTTCAGACTATTATATGTGAAATACGGATTCGTTTGGTAATATTATTGCGCATGTTTGATGAAGTGCTAGTGATGATAATGATAATTAGGAAAGTGACCTGTCGCGTAACAATCGGAGGCCACTGTCACTTGCAACACTGAGGGCAGCAAACAGCTTTACCGGTTGCTTGATTCCGGCCAAGAATTGAACCGATAGCAAAAGGGCACAGCAGAAGAGAACGGGATTTAATTATTTTAAAATCTCAACACATAACTAGGAACATCGGACTGACCCCTCAATTTGTGTATTATCTGCCTGGTATAATCAATAATAGCACACAGAACTTGAAAAACATATTTTTAGACTTTACAAGAGGTTATATACACTGATCATAAACAGTTCGCGTAAGTGGAACGCACCCCTAACCGTAGCTCTAGACACCCGTTTCGGAAAAGTTGCCTCAGCGTTGCCAACAAAATGTTGCCGGCAATCCGATTGCCCCTAAATTGCCCCGTGTGACATGGCCTATTAGGCTTGGCTATTCCACTGCACATGGTGCGTATTTGAATTGGGTTTGGGAAAGAGCAGTTTTTCAGTCGTATATGTACATCAATTTTTGCTAGAAAACTGCAACAATTCATGGTATAATGGTGCCCCAGAACTGCTAAAATGTATCTCACATGCCTGTCAAGAAGTTTTTCAGATGTTTATCTGACCATTTCGAAGAACTAGGCCCTAGGTTAATTTTTCTCCGATTGCACATGTGTATGTATATGTTCAGTTGTATTACTTTTCGGGGTGAAAAAAATAGATAGGCGGGACGGAGCTTGAACTGCGACTTCCGGGACTGCGCTCTGCCGGCTGAGTTGTCTTGCCCTGTCACCGCCGTTTCTTAAGCGACATACAGTTGTGCGCATGTGTCATTTTCAAATCCAGATCAAATGAAATGCATAATTCAAGAGCAGTGACCCGCGACAGAGGGACGATAAAAAAACGGAAATTACCAATGAATACTAACATTAGGGGCTTTTCAATTTTCATCAGTTTATTCATAAGAATATTCGTGATTTAATAAACCCCCCAAACCAAACAAAATTAGTATGACAAGCGCAAAATGTTAACTTAAATACTACGCTCCGTTTTGTTATAGGCATTAAGGACAAGGAGGGTTTTCAGGACAAATTTGACAGTGAAGATGACTTTTTCCAAACTCAAAAAATGGTTTGTATAAAAAAGCAGATTGTGATCTCTTTGAATCGTGTGTTTTTGTAAGAGCCAACCCAACAAGTGATAAAAAAAACTAGGTTTGAATCTTTATTTTTTTCTATCTTTAACGGAGTTTCCTGCAACGCGACATTGCGGCCTATATGATACCCGTGTAAATAAGTCTCGCATATTGTTTAAGGACACATTTGGGAATACGCGGTTCTAGATTTCGAACCAGAGTGGGCAAATATCAGGCTGAATACTGTTTACAATTTTTAATTTGCCGCGTATTTGGCCCGAGATTTGCCAACTTGGATTCGAAATCTAGAACCGCGTATTCCCAAACGATATGCGCATTCCCATTTGGACGGGTATCATGCTAAACCGCAATGTCGCGTTGCGGAAAACTCCGTTCAAGATGGAAAAAACTACATATTCAAACCTAGTTTTGTTTATCACTTGCTGGGTTTGCTCTTTCGAAAACACATGATTCAAAGAGATCACAATCTGCTTTTTTATACAAACCATTTTTTGAAAAAAGTCATCTTCACTGTTAAATTTGTCCTGAAAACCATCCTTTCCTTAATGACTAACGAAACGGAGCGTCTGTATTTAGGTTTAAATTTTGCGCTTGTCATTCCAATTTTGTTTGGTTTTGGGGGTTTATTAAATCACGGATATTCTTATGAATGAACTCATCAAAATGAAAGAAGCCCCTAATGTCAGTATTCATTGGTAATTTCCGTTTTTTGATCGTCCCTCTGTCGCGGGTCACCGCTCATGAATAATGCATTTTATTTAATCTAGATTTGAAAATGGCACATGCGCACAACTGAAACAGCGGTGCTGTGTGGGCAGTCTCCCAGGCAACACCGGGTCTATTTTTTTAATGCATAAATGTGAGGTTTATTACATCTCCAGCAACACCGGGTCTACTTTTTTAATGCATAAATGTGAGGTTTATTACATCACAAACATCATGTTAAAAGTTCTCCAACAAAAATGCTGCAGTTATTTTGTTACACTCCACCGAAGTTGGTTTTTATTATGTACAACGGGGTCCCCTATCGTGGCTTACTTTCTTGACATACCATCGACTTTTCTGGTGCGGTGTTTCCGAACCTCTTTGTTGATCGACTTTAAATTCATGGAGCTATTAAAATACTGGAATATTTGCCTTTATACTACGTGCTCTTGACCTTTAACAATTTAATTTTTATAACATTTAGTCCGAAATACAAAAAAAGGGTGCTGTCCGGAAATTGGGCACAAAATCGTCACCACTCCCCATAAACGTGGCGCACTTGATTAAATCTCAGAAAATCACAATAACAATAAATGTGTTAATTTTGCAAACTCAAAATGAACAGGAATGTTTACAGGTTGAGGAAATTTCACAAGCTGTAACATTTAATTTCAAACTTAGGCACTATGGAGCCGAACAATCAAAGTGCGTCATGTTATAGGGGCTGTGCGGTTATTAGGCCTTGCTTTGGCATTTCAAATTTTAGAAAAACATGTGAAATTGTATATAGTAAGAACAATTGTACCCTAAGCCTCCAGGGTATTTTGGCTAGAAACCCTGCCAGACGCAACCGATTGCATACTTTGTCACATTGACTTATGTGCAGAGTCCAGCAAGGTCAAGCAGTCACCACAGATGCACTGCGCTGGATCTGGCAGGGTTAGGGTTAATTAATTAAAATGTACATGTATATTAAAAATGTATAACACAGCAAAACAGCAACAAGTTCCTTTTTTTGCATCTGTATCTGCGGAATTCTTAACCGAGATCTTGATTTTTTCTGATCTGGTGGACATCACCTTGCTCTTACACAAATATGTCATTATAATCTAAAGTATTAAACGGTAAACATCAATAGGCTTTAACATTTAGTCTTTCAAACATTAAAATATTCAGTTGACAGAAAAAACACAAATAAAAACAGAAAGGATGTGCCCCTCTAAAAATGGGAATCAGGTACCCCTTGACAAAACCACTGCATGTACGTGTAACAAATTGAGAAAACTTGTTCTTGTAATGAAATTAAAAAGAGTGTGTTGGCTCATAGTGGCAAGCGTAGTGTCAAAGTTCACATGATTAACCTTTAATTGCACCCAATTAAATTATTTCTTTATGGTACTGAATTGGCCTAAAATTAATTAACAGAAGGATATATAGCTATAAAATCTGAATGTTTTATGCTTTCTGGTAATTTTATTTAGTTTAATTTTATCTAATCGGAACTGCAAAACAAATTTCCTAATAACTGTACATCCAAGTTTATGCTACAAGTCACCCTCGCCTAAACCTGCAAAATCAGCTACCTATTTAAAGTTGCTGCAATTTGTGCATTTGCATAGATCTGGACATGGTAGCTCTGCATTCAGACAAAAACACGATTGATCTTATCTTTAAATAATTTTACACCTGCGTAGGTTGTAATGCTTGACATCTTTAATCGTATTCTGTACGGTCAAATCTATGCATAATATAAACACAATAATGAATGTTAATTACATACACTTGCATGTATTTCCAAGCACTCAGTGGAATTTTCCAAGGGCCATTACTTTGGGACCTGTAAATATTGGGGTGGCCAATGTACCAACAATTGAATTGTTCCCCCCCCCCCGCGCACATACTACCTCTGTTATTGATCTTTTTTTTTTAAATCAGCATAGTTTTGTTCACTGTCTCAAAAAAGGTTTCAAACCATGATAGACAGAAAAAGTGATAACTAAATGACTGCAGCACAACCTTATACTTACAAAAAAAAAAAAATACTGCAGATATCTCAGCAATGATAATTATGATAAATCATAAATATAAATTTCAGTCTAACCTGTATGATAAATGAAGCTCTTATAGAATGCTGGCCAGCAAAAGCATACG
Source organism: Crossaster papposus (assembly GCA_037893245.1). Taxonomy (NCBI): domain Eukaryota; kingdom Metazoa; phylum Echinodermata; class Asteroidea; order Velatida; family Solasteridae; genus Crossaster; species Crossaster papposus. The sequence goes on along the minus strand of JBAIAA010000225.1, from coordinate 665,419 downwards.
AACATGATGCACCATCTCTCTCGCTTGGCAGTTTGTGACGCTTAGGTTTCACTTGAAGTTGAAGTTCGGTCTGAAGATTCCAGATTTTCGACATTTAGCTGAAGATTAAAGTAGCAGTGTAGGCTTGTGAATTTGTTTCTTGGGAAATGTTTGTGGAAGCAGAGTGCTTCTCTTCAATCTCTTCAACTTCAGTTCTGTATTAGAAGAAAAAAGTAATATAGACAGGTGAGTATCTGATTACAACCGTTCGCTGGACAAGTGGCGTATGTGCAACAGTCGACTGTCATAAAAATATAATTTGTTTTCTTTATTATAAGATATTGGCTATTGGTTTGCTAATATTTTTCTATTTATACCAGATGACCAAGGATAAAACAATATGCAACCTACAGATATTAACATGAATACAACAAAATAACTACCTCCATCAGAGCTCGACAAATTTTTATTTTAACTGGTAGTCCGCCGGACTACCACACTGAGAAAAATGGTAGCCCCATGTTTGAAATGGGTAGTCCCGTGCGGCCAAACCTAAACCTGAAAATAAAAATCATCAAAACTTTTCAACCTCGATACCACAGCTCGTCATATCGCGCGAATAAATACATGTATATGCCCGCTGAATGTGCGTGTGCAGACTGGTTTCTGCCTCTATTAATGGATTAGTTTTTGTCATAGTGTGCGGCAGAAACTAGTTTAGCACATCGTCGTCAATCATAGATTGTTCCCAGTCCCTCCACCATTTTCTAACTTATTCAAAGTAGTGAGTGAGTAGTGCGTACAAGCTGCTAAGCACAACAATGAACTGAGCACCAACAAGTTTTGCTTAGTTAAAACAGGTTTACCGGCCAAAAGGCCATGGGATGTTCATGCTAAACAAACAACAGCTGATTGCCAGCCACAATCGATGCACTTCACATGCAAATTTGGTAGGGTAATCCTGTATTTAGCTTGGAAGACTTTTCATGCTTAGCAATTGTTTGTGCTTAGCATCGCTGCGAAATTGGTCCCTCATAAGCGCGAAATGTTCTGCTATAGTTAAAATTTAGCGCAAATTTTTCGTTATTTTTGAAGCCAAAAGATAACGGAAGGATCGGAAACCAGTCTATGAAAAGTGACATGTACGTGCTGGTGCCGTTCAACTGTGCATGCGCTATGCACGGCTAGTATGGACAGCGCGCGGTACAATAGCATAAAGATTGCAGGAGCTCTGCGAACGACGTGAACGAGTACACATTTTTTCGGAATACCATGGAATAAGTTCGGGCGCGAACTATAGTTAACCATTAGTCAGTCTCTGCTTTACCAATGCGCATGCTCAAATGCAGTTCGCTCGAACTGCTCTAGTCGAACTATTGTTGAAAAGATGGCAACCGCTTTGTTTACATTTGCGACATGAATGAAATGGGTATTGCCACTATTCTTCCACGCATATAAGTAGGATAAGCCATAACGTTAGTCATGTTGGTCCAAAAACAAGGGAAAAAAATACATTAGGCCCGCCAGATTTTCACTTAACGTTACTGCCTTTCTCTCCGTTCGACTACTGGCATCACCTTTTTCTACGTCACTGGTTCTCTCCATGTTTTCCTATTAAAAGAGGCTACTGTCAACCAGCGGCAACCGTGCTCCGGGGTCTGGTTCCAAATAGTCGACTAGATAGTCCAACCTGTGTGCGTTCGAGCGACGTTAGTCGAACTATGGTTAACTATAGTTCGCGCCCGAACTTGCTCATGGATGAACAAGACAAAGTCACTAAATGGCGATGATATAATTTCATTTGTGGGTGAATGTTTAATGTTATTTTTGCTTGTACCTACAGATGGCGAAGAGGTTAGCAGGCGGCAGTGTTCTTTTCACGGGTTTGATTTACGTTTCATACTTTTCGTTATAAATGGTGGATTGTTTTGAGCAGTTATAGGGATCTTTTAAAGAAAAATAATGAGTTGGACAAAAAGCAGCCAACCAAACGATGTCACTGTCAATGGGCGCCGCCATTTTGAAAACGTAGTTTGTAAAATATCGTTTCACCAGTGTTCCTTCGTTTTGAACGTGCGTTCGACCGTACACCAAGACCTCGCCATTTATGAAGCAGAATCAGTGTCAAAAAGATCGGACGTGTTTTTACAACTCGGATGCTTTCTTAATTCGGATGTATTCCTAATTCGGATGCTTTTTGCAAACTCGGATGTTTTTTTAATTAGGATGAATTCGTAATTCGGATGCTTTTTGTAAACTCGGATGCTTTTTTAATTCGGATGCTTTTCTAGTTCGGATGCTTTTTGTAATCTCGAATGCTTTTTTAATTCGAATGCTTTTCTAGCTCGGATGCTTTTTATAAACTCGGATGCTTTTTTAATTCGGATGCTTTTCTAGTTTGAATGCTTTTCGTAAACTCGGATGCTTTTTGCAAACCGAACATATTCGCAAAACGGATGCTTTCACAATCCGGCACTAGGGTGGCCCTGAAAGGACATTACACATCGCAGATTCTGCGATTTCGCGCATTCTGCGCGAATTTGAACGATGACAAACATGTTATCGTATATATCTAAGCATATATCTGAGATGTGGAAGATTTTATTGTAGATTTCTGCACAGATTTATGTGATGGTGAATATTTTCTGGGCAGATTTTTGAAAAGTCGCATATTTTTATTTTAGATTTCAAGTTCTGCGCAGATTTCTTAGTACGCAAATTTGTGCGATGTCTTACGGATGGGCACTACATATACATTTTCATTGCACATTCTGCGCAGCTATAATGTCGCACTCACGAACAGCAGCTAGATTTATATGCAGATTTATGTGCACATTTCTGCCGCGATGTCAGCACATACGACGTTTTGAAAGTTGAACCACGACGTTTTGAAAGTTGAAGTACGACGTTTTGAAAGTTTTGAATGTTATGGTGTTCTAAAACGGACAGGCAACGTCGTGGTTCAACTTTCAAAACGTCGTGGTTCAACTTTCAAAACGTCGTACTTCAACTTTTTTAATAGGCCGTATTTTTGAACGTTGAGGGCGCTGTGCTCTGGGTATAGACAGAGCCGTAGATAGGCTCTGGGTATAGAGAGAGTTGCGACATGAGCTATGAGAGACTCGAAACTGCTAGGTCACGTGGTGTATGGTGCCATTTTGGTTCCAAAAAGTGCAGTGCCGGCGTGCCGCGGTGTTTAGAGTTTATGGCGTGTATGTATTTTGTTTGGGTGTAAAATTGGCTGTAGCAGTACACCAATACAAGGTTCACGGCCATTCTACTCGGAAGAAAACATGGAAAGGCAAGTTGAATGCAAGTTCTAGATTTTGTGAGCACGATGAGTTGTTAAAGCCTAAGCAATTTGGCAAAGATTTCGCGAAAATATTTGCGATTTTACGTGACTTGTAACTGTTGTATTAAACGTGCGAATGGTGCCAACTCGGTTCACGGGTACGGGATGATCAATTAAAAAGGCAGATACTTTGGGCATCCAAGACGAATCTATTCTCTATTCTCTATTTTATTTCTCGAGAAACATCAACAAATGCACAGACCAAAATTACAAAGAATACACTATGTTAGGCATTAAATGTAACAATGTACAAGTTGCATGCGATTCAGTCTGTTCGGTCTCATCTCTTTCGGTTTTTAAGGATATTATTGCTTAAGACTTTTCTTTTTACAAAGGAATTAGTGTAAAATGTATACATCTTGGTTTTAATTTCGTAATCATCGTTTGACATAACTTCTTTTAATAATATATATTTTTAGACTAATGTTTTCGTTTGATTAGTATTTTTAAGATAACAAAAAAATATTTGGCACGCGTACGAGTTGGACCGCGTACGAGTTGGTTCGCATACGAGTTGACCTGTATTCTGATTTGTATGGCACCAGAAAATACAAATGTTCTGGTTTAAAATACATGTACCCGTATGCCCAACTGGATTGCATGTACACTGCTTTTACATTTTCTTATTTTTTATTAAGCATGCCTTATGGTTGTGTCTGTTCAAATGATTACACCGTTCAAATTTAGTATTAACAACACCCTTTTGTTTTCCTTTGTGTAGGAAAACTTTCCTTGACGGCAAGGAAAGCCTCAACAGGCTGACAAAAAGTTGAAGTTCCTGCAAGTTCCTGAAAGTCTCTACAACTAGCTTATCACAAGGATTTCCACAACAAAGTGGCTATTTTTATGTGACCGTAACCCTACTATTTTTACGTGATATACCTGGTTCCCGACACAGACAAGGGAAACTCAATACGCGCGGAACATATGAAGACCAATGACGGTTGACAGCCATAATTCACCAAAATGAATGGATACAATCCCTAGTTAATTGTTTACAGTCCCTATTTTTTTCTCGTATACACGACTTTTATACCTGTTTCTATTAACCAACATTATTGGTTAATAATCTCATCTAGATAGGGTCTTACTATGGTGTTCTATATGTGCCAACGATTGAAGAAAAAAATAGGGCGTTATATTAATTTTTTTAGCGTAATTATTTTTTTTAGTTCTATTTTTTTTTTTTTTTAGTGTAATATAATTTTTTTTTTTTTTTTTTTTTTTAATTTTAATTTTTTTTTTCGGCGTCGCATTTTTTTTTATTTTTTTATTATTTTTTTTGGCGTCGCATTTTTTTGGGGGGCGTCGCATTTTTTTTTTCGGGAGTCCTGCAAGTACGGAGCCCCTGAAGGGACATTAAAAACAAAAATTTTCTCGTGCACACGACAACATTTGTGATTTTCCGGGAACCCTTGATGGAAATCAATGTTTACTGATTACGATTGGCTAGAGCGTGGAGGCAGAATTTAGAGTAAACAGTAAGTAATCATATTTAATTGTTTAGACAGGCATTTAGTAATTAGGCCGTACCAAGGTAATATTTTCATGCCAGGGGAAATATGTTTCCAGCGTACCCTGAATCTACGGAAGCTTAAAGTGACCATCCGCGTTTCCGCGTTTCTGAGATAATTTATCTCGGAAAGACGGAATACTGAGATAAAAATATGTCTTTCCGTGATGTCGTTTCTCGGAAAGACGTCTTTCCGTAATATCGTATCTCGGAAAGACGTCTTCCTGTGATAATCGTATCTCAAAAAGACGCCGTTCCATGATGTCGTTTCTTAGAAAGACGTCTTTCCGTGATATTATATCTTGGAAAGACGTCTTTTCATGATATCGTATCTCAGAAAGACGTCTTTTCTTTATATTGTATCTCGGAAAGACGTCTTTCATCATGGAAAGGCGTCTTTCCGATATACGATTATTACGGTGGCCCACAACTGTCACGGCAAAAGCCCCAAAGCAAAAACAAAAGCACTGCGGCAAAAGCCAAGTGTCACAGTGTTGCAAGAAGACGATGACTTCATCGAGTCAGGCCTTGTATCTTCAGAAGTATCAGATTGGGTTTAAAATTGGTATGTTGGTATTTCGGGTTGTGCTATATTGTGTTATATTGTGTTATAAGGAGACGACGTAATGATGACGTCACCGTGAATATGAACTTTTGAGTTGAATTGGACTTTCAAGCCATATATCATCAACACAATATGCTAAATTAAAAATTCTTTTTATAATAAATTTGTCACACAAATACACGACTAATGTGCGACACCGTGATGATGTCATCAACAACGCGATTTTTTTTAAATGACGGAGGATAGGTCTGATCGTCATGAAACATTTAAATAGGTCCAGGAAAGTCCCACGCACACCGTAATGTTTCATCTTACTAATTAATATAATCTGTGACAAAGGCTTTAGATAAGTCAAGGAATATGCCAATTGAGAATTTATTATGATCGATCACATTACAAATTTTACTGAGAACATAATGATGTTGATAATTCAGTTGACCGGTTTTGTCTGAAACCAAATTGTGACTCAAAAAGAATATCATTCTTATTAATAACAGATATTATCGAATGTATATTTTACTTAATGGGCACTTTGGGAGACAATTTAGCGATAGTTTTGATTCACTTGGGAGACAGTGGCACTTAGGGAGACATTTCAGTGTCTCCCTAAGTGTCTAGCTACCCCACAAAACGATATTTGGGAGTTATTTTAGCTCGGAGAAGACAGATTTGGGTCTAAATAGCATAAATATGTAATTTCGCGGCGAAAGCTCTAGGTAAAAACGGGTTAGGGTACAAATAAGATTGTGCACGTCTCTATGGGATTGTCTCCCCAAGTACCCATTTGGGCGTTTTATTATTATCCTTTCAGATAACTTGGCGAATGTCGACAGAACCGATATTGGTCTATATTTAGTAATATCATGCCTACAACTTTTTTTGTAAATTAATATAACTTTCTTTTTTATCCATCGGGAAATACCCCTGGTGTTAAACATTTGTTGTCATTCTTTTAATATAATTTTAAACCAAATCATTACTGCGGACGCGCAGTTACGGTCCAACTAAATGCCTACAATTATTGAACCCAATAGAGTACCCATGGTGCATTGCAACACAATTGTGCTTTTGTACAGAACACAATTATGTTTTGGCCAGTACTAATGACGTCACGATTTGTTTCAACTTCGAATACACCAGACAACCCAATACGAAAGCGCACGTCGACGTAACTTTGACGTCAGGAGTACCAGGGTCTTTTGAAATGTCATTTGGTGGGAACCAGTTTTACTAATTTGCCACATTCAACTTGTCCATGGTTTACCGCGACCAAATTCGGCCTTTAGGCAATCCGTATGGTAGGCTTTTGCTTTGGCCACGACGCTTTTACTTTGGCCGTGGCAGTTGTGGGCCACCGTAGTATATCGTTGAAAGACGTCTTCTTGAGAGATACAATTATCATGGAAAGACGTCTTTCCGAGATACGATATCAGAAAAAGATGTCTTTCCGAGATACGATATCACAGAAAGACGTATTTCTAAAATACGATATCATGAAAAGGCGTTTTTTGTGAAACGATTATCACAGGAAGACGTCTTTCTGAGACACGATATCACGGAAAGACATTATTATCTCAGTATTCCGTCTTTCCGAGAATTATCTCAGAAACGCGGAAACGCGGATGGTCACTTTAAGCTTCCGTATGAATCTGAAATATGTGGTGAAATTATTATTGAATGTTGATGATAGGGAGGAACGGTATGTCACTCTAATAGTCTAGTGGGATTTCTAAAAAAAAAGGCCTTGCATAAGGATCAAGGGGAATTTTGGGGTAAAAGTTGGGAAACAGACTTTTTATAATAATTCAGGTATGCTGAATCCGATAAACCCGGTTTTCAAGCAAAATTTTGAGTTTTTAACCGTCTAATTTGCATAATTTGCATAACCGCCAAAATGCCAATTTTGGACACTTTTTGAATCATTTTTTGCAACAACTCTGTAACCAGGCAGGTAAAAATGACAAATAAAGTGTCTATACCTATGTTTTGAAGGTTAGGGAATGTGATAAATGCATTTATAAAGTAATTAGTGGTAACCCTACTCCTAAATATGCAAATTATCCGCCGCCATTAGAAACCAACCGTTTTTCTCAAATATCTCTGTAACTGGACAAGTAAACACGACAAATGAGGTAGACCTATGCTTCGAGAGTGGGTGATGAGGTCAACTCTTGAGATAGGATCGAAATATGGTTGAGTTAAGGTATACAAATCACCTTTTGAAGGTGAAATTCCTTAGAACATTCAATTTCTAATTGTTCCCAATTCTTATTCTTCAAACGCTAAGGAATCTAAAATATGCTTTATTTTGCGGTATACATAACCCTAAAAAGTAATTAAATATCAATTAATTTGTACTATTTACTACATTTCCCACCAACAGTTTTACCCAGAAACGACTTTAGGCCTATATGTACAGATGTTTTAAAAATAGGTAGGGGACAAATCCAGAAACTGCGTCAGAGAATCAACCAATCACAACAGGTTTTACATAGAGTATTATGAACCACACCTACACATATATACTTGAATTTAACCTTGAAGTTAATCGGTCAACTTTAAGATAATTTATAAGTTAATCTTCACATACATTTGAAAGTTAATTTGAAATATTTTTGTAGATTTGTTATATTTTGTAGATTTGTATATTTTTCTCAATTAGACTATTAGAGTGACATACCGTTCCTCCCTATCATCAACATTCAATAATAAATTCACCACATATTTCAGATTCAGGGTACGCTGGAAACATATTTCCCCTGGCATGAAAATATTACCTTGGTACGGCCTAATTACTAAATGCCTGTCTAAACAATTTAATATGATTACTTACTGTTTACTCTAAATTCTGCCTCCACGCTCTAGCCAATCGTAATCAGTAAACATGGATTTCCATCAAGGGTTCCCGGAAAATCACAAAATATGGCGTGTGCACGAGATAATTTTTGTTTTTAATGTCCCTTCAGGGGCTCCGTACTTTCGTGACTCCCGAAAAAAAAATGCGACGCCTAAGAAAAAAAAATGCGACGCCTAAAAAAAGAAATTATCCTTGCTTCTTCATCAACAAGGCACCACAGTGGCTGGAAGCCATATAATTGTCTAGTTTCAAAAGGTATGTATGACATTCAAGGTCAAATTTCAAGGTCAAAAGGTCAAATTTTACTTTTATACCAAAGAAGAATCGACTTGTTCCTGTTGTTTTTTCTTGGTTAAGCAGGTAAGTATACAGCGCCAATGATGTGTTTTAAAGGATAAGCAGCTGTACATTTGAAGACATAACATCATTTTCCATGGATCTAACCCATCACCAAATCACTTCTGTTCAAGCTTCATCCCCTGTCGTGTTCATGCATCCTTCAGCATCACAGCCACATGCAGGTATACATATGTTTGTCCCATCTTGTGCCAATGGCAAGCTTGTGTGCGGCACTTGCTTTTGCACCCACAAGTAACTATAGTTCCATACAGCTACTTAGTACTTGGAACAGATGGTTTCCGCAACCACACCACTTCTAACCGTCTGTCAGTTGCCTGCCAACCTCCAGTCTCCTAAGGATCAGGAACAACTACGTCAGCCTTGTTTGCCTGCAGCCATACTTGTGCCTGGTAGTTCGCACGCAACACATGCAATTCCAGAGCGTCACTTGTTGGTGGCAACATTCAAGTGCCTTCTTCCCTTTCTGGAAGAAGTCATGCATAGCTCTGTCAACACCTGAACTAGAGAGTGGCGATTTGTAAAGCATATGTAGTGTTCTCTAAAGTGGACTTATGAACACTTCAGCAAATAAACCTGTTTGCACTGATTTTCTTGTATAATACACTTTTGTAAATATTTAGTTATTTTCACTTGATTTTCAGTTATTTTACCCATGCATTATAACAGTCCATAATCACAATTCCAGATGTTAAACCTCTGAGATTCAGCAAACTATGCATTCATCACTTTCCTTTGCACCAAGGTCCAACCTATTACTTGAGTTGATTGATATATACCAGACCAGCCCTTTTGTCCTTCCAATTTCAGTTAATGGTTTTTGCTCAACCTTCATGATGAGGTTACCAGGTCCAGCGGGCCTTTGCCCTTGGTGACATATCTAGACAGTTGTTATTCTTTGTTCATATTTAACCACTCCGTTTTCAGTCCTCATGCGAGCAACATCTCACATTTACTTTCTCCAGTTATACTTAATTCTTGCCCGATACTGTGAATTCTCGGTTCTTTGCTGAATAAAAATTAAACTACTTTCAACGCATATATCCAAATCTTAGTGTGTCCAGTTTAATTGTCTATACACTAAACATACATACCAACCCCTTGACATCGCTTAATGTCCCATCTTGGCCAACGCCATGCAACAGTTCCGGGTGTTGCAAGTATACATTCCAGCATTATTTGTTGCCATGGCCAGCGAGCGATGACACAGTATCACAACCAGTTATGGCATGGAACCCAAGAACATTCTCCACAACCGCTGGAGGGAGAGTCTCGTTGATGATGACCTGAACTGGAAAACACTCTTGCTCCTTGGACGTGCCACTCATCATCCACACTTGGCAGAGTTTTTCCCTGGTGAAGTAAATGAGCAAGAACAGGACATCTGTGTCACGGCTATGCTTTCAAGTTTCATACCCTGCATCAATAGCTTTAAGGGCATGGAAGATGATCCTTGTGTCGGCCTGCTCGTGGTTTGCATTCAGTGTTGGGATGACTCCCCTTGTCGTTGACAATCCGTTTGTTTTGCTGCCACCAACTACTACTTTGTTGACTGTGTCATTGTGCGTTGCCAGTTTGCCACTGAGGAACTGTGCAAGACCTTCCTAATTGTTTTCACCTAAGGCGATGAAGTTCTTCCATGCTTAGGGAAGTGGAAGATCATCCCGGTTGATCACCTTACGGATTGGTCTCGTTTTCCCAGCTCTTTTGCTTCGGAAAAACCGGTATCATAATAGATGGTCATGCATTGATACAGTCCCTATAGGGAAGCCACCGAAGTGCAAGACGTTTGGTGACTATGCCAAAACCTTCGAGAAGACTGTGGTGAAGCAGTTCCGTGGCACAGTGTCCAGGATCGATGTTGTATTTGATCAATATAGACCTCTATCGATCAAGTCGACTACACGAAGCAAAAGAGCTGGGCAAACGAGACCAATCCGTAAGGTGATCAACCGGGATGATCTTCCACTTCCCCAAGCATGGAAGAACTTTATCGCCTTAGGTGAAAACAAGGAAGACCTTGCACAGTTCCTCAGTGGCAAACTGGCAACGCACAATGACACAGTGAACAAAGTAGTGTGGATGATGAGTGGCACGTCCAATTATAGGAGCAAGAGTGTTTCCCACTGGCAGTTCACGTCATCATCAACGAGACCCTCCCTCCAGCGGTTGTGGAGAATGTTCTTGGGTTTCATGCTATAACTGGTTGATACTGTGTCATCGTTCTGCGCTGGCCATGGCAAAAATTATGCTGGAATGTCTACTTGCAACACCCGGAACTGTTGCATGGCGTTGGCCGAGATGGGACATTAAGCGATGTCGAGGAGGTCGTATGTATGCTTTACAAATGGACACAATCTAGTTCAGGTGTTGACATAGCTAGGCATGACTTCTTCCAGAAAGGGAAGAAGGCACTTGAAATGTTGCCACCAACAATAGACGCTCTGGAATTGCATATGTCGCGTGCGAACTACCAGGCAAAAGTATGGCTGCAGGCAAACAAGGCTGACGTATAGTTGTTCCTGATCCTGAGGAGACAGACGGTTATAAGTGGTGTGGTTGCGGAAACCATCTGTTCCAAGTAGCTGTATGGAACTATAGTTACTTGTGGGTGCAAAAGCAAGTGCCGCACACAAGCTTGCCATTGCCACAAGATGGGACAACCATGTACACCTGCATGTGGTTGTGATGCTGAAGGATGCATGAACACGGTAGGGATGAAGCTTGAACAGAAGTGATTTGGTGATTGGTTAAATCGATGGAAAGTGTTTTGTCTTCAAATGTACTGCTGCTTATCCTTTAAAACACATCATTGGCGCTGTATACTTACCTGCTTAACCAAGAAAAAACAACAGGAACAAGTCAATTCTTCTTTGGTACATGTATTATAAAAGTAAAATTTGACCTTTTGACCTTGAAATGTGACCTTAAATGTCATACATACCTTTAGAAACTAGACAATTACGTGGCTTCCAGCTACTGTGGTGCCTTGTTGATGAAGAAGCAAGGATAATTTTTGGTAAAAGTGACTTTAAAATGAATGCATCTTACATTATGCGTATTCCAAAGCATAAATGAGTAAACAGCATTTATATTCATAAATCGCTTAATATTTACCTATTATTTTAGAAGTTAAAACCCTTATAACTCATTGAATATTCAATTGTTCGTGCCAAACCTGATGTTATATGAAAATACAAAACAAAATTAAAAAAAAATTTGACCTCGTTTGACCTTTTGACCCCTAAATTTGACCTTCAAGGTCAAATGCCATTTTGGCAACCGAGTGATTCTGAAAGCCTGGACCATAGTGATACTTTCTAGCATGGTTGCCAGCTTTGAACAAAAAATGCCATCAACATTTTTTTGGAGGGTCTTGGCCTGCCGACTTGCAGTTTGTGCCATGACATTTGTAAAAAGGAAAGTAAATTATTATAATTGATACATGCAATAGAAGCATTGTTTCAGAGTACCTTTACTTTTGTTGTGTTAGTTTTATTAACTTTTTGGTTACTCATGCAAAGCAGTTTGGGCTGACACTGCCTTCATGCAGCAGGTCCACTTGTACAGTGGTGTAACTTTACCCCCCCCCCCCCCCTTTTAAATTTAGAATTTCCAGGTTCAACAAATTCATCGCAAGTTACGCTGCTGGTACTTGAAGTACACTGATGTTACTGGTTCAAATCAATTGCTGCTATCATGGATCAGGATTTGTCAGGAACACTTGCCCCCAATAAGTTGAAAAATAAACAAAGATTGTTGGCCTAGCCAGATCAAAATGAACTGCTTTGACTCGAGTGGCTGTATATAGCTTTGATTTGTAAAAACGTGTGTTCATTCCAAACAGCTGTATTACAATTGAATGTATCAGCCTGATGAGCAACATGTACAGTCTAAAAGAAAAAAATGATTTGTCTTGAAAAAAAAAATGTAGCCAAAGATTCAAAATTCAAGTTTTGTTTTACTAGAACAAATTAATGTCAACTCTATTTCATTGGTTTACTTTTATGTGTTAACCTACTTAAAAATCAATCCAGACTGATTGACACTTAAACTTCAAAGAACACTTGAAATTGACATTTTGCCTCTTTGTTTAAAGAAAATTTTTGAAAATTAAATATCTAAGAAATTGAAATATCCAAGCTGGGTCGTACTTTTCACTACTTTTGTTTGTTGTGACAAAATATATTTCTGTTTGGCCTGGCATTTCAATACCTAATATACTTCATTCTTGGCATTGAAGAAAACAAGAATACAAAACGCAAAATCAGTGCTTCAGCTAGCTCCTTGGGTAAATAGTTCTTCCTTTCGAAAATGACTTTTACAATTACTACCGTTAAACTTTCCAAGTTTACTTTTGTAGCCTGAAACCGTTTTATTTGTTAATAGGCTTTAGTATAGGTTTGTGTCACTGATCATGGAGCTATGAGCAGTTTTTCAATGACAATTATTGATCAGCCATATAGACATGAAAAAAAAAGGGAAAAAAAAAATCCATGTCTATGGATCAGCCAAGTCGTGCGTAAAACGCATGCAGCGAGTGTGTGTGGTACAAAAACACGGATAGCGCGCGGCGTTACATGAAAACAAAATGGCTTCTAATCCGTAGTTGTCGCAACTCTCTCTATCTACGGCTCTGTGTATTGGCAGGGGTATAATTAAAAGTGATTAGAAGATAATTCACGTCAGTTTACATATTCTTACAGCTCCAAAATCTAAATTGTTCAATATTCCATTTGTTAGATAAAAGTAAAGTTACTGAACCACTTCATTAAACGCGATTTACCTGTGTTGGGTACCCAGAAAATGGCGTCTTATAGCGCCCTCATGCGATACGGCGCATTAACGTCGTGGTTCAACTTTCGCGCGCTTTTACCTGGCTCAAGGTAGCCGCGTATTCGGCCGGATTTCTGGCTGCGGATTCAGCCATGCATTTACCAAAAGCCGAAAAATATATAATACATGCTGCAAAAGGTGATGCATTTTCCAGTAGGTTTATGTCATTTTATTAAAATAATTTTTCAAAATAAACGGTAAATAATAATACTTTTTCAAACCATTTCAAATCATACAACATAAGCTAAACTTGTTTAACGTTTCCTGTAATTCTGATGACAAATTACAGTTAAATTAGCTGCTTAATGGAAGTAATTCTACTTCGAGTTATTTGTCAAACCTTTTATAGAAATTTCAAACAATACGGCAACAGTGTGGTTTTACAACAAGACCTGCTTTTATCATTGCTGTACTTTCTTTTCCTTTTGCCACATGAATTGCAATTGTACATTTCTGTAAAGCACACCTGCAAAGACAATCTTTCCGTGTCCCACTCTTTCTATCTGGCAAGTGTTCTTTCAAGCACGAGTGGCAGTACGGGCGGAGTTTCCAAGATTCTTTTATATGCTAATTTTGACATATAACCTTTGTTCTTTGTTTACATTTTATGTAGTTTTGATAATATCTGCTTATTTGCATGCGACTTTAGAAACTTACATTTGACCCAAGTGTGCTATATATCGCAAAGAATTATGGGGCGATATTAGGTGGAAATAAAACCCAACCGAGTGCGAGTGCACTAATTACTGTTCGGATGAAGCCTATACCAAAATTAAGTGTGCCCAGAAACATGATCTCGTAGATCATGAAATACAAATAGGCCTATTAGGTTTGAATAACATGTGATATACACTTTGTTTTAAAGAGGCAGATATACTCGCAGCCGAAAAACGCATTACAATGCTGCATTGAAAAGGGGATTTATTTAACGGGCTAATTATGCACTAATTAGTGTTCGGCTGAAGCCTCTACCCACATTAAGCTTGCCCAGTAACATTATCTTGTAGATTATGAAATAAATGTATGAGTTTTTGATAACATGTGAGATATATTTTGTTTTAAATGTTTCATTCCCATTTTCAAATCTTTAAAAATAACTTACTTAGTTCATTAGGCAGCTAATTTAACTGTAATTTGTCATCAAAATTACAGGAAAGGTTAAACAAGTGTGGCTAATATGCTGTATGATTTGAAAGGGTTTGAAAAAGTATTGTTATATTTACGGTTTATTTCGAAAAAAATTCTTTAAATAAATTGACATAAACCTTTTTAGAAAATGCATCACCATTTGCAGCATGTATTAAATATTTGTCGCCTTTTGGTGAATGCGGACTTAATCCGCGCGGAGAGATCCAGCCGAATACGCGGCGACCTTGAGCCAGTTAAAAGCGCACGACGTTTTAAAAGTTGAAGTACGACGTTTTGAAAGTTGAACCACGACGCCTAAGTTGCTGTCCGTTTTAGAACACATGTAGGTGCATGCACATCCGTGCGACATCGCACAAATCTGCGTACTGAGAAATCTTCGCAGAAATTGAAATCTAATATAAAAAGGGGCCTTTTCAAAAATCTGCGCAGAAAATATTCGCCTTCACATAAATCTGTGCAGAAATCTACAATAAAATCTTCCACATCTCAGATATATGCTTAGATATATGCGATAACATGTTTGTCATCGTTCAAATTCGCGCAGAATGCGCGATATCGCAGAATATGCGATGTGTGATGTCCTTTCAGGGCCACCCTAGTGCCGGATTGCAAATATGTTCGATTTTCAAAAAGCATCCGAGTTTACAAAAAGCATTCAAACTAGAAAAGCATCCGAATTAAAAAAGCATCCGAGTTTATTAAAAAGCATCCGAGCTAGAAAAGCATTCGAATTAAAAAAGCATTCGAGATTACAAAAAGCATCCGAACTAGAAAAGCATCCGAATTAAAAAAGCATCCGAATTAAAAAAGCATCCGAGTTTACAAAAAGCATCCGAATTACGAATTCATCCGAATTAAAAAAGCATCCGAGTTTGCAAAAAGCATCCGAATTAGGAATAGGCCTACATCCGAATTAGGAAAGCATCCGAGTTGTAAAAACACGTCCGATCTTTTTGACACTGATTCTGCTTCATAGCCATTGCCCAATAAGCCATTTGCGCTTGACCCCGAGTTTGAATATTTGAATAACATCTGGTACACTGACTTGCTCACACAGCTTGGCACAGTTTAACTTTAAATTCTCCAGACCAAAGACGCTGTTGCTATATCACGTGATTCGGGGCAAGCCTTACGCGTCATACGCTAGCAACCCCCAGCTCTGGAATGGTCTGGTGTCTTTTTGCCATTCTCACCCATTGTAAACAATGTATTGGTGCTGAGCGTCTCTTATGTAACTATGCAAAAGCTTGCCCCGAATCACGTGATATAGCAACAGTATCTTTGGTCTGGAGAATTTAAAGTTAAACTGTGCCAAGCTGTGTGAACAAGTCAGTGTACCAGATATTATTTAAATTGAACTCGGGGTCACGCGCAAATGGCTTATTCAGACCGTTGTATTGATTGAACATCATAAATAATCATGTTATACAAAAGAGTTTTTTTCAAGAAAGGCAGTGCACACAGAAAATCCCGTATTGTACCTGTACAGTCATGTACAGTACAGCAAGTACAAAGTTCACATGTAAGCGTGTACATGTAGCTACAGCAATGTGCACCTGTTAGCAGTTTATTTTCCCTGTACCGTATACCCATCACCAGGGGGGGGCGGAGGGGGGGCCCTTCGAGGCTGTGATTGCGAAACGCTGGGGTACCGTCCATTCTCAAAATAGGGGGAACAATTTTCTCACGCGAAAAATTAAGAGTTTTTGGCATCCAATCTTAACATCTTGTCTTTTGTAGTTGTACAACGTTGTTATTTACCTTAATTTTTATCATCCAATGACAACATTTGTATTGAAAATGAAAAAAAGCAGTCGAAATTTTTTTACGTTGACGTACCGTTGATGCACGTAGAGATTGTGCACAAATACTCAAACGACGTTGACAAATACCTCCCCTAAAAAGGGCAATAATAATCGATAAATTGTGAAAAATCGTGCTTCGAACCCACTCATTTTTTTCCATTGATACGTTAAAAAAGGATGTAGCAGTGATATACTGAATTTTTTAAAAAATCTGCCTGTGAACCCCTTGCGTTTTATCGTGTTGTTTTCGAACGAAAATGGCAGAAAATGACATCGCCCCAACAAAAATTCGTGTAGATCGTGCCTGTGTACCTGGCTTTGCGGACGTTGCATGAATCACTGAAATCGGGGAGCGAGCGCGGAGAAAATTTGTACGTGTTTCAATGGTGCGCTTCGAGGAAGCGATCTATACGTATTTACTGTGTGAGATGTGTGGCTCATGAGCGTGGAAGAATGAATGAGATACATTTCAACGTTGGTGGCGCACTTTGTTGGGCCCCCCCTCCGCCCCCCCCTGCCCATCACGATATGTGGCAGAGGGGTACCCCCTACTCCCTATACTTTATACGCACTCAACACTATTGTAACCTAACCCATCCCCCTTGAAACCTAAACAGAATTCCCGAAATTCCGGGAACACAATGGTCAACACAGAAGAGGGGGGGTTTTCTCTGCCACATATCGTGCTTCATATGCTGTACCGGACGTTGCTATGTGAACTGTTGGTCCCAATAGTGTTCTTTCGTTTTAGACCGTTCAAAATACGTGTCGAGACGACAACGTATAATATCCAATCAAAAGCCAAGGTGGACAATAGACCCGGTATACCGAGGCTGCTCCAATCATTGTGTCGGTACCAAGCTAGAAACACGCCCAGTGTTTGCATATTTTTTACTAATGAATATCGCCTATTACATTATTCACTTATGCTGTGCTCTCAAAAGACAGCTCAGGCAAGAAAGTAATTCCTGCGGCGATTGAAGGGGATTATCTCTGTTATTGTTAATGTTAAGAATAATACATGAGGGGCAAGCCCTCGGACTACTTACTCTCACAAAAAAAAGGCGCGCTACCGAGTGTACCCCCTTAACACCTCCCAATATTTCTTTATTTTATTACAATTATTGCTTGAACGAAGGCCTTATAATACATTTTCACTGTTGAATTTGTTTAAAATGGGAAAATGTTTATTCACGAGACACGAACAAAATTGCTTAAAATTAAGCATTGGCAGTTGTCGAGCTGCCATAGTAGCCTCGGGATGAACTATAGGGATTAAAAGGCCTATTTTTTTCCAGAAGAGTATTTTTCAGTTCCAACTTTATCGCAATTTTTGTATTGAAGGTGAAAAAGGAGAACGAACACTTGTGATTCTATGCAATGTGGCTTCACCCAACTACGGGGAAATACAAATATGCGTAAGATGGAGAGTGGCCGGCCTGCCGCGTGCTGCATTCGTGCAAAATATTAGCGAGGAAAAACAATTGTGTGGCGTCACAAGAGGGCGTTAAAATATAAAGCGACAAGTCTATGACAAATTGAGAGAAAATGACCTGAAAGTTTGTCATCGACGTTGCCAATGAACCCATTTCCGCCCTGCCAGGGTCAATTATGTGAACCACTGCATGCGCGCATCATTAACAGAAACTTGAATGAGGCAAATTGTTAACAAGAACAATAGACCATGCACGAAGGTCAAAAGACTAGATAGGAAGAAAGCTTGAACGAGGCGAACTGACGAATTTAATTGACAAAAGACCGCGACAGTCACAAGACTGGATAGGAAGAAAGCTAGAACGAGGCAAACTGACGGATTTACATTTACAAAAGACCGCGTCGGTCACAAGACTGGATAGGAAGATATGGTGGCTCTAAAGGGACATCGCACATCGCACATTTCTGCGCAGATTTCTGCGATATTGCACATTTTATCGCACATTTCTGCGCCGATTTCTGCGATATTGCACATTTTTATCGCACATTTCGGCGCCGATTTCTGCGATATTGCACATTTTATCGCACATTTCGGCGCCGATTTCTGCGATATTGCACATTTTATCGCACATTTCGGCGCCGATTTCTGCGATATTGCACATTTTATCGCACATTTCTGCGCCGATTTCTGCGATATTGCACATTTTATCGCACATTTCTGCGCCGATTTCTGCGATATTGCAGATTTTATTGTACATTTCTGCGCCGAAATCTGCGATATTGCACATTTTAACGCACATTTCGGCGCCGATTTCTGCGATATTGCAGATTTTATCGCACATTTCTGCGCAGAAATCTACGATATTGCAGATTTTATCGCACATTTCTGCGCATAAATCTGCAATATCGCACATTTTATCGCACATTTCTGCGCCGATTTCTGCGACATTGCAGATTTTATCGCACATTTCTGCGCAGAAATCTGCGATATTGCAGATTTTATCGCACATTTCTGCGCATAAATCTGCAATATCGCACATTTTATCGCACATTTCTGCGCCGATTTCTGCGACATTGCAGATTTTATCGCACATTTCTGCGCAGAAATCTGCGATATTGCAGATTTTATCGCACATTTCTGCGCATAAATCTGCAATATCGCACATTTTATCGCACATTTCTGCGCAGAATTTTGCGATATTGCACATTTTATCGCACATTTCTGCGCAGAAATCTGCGACATCGCACATTTTATCGCACATTTCTGCGCCGATTTCTGCGATGTTGCACATTTTATCGCACATTTCGGCGCCGATTTCTGCGATATTGCAGATTTTATCGCACATTTCTGCGCAGAAATCTACGATATTGCAGATTTTATCGCACATTTCTGCGCATAAATCTGCAATATCGCACATTTTATCGCACATTTCTGCGCATAAATCTGCAATATCGCACATTTTATCGCACATTTCTGCGCCGATTTCTGCGACATTGCAGATTTTATCGCACATTTCTGCGCAGAAATCTGCGACATCGCACATTTTATCGCACAATTTATCGCACATTTTTTTCAACATTCGAACGTGTGTTTGGCATTTGAATGTCGAATAAGGAGCTGGTAGTATGAATATTGAACGTCGAACGAGGAACTACGTGCAAACAGCTTCGTACAGTATACCACACACAATCACCCCATTTCGAATGCAGAATACTATTGAACTATTGAACAAATTCAAATAAAATTAACCACCAGGGAGATAAATGTCCATTCTTAATTATTTTCTTTTCTTTTCGACTTTTGTTTTATTTTTAACTCAACAAAATACACAAAACAAAACAAATTATATAATTGTTATTACCGGTATTCAATCTGCACAAACTAAAGTTTGAAGAATTTGCAATTTGAGATACAAACTTATGCACAATATTTATACTGGCAAAGGCTATCTTTTGTTTACCTAATTGAATCTGAATAAATACTCAAGTGTAGGCACCCGATGCTTAAATCTACAGTTAAAAATAATAACAAAATAATGCAAAGATTCAAAATAAAATCAGGATGATCAATATTGTATCCAAAACAATAGATTTATAACATAATTATGTTTAAACGCACATGAACATGGCTTTCCCACCAGTTTTTTAATTAAATCCATTCCTTTTAACTTGTTCACACTCAAACAAAATATGCTTCATTGTCTCTGAAAGATTTGAACAAAAAGAGTAAGAATCATCATCCACAATTTTCCTTTGGAAAAGTCTAACATTTGTCATTAACCCTAACCTTCCAAAATCCTCCAGAATCCTCCTTGCAAAATGCAGGACTTTGCAGGGAGAATCACTAAGGTCACTTGGAAGTAAATGCATCGAAGGACTTTAGGGCTTTGTGGGTTTTTGCCACTGGAGGATAAAGCAGGATCCAGGTCATAAAAAGGCCTAAACTCTGATGCTGAATAATTTGGCAGGATTAAGGTTACTTGGGTATTTATCCAAATAAGAATTTTGAAGGATTCAGGTTATTTGTTAATTTGTACTTTCACACTGCTCATGCTCTATGCACATGCTCCATAGAGCTTCAGTCAAGGTGTAAGTTATGTGTCAAGGATAGGAGACGTTAACAAACCAAGAGTCATGTGTGAAGAGTGACTGCAGACCCTTGTTGTAATACTTGCACTTAGCACCTGTTTGTTCCATGTTTGGGTGCTTTTATTTCAATGATAAACCAACTCATTGCAGGATTTTGCAGGATTCAGGCAGTGGTCACCAGTAACAAATAATGTAGGATTTTGCATGCAGGATTCAGGTTACATGGAGTTTTAACACTTTGGAATTGCAGGTTTTTTTAGGAATCCGGTTATGTGTAACAAAAATAGGGTAGGGAGTTAGGGTTTAAGAATTCATATTAATTTTATACTGCAAGATTTATGTTTTAAACTCTTTAATTACAAGATCTAAAAGTCAAAAAATTAATCTTACTCCATTCCTCCTTTTTAGTCAGTACTAGTACTAGAGGTTCGAAAATTATACAATATAAAAATAATGAAATAATGTTGCCATTGCACACAAAAAGATGGCTTTTATCTTAATCTTCATTCCCTTATCCAAGGTTTTGAATTGTGGTTTAAATAAAGGGAAATGTCCTCACAAAAACGTACAGGCTGCATGTTATTAAATTAATTGAAAAAGAGAATAAGGTTATACATGTACATCTACATGTACATGTAAACACAGTATACATGTACATGACATGTACATAAAGAGGTTAAGGTTATATAGTACATGTGCATATAGTACATGTGCATATAGTACATGTGCATATAGTGCATATAGTACTGTGCATATAGTGCATATAGTACATGTGCATATAGTGCATACATGTGCATATATAGTACATGTACATGTGCATATATAGTACATGTGCATATATAGTACATGTGTATATATAGTACATGTGCATATATAGTACATGTGCATATATAGTACATGTGTATAGTACATGTGCATATAGTACATGTGCATAGTACATGTGCATAGTACACGTGCATAGTACACGTGCATAGTACATGTACGGTACGGTACTATATGTACATGTACCATATGCACATGTACTATATATGCACATGTACTATATATGCACATGTACTATATATGCACATGTACCGTACTATATATGCACATGTATATATATGCACTATATGCACATGTACTGGTACTATATATGCACATGTATATATATTTGCACTATATGCACATGTACTATATGCACTATATGCACATGTATTACATGCACTATATGCACATGTACTATATGCACATGTACTATATGCACATGTACTATATGCACATGTACTATATGCACATGTACTATATAACCTTAACCTCTTTATGTACATGTCATGTACAAGTATACTGTGTTTACATGTACATGTACATGTACATGTACATGTACATGTATAACCTTATTCTCTTTTTCAATTAATTTAATATTATGCAGCCTGTATGTTTTTGTGAGGACATTTCCCTTTATTCAAACCACAATTCAAAACCTTGGATAAGGGAATGAAGATAAGATAAAAGCCATCTTTTTGTGTGCAATGGCAACATTATTTCGTTGGAGACTTGGGTAAATAGAGGGGTCCAAGATATTTATTTTATGTACTGGAAAGGTATTAATTCTGCCATCCCGGTCATTTGAAAGTGGTTTTTGCTATAAATCAGTGTTGGGTTATAGAGGAAATAATATATATATATGATAATGCAGGTTGGTCTACTAAACAAATGTGTTCCTTTTTTATATTGTATATTTTCGAACCTCTAGTACTGACTAAATTTAATCGTGAATTTGACATTCATAAGGAGGAATGGAGTAAGATTATTTTTTTGACTTTTAGATCTTGTAATTAAAGAGTTTAAAACATAAATCTTCCAGTATAAAATTAATATGAATTCTTAAACCCTAACTCCCTACCCTATTTTTGTTACACATAACCGGATTCCTAAAAAAACCTGCAATTCCAAAGTGTTAAAACTCCATGTAACCTGAATCCTGCATGCAAAATCCTACATTATTTGTTACTGGTGACCACTGCCTGAATCCTGCAAAATCCTGCAATGAGTTGGTTTATCATTGAAATAAAAGCACCCAAACATGGAACAAACAGGTGCTAAGTGCAAGTATTACAACAAGGGTCTGCAGTCACTCTTCACACATGACTCTTGGTTTGTTAACGTCTCCTATCCTTGACACATAACTTACACCTTGACTGAAGCTCTATGGAGCATGTGCATAGAGCATGAGCAGTGTGAAAGTACAAATTAACAAATAACCTGAATCCTTCAAAATTCTTATTTGGATAAATACCCAAGTAACCTTAATCCTGCCAAATTATTCAGCATCAGAGTTTAGGCCTTTTTATGACCTGGATCCTGCTTTATCCTCCAGTGGCAAAAACCCACAAAGCCCTAAAGTCCTTCGATGCATTTACTTCCAAGTGACCTTAGTGATTCTCCCTGCAAAGTCCTGCATTTTGCAAGGAGGATTCTGGAGGATTTTGGAAGGTTAGGGTTAATGACAAATGTTAGACTTTTCCAAAGGAAAATTGTGGATGATGATTCTTACTCTTTTTGTTCAAATCTTTCAGAGACAATGAAGCATATTTTGTTTGAGTGTGAACAAGTTAAAAGGAATGGATTTAATTAAAAAACTGGTGGGAAAGCCATGCTCATGTGCGTTTAAACATAATTATGTTATAAATCTATTGTTTTGGATACAATATTGATCATCCTGATTTTATTTTGAATCTTTGCATTATTTTGTTATTATTTTTAACTGTAGATTTAAGCATCGGGTGCCTACACTTGAGTATTTATTCAGATTCAATTATGTAAACAAAAGATAGCCTTTGCCAGTATAAATATTGTGCATAAGTTTGTATCTCAAATTGCAAATTCTTCAAACTTAGTTTGTGCAGATTGAATACCGGTAATAACAATTATATAATTTGTTTTGTTTTGTGTATTTTGTTGAGTTAAAAATAAAACAAAAGTCGAAAAGAAAAGAAAATAATTAAGAATGGACATTTATCTCCCTGGTGGTTAATTTTATTTGAATTTTTTCAATAGTTCAATAGTATTATGCATTCGAAATGGGGTGATTGTGTGTGGTATACTGTACGAAGCTGTTTGCACGTAGTTCCTCGTTCGACGTTCAATATTCATACTACCAGCTCCTTATTCGACATTCAAATGCCAAACACACGTTCGAATGTTGAAAAAAAAGTGCGATAAATTGTGCGATAAAATGTGCGATGTCGCAGATTTCTGCGCAGAAATGTGCGATAAAATCTGCAATGTCGCAGAAATCGGCGCAGAAATGTGCGATAAAATGTGCGATGTCGCAGATTTCTGCGCAGAAATGTGCGATAAAATGTGCAATATCGCAAAATTCTGCGCAGAAATGTGCGTTAAAATGTGCGATATCGCAGATTTCGGCGCAGAAATGTGCGTAAAAATGTGCAATATCGCAGATTTCGGCGCAGAAATGTACGATAAAATGTGCAATATCGCAGAAATCGGCGCCGAAATGTGCGATAAAATGTGCAATATCGCAGAAATCGGCGCAGAAATGTGCGATAAAATGTGCAATATCGCAGAAATCGGCGCAGAAATGTGCGATAAAATGTGCAATATCGCAGAAATCGGCGCCGAAATTTGCGATAAAATCAGCGACATCGCAGAAATCTGCGCAGAAATTTGCGATGTGCGATGTCCCTTCAGAGCCACCATAGGAAGAGCTTGAACGAGGCGAAATGATTTACATTTACAAAAGACCACGACGGTCAGAAGACTGGATAAGAAACAAAGCTTGAACGAGGCGAACTGACATATTAAAAAAGAACAAGAGACTACGGCGGTATGAAGACTGGATAGGAACAAAGCTTGAACGAGGCGAACTGACGGATTAAAAAAGAACAAGAGACCACGACGGTATGAAGACTGGATAGGAACAAAGCTTGAACGAGGCGAACTGACGGATTAAAAAAGAACAAGAGACCACGACGGTATGAAGACTGGATAGGAACAAAGCTTGAACGAGGCGAACTGACGGATTAAAATAGAACAAGAGACCACGACGGTATGAAGACTGGATAGGAACAAAGCTTGAACGAGGCGAACTGACGGATTAAAAAAGAACAAGAGACCGCGACGATATGAAGACTGGATAGGAACAAAGCTTGAACGAGGCGAACTGACGGATTAAAATAGAACAAGAGACCACGACGGTATGAAGACTGGATAGGAACAAAGCTTGAACGAGGCGAACTGACGGATTAAAAAAGAACAAAAGACTACGACGATATGAAGACTGGATAGGAACAAAGCTTGAACGAGGCGAACTGACGGATTTATAAAGAACAAGAGACCACGACGGTATGAAGACTGGATAGGAACAAAGCTTGAACGAGGCGAACTGACGGATTAAAATAAAACAAGAGAATACGACGGTATGAAGACTGGATAGGAACAAAGCTTGAACAAGGCAAACTGACGGATTAAAATATAACAAGAGACCGCGACGATATGAAGACTGGATAGAAACAAAGCCTGAACGAGGCAAACTGACGGATTAAAATATAACAAGAGACCGCGACGGTATGAAGACTGGATAGAAACAAAGCTTGAACGAGGCAAACTGACGAATTAAAATATAACAAGAGACCGCGACGGTATGAAGACTGGATAGAAACAAAGCTTGAACGAGGCAAACTGACGGATTAAAATATAACAAGAGACATGCACCACGGTATGAAGACTGGATAGAAACAAAGCTTGAACGAGGCGAACTGACGGATTAAAATAGAACAAGAGACCACGACGGTATGAAGACTGGATAGGAACAAAGCTTGAACGAGGCGAACTGACGGATTAAAAAAGAACAAAAGACTACGACGATATGAAGACTGGATAGGAACAAAGCTTGAACGAGGCGAACTGACGGATTTATAAAGAACAAGAGACCACGACGGTATGAAGACTGGATAGGAACAAAGCTTGAACGAGGCGAACTGACGGATTAAAATAGAACAAGAGAATACGACGGTATGAAGACTGGATAGGAACAAAGCTTGAACAAGGCAAACTGACGGATTAAAATATAACAAGAGACCGCGACGATATGAAGACTGGATAGAAACAAAGCTTAAAAGAGGCAAACTGACGGATTAAAATATAACAAGAGACCGCGACGGTATGAAGACTGGATAGAAACAAAGCTTGAACGAGGCAAACTGACGGATTAAAATATAACAAGAGACCGCGACGGTATGAAGACTGGATAGAAACAAAGCTTGAACGAGGCAAACTGACGGATTAAAATATAACAAGAGACCACCACGGTATGAAGACTGGATAGAAACAAAGCTTGAACGAGGCGAACTGACATATTAAAAAAGAACAAGAGACCACGATGGTCAGAAGACTAGATAGGAAGAAAGGCAGCTAGAACAGGTGAACTAACGGAATAAAAAGAACAAGAGACCGCGAAGGTCACAATACTGGATAGGAAAAAAACTTGAACGAGGCAAGGCGATTCATTTAATAATATAAATAATAATTTAATAATAATAATGCTATGTTCTATACCGTGACGTCATATTTTGTGGGCGGGGGGGCACGGTGCATATTGCTTTTGATTTTAGGGTCACGATTAATGAGCAAACATAAACAAATATGACTTTTTTTGTAGTTATTAGCGTTATTAAAGCGTATATTTCGCCATACTAAAGTTTTGAACTTCAGGTACCCTTCAAGGCATTTACTCGCGATGGCGTTTGGAACAAATCTAAATGGTTGAGCTGAAGGGTAGTGTTGTAACAATTTTCGATGCATAAACGCTGGTTCTGATAGGTATTAATATAAGAAAGTACAATGATTTTAGGACAATTTATTAGAAGTACATATTTTTTGGTTCGCGTACATATACACATTGGTTTGACACCTTTTCGATTTGCATTGGTTTTGACCCCCCCCCCCCCCTCGTACAGACCTTGAGCCATGTATGCATGGTGTGCACAATGTTTAACCCCCCCCCCTCCCTTCTTGTGTACGTATTTAGGTCGATGTTATTACAGTGATACACATGTCTTTCTCGCTTATCTATATTATTTTATTACATAGTGCTCAAACTATGGTGACTCGAATTGACTAGACTCGATTATTGACTCGACTGTACTCGGCCAATAGTCCAGGAAAAATAGGTTTTGACCTCAAACAAATTGCAACAAATTGTTTTTCACCACAGTGCACTTCTATAAGGTCCCTAGAATTACATACTAAAAGTCGACAAAAATCCAAGTGGTGGAAATATGACTAATTTGCATAAATCGTTAATCCCTGCCGCGTAATATATTTATTCCCATATTTGGGTATATAATATATTTTTAATTTTTTGAAAAGTTTATTTTGGTGATTCTACTTACATATCCTTACATCAATAACATTTGCTAAATCATATAAGTAACTGAATAATTATGGGAACATAGTAAATATCAAAAATGACAACTTCGTGACCCTATAAATGTGCGCACACTACACTGTCTCCAGATATCATCAAGTAGTCGGTATTGGTGAGCTTCAAATTCACCAAGTTGCTTACTGGCACAGTTATCATATTAAAACCTTATGAAAAATCATAGGAACAATGATAACATTGTGATATTTAGCCCAGCAAACAAAAACTGGAGGAAAATGGTGTGTCCATAAATTGGGCGAAAAAGTAGTTAAAGGGTTGCCTAACATGGGAGACGTGAACAAGTTCAAGGAAATCCCCAAAATACATTTTAACGTAGATAGGATTATTGTAAGCAACAACAATCTTTAATTTGGGAGGTTTCCTTGAACTTGTTCAAGTCTCTCACCTTAGGCAACCCTCCACCTACTTGTTAGCCCAATTTAGGGACACACCATTTTCTCCCAGTTTTTGTTTGCTGGGCTAAATATCACAATGTTAACATTGTTTATGTGATTTTCCATAAGGTTTTAATAGGATAACTGTGCCAGTAAGCAACTTGGTGAATTTGAAGCACGTCAATACTGACTACTTAATGATATCTGGAGACAGTGTAATGTGCGCACATTTATAGGGTCACGAAGTTGTCATTTTTGATATTTACTATGTTCCCATAATTATTCAGTCACTTATATGATTTAGCAAATGTTATTGATGTAAGGATATGTAAGTAGAATCACCAAAATAAACTTTTCAAAAAAAAATATATATATATAAATATATTACGCGGCAGGGATTAACGATTTATGCAAATTAGTCATATTTCCACCACTTGGATTTTTGTCGACTTTTAGTATGTAATTCTAGGGACCTTATAGAAGTGCACTGTGGTCAAAAACAATTTGTTGCAATTTGTTTGAGGTCAACAAAACAAAATTATGTATTTTGCCTGGACTACAATCATGACCCCATAACTGGACTCGAGTCACTTCTTTAAAATGGCTAGACTCGATCGACTCGAGTCACAAAAATCAGTGACTCGTTACAACTATGGAGACCACAGACTGGATGAGATGAACGCCCAATAAATAACAACATAAGGTACTACGGTTCGACACTGAACTAGCACAACCGCATTTAAATATCGTCACCATGGGTATAGATACCGGAGCAAATTTGTGATGGTTTTATAACAACTAGAGGATGCCGCGCTTTGGGCGGCACCCGCTGGCTGGGTGGAATCGTAACTTATAGATAAACCTTGTTGACGTTCTGAAAACACTGTGATTGTATGGCAAGCAAATTTATGGAGTAGAATACCAGCTAGGTGTGTGTGTGTTATAAACTTGCTTGTTTGTCATTCCATGATGCTTTTTAAAGTTTGTTTCATGTTTCAAAAAGTTGTAGATAAATCGGACAATTTTTAATTAAAAGAAATTTTCAAAAAAATGTTTTTTTGCTATTTTCTTTAAATAGACCATGGGCCACTGCATACAGTGCCAAGTTATGCCGACAGGCAGCCCCTATTTATTATTTTTTAGGCTGTCTCACTTTAGCCATTACATAATTTATACACATACATGTATTTCCAACCATTGCGGAGTGAACTTTGCACTAGGGTTACTTTCCTCGCCTTGTGTGGCAGCTGCGGTGTGATTCCCACCTTATACACCTTGTGGTTCACGTATTGTCTAGCTAGTTTTGAGGCCTAGATTGATGTGTACATTTGCCTCAAAAAGTATTATTGTTATCAAATAAGATCAGATCCAACGCAAAAAATTGGCCCGCTCTGAAATGAAAACCAACTTGTATTTGAAAGTCGCCCCTTGTAGACGGGGGCGCGCGTAGCCATTCAGACTATCGATGCTAACCAGATCGGCGGAGGCAGGTTCTGAAGGACCAGCACCAGAGTTAGAATATCCGACATTTGCGAGTAGCGCGTTGCAGTTTGACACTGTAGGTGGGCAGAGGGCGGATAGCCCTACATACCGAGGCATCAAAAGCCGAGAGTTATTAGGGCGCGGAATACTACCTAATGAGCGACAGTTCGAACCATCCGGCGCAATTGCGACCTTCAAGATATCTTAAACGTACATGTACATTTTCCATGCTCCGCGGTGCCAAGGAGCGTCAATGACGGGTATATTATTATGGGGTCTCGTGTCGTCACTCCTCGCTTAGAACTCCGCCCTCGATTTCGGGAACATCTCGATAGACTTGCAGACGCCAAACGAGCACGGGAAGAAAAATAGCGCGGAACTGGGAAATGCGTCCTGAATGAACCTACAAGACCGCCCCCTACCTTTAACGCTGTTCATTTAGTTAATAAATA
The DNA here is from genome assembly GCA_037893245.1 of Crossaster papposus. NCBI lineage: Eukaryota > Metazoa > Echinodermata > Asteroidea > Velatida > Solasteridae > Crossaster > Crossaster papposus. The sequence goes on along the minus strand of JBAIAA010000225.1, from coordinate 636,230 downwards.
AATTTTGCAGATGAGCTTCACAAGTCCGCAAATATGCGCAGGACAACAACAAACAGAAGTGCTGCGTGTGGGACTTTTCTCGACGCCGAATTGCATGCATAAAGCGCCCCGTTTCCTCAAATTTCCCCCTGTGGGTCAAAGCCTACCGCAACTGTGTACAGTTAATATCTATTTTATGGTAATTATTGCCATTACCACTTTACTCAGGCACTTTTTCACACACAAACAGATAACAATACAAAGAAAAGGTTGTTTCATTCTGAGGAAGACCATGAGACGTTAATTTACTACAGGGATACAGGGCTACTGGCCCCTGAATGTCCATGCATGTTCGATTGGATTCATCTATGCGTTGGAAACGGGCAGTGTTGCAGAACGGCTGCACCGATGGACAGTTGCAGATAATAATAATAATAATACAAGCATTTGTAAAGCGCCATCTATCTATGTAGACATATTCCGAGGCGCTTTAAGAAAAGTTACTGTACAATAATAATTCATTTCCAAGTCACTTGAAACAAAACAAGCATTCTAATTATAAGTTGAGTTAAACATGAATGTTTTAAGAAGGCATTTGAAGGTTTGTAAAGATTGACAGCTACGAATTTCCTGAGGCAAAGAGTTCCACAGAGTGGGGGCCGATACTGAGAAGGCTTGGTCACCATACAATGTTCTAGTTCTTGGTATCACAAGAAGATGTTTGCCAGATGACCTTAGGTGGCGATGAGGGGAATACTGGGTGAGGAAATCCTGCAGATATGTTGGTGCACTGTCATTGAGGGCTTTCCATGTAATTAGCATTAATTTGAAGGCAACCCTCTGTTTGACTGGAAGCCAGTGAAGATTTCTCAGGACTGGAGTAATGTGTTCAAATTTCCGTGTTCGGGATAAGACACGAGCCGCAGTGTTTTGTACACGTTGAAGTTTGCGCATGAGAGTGTTGGTGATCCCAAACAAAAGTGAGTTGCCATTATCCAACCTAGATGTCACGAGAGCATGGATAAGGATGGCAGCTGACTCATCAGTCAGGATTCGGCGGATGCTGTTGATGTTTCTAATGTGGTAATATGACGTTTGACAAACTTTCTTGACATGTGATTCCATTGACATTGTTCTGTCAAACATGACGCCAAGATTACGTGCAATCGTAGAAGGTTCAATATTTGAAGTCCCAATTTGCATCTGGTTGCAGCTGATTTTATCCTGGCTACGTTTGGAAGTGATAATTAGAAGTCAGACCAGTCGACACGCAATTTTCGCCAAGTTCAGCGGCGACCGTGGAAACAACAACATAGCTTTTCACCATCGAAATGGTTCTTAGGATCTGTGAAGAAAAAATATGACTTCGATCAATCATTAAACGTCATTTAGGAAACAGAAAGGAAAAACAAAAGAACATTTCGATTAAAAACAATTTAGGCCAATCTGGTTATTATGGCAACTACTTTACGTGCCGCTATTCCTTTTTTATAATTCTTTTGAGGTCTTTAGGCAAAAGTTCCGATCCCAAAATAAGACTTTTAAGAAGTGGAATAAAGATGACCACAAAATAAAAAATAGACAAGGATTGGCCGAAACTTGTTTATGTCACTCATGCAGAGGCCCGTCCTCTGAACTTAATTAGTTACATTCAAATGTAACACGCAGGGCCTAACCACTGCGGAACTTCTATTGCCTCTCACGCAGAGGCCCATCCTCTGATCTTAATCGGTTAAATTTAAAATTTAACACGCGGGGCCCGTCCACAGCGGAACTGCCCATACTGTGATCTTAATCAGATACATTCAAATTTAACACGCAGGGCCTATCCACTGCGGAACTTCTATTTGCCTCAAATGCAGAAGCCAGTCCTCTGATCTTAACGCTAACCCTACCTAATGCTGCTTTTGACTAGCAGTAAAAAGTAGAATGCAGAACTCTCACCTACCTGTGTACAATGCCTATAGTAATTTTTAGTATTTGGTACATGTACACCCCTAATTGCACTCGTAGTACTAAGCATTGGGTCCCTCTGCTTGCTGAGTGTTCATGGCCAATGTACGTATATACGTGGAGTGTTCTAACCTCTACAGCAAAGATTGTCACTTGGGACACGGCAATGGGTCAAGGCTGGACTACTGCATTTTTTGCCAGGTAAGAATTACTGACCTGTATTACCACTATTAGTATTTTGTGGTTGGCAGTAGTATCTGTAATTTGACAGTACACACCCAATCATCAGTCACGGAGAGACTGTAGAGAAAGGAACAGAGCTACAAAATACTAAGTAATATTCTGTAGTACTCAGTTCTTTAGCCGGCCCAGAGTAAGGCCTAGGGGGTTAGGGTTAATCAGTTAAATTCAAATTTAACACGCAGGGCCTATCCACTGCGGAACTTCCATTTGTCTCAAATACGGAGGCCCGTCCTCTGATCATATCAGTTAAATTCAAAATTTAACACGCAGGGCATATCCACTGCGAGACTTATTTTGTCTCTCATGTCCCTACATGAGAATAATTTCAGAATAATTAATTAGTTACATTCAAATTTAACACGCGTGGCCTATCTATTGCGGAACTTCTTTTGTCTCTCATGTAGAGGCCCGTCCTCTGATCTTAATCCGATACACGGTCGAATTTAACACACAAGGCCTATCCACTGCGGAACTACTTTTGTCTCTCCTGCAGAGGCCCGTCCTCTGATCTTAATCAGTTAAATTCAAAATTTAACACGCAGTGCCTATCGACTGCGGTACTTCTATTTGTCTCAAATGCAGAGGCCCGTCCTCTGATCTTAATCAGTTAAATTCAAAATTTAACACGCAGGGCATATCCACTGCGAGACTTATTTTGTCTCTCATGTCCCTACATGAGAATAATTTCAGAATAATTAATTAGTTACATTCAAATTTAACACGCGTGGCCTATCTATTGCGGAACTTCTTTTGTCTCTCATGCAGAGGCCCGTCCTCTGATCTTAATCCGATACATACGAATTTAACACACAGGGACTATTCACTGCGGAACTACTTTTGTCTCTCATCCCGTCCTCTGATTTAATCAGCTACATTAAAATGTAAATGTAGGATACACCATTTGCAGATATGGAGAGAGAAAAACAAAACATTTACTACCGAATTGTTAAGAAATATCTTACTCATCTGAAAGTAAATAAAGATTAGGCGTCCAGCAAATTGATCGCGAAAAAACACAAATAACAGCTCGACGCCGGTTGAAAACAAACGCTGTTTTTCGTGCTTTTCTCGGCATTTATGACTGTAAAACTTCGGACAGGCCAGTTTAAAGATATTTACTATAAAATACAACCTTCCAAATTCGCCCATTCATGATAATTCAAGCATTTACCAATAGTGTATACCACCTTTAAGACGCAGGGCCTAATCCACTGCGGAACTTGTTGTTTGGTCTCAAATGCAGAGGCCCGTCCTCTGATCTTAATCCGATACACGGTCGAAATACACGGTTCAAATTGAAAACGCAGGGCCCTTTCCACGGCGGAACTCCTTATGTCTCAAATGCAGAAGCCCGTCCTCTGATCTTAATCAGATACATTCAAATTTAACACGCAGGGCCCATCCACGCGGAATTTCTATTGCCTCTCACGCGGAGGCCCCACCTCTGATCTAAAAATAAAAATTCAGCACACAGGGCCTGTCCACTGCGTCACTTCTATGTACTCTTATCCTCTGATGATATCCATGTAAGATAAACATTCATCACGCAGGGCCCTGCGTAACTTTTGTTCTCTCATATCCTCTGATCTTAACAATGTTAGTTTTAAATTCAAGATGCAGGGCCTACCCACTGCGGAATTTATATTCTCTCTTATGATCTTAACATTGTTATATTTAAATTCAACACACCGGGCCCGTGCACTGCGGAACTTATATTCTATCTTAACCTATGATCTTAACATTGTTAGATTTAAATTTAACACACAGGGCCCATCCACTGCGCAACATTTATTACCTCTTATTCTGTAATCTTAACAATGTTAGAATTACATTCCGACACGCATGGCCCATTCACTGCGTTACTTCTATTCTCTCTTATGCTTAGATCTTAACCATAGCTAGATTTAAGTTCAACACACAGAACCTGACCACTGCATAACTTATATTCTCTCTTATCGTCTGATCGTCTGATCTAAACAATATGTAAGATTTAAATTCAGCACACAGGGCACGTCTGCTGCGTAACTTATAACTATCTCTCATCCTTTGATCTTAACTACACTAGATTAAAATCCAAAACGCAGGGCCCGTCCGCTGCAAAACCTATTATCTTAACCATGTTAGATTACAATTGAACACACAGGGCCCATCCATTGTTCTCTCTTATGCGGAGGCCCGTCCTCCGACGGATCTTAACCACGCTAGTCTAGCGTAAAATTGTGCATTTTAGTACAACTCGACCGACAGTCGGTCGCGCCTTCTTGCATTATACGTGCCACCAAACACGGCTGTTCAGATTGCCTAAAACCGTAAATCTATTGTCCAATTTAAAACACAAGAGGGCGCTGTCCAATCACAGATTATTTGTTTTGTGCATTATATGAATATTCATGAGATCATTGTCCCCCTACAAAAACAAACTCAACGGGCCGTCCAGCATGAGGGCTTGCCTTTTGGGCTGTTCTATTGTGATAAAGAGGGTACTGGCTGTACCATTTCATCATAGCTGTACCATTTCATCATACCTGATGCTAAACAACAATGCGCGTCATTTCCACGCGTAAGGCGTTCAACAGACTGCAATAAGCCAGCAAGCACTAAGAAACGTGCTGCGAGGCTGCCGTCCGCCTAAGTTCACACGCTGCTCAAGGCGCTACAATTCATTTGAGGGTCCACTCTCCGTTTTGTTTGAATAACAAGGCCCCTTTTGTTTGTTTAGGCCCGTCCTAAAACACGAATGCTGCCAACAGGAATGCATTATAGTTCTGAACAGTCTTGGGTCCGGCCCTGTTCGTCGTCTACCTTAATGATCTGCCTAAGCAAGTTCATTCTGCCGTGATGTTCATTCTACATGACTGTATCATGTACAGGATGATCAGCATACCTGCAGATAACAACATCCTGCAAGAAGACATCAACACTCTGTGTTCCTGGCAAAATCATGGCTCGTGAGGTTCAACCCCAAAAAGTGCTTCTCTATGAACATCACCCATAAAAAGAATGCTGTCGTTCACAATTACAACATGGGAGGGTCACCATTACAGTCAACTGACAACCACACCTACCTTAGCATTTATTTAAATAACAAACTCAATTGGAACCAATTACACATCACCAGGACTGCAACCAAAGCCAATAAGACACTTGGTCTGCTACGTAGAAATTTCAATCACTGCATCAAAAAGGTGAAGTCAATTGCTTATAAAACACTGGTTCGCCCACAATTGAAATATTGCCGTACAATCTATCTGGGACCCACTCGAACTCCAACCAAACGCTCATTGATCGAATTGAAGCTGTGCAGAATCGAGCTGCCAGATTTGCATCAGGTGACAACAAATGGGGAAGTAGTGCAACATCTATGAAAAAGAACCTAGAATGGGATTTGTTGGAAGAAAGAAGGTTGAGAGCTCGGATAATACTTCTCTACAAAGCAGCTAACCATCTAGCAGCCGTTGACATCCACAAATTTACAATCGACAAGGAAGCTAGTCAACGTTCCACAATCAGACAAACATCAGCCACTTCATTTAGAAAACTTCCCACTCAGAACGACTGCTACAAGTTTTCCTTCTTCCCACGAACAACAGCACAATGTAATTCTCTCCCGGTATTAATGAGGCAATGACCCACATTCGAAAACCTGAAACATCAGCTAAGTTCCAGCAATTTGCTCAAGCTGCCCAGGGGAGCTCTTCACTAAAATGCTTGCTGTCTTGCTCCGCGTCGGCGCCCTGTGCTGAATATCCACCTAATGGAGATTGCACAGTAGCCAACAGATACAGATACTATGGACAATAATGATTAAATCTGATACGCCGTGCTATAGGGCGCGATCAACCAACTGATATTTTGAAAAACCAATAACGCTACCAACATCTACGAGCCGTAACTGACTCTACAGCCCCCAAACCGAAAAGGAGAATTCCAGATGGTACCGAGAACAAAACACTCCGTGCTTAACATATTGCGAGGTTGAAAAACCTGTTCCCAGAGAAGGATCTTAAGGGTGCAAAACAATTACAGTTGTTTGAACTCGTGCTAGTTAGAGTATTGTTGGACTTGTTGACGTACTCGGACTATATGCTTGGAGTCTGGAGGTCTGACCAGAAATGTGGAGCACTTACCAAGGGGTTCTCCGACGACGCACCTGAATCGCTTTTCAATTAAGCAAGAAGAACCATACTTGCAACTAATAAAACCACCCTCACATGCAAACTCCCATTATTTTTTATTCCGATCCACAGCGGGAGGAAAGCCTCTTCACTAATTGTTCATCTCGCTCTAGATCGAGACGTCTGTTGCAATGCAATGCCATTTTGTCTTCTGCTTTGTCTCTTTTCCCCCCCTGGTATTCCTTCCATAACCGTCTTTGTCACCCTTAGTTACCCATGTGTATATACAGTATTACCCAGGTGACTGCGATTAAACACAAATAAGACCATTGTTACAATTTAAACCTTTTTTAACTTTGCACTCAACACCTCCCCTTTGACACGATCACCAAGGCTACAACACATACATGCCACATTTGATTGAAATCTGGACTCCAAGTTTTCAAATGAAAAAAGTTTTTAAACTCCGGCCCAATTAAAAACTTGACCACAGATGGCCTTTGACCTCAGAAGTTGAACTTGAAAAACCACTCTCGTATAGTGAGATGACGGTATTTCATCTCCGACCGAAACAAGATTGGAAATGAAAAGCAAGGCAATGACAGCCATACATTATCGGGGTTGTATTATATATAAAAGGGGTTGTATTATATATAAAAGCGGTGACCAAACGACAGTGGCCAAACTCTCGATCGATCAAATAATCAAATCAGCCTTGGTCCTCAAAGAAGTTAATTGCCCACAATAATAATACATGTAGTTGACTTCAATAGAGAACTTCTTTGTAATTGGAACGTATAAGGTTTGCCCAGAGCGGGCCTGATCCCTTATACTTATGCAAAATACGGGATCTTAGCACTGTCCTGTCCTTGTTTACAAAGCTCAGTCCATTGGCTACGAAAAAACTCATGTAAAGGACGTGCTATTCTGGAAAAATTAGGAATATAACGCCGATAATAACTGGCGAAGCCCCAAAATGAACGCAACTGTTTAACAGTACGTGGAGTAGGCCAGTCCCTATACAGCTTTGACTTTATCAGGATTGGTTGATATTTCTTCGGGTGACAGAACATGTCCCAGGTACTCTATCTTCTTGCAGAAGAGATGACACTTTGAAGGCTTCAGTTTAAGGTTGTGTTGCCTTAAGCGACTAAACACCAAATCAAGATGTGACAAATGCTCATCGAAAGTCTTCGAGTAGATGCAAATATCGTCCAAATACACAAAAAGCATTTGATACATCAAGTCACCTAGGGTGTGTTGCATCAATCTCTGAAATGTAGCAGGAGCGCTACAAAGTCCAAATGGCATACGAGTGTATTCATAGAGTCCCATGGGTGTTATAAAAGCAGTTTTTTTCTCGATCAGACTCTTCAACTCTAATTTGATGATATCCACTGGCTAAGTCAAGTGATGAAAAATACTGTGCACCAACCGGAGCATCAATGAGTTCAGAAATACGAGGGAGAGGGAATGCATCTCGCTTGGTTACTGCATTTAACCGCCTGTAGTCCACACACACATACGTAAAGAACCATCTTTCTTACGAGCAAGAACAATAGGGGCTGCATATGGACTACAACTCTCTGTGATGATATTATGGTCGAGCAATTGCTGTATATGACTCTTAACTTCATTGTATTGATTAGGAGGTATGCGTCTAAATGTTTGAGCGACTGGTTCATTGTGAGTAGTATACGTATATGATGTTTGATTGTGTCTGTGTCTCCAAAATCAAAATCGTGTGTGGAAAAAATGTCCTGATGTTTGTGTATTAATTGATTAATCTGTTCTAATTGTTTATCGTTTCCTGCGAAGTCACTCTTATCAATATGTGCAGAGGGCACCTCGAAAGAAGAAGCCACGGATGCATAACGCAAAACATCAATCTCACTAACATATATCTCGTCAATAGAAACAGACAATTCTATATTCCTAGAATTACCAACAACATCAGACACACCACGCAAAACTCCAATGCGAGTGTTAGGATAAATGGTCACACCCGACATTGATACATTGTCAATCCTCACTGGAAACGTCTTGCCAATCTCAACCAAAGTTGATGGGACTAAAATTCCAAGTGGTAAGTGATCACTATTTCTCAAGGGTTCCACCACCCCAACCATGTACGGAACTTCCTTAGATGCGTAAGCATTTACAACAACTGAACACTCTGGTGGTAGGAAGACAGAAGTTGAAGCTAGTTTTACCATAGCGATCGATGTACACTCACTAGCAGATGCAGTTGCTTGAAAATTTAAAAGAGTCTTCAAACGTCGTACAACTGAAGATGTAGAATCTGTCCCCTCATCTACCAGGTCAGCTAAGGGTCCCAAAACATTCATACCCAGAAGACCAGGTATACGTCGCTTGTCTTCAAGATTATGTGGATCACAAGAGTCTTTCACAACTAAGAAACCCACTTTTGACAGAGTAAAGTTGTCGAAAAACAAATCCAACTCCAAATAACCCACATAAGGTATCTCTAACCCATTAGATGTAGTGATGCGTAGACAAAGAGTATCCGATTGTAGCTCAGCACCTACTGGTTCAAAATAATGACGGAAACATTCCCCAGTAATTGTTGACACCATAGATCCCGTGTCCACTAAGCAATCAATCTCAACATTGCCTAAACGCACTTTCAAAGTAGGACAATCTGCAACAAAATTGTTAACAAACTGAGTCTCTTGACTTGCCGTTGGCGATTTCAAAGGATGGTCCAGAACCTCCCTCTCGTCTGGAGGACCACAGTCAACGAGAGGTTCTAGTTTCCCTCCTTAGACGAAGGCTTATTACCCGCTCGTTTTAACTCGGTTATGGTATCTTCAGCCTGCTTCAGCTTCCATTGAAAGCAGTTACTCTGAATGTGTCCCACCTTCTTGCATTTGTGCAAGAATGAGGAGTAGGATTCCTAAAGCTAGGTTTAGTAAAGGACGACTTTATTTTATCCACCGATGAGACAAGTTCTTGAAAAAAATTCCTTAGATCGTCAATCTGTTGCTGTTATTTCTGCATAAGATCAAGCAAAGCTGAAGTTTCCGTAGTTACACGAGAAGTCTGCAAACTAACATTAGGCTTCGACTCTCGGCCCATTCTAAAGCCTCAGCCCGCAAATTGAAGAAGTCTATCTCTGGCTTGTCACGAAGACAACATTTTAGATGTTTGCGTAATATAGCATCGGAGACACCGTCGGCAAACTGGTCGTTCAAAAGTTGTCCTTTGTTTGACAAAAGATGAGAAGATTTCCTTGCTGCACGATCAAACAACTCAAAGAGACTATGTGAATAATCCCTTAAAGATTCACCCTCTTTCTGCTTACGTTCAAAAAAGTCCTTTGCAACTGAACAGAGGTCTCCTGATTACCATAAGCATCCCACAGCACTTTAAAAATCTTCTCTACCGACTCCTTACCCCGGAACTTTACTTCCTCTTTTGCTGGCCCACTTAGATGTTGAAAAATAAAATCGACCTTTTCGAGGTTCGAAAGTGGACGCGATTCTATGGCAGTTCCCATGTCGTAAATCCAATCCTCCAATTTCCCTGCTGACAAGCCTGAACAAGTATTAAGTTTTCTCTGGCTCGGCATCAGTAAAAAAGTAGGTGTTTTGGACTTAGTCGATTCAAACGCCTTCCTTAAATTCTCTATTTCCTCAGCTAGACTATCAACTGATAATTCATCACCACCAGTAGCCATTGTTACAGTTCACAGTTCACCTGCTGTTTATAATGGGAAAAGATGGTTAGTACAATCCTAGCGCAGCTCTTTTTTTTTTCTTTTCTTTTTTAAGAGAGCAAATGCATGCACAAATAACTATTGGACAGCAGCAAAATGCGATGCGAGCGTAAGCAGCACCAGCACAACGCAGTTCAACCTCTGGGCAATCTGGCACCAGTCGTAGCCGTCACATGGTGGAATCTTCCAACCTATAGTCAAAACAAGACACAACTACAACAGCGTCACCATAATGTTTACACTCTAATATAAGTACACCAAATCCCAGATTAAACTACACCATCCATATCAACTGTACGAACCGCTTAAAATCTCAGATGAGGACATTCAAATCACCCACAATTTCAATCTACAACGAACCACAAGCACAACTAGAATTGTTCCACAGCCATAAGGTAGTTCAGAGCACAAAATGTGCATGTGCACAAGAACACTGTCAATTTAACAAAAGTGCTCAGTCACTATCAAAAATGCAAATAAAGCCACAGGTTCAGTTTAAATACCAAAAACCTTATAAGTGTCCACGGACCATACTTGGGCATCGACGACCAAGACTCCGAGTCACCGTCGAAACACTGACGTAAAAAGCACCCTCGAGTAAGCAGGACACTCCACGTGATGAATGTACAAGATGTAGAAATACGCGACACTCTTCACACGCTCCAACTGATGTATCTCAAGTATTGACTGTCGTTATACTTAAATATTAACTATTTACCCCAGTTATGAATGACCAATGCTGCACCTCCCATCCTCGTCGCCAAAATGTAACCGAGGGGAGGATATGTAGAAAAAATATATAATTAAATAAGTTCCCCAAATTAAATCGACTCCAAGCCCTCGAAAGCAATGGACGTGTAGCAGTCAAACAGGGGTATATTACAAAATATGTTTTTTTTTATTTCTGTCTCATTTAATTAAGTTATACCCAATAGTAGCAGTTCCAAAAGTTAATTTATCTCAAAAGATAAATTACCCCCAAAACAACAGTCAATACCGAACCTTTGGTATGAAAAAGAAAAAGTTCTAATTAAGTACATAACTATACATTAAAATACAAAAATATACTATTTGATATTATTAGTATTAAGTAATATATTCGTACAGTAAGTGATTTTATGACGTAAAGGATGGCAGGATTTTAAATATATGGATTTATGTCTGAATATTGCACTATAAGAATTGTTTTGAGATATTGCATTTATAATACATGTACATTGTATAAGGAAACAATGTTTTTATATGTACATGCACAATTCATTCTCATTCCTACCAATATATGTTGATGAAAACCACAATATTGCATGTGCGATGCACTGGCCCAGTAGTGACATCAACTAGGGTGGGGGTGGGTGGCGTTGGGTGAGTGGGGGGGGGGGGGGAATTGTGTGGGTGGGGGAGTGGGGGAGTAAGTATAACTTAATCAAGCTTACAAAGTAAATTTTTTGACAACATTTTCAAATTTGTGTTTTTTGTGTGTACATAATTGATAACAAGATTTTATAATCTCGACATACACCTTTAAGGTTAAAATTCAACCTTACTGTAATGGTAAAAGTATTATGATATGTCATAAGGTCTATCAAGTCAATTGTATAGTGCTCTGATATTTGTTTTAAAGATTAACCCACGTTTGAAAAATAAATACAACATTATAACACTATTTTGAGATATTTGGCATCTTTTACTCTAGAATGTCTTTATTTTCTTTGTTTTTTTTACCCTTATTTTATTAATACTGATCAGACTAAAGTCCAAATCAACGAAAACTATTTTTTTCCTGATAGTACATTGTTTAAAGATATGAAATACATCAATATCACAAAAAAACTTTTTTTCCCCAAAAATGAGCTTTTTTAGCCCAAAAAACCTTTAAAAACGATTTTTATATTTGTCATCCCCCCTCAAATTAATCCTTACTATATATAGACTTGATCTAGTATGGGTGACTGCTTGTACTAAAAAATGCCCACATAAATGTTTTCGAAGGCCTTTTTGTGCCCATGGCTGGCCGTCTGTAGGGTTACCACTGATTACTTAAAAAAATGCATTTATCACAATCCCTGACCTTCGAAACATAGGTATAAACACTTCAATTGTCATTTTTACCTGCCTGGTTACAGAGTTGTTGCAGAAAATGGTAATCTGTAACTGTAAGTAAACTCGACAAATGAAGTGTCTATACCTATGTTTTGAGGGTCAGAGAATGTGATAAATGCATTTTAAAAGTAATCAGTGGTAACCCTACTCTTAATTATGCAAATCAGCCGCCGCCATTATAGAAAAAAAAATGTTTGTCCAATATCTCTGCAACTAGACATGTAAATACGACAAATGAGGTGTACCTATTATGTTTTGAGAGTGGGTGATGAGGTTCCCAAGATAGGATCGAAATATGGTCGAGTTAAGGTATACAAATCACCATAGGACATCAAACACCATAGTACAGAGTAGTTCTTAGTCTTACCCAGTTACTTCCATTTTAGTCTGGTTCCCACTTTGTTTATTTCTGTACATATTGACTACTAACTATACTATATAGTACTGGTCATTGCCCAATGTCACTATACAGAGATCAAAAAAAACCGGAACGGCCTATTTTTACTACCCTTCGACTAGAAAAATTATGGTTTATATAGATGGGGAATCTTTCTAGATGAAAAAAAATACCAAGATCACCCGGTTCAGTCCAGAATAGTTTTTATTCTAGGGATCTTTTTTCTGGAACCACGTCGGTGGTCAATAGGATATGCCGTCAACGAAAGCGCCATGGCAATGAATAGGCTTATTGACAGTATTATTGGAAGGGATTAATGCTGCGTAAAAAATCAATCAAATGTTCAATTTAATGTTGTTTTCTAAATTAACATCAAATGGCACATCATATCAAGTGGCTAAATAATCACAATTGTTCCGTTTTAAAATGTGTTTAAATTTATTGTGGTCAATTGGACAGGCTGTGAGCAGAAGCGCAACGGCTTATTTACCTTACCGTATTATGCTGCCTAAATCAATCGAACATACAATTTTAAATTAAACAGTGAAATTGAATTTTATTTTCAAGATTAACGTTAATTGGCACACCCATTCCTGTAATTGGCAGTTCCTCCGCCGAAGGGGTTAATAAATAAATAAATAAATAAATACATCTTGGCTAAATAATCGCAACTGTTTAGGTATCCAAACTTCTCAGGTTTCATCATATTTTATGGCCAAGTTTTCAATCTACTGTCTCCCAATGCGTCGCTCGACATGATCTTCTCCTTCGTAAATACAAACTTTCTGCTATCTGGTACATGTTCATCATTGCTCGAACAAATATTCCTCTAGGAATATTCCTAAGGGCCTTCTCTACTCGTTGTTGGAGGGTGTTAAGATCTCTTGCAAACGGTACAACATAAACGATGGACTTGACGTAACCCCAGAAGAAGTAGTCCATTGGTGTCTGGTCCGGTGAGAATTTAGTAGGCTGTCCTATGCCAACCACTCTACCTTAGAAAACATACATACTGCTGACCAGCCTTGTACAGTTAGCTGGACATCATCCTGAAACCACCAGTGGGTGGCTATACCTACTCTTAATCGCTCACATTCCGGAATTACGAAGTCAGTAATACGTTCTGGTAGTGCTGCCCATTTACGTTTCCCTGGGGAAATCTTGGTCCAAGATGGTCACCTTCCATAGTGAGACCACACCAAACGTGCAAGGCATCTCTGACATCTATAGGTACATCTGCATTGAAGTCATGTGGCGGTTGTCCTCTCTGGGCGTAGTCTCGGATGTTCTTGGTGTTGACCTTCTCATTCAGAGGGAACTTGCTTTCATATCCTATGAACCTCCTGTTGCCGTGAAGAAACTACATGACAATAATCGACTCTGCGCTGTGGACCTGTCGAAATGAGGCCATGTCTGAGCTGCATTTTGTAAGGATGGAAGTGGAGCTAACGAGACAAACGAGTGAAAGATGTAGAAGTCACACCAACATTGTTAATCGAAATTAAGCAATATATTCGTGTGAACGAACTGTGCGTGGTCTAGCTCCCGGAGTTCCTGCTATTCCTGTTTAAACTAGTTCCCAATGCCTGAACTTTGCATGGTTTTTCAGCACCGTACCTTTGCTTGCCTTAATTGCATCTGGAAAGTTTTTTTTTTAACAATCTGAGCATCTCAGGAAGACCATTCGCATTTAAGTATTTCAATCGGAAATTGTTGTCTAGGCATCTTCTCTGTGACCTATGGTGACGGTAATAACTACCACAACCATTATACTTACATTAAATGCTTTTGCTGTTACGTAACACTAATCCATTCATAATGACTGTGTTGTTTATTTTGAGAATTAGCCCTTTTTTGTATACCCAGCACGATATGTGGCAGAGGGGTACCCCCCTCTTATCCCTATACCTTATACACACTCAACACTATTGTAACCTAACCCATCCCCCCTTGAAACCTAAAAAGAATTCCTGAGATTCCGGGAACACAATGGTCAACACAAAAGAGGGGGGGTTTTCTCTGCCACATATCGCACTTCACATGCTTTTTTGCTATCGCTAGAATGAAAACTACTGGACCGAATCAGGTGATCTTGGTATCATTTTGTATGTAGAAAGATTCCCCGTCTATCCAAACTAATTTTTTTAGTCGGAAGGTACTAACAATAGGGCATTCCGGATTCTTTTGGGGGACAACACTGGATAGTACGGGCCATTTGTCAATATTTAACCTCCACCCGTGACGTCACCCTATTGTCCTACCCCTCCATTATTTTGAACGAATGGAGCGTTGGAGGCGATATCTCTTCATTCTTTTTGGAAGGTAACGCAAGTGAACAAATTAGAGGAAGTCACTGAAACTAACCAGTGTAGCGGTTTTCGTTGTATTTTTTCAGAAACCTATGTACTCCAATCCGATTTCCCCTTCAATCTTGTTCTATGGTTAAACTAACTCATACGAAAATGTGTCGAAGAAAAAGACAAACATTATCGATAGTCGGATTCGAACCACAGACCTTTCGATCCATAGCTCTCCTCTCTACCAACTATGCTATTGACGAGTTGGTGAAAGAAGCCGTTCTTTATAATTCTTTATAATTCTTTATAGTTATTTAATGTATATGAGTTGCCATTGCTCTTTCTCATGAATATTTTAATCACGAACCACCCATGCTCCTGAACAAAAATATCACGAACCGCTGCACCGGTTAGTATTAAGTGTCTTCTGAACAAAGACGCTCCATTCGTTCAAAATAATGGAGCGGTAGGACAATAGGTGGCGACGTCCCGGGTGGAGGTTAAGTCGGTTAATACCCTCATTAACGCGCCATTCGTTGGTAATAATGTCCCTCGGGCTTCGCCCTCGGGCCATTATTACCAACGAATGGCGCGTACCTCGGGCATTATCCTATACGTAACCAATGTTTTGCCGATATTGCACCAGTGTTGTGCCAATGAGCAAAACCTATGTTATACCAATGTTGGTTAAGATTGGCTTTCAAGATTAGCCTATTTTTCCCACGTTTGGCCCAATATTGGCCCAATGTGTTTGTGCTGGCTAAGGAACACACTAAACTTCGATGGCGCAATAATGGTTCAACGTTTCTCAGTAGACTGGGACAATAGTGGTCCAAACGTTGAGCTAACTGTAATGTTTAGCCAACGTTAGGCCAACCTAATTTGCATATTTAAGAGTAGGGTTACCACTGATTACATTAAAAAAATGTATTTATCACATTCTCTTATCCTCAAAACATAGGTGTAGACACTATACATTTGACGTGTTTACTCGTCTAGTTGGAGAGATGTTAGAGAACAATTATATTTCTGTAATGGCGGCGGCTAATTTGCATATTTAAGAGTATTGTTATCACTAATTACTGCATTTATCACATTCCCTGACCCTCACAGCATAGGTACAGACACTTTATTTGCCATTTTTAAGTGCCTGCTTACAAAGTTAGTCCAGCAAATAGTAACAAAAATGTCAGATATTGGCAAATTGGCGGCCATTTTTATTATGCAAATTAGACGGTCAAAAACTCAAAATTTCGCTTGGGAACCGGGTTTATCGGATTCAGCATACCTAAATTATGCTAAAAAGTCTGGTTCCCAACTTTTACCCAAAAATGCCCCTAGCATTCACATTTTTCAGAAATCCCACTAGACTATAAGTGGAGCGCAGCCCTGGCGTGGTTGTCCCGGGCGTCCGGGCCCGGGATTTGTCGAGCTCTGCCCATAAGAAATTTCTGCTTGTTGTAGCACTGAGCAGCTAATGTCCGAGATTCATTTTCCATGTTTAAAAAGCAATACCTCCGAACTTGAAGCTCTGTCGTCATGTCCAGCATGTCTAGAAGACGATTTTGATTTTGCCCAGGGGATTTTCGGGGGTGAAACCATGCCAGCATTCAGGCGTGTTATACTAAAAAAAAAAATGTTATGTTGGCGTAACCCGACCGACCAGCTGCGACCGACCCTAAAAATACGGCCGACCCTGGATATTTTTTTTTTAAGGGACGAAATTTAATGATTAAAATCTATATAATCCTAGTTATAAATACGTTTGAAATCATTTCGTACCGTTTCTCATTGTTGTGTGTGTGGATTGAGTATATATTGAACCCGGACACGCTATCGTGTATCACTACCGGCTTAAACAATTAGAAAACATAACATTTTCATTGCTGAGTGCGAGTGCGGCAGGGCCCAAGCATCAGGGCATATACTTTACCAAAGCAAGTCGTATGCGTATTAACGACAGGCCCACATGTTTTGGGTATGTCCGGTGATTTCACGAGCTCTGCCGCTAAATAAGCCACTCTTTGGCACAGGAAGTAAATTGATCCTTGTGAGGGTCTTCACTTTTTCACATTTTACGGATTCAACATGCATCAAACACTTTACACTAGTCACATTTCATGCATTTACATCGGTCGACTTTGACGCACCGTCTGCACTAGACGTCGCCATGTTTGAAGACAAATGTAGGCCATGTCATGACCGTCGACCTTGCACGGACGAGTTGGTGTGGGATTGACAATTCGTAACACGTGATGCATTACGTCTTTGAACTTCCCTGATGCCAAAATAGTTCGCTCTTTACAGCAGGATTATTAAATAACTGCAGGATGAAATATGGAGAACTATTTTACTAGTAATCTAGAGTCATTTATTTAGTCGGAACTGTTCAGAAAATTTAGACCCACTCTTGCTGGAATGAAACGAACGAATTTGAGCACTCAGCTGACGGCCTAAGGTTGTCAGTGTCATGTATAAGTACACCGGAGTTCTGTGGCCGGTGATATCACGCCCGATTTTGCGATACAGCCAGTTGGTCGCGATCGTCCGGTGTTCCGGGGATCGCGGTTTCGGGTCCCGCCTTGCCGATTTCCTTGTTCACCTTGAAATTTATGCAAAATTATCCTCCATTCCTCTCTGCATGAGCCACTCAGTATTTGGATTCGGCTATTTGGAGTGTTTCCTGTTTACTAGTTAATTGTTTGTTTGTTTGCCTATTGGGGTGTTTGTTTGTTTTTTGGGAGTTAGTTTGTTTGTATTGTAATTTTTGTTTTGACTTGCTTGCCATCTTGTTCTTACATGTATGTAAATAACAGATTTTTTTATATCAAATGTATTGTTTTAATTTAAATTTATTTTAATTTGATATATAGTAACTGTATGTAGACATTTCAAGGTTGGGTAAGGCAGGCTTTAGCCTACCCTGGCCGGCTTGAAATGTGTTCTTGTCCTCCCCCCTCCCCCCCGAAATCCACCACATTCTTTACTCCCCATTTCCCTTCGTTTCCCTCCGTAAACCCACAACCACTCCCTCCCCCTACTAGACCACTCCCCTCCCCCTACTTGCAGGGATATAGTCGAGTCCATCTCAAGTCCCTGCAAGTCTCTGCAAGTCCCTGCAAGTCCATCACAAGTCATTCATCAGTTCCAATTCAAACCACAAGATATTCAAATCAGCTTTGACATTGTTCATCCAGTTACTTGTGACTGCCATTATAAAAGGACCTGTGACTGGCTTCACGAAAGGACTTGTGAACACACTTGCAGGGACTCGACTACAACCCTGCTTACTTGAGCAGTCCCCTCCTCAACCCTTCCTCTCCTCCACCAATCCCCTCCTCAACCACTTCCATCCTTCACCAATCCCCACTGCAAACTGTACTCCTCATTTTCCCTCCGATAACCCCCTCCCCCACTCACCCCAGCTCTCCAATCCCCTTTTACCTCTTGAATCATTCAGTGTTGCTATTTAAACTATTGTTTGTTATTTTGATCGCATTGTTACTTTATACTTACAATATTTTCATGTACAGCTGTATAACTTTGCCATTGTACTGTTTTTATTTATTGGCCTAATAAATAATAATAAAAATAATAATAAGATATCGTGACCAAATTACTTGAGTTTATGTATGTTTTGGTTGAAACATTAAGGCTTTTATTTGGACAGAACTTCATTGCATTCTGCTATAGTCCTGCTGTAATGGCTGTCTGTTTAGTGTGGTAAGTCTTTTTTTTAATGACTTGAGTGTTCAACATTTATATTTTGTCAATCTTTTATATATTTGTTGTATATGATCCTGTAATGTTGGACAACTGATTGTTTATTCCATAATGCAACGTATGATCAACACATTTGTGATCATATTACATGTAATTCAGGGATAAGAAGACTTTCTTAAAAACCAATGTAAAATTGAATATTAAAACATCATGGGTGCTCAAACAACTACAAACAATGTCAATTTTATTACGGAAAATATTGAAGGTTGAAAATATGCATGGAGGAAGGTGTACGTCTTAAAGGTTGTATACACCATTGGTAATTGCTCGAATTATCATTAATAGCTAGATTTTTTATTTTTTATTTTATAGTAAATATCGTTTAACTGACCTGTCCGAAGTTTTACAATCATAGATGCCGAGAAAAACACGAAAAACAGCGTTTTGTTTTCAACCGGCGTCGAGCAGTTATCTTTGTTTTTTGGCGATCGCCGGCTGGCGGTCACAATTTTTTCTTTATAAAATTCTACTTTTCGGAATAATTACAGGATATCTAGCGCAATCATTTTGCTGAATGCCTAGAATCATTTTTTACTTTCAAATGAGTAAGATATTTCTTAATAATTCGGTAGTAAATATTTTCGATATCTGCAAATGGTGTATACTACCTTTAAACTACGTGATTCTTTTAGATAATAGTCTTTGTTTTTTCCCTTGGTTTTGAACTTTTGTTTGTTATGATTTTCCCTTTTCGTAATTTTCCTTTTGTTTTGTTCTCAATGCCAGGGAGTTGGTTAAGATTGAAGATCAGTTCATCCGTACTAGTGACGAGGTCTAATTATGGCTGGTTGAGACAGACGTAGTTGGGGGAATTCAGCTAACACCGAGAGGAGCTTACATACAAAGACTTTATAAATGAAGTCTTAAGTGTTTATCCAACAAACTTGTGCATTTATAAGGGTAAACTCTAGACAGTAATAAATGTTGAAGCAGTTTGTTTGTGTATACATGTTCATTATTCAACTATACAAAGATGTTAACAGCTAATCATACTTGACCAGCATTGTAAGTCAAATACATCTAGGTTTGAAACTAAGCAATACGTAGTTTCTTTCCTCTTGAATCAGTACACTTTGCAAATATCAAGCTAAAAGACTGTTCTATGACTTTGTATCATCACATGTAAATTAAATGTGACAGAACCTAAATTCATTTGTAAAAAAACCCAATAAACCCTTCCACTTTACTTAATCAAATTAAACACAATTTGACTCAGAGATATATATATAGAATAAATGCTGTTATTACCGTTATTGCAAATTCTAGTTTAATAGTCCAGGGAAAATAAGTTTTGACCTCACACAAATTGCAATAGAATATTTTTTACCACAGTGCCCTTCTATAAGCTCCCTAGAATGACATAATAAAAATCTAAAAAAATCCAAGTGGTGGAAATATGAATAATTTGCATAATTTGCATGAACATAGTAATTATCCAAAATGACAACTTTGTGAACCCATGAATGTGCGCACATTACACTGTCTCCAGATATCATCAAATAGTCAGTATTGGTGAGCTTCAAATTCACCAAGTTGCTTACTGGCACAGTTATCATATTAAAACCTTATGGAAAATCAAATGAACAATATTAACATTGTGATATTTAGCCCAGCAAACAAAAACTGGGAACAAATAGTGTGTCCATAAATTGGGCTAAAAGAGGTCATTCTAGGAAGCTTATAGAAGTGCACTGTGGTGAAAAATATTCTATTGCAATTTGTGTGAGGTCAACAAAACAAAATTAAGTATTTTTCCTGGACTATAAGGACATGAAACTGCATTGCAAAGAAATATATTAATACAAACATTTGTTCCTTGAATCAAAAATTTAAATGTGACCTGAATCTACTTTGTTTGCTGTATATTTTTAAAAGCGCCGGAGGAAGTATATACACGCAAGGCCGGAAATGCGTGGGTGTGCTTCCCGGTACCATCGGACTGAACCCGCCTCGGATCAAGTTTCTTTAAAATAATCCCGGCACAAACTAGTTAAAGGTTTACAACTTTTTCGATTGAAGTGGAGTGCCGTCTGTGGGTAAAGCGTCCCACCAGGGACTATGATGCGTGTGTTTTTGGGCAAGGCACTTGAATTTGTCACTTGTTGCTTCTCTCCACCCAGGAGTAAATGGGTACCTGTGAGGGCAGAGATGATCGTTATTAGCTGCTTTGCGCTGAAAACGACAGCATTGAGCTGTTTACTCCCAGGGAGCTGAGATGGTATTTGGAATGTTTCGTGGTTACAAGTCTTGGAAGATACCTGCACTATAAGAAATGCCCATTATTAATACTATTATTATTAAGTCAGGAATGTGAAAGCATTATGTTGGTTTACATTTGTAGGTGAGACACTGAAACATCTCATCTCTCCCTTGAAATAATGCACTTCTGTGAATACTTCGAATGAAAGCACAGAAAAACTGCATCTCTCTTGTTGTCTATCCCTTCTTGAAATAAAGATCATGTACTTTGTATGCAGGTCCCTGCGAGTCCATCACAAGTTCTTTAGTCACATGTCAAGTTACTATCTACTCAAATGAACTGTTAACTAAAACATTCCTTTGTCATTGTTCAACCAGTTACTTAATTGTGACTAGCTTTTATATGAAAGGACTTGTGACTGGACTTATAAGGACTCGAATACAATACTCTATGCTAGTTACCCATCCCAACCATATTCATACTGTGAAGAGATTAGATCATCTCGTCTTGTTTTAGTGGCTGGTTCATCCACACTTTCCTCTGTAGCCCACACCCCGATTGGGCTTTGAGATGGGCGATTTGCATTAGAAAAAAGAACAAGTAAGGTGTTCGATAATCAAACTTCGATTCCAGTATAGGTAACATCCGAGTGAATACTACTTGAAAGCACGTGAGCTCCTCTGTCTTGGTCGGCTATTAATGCGGCCTGCTTCAGAGCTTCCCCATGAGTTTTCGTCGCGAGCTCATCGTCTTCTCTTTCTTGTTACCTCCCGACTTCTCCACCACCGCCTGCACCCAGACCTCCTCCTGGTGCCAGGCCCGGGCAATCAGGAGGTACAGCGCCCCGCTCAGCAGCGTCAGGCCAAACGACACCCAGGCTAGGTAGAAGGACCAGGAGTAGTTGAGGCTGTAGCCCGGCGGGAATGGAGGGAAGGCCTCAGGGACCTCATTGGCGCCGTAGATGAAGCTGACCATGAAGAACAGGGTGCTGATAAGGTTGAAGAAGGCTGGTAATTGGTTTGAGAAGAAAAACCCACAAATTTGAGTTATTTTATAGGTTCAGATCAAGGTTCTGGATTGACCCTGTACATGTACATGCTCTGCTCACCATTGCGTATTGTAGGGATGTAAAATTTGGTTCCCAAATTACCTGATTACACAAAAACACGGGTACCCATTAAAAACTACACCAAAATGTAAAAACTGCAGAAATTCCTATTTAGCTTGTTTATCCACACTATAATACTGCCACATCAGTGAGCCAATTACACCATGTACAGCAAGATAGAAGTGTTTACAGTGAGCCTTACTTTTAAAAGGTGTAAACTTCAAATTCACAAACGTCATTAGTTTGTAATATACCTATATACAAGGTACATGTACTTTGAGATATGTCGACCCCCGAACCGATCTTAAGTTAAGACGAGTTCAGTCGCGTTGCTAAGGAAGTTAGGACGTGTTGAATGCATCTTAACTTTGGTGAAATCGATCGTAGGACGAGTCGAGAGTTGGGACGAGTTGCTCTTCCTAAGACGCGTCTTAGCGTTTCGTAAAATCGGCCCCAGGTTTCATTTTCAAAATTCCCAACAAATGACATCCAAAACCTTTCGCTCTCATTGTCTGAAAAGTTACTATGCAAACACTTTTGTAAAATTGGCTCGATTCCATAATCTGGAACTGGTTCCTGAAATCAACGATTGGGTACTTATTATTTTGACCTATTGGCATTCACAACATTATCCAATCATAGCGTCTGTTGATTATCACATGATATTGCAAACCTTGGACAAACAAAGAATTCAAAATATGAGCGTTAATCGGCCACATGTGCACCCTGTTTGTTGAAACGCAATGTATACACGAATACGCATCAAATTTAACACAAACACTCAGCTCGACACGATATCACATGTACCGTGAAAAAGTGGTCTCAGAAATCTAAGACAACTCCGGTAGAGTGAGCGTGTATGCAATTATTTGCTACTGCGCGTATCACACATCGCACCACACAGCTGCACGTGCGTAAATTTATCTAAGGGGCGTGGCTAATTTGCAAATGAAGATTATAGATCAATTAAACAAACCTTCAATATTTTATCTTTTCCTAAGTGGCCTTTATCAAATCACTGAAAAGAGACATTGTTTTCTAGTCTAGTTTCATTCCATGTCAATTCAACACGCTTTTGGACCCTACCCTCACAGATTGAAAAGATATTTGGTATTATGATTGGCCTATATGACAAACCCCAAGAACTGATTTTTGGGGTAAATTGGCTCGTTAGTTTTTGAGATACGGGTGAGTGAAGCTCTTTGAATGTTTTTTATTTCATAAAATCAAATCAAAATCGTAGCATAAAGATTGGACAAAATACGTAACAAAATGACTTCTTAACTTGAATCAGAAAAATGCGTATTATAATTAAAATTATACAAAAGTGTGTTGAATTGACACGGAATGACAATCTGTTGATTGTTTTGAAGCAAAACTGACAATAATACACAATACAGGTACACTTCTGTATACACTACATGTACATGTAGGTACAGTACTTTGTACATGCAATTATTTGATGACCCAGACATTATAATTGCGAGCACTATTGCGATACTGCCAAAGAAAAAACGTATAAAAGCTTATAAAACTCTTATAATAATAATACAAATAAGCTTATAATATAATGCTTATAGGACGCAGCGTCACAATGTATTGTCTACATGTATGTAGGTCATTTAATACATCTATCAATCTTTATCAACCTTAAATGAGCACGGCCAATATGAAGACAAATAGACTGATTTTGTCTATTAACCAGTTCGCGCCAGAGGACGTACGGTATACACGCAAAGTTTTCCGAGATTAAGAGCGGATGACGCATAAACACGTCACGAACAAGGCCGGTAAAAATTTTGTCAGCAGCAAACAAGGCCCGGAAATGCATGGGTGTGCTTTCCGGTACCATCGGCCTGAACCCGCTTCGGATCGAGTTTGTAAACAATAATTCCACACCTCGGCTCTGTAAATGTTACAATAATCCTGGCGCGAACTGGTTAAAGTGCTATTCGCCGTTTTTCAGATGAGCCAACTGCAATACGCACGTCCACAGATAATCGCTGTATTTTAATATTTTTTTAATGCACAATGGGAATTTGACAATTACACAAATTGGAATTTTTGTACATGATAGGGGAACACAGTTACCTCCTATTAAGAACATGATGCCGCTGTCTGTAAAGAGCACCGTCAGCATGGTCCACGTTCCTTGGATGCTAGTCATGACGGCACAAAACTGCATCCCAAGCGCTGCACATTCTATGAAGCAGGCACATTTTTCCAAGTCTGAAATGGAAACAAAAGTTTAAAGAAAAGATACAGAGCAAAGTGCATGCATGGTCATTAATTTTCTGAAATTAAAGTTAACAATTGTTTCATAAAATTGAAAAACATTCATACCAAGAAATCCCAATTCGGTCAAGTAGTTTTAGATCCAGACCCTATTTCATGAAGCAAATAAGTCATGTTAAATTTGCGGGCGCGGTTTAGTTATTTCTCAGTGCCACATGACCTCTGAATTTGCTTCCCAAAATGGGGGCTAGAACTAAAACTACTGACCCGAATCTAGATACCTGTACATGTCAATGTATTGGTTTAATTACCCCTCAAAACCAACCCAGCACTGTCTGGTTTGATAAATTCAACAGAGCAAAATACATGTAGTGTAAAGTAAATATATAAAAATATATGGTCAAAAACCTAAAAGTTGAAACTTACAAAATTGAACGCTGACGTACGTTGCCCCCGGGGCATCTGCTTTTATGTTCAATGTAAAGTTATAGGCGTTGCATTCTACAAAAGCTGCAAACAGAAGAGAAAAGTGTACGATTTAGAACTAGAGCTGTTATGTGCATAGAACCGGGTAATCGAGTACCCGACCGTTATGTCAGGAGCTCGTTTCAGATTATAAAATTAAGTATCCGTAACCTACAAATTACATGACACGTACATGTACCGGTACTTGTAAAAGTAAAGGGGTAATATATACCAAATTGAGTATCCGTAACCCTTAACTTTACAAATTACAATGTACACGTACACGTAGCAGTAAAGGGGTAATATGTGACCTGGCACCACGAAATGAGTGGAAAGTCAAACATATTAGTATGGGAGCTAGCAGACTTTTATCGGTATTGTTGAGTACAAAAGGTTTGACACCTGGAATGAGTTGGACTATGTGTGGGAACCCCAAAATGTGGATTCCTAAGTGCGGTACACTTGCACTGCCCCCTGGGGGCACTCTCAAAAGTACCCCCCAATTTCGTTTATCGGTATTGGTGGCGTACGAGGACCAATTTTTTGTCATATGTTTTTTAAGGGAGTCTAATTTTAAAAAGCCAATTCTTAAGTTTTGAAATGAAAAAAAGTTTTGATTTATTTAATGTGTTCATTTTCCATTACATATCAACACATTATGGTTTACTTTAGACCCTTTTGAAATTCTGACCCTTATGTCACACATTTGGCACCCACATAAAAAGAAAGACCCACATGGAGTTGAAACTTAATTAGGTATTCGTAATCAGGATATCTTGGAGTACATTTGAGCAAAAATAAGTCCTCGTACGTGACAATACCGATAAAAGTGCTAATTAGCGTTAATTAGGCCATTCCTAAGTGGCTTAGTAGATTAGTTAAAAACTTAAGAATTGGCTTTTTAAAATTAGACTCCCTTAAAAAACATGACAAAAAAATTGGTATGCCACCAATACCGATAAACGAAATCGGGGGGGTACTTTTGACATGTACTCCAAGATATCCTGATTACGAATACCTAATTAAGTTTCAACTCCATGTGGGTCTTTCTTTTTATGTGGGTGCCAAATGTGTGACATAAGGGTCAGAATTTCAAAAGGGTCTAAAGTAAACCATAATGTGTTGATATGTAATGGAAAATGAACACATTAAATAAATCAAAACTTTTTTTCATTTCAAAACTTAAGAATTGGCTTTTTAAAATTAGACTCCCTTAAAAAACATATGACAAAAAATTGGTCCTCGTACGCCACCAATACCGATAAACGAAATTGGGGGGTACTTTTGAGAGTGCCCCCAGGGGGCAGTGCAAGAGTGCCGCACTTAAGAATCCACATTTTGGGGTTCCCACAAAATATACATGTACCGGTACCTGTAGTCCTACTCATTCCAGGTGTGAAACCTTTTGTACTCAACAATACCGATAAAAGTCTGCTAGCTCCCGGACTATGTCCAAAACGAGTTATTGGCCGAAATGTTAATTTTTCAAGTGGGAGGTTGGTTTTGAGTTGTTAAAGTAAATTTTAAAAAATCGTCTTTATCATATCCCAAAATTTTATAGATAAATTAAAACTCTAAAGTGTGTTTTTTGGTGGCTGAATTGCACTGATTGACAGTATAGTTGGCACGGTTCATTCGGATTTCCGGAGACGAATTCCCATTTCTCTGGTAATATGCAGCAAGCAGTGGCTATGGTGTTAATGTTGACAGAATACCAGCGTTAATATTGGTGTCGTGCACACTAATGCTTTTACAGAAATATATCCCAGTGTTATTATGCGTATTGAACATACTTGATGTATGTACATGTATGTGCTGTACATGGCCATATGGGTATTTCCATAAATAAGGAACACAGTCTGTGACATGTGTATTTTGATCCTAAAATCAGTAAAACAACTTTATGTTGAACATTACTTTTTAAAAATTGCATATTGACTAAGTTCCATATAAATGGTGATAAAACAATTATTCTGAACTAAAATTACAGTGGATTAGCTCCAAATAGGGTGGTTTACGCGGAAAAAATAGGGTTCCTCGCGTAAGTGGGACACCGAAATGAAAAATCTTACATTTGGGCATCCTAAAACATGTTTTTTGCTAATTTTATGTTCTTTTCATAACGATTGATCATGTTGCAAGTCAAAAATCCACTTAAATAATCACACTTGAACTAATCCCTAATTTTTGGCCAGGAAAGTGATTCCTGGCGGTTCCTCGTGTAAGTGGGACACCAAATCTTTATTTTTATTATTTTTTTAAATTTGATGCAAAGATGTCAATTTTTATTCATGTATGTGAAGAAACCACAATTCAGAAACAAATCAAGTAGAATTAACAGCAAATAACATGTGATAACATCTAAAAAATGAATCATCAATATGTCCCGACATAATATTTGATGGGACACCAAGGTCATCTGGAAAAATTAAGAATGACCATAATTTTCAGATGTGATATATTTTCACCACCTATTCTGTCTAAAACTTTAAAACCATGTAAATGCTACAAGAAATGACCAAAAAATAGAGCCACTGCTGCTTGATATGGATTCCACACTCACAGTAAAGGTTCACTTAGTACCGTAATTTCCTGCGGTAAAGCCGCACGGCGGTTAAGGCGCAGGTCCCTAAAATCACCCAAAAAAAATTCAAACGCCAACAGATAATAAGGCGCACTGCCGAATAAGGCGCATGCTTGAACGCACCCAAAAGAACACCAGGCGCCACCCGGTGTAGGTACATCGCCAGAAAGGGGTCATTTTGTTGCCTTAGAACGATCCCATTATTCCAAGCATGAATTAAACCGTAACCCCATGGGCTGGTCCCATGAAGAATAAACCCAAAGTACCTTTATCCATCGTGCCAACGCTGTGCATGATTGGGGTCATTTTGTTGCCTTAGAACGATCCCACTATTCCAAGCATGAATTAAACCGTAACCCCATGGGCTGGTCCCATGAAGAAAAAATCCAAAGTACCTTTAATTATCCATCAAGCCAAAGCTAGCTGCGCGTGATTGCGGTTTCTGACCCTGCAATGGTGCGTCTTTTTCCAAAAGAAATAAGGTTCAATGAACTAAAACCATTGAGTGAGCCGACACGAAATGTATCAACAATCGCAAACACCAGATGTTCCTGACCGCAGAGTTTATACAATGGAAGCCGATACACGTGCCTCTCCCACAGATATCGGGTTTCAAAACCAAGTTTAATGTTTTGGTCCGTGGGATTATAAATTAATTCAGTACCGGTAGTACCGGTAAGTTCAGTCAGTCAGTGATTATAGTTTCTTTCCAGACAACGTAATCAGACAACATAGAGTTGACTTAATATATGGAAGGGATTTTTAGAGGGGATTTGTTTTTAAATAAAGTTCTTTTCCTTTATTTCAAACCTATAATTTGTTAATCACGTTCATAAGATATTTGTTTAATACATCACTACTCTTAGTGTTAGTTTTATCCAATAACAAGCTAGCCGTTTATTTGTTTCGCGGCCCGCCGTCCGTATATATCTGGGCTTATTGAGGGCGCCCTTAATTATCGCCAGATTCGTATAGGGGAACGATTATGGCGAAATAAATCAATTCGCTCTGAAATACATTGACAAACGCCTTTTAAATAAATTAAATAACTGCCAGGCGAGGGTTAGTGTAAGTAAATACAATGTATCTTTGTTGGAGATAAGCGGGCCGGGACAACATTTATTGAGAAGCAGTTTGTGTTGAGAGAACGTCAACACCCAATGGTAATGAAGATTTGTTTAACTGGACTTCAGGGTTGGATAACGATTTTGTCACTGGGGAAGTAGTGAGCGGTGCTGAGGGCTTTGATGTTGGTCTTTTCAAGAAACTTGGTCGGCTCATCACTCAGTCACCCTGAATAATAAGATAATATTACGTTAAATTCTTATAATACTTTCTCAAACAAACATCTAAAATGAAGATATAATAAAACACCCTCAACGTTCACACAATAGAGGTTGGGTGAATGCGAATTCCAAACGTTTAAGTAATTCTGTTGCAGCATTTTCGGAATGAAAGAAAACGGCCAGAAAGAAAAAGGGCGTCGACACATTGCGGCATTGTTGGAATAAAAGCACGGTCGTGGGGGGGGGGGGGGGGGGGGGGGGGGAATCAACACATCGTGGCATTGTTGGAGGGTAAGCACATTCATAGGGGATCAACACATCACGGCATTGTTAGAATGGAAACACGGTCACAATGTCCGAAGAGTTGAGCTAATTGGTTGACCGCATTATTGAGTAAGATTACGGCGTTCAAAGAATTCTTCACACAAAGACCGTCACTTTGAAATCAAGCGACATCATATAAGGCGCACCGAAAGATAAGGCGCGGCGATGTTTTTGTGGTCTAGAAAGTCAGATAAGCCGCGGCTTTACCGCAGGAAATTACGGTAAGCTATTTTTGGGGACACCAAACCTTACACGAGGAACCCATTTACAGAATTTCGCTCAAATTTAAAAAAAAAAATTAAGTTTTAGGTTTCAGCTTATTGTTTTCAAAATTGGTTTGTTATCTATCATTTATGACCATCTGTAATCCATTTTACCATACGATAGGGCTGCAGATCTAACAAATTGACAGTGATGTAAAAATGTCACAGCATTTTG
The DNA here is from genome assembly GCA_037893245.1 of Crossaster papposus. Classification (NCBI taxonomy): domain Eukaryota; kingdom Metazoa; phylum Echinodermata; class Asteroidea; order Velatida; family Solasteridae; genus Crossaster; species Crossaster papposus. The sequence goes on along the minus strand of JBAIAA010000225.1, from coordinate 606,984 downwards.
CCCCAAAAAGTGATATTGTCGGCATTTATTCCATCAAAATATACAAGTCCGTTTGTAAAATAAAAATATTTTTTATCTTATTATTGAAGATACACCCCTGCACAACAATATTTAAAAGTAAAAGTGAGCATGGGACTTGGACTTTCTTAGCTATGATCTGGTGAAGTCACTCATGTCACTGAAAATGATATTTTTACAGTGAGACCTGAATTTATGGAAATACCCATATCTACACAATAATCACAAACACTATTACTTGCAACACCATAAACGACAGTGTACATGTACATGTACAGTCGACTCCCGTTATAACGAAATCCGCGGGTCTTCGTCAAAGTGTTCATTATATCCAAATTTTGTATTATCCGACCCAATGATTTCTAACCCATTGTTAACTTTGTATAGACCCTGTACGTGTACGTGATGACCAAAATACACCTTTGCAATATGAACACAAATGAAATACAATTTACACGTAGTGTTGTTTGTGTAATAAAATGTAAAAAATACAACTTTGTTGTGAGAAGCAAAATGTTAAATGTAGTGTAAAATAATACAAACATTACGAAGGTTCTTGATGTTCGATTGCTGAGAATGAAGTCAACGTAACAGATACGCCAGAGTGAATCAACTCAGACTGGATCCGTTGTTTCAACGTAAGTAGTCTCTCTTGCACAAATTGTGACGGAGAGACGTTTTTATTATCCTTTGGTCTTCAGAGGGCAGGATTGTGAAATTTTGAGATGTCAAATGATAACAAAGACAACAACACGAAACACACAAATAATAATCTCCGCGTTGCAAAACCGTTAATTTGGAAGGCAAAATGCGTAAGCAAATCACATTTTCTACCCGACAAAAAGTGTTCAAAATTTTACAAAATTGTATCATAAGAGTTAAGAGAAGTATACTTTAGGTTGTTAAAGTCATTTTTTAATGATAAAAGTACCTTTGACTCAAAGTGGACCTAGAATCTAGATGCTCCTACCCGAACAGAAAATTCACAAGCCTACAAAATCCCATCTTGCTCCAGAGAATATTATCAGATGTCTTTTTTTCCTCGCACGACAACTCAATGGAACAAGCTCCCCGAGTCTACAGTTAAGGCTTGCAACCCTCCAAAGTTTAAGCAATTATTAGTTAATGGGTCTCCAATGTTAAATCAGTAGGCTATCCACTCCATCCACAATCAGCGCACCTAACAATGTGCCTCAGTCTTCAATTATATGAAGTTGGCGCATAACTGGGAAGAAGAAGAAGAAGAAGAAGAAGATAAAAAAGGGGCCCTTATAACGACACGAACGACACAATTGCCGTGATCACAAAAATCTGTGCTGCAGTCCACATGATCGATCCGATGGCCGAGGCCATTTTCCAAACTCAGCTTGCAAACGCCGTTGCGGCTCCATCGCCTTTGACAAACTGCATGAACAACGCCAAAACGGAGAAGAGTTTTTGGTTTGGAAAACGCCCAAGACATCGCTAAAGCGCCCCCATGTGACAGTATAGTACAGGAAAAATACCTAATTTTGTATTGTTGACCTCGGACAAATTGCAACATATTTTTTTTCACCAGAATGCATTTCTATAAGGTCCCTAGAATGACATACTAAAACTCTTAAAAAATCCAAGTGGTGGAAATATGATTAATTTGCATAAATCGTTAATCCCTGCCATGTAATATATTTATTCCCATATTTGCGTATATATATATATTTTTTTTTTTGGAAAAGTTTATTTTGGTGATTCTACTTACACATCCTTACTTCAATAACAATTTCTAAAGCATACAAGTGACTGAATAATTATGAGAACATAGTAATGATCTAAAATGACTACAATTATACCCTATAATTTGCGCGCATTTACCTTGTCTCCAGATATCATCAAGTAGTCAGTATTGATGAGCTTCAGATTAACCAAGTTGCTTACTGGCACAGTTACCATATTAAACCCTTATGGAAAATCATGTGCACAATGATACCATTGTGATATTTAGCCCAGCAAACAAAAACAGGGGAAAATGAGGTTTTCGTATATTGGGCTGTCAAGTAGGTCTAGGGTTGCCTGAACGTGGGAGACTTTAATAAGTTCAAGAAAATTCCAAAAATTATCGGTAAGAATACATTTTGACGTTGACATTATTGTAAGCAACAATAATCTTTTATTTTGGGGATTCCTTGAATTTGTTCAGGTTTCCTACGTTAGGCAACCATTCACATACTTTTTACGAACACCTCGTTTTCCCCTGTTTTTGTTTGCTGGGCTAAATATCACAATGGTATCATTGTGCACATGATTTTCCATAAGGGTTTAATATGGTAACTGTGCCAGTAAGCAACTTGGTTAATCTGAAGCTCATCAATACTGACTACTTGATGATATCTGGAGACAAGGTAAATGCGCGCAAATTATAGGGTATAATTGTAGTCATTTTAGATCATTACTATGTTCTCATAATTATTCAGTCACTTGTATGCTTTAGAAATTGTTATTGAAGTAAGGATGTGTAAGTAGAATCACCAAAATAAACTTTTCCAAAAAAATATATATATATATATACGCAAATATGGGAATAAATATATTACATGGCAGGGATTAACGATTTATGCAAATTAATCATATTTCCACCACTTGGATTTTTTAAGAGTTTTAGTATGTCATTCTAGGGACCTTATAGAAATGCATTCTGGTGAAAAAAATTATGTTGCAATTTGTCCGAGGTCAAACCATATTTTTACTGTACTAGTAGCCTAACTTGATTGGATATTTTAACGTACCACGTAGCACAGGCCATTCAAGTTTTAAAGACGGGGTTTATTTTATTTAATTATCTAAGATCGCGGTTGGTTAAAGACAAAATATTAAAAGGATTATTTATTTTTATATTTTATGAGGGGTTACCACTTACCAGGGAAGAGACGTAAATGATTTTTTAGAGGGGAGATTGATTGTGTTTTTTTAGTGATAACGAAAACCTGTTTTGTTTTTTCCTGGTTTTTCTTGCGCGATCAGGCCAGCACGATGTTCCCCTTCTTGCGCCCTTTCTCGGCCGCTTTGATGACCTCCATCTTGAGCTTGGTAGAGACGGTCCTTTGGCAAGGCGCACATGGTTCGGGTGATTGGCCCTTGTTACCAGCACTCTTTTAAGACGGGCCTTTGTTGCTAACCGCAACGGCCGATTAACGACTGTGCACTGTCCAAACAATTAGCACCATCTCTCTGAATAGGTTTTCCATTGGCAAGATGAAACTGACATGACAAACATCAATTGATGACTAATACTGCTTTCAATTTCGATCTGAATGAAAAGCCATGAGCCAGGATTTGTAAATTTTTGTTATAAATGGATCAACAACAATGCTTTTGTATTCACGGGGTTACCAAACCCTTTTGTTGAAACAGGAATTTCGTACAATCCGTTTTCGTTATAAGCGAATATTTTCCCATAGAAACGTGCACCGTTTTGCCGGGACCAAGGATAATTTTTGTAATAACCGGAATTTCGTTATATCCGTTGTCGTACTAACGGGAGTCGACTGTACTTATTTTGTAGGCCCGAAAAAATTGTTTACTATCCACGGATGATGCAATAATCCGTCAGGCACAGCAGTTTAATTCCGGGGAAGACTTACACGGATACACATTTACGCTACAAACGTATCATTGGTTGTTGCGGTTGACGTGTATATTTATGCCAAAAGTTACCTGCTAGCGCTCACAGCTTTGTTGTTTTGTAAATGAAAAAGGCTAGCTCCCTCTCTCCCGCAAGCGCGCATTCCTATTGGTAGGGACAGAAATACAAAAATTCAAATCGGGCTGATAAAGTTGTTATCAGTGCAGTAGGATGTACAAAATGTAGCTAATTTTTCTGAGCAAAATGACACCTCAATCATTCATATCGGCCAACAGGAAGTTGAATTACAGAATTTTTAAGTTTGATTATTCCAGAGGTTGAGTAAAATAATTCTCATTGCCAGCTTGGACACTTCTAGCCAATAGCGTGCATTGTAATTAGTCACGTGATATCAATATGGCTTTGCAAAATCCCTACCCATTGTTGCCGTTATGCAGTCAGTCCGCAGCGCACGCGTTAATGAGGTCATATCCCGAACTTTATTTGCAGGGCCGGCGTCGCAAATCGGCCACGAGATTTACGCGAGTAATTGCGAGAGTTCGACCGCTTTGTTTTCACGAGCTACACGTTGCAAACGAAGCAGTGATTATCCAAGATGGTGTGGTAAGTGGAAAGCGAACGATTTTCTGAATCGAATGATATAAAATATGACGAGATTCAGTATGTTTTGGGCAGAATTTTGTTCACTCAAAGTTAGGGTATGATTTTAAGGAAATTTGTTGTCGTGTGTTTAGTTTCTGCGCCCTGACTGGACTAACAAATATTGCCAAAAAATGATCACTACACATCGATAAAGGAAGCAATGATCTTTCGTTTGATATACAATTTAGCCTGTGGCGCAATTGTTTTCATGTATTTTGCGACGATTTTCATGCGCGCGATTTCAACTTTTTCGGCCATGTCTTTGGGCTTGTACATACGCAGAGCGTGCGTTTCATTATTATTATTATTATTATTATTATTATTATTTTCTGGTAATGAAACCAAGGATCCTTCAAAAGCGCTCAAGGCACTGTAGCTCGTAAGCCAGAAGAAACCCGTAGACAGAGGCTGTGTCAGCCAGGAACACCGGGGCAAACCCCTTCTCTTAGCGAAGAGTGTTCTGGGTTCTTTTACGTGCATTATACAATTTTATAATGTTATAATGGGAAAGATATACACACATTATAAATTATACAACACACGGGACCTACAACTTTACGTCCCATCCGAAGGACGAAGCAATAGTGGTTTAATTGCCTTGCTTAAGGACACACGTGCTCTTGTCCTTGGATATTATGCACACAAGCACAACTATATGTGCTGGATACATGCACTAGATGGTGATTGCACAGTAGCCAACAGAAACAGAATTTAATTGTTTTGTTTTGTGTGGCTTATTTATATGATAAAGTTAGGTTTCTGCCTTATGTCATGCATACAAAATTGATTTTTCTTTCATGTATAAAAACGACTTAGGCCTATGTTTTTGTTCAAAATTATAACAAATTGTTTAATAATAATACTGCTATTATTGTTCTAAACTTATATGCTTATACTAGGTAGTAGTCATGCTGTCCACCACCATGGCCATGCCCACCGCCATGCCCACCGCAGCCATCGCAGCCATTGCCAGCATGTCGGGAACCTCTACAAAAGGCCAAAGGCAAAGCTCTTGTCCTTGGATATTCTCTCACAAAGTATCTCAAAGAGAACATCACTACTAAAGTTGGTTGATTTGCAGGTAGTGACTCGTCGCGGTACTACAATTTCTGGCCTTAGAAAGTATCTGCTTCATCAGCATGACATCAACCTCACAACTGTGCCTGACATATTGTATTTGTAATGATTCATGTTGGGACAAATGATCTACAGTGGGGTTTCCAAAGAAGTGTTGAAAATAGTTGAAGATTTAAATGTACTGGTGGATACAGCACGTGCTTTGTACATGTAGATTTAAATGTTTTTGTATTTTAGTGTTTTAAATAATATACATGACTTTGTGTCAGTGTTGTGCAAACACAGTGCAGCTGAAACAGATCGAAACCGAGTCTGGTCGAGTCGGGTCAGTTTGTCAAATCATCTAGGACTTAATGCCAAAAACTATGCCAACAAAGTTTTGAGCAACAATGTAAATTTGACACAAACAGCATATTACTTTATGAATGCAGATTGTATTATTTCTATTCAGTGATATAATTTATGTGCATTAACATTTATATTAGCAAAATTTATGTCTTATTTAAAATAATTTGTTTTTGCAATGTTAGAAGCGGGTATACATTGTAATTTAATATTTACAATAATTTAATGCCAAAGAAACTATGCCAAAAACATCAAGCAAAGATAAAACAAACTTTATTTACTTTTATAATAAATCCCAATGGTTTGCACATTGAACATTATGCCAAAGATGATGGTAATTATCATCTTCACTATGTTGTCATTATTTTAATTTGAATGTTGGCCATATTTTTGTTAATGTTTTGCCTAATTGCTAAACATTTATTATCTCATTATCAACCCTAATTTTGGTCATTTCTTCAATCTGTATTTATGTACATGTACATGTACCGGTATGTAATTGATGATGTAATTAAAATAAGTTTTTACAATTTCAGGGTTTAATTTAACAATTGTATTCAAGTCATATAACATCAACAGGGTATATTAATGTAAGCAATAACATGCAAGTTTTAAATAAAACGTGCAGTTTCTTTTATAAACCAACCTCGCAATACAGATATAAATTATTGTAAAAGTGTTTATTTATCAATGTTATTGTTACATGTATCAATAAATTTTAAACAACGACTTAATTTGTTGCTTGTTTTTTTTAATATTTGGCTGTATACATTGTATTACGCAGGCAATATTATTATTTTTTAATCAGTCCACTGTTAAAAAGACTAAACAAAATACTGATTAGCAGAATCCTTTTCGCTCGAGCTTACAATTAAAAAAGTACACGAAAAACAACTGCGAATTGTAATGTGCATGAACTACACGTTATCACGAAGCCTTTTTCAATGACGTCATTTTCGACCAATGAGGGCGCAAAAAGACTATGGACTGTCATGGCGGGGTGTTCTGTTCGTTACTTTCTTGTGAATGTTAGGATTTTCTGCGCCCTGACTGGACTAAGTAAAAATCAACCCCAAATCGACAGTTTTCTGATAGAATATGAAATTATCGTTAACATCAGTGTGAAATTGGATTGTGGCCAATGCCAGAAAATGAAAAAATCTCGTCATTTTTTAAAGGTCAATTTGTTGGTTTCGGAAGTTCTTTTTACGTTATAAATTTCACCCTCTAAATGTCATATAATTTCCAATATGATTTTATAATATACCTGAATGGTTCCCTATCCAAAAGAAAATATACATAATATTGACAGTCGGTGAATAAAACGGATGTTTCGGACCAAATTCCAGGCGTCGTCGCCAGCTCATTAAGTATTCAAAAACGAGGTCACGCACAAAGTGCCATGCATAAAGCGCACATAAAATGAACGGCTTTTCAGTGCGCTGCGGACTGACTGTATGGGCCCATACCGCATGTGTGGAATAAAAACTCATTGCGTTCAAAATCGTCGCAATATATTTATTATGTATTTATGTACGTAAAAAATACGTAAAAAATACGTTGGCATGCACAGTGTTAGACGTGAATGTACCGTACAAGTATGTTCTCCGGCGCGAACTGGTTACATCTGATGTGGTTGCTATTATTCGGTTCAGTGTGTGAGTGTGACACTAATTTATTAACTGAATTGGTTGAAAGTACATTTTGACCTACCGGTACCGGTAAATGGCAACTTTTGAATTGAAATTGAGATCCTACAACATGTGTATATTACTGTTTTCTCAGCAAATTGAATTTTATTTAAAAATACATGTATTCACGATGCAATTTTTGTAAAATAAAAATGCTGGATTCAGCACTTTTAAAGTGTGGTCACTCATCGAACTCGTGTATATTTTGTCAGTGTTGGATTTAACACTTCGGTTTTTAGAGTGTAGATTTTTGGCAGGTTTGGCAACAAACATTAGCAACTGGTTGTTTGACTTTGTTTGACTCAGTACACAAGGCTCAGGGAGACCGTGCTGAATTACAGGTACATGTTATGTATGTGAGGTTCAGGGCAGAAAGTCATAAGAGTTTTGGGAAATGCATTTATTCGTAGGTGATCTTAGGCTGGTCAAGGCACAGTTCCTGGTCAACTGTACATTGTAACTGTGATGTGAACACCCTGTGTGTCCCCACTCAAACCACAGAGAAAGCACCTACCTACCGGTACTACATGTAGTCCAACACACACATTCGTGAACCACATGACCGACGATACCCTTTTGTGTTTTCCTCAATTCCCTTACTATTTAAACCCTATTACCTTATGCTTACCCGAATAATGGAGGACAAAATTCAGAAAAACAGAAGCATGTCCTTCAAGGATTCTTTGTTCCCTTTATTTGTTCTCTTTTGTGTTTTGATCCTCAGTCTTAATAATACAACGTAAGAAAACAGAACCAATACCAGTCCCACACCCGAACACTGAACAGTGCAATATACCGGTACATGTACATGTACAGTAGAACTCTTCAATCAAACTTCAAGTTGGAGTTTGGCAGGTTTAATACTGTTAGGTTCAGCGCCAATAATTACTAAACCTGTGTAGTTGTTGAAATTTGTTAGGTTTAGTATGCTTTCTAGTGCAAGAGCCTAGGGGTTAGGGTTAACGACAGGATACACCATTTGCAGATATCGAGAAAAAAATTACTACTGAATTATTAAGAAATATCTATATTACTTATTGAAAGTAAATAATGATTGTAGGCATCCAGCATAATGATTGCGCTAGATATTCTATAATTGCTCCGAAAAAAATGAATTTTCGCACAAAAAACACAAGAACATACGGTAAGAACCACTGCAAGATGCCGGTTGAAAACGATAGCCGTAGTCTTGCTTTCCTCAGCATCCATGATTGTAAAACGTCAGTTAAACGATATTTACTATAAAACACAACCCCCCAAATCCACCCATTCATGATAATTCAAGCAATTACCAACACGTCCTACCATGTACAAGTACACATGTACATGTGTAGTGTGTGTACGGTACATGTACCTACACCAATGGTGTTTTTAATCTGGACCTGGTTCCCAAACTAAAATGTACTATGCACACTCCTATGGTACATGTACATTGTTGTATTTCTGTCATAAATCAATTTCCGTCGTTGATCTTTATGTCAAATGTTCCCAACTTCTTTTTCGAGCTTCTCGCCCTATTCTCATTCTAATCATTACCACCAACAGAATTGCTTATAATCACTTGAAATAGGATGAGAGGTGATTATTCCATGTAGATCTGTCAGAAAATGTGTGCCATTGCACCAGAGCAGAAATTATAGACCATTATAGCCAGTCCTATGGGAGGTCATAACTGTTATTTACATTAAACACACTAACAAACATCTTGAGGGATGTCTGGTAATTAGTGATACTGCAAAAAAAGGATTGGGGTGGGGGGGGGGGGGGGGAGATCTCTGTATGTATACCAGTAACAAGTATTTTAACAACAAATGTGGTGTCAAATTAAAGGAGACCAAATTAACCAAGAGAGATATTTCATTAGGGTAATGTACATGTACATGTACTGTGCCTATGTGATTAAATATTCTGTGATTTATTTATCAAAAAACATGGTTTTGGGGGGCTTAAATCATAGAATCATAAAATCATTAAAACAAATCCACAGGTTTCTTTAAGCAAGGTACCGGTACTTTGTCACTTACATGTATTGCTTCTTCCTACCCAGAAGTAAATGAATACCATACCTACTTGTACGGTAGCTGTGAGGGCGGAGATGGTAGGATTTTAACTATAAAGCATGTGAAAGGTACCATGAAGCACAACTCTCCAGGGGCCTAAATTATTTTAGACAGTTTAGTTGGCCCAAATGGGCAGGGTATTATGGTACATACAGGGTTGTAGCTAGAAATTTTTTAGTGCCGGCTGTTTTCGGGCTGAGAGCCGCGCGGTCGTATTGGCTCATTTAGCTGCAAGAATGAGGAGCGCGCCCTCTCGCGGGTTCCAATCGCGTCGTATTTATCGTGTTCACGAGTTCACGAGACGTATAATAGCATTCTAATCGCCTGGTAACTCGTGTTCACCAGTGGTGAACTCGAGGTGGAACTTTTTTCTCCATGTTCACGACTTCATAACGAATGAAATACTCGCGCATGCGTGTTGGTTCACGCACAAGTTCTTGCGCGATAAAGAATGTTCTAACCGCACGACTAACTCGACTGTGTGCGTGCGTCTTGGTGAGTAGCGTTTGGAATGCAACCCACTCGTGAACGTGGAGAAATTCACGGTGAACACGATAAACACGACGCGATTGGAACGCAGCATTACATTGCCGGCTGGCCAGTTGGATGCCCTCTATGACGTCAGATAGTCTGGTCCCCTGAACTAATGAACCAGAAATTTGTCAGAATATTTTGGTCTGAGAGCCGGTAAACCTGCGAGCGTGCATCAGCGATTGCGGCATGCAGCATACAAATGGACACGTACAAAATTGTGATGCGATGCAGCAAAAAATACAAAATCGTGATGTAATTTAGCAAAATTTGTGCCGGCCGGCAAGCCTTATTTTTACCCTAATCGAGTGCCGGCCGGCGCCGGATAGCATAGCTACTGTACAACCCTGCATGTACCGTATGTACTGTACATGTACTGTACATGTACCGGTACATGTACGATACATTGTGATCTGCGTGCGCTTTATGTACATTTTATTTATTGTAATCTTTAAAGAGGGTAGTCCTTTTCATTTCTAAGGACTTTTCAAAGGAATTTCCTAGTTAAAGAGGCAGTAATGCAACTATCCAAAAAGTAACCAACCAAATGATTGTGTAAAAGCTTACTTGATGTAAAAATATTAATGACTCTAAACTCCCTGTGAAATTATTCCTTCTGAAATAACAAAAAGAAGTAAAAAAATGTGTCTCAGCTACATACATGTAGACGCTTTTTTGGAAATTTCCTTTACAGTTATGGTTCAAAGTTAAAATCATAAGAATGTTATTTTCTCAGAATATTTACAGCATTCACAGAGCTACAACTTTGTCAGGTTACATGTGCATACATGTACGATGTAGTTGTCAAGCACTGTTCTTTAGATTTCGAGAACCTTTGCTGCTTCAAACGATAAAATTGCACAACTTTCATAGGGCTGTCGCGGGTACCCAGGTACATGTGGGGTACCCGTAATCACATTTATAAATGTTGACGCAATGTCCGAGACCAAAACAAAGTGTAAACAAACACAAGTATGTATTCAAATATCACTAATGTTCAGAAGATTTACAGTTCCGAGTGAATTTACCGACGATTCCAAAACTCCATCCTGCGGTTTATATTTTGGTTTTTCGTTTTATTTAGACTACATGTATGTATGTATGTATCTTTGATGCGTCTCCAGAAGCGCAAAAGTGGCGAAACACGATACATGTATGTAGTATCAACCCATTGTTTGTGTTTGTAATAAAGCTTCTTGCCACTACCATCATCTGCTCTGATGCGCCGCAGATGGCGGGTAGTACCGGTACCTGTAATTAGTCCGCAACCTAAGACTTACAAAGTTCAAAGTGAATTACCGACCATTCCAAAACTCCACTTTGCAGTTTTTAGTTGAATTTAGTTTTGTTTTGAGTATACTGTGTTTTTAATAAGTTTCCTCGTAGCCAGGAAATGATCTTCTTTGATGCGCCCGCAAAGCTTTTACAGGTACTGTAGGGTACCCGACCTTGACCGGGAAAGGGTACTAACCAACAGGCCTAATTTTTACTGACAAAGGTCTACTAACACACTCAAATGTGTACAATGTGTCAATTCTTCACATTTCATTGGATGTATTGGTGCACATAACAAATTCAGTGACCCGTTTTTCTCTAAATTTGTGAAAACTAAGAAAACAGAATGGAATTTACACATTGTGATTTTAAAGAAATTAAACTTGTAAAACGGACTACAGCTTTTTGAAAGAAAAAACCAGTGGGTGCATACATTGTTAAACCTTTACACATTGAAGTACAATGTATTACATTTTTTTTTCAATTTCAAGTATAGTAAACATACTTTTGTATAGTTTTGTTAATTTCTGTTGTGCTCAAACTCAAATTTATCTGATGAAAAACAAATCAATAAAGAATTTAATAATTGTCAGTCAACAATACATCCACTATAAAACATGATGAATCGTTAGATGATGAATCGTTACAAATATATTTTTTTCCACAGTTTTGTAATTGAAATTAAATTAAATTTCATAGTGAACAAAAATAATTCGCAAAGCGGGACTCGAACCTGCAACATCTAGAATACCGGACCAGCGCTCTGACAACTGAGCTATCTTGCTCTATGTTGGCAGTCTCCCAAATTGTCAGTATCTTCGTTCGAGAGCGCCCGCTAGTCAGACGTCATAAACATCAGAATGCCTTGTTTTTCAGAAACAGATGGATACGTGGGAGTTACTTGTAGTTTTTTTTATATAACTGACAGGTCTACACGTACATGCATTCTTGTCTAATGTCATTTGATTGGTAGTACTCAAATCATGTCACATTCATTATTACTCCCATTCACGCCCTGGCTCAAAAAGTTCCATTAGCCCATGGTGAATGGGATACTATTCAACAGTTAGGATCATCCTCATTTCCACGACTTCGCCTCGTGTATTGGAAAAGTCCAGATTTTACCTCATGATTGATATTCCTCCTATTTGACTCTGATCCACTCAATATTTGTATAATATTCATAATCACCAGTACAGGTACATGTACCTTAAGTGCGACACGAGGGTCAAATTTTTTAAATGCTTTTTTCTTAAATATCTTTTGCAAAATTAATAGGGTATATTCTGAAGTTTCTAGAAACGAAAAAAGTTACAGCACTATGAAGTTGATACTATATTTATGCTACCAATCGATGACAATAATCTGTGATAACTACACTTCCTAAAAATACAATGTTCAGAAAAACGACTTGGTCACGATTTTCACACATGCGTTCACTTTAACGACCGATTGCGTAAAACGGCCCCAGCGACTTATTCCTGATTACGATGGAGCGGGTCACATGTACATGTAGCATGTACTACTAAATCAATGAAAAATTGGGTACAAGGTAGTTTAATATGTTAATTGTGTATGTTACTACAGCTGTGTACACCTGAATGCAAGGTACCGGTACATGTATGTGATAGTTATTATATAATTATTCTGGTTGATTTTTTATGATTGAGGCAATCAGTATCCCTCGCAATTACAAAGTGAATACACTTCAGTTGATTTTGGAGGATTGAGGCAGTGAGCATAATTTGTCAAACACAAAACTTGAATTAATTTTGGTTGATTTTGGTTGACTGGGACGTTATCTCATTTTTTTGTTAAGATTTGTGGCTGATTTTTAAGGATCGAGGTTACCTGCCAGCAACAAATGCTAGAGGGTTAGGGTTAATAAGCTAGTGGTCAGGCATGATTGATGGTATATTCTTTGGATTATTTACTGATTAAGGGTTTTTCAAAAACAATACAAACGTGGTATTTAAGTGATTTCAACTGCAATAACCTCACCAACGACAATTATTCAAGTTTCAATGCCAATTTTCTGCACGGTATGAGCCGTGTGTCATTAATTCCTAATTGTTTACATGATCCAGAATTGCCGCCAGATGGCCACGCTTTCACCGCAGCTTAGCAGTGCATAATTGATGTGTGTGAACGACCTCTATTGATTTTGTTTCACTTTAGTCATGAGCCATCAATTATTTGCTACACCTAAATTAGGTACCGGTGGTATGGGAAGGGATGTATTGTACATAGGGGAGATCCAGGAGAGTTGAGCCACAAGGAGAGTTGAGCCACCCCTTAAAATTCCCACTTGCACTAGAGTGATAAAGCCCTAACGCCCTCTGTTGGTAGTGTGAAACATAACTTTCTTAAGTTTTAGTTAAAGCAGGCAGATGCATAGCAGCTCCATATAGACGAGGTGACCAACAAACGCTAAATTGCACTAAAAAGCAGATTTTTGAGTTACAGGTAAGACCCTTTCCATTACTCGCATGTTAGCAACTACTTTCATAGCAATGTTTGCAATATGTAGCCTATTGTAGTTTTATTATGGCAATATTGATTGAATTTGATCCAACCGCTATAATGGCAATTAAGTCACATGTCAAAATGGCCGACCTAGGGAGAGTTGAGCCACTGACCATGAGGAGATTTGATCCATGGCTCAACTCTCCTCTGGTGGATGGCTCAACTCTCCTGGTTCCAATTAAACTAATGATTGCTTATGATTTATTTTTCTAGACCACAATGCGGCAGGAATACAAGAGGAATACACACCGTGGGAGTGATCGGATATCGGTGATGAATTTGAAGGAGTTTTTCTTCGTCGGGTGTTGAGCCTGAATGACCGGGCTACGTTTGTGGTTGCGGGAAGATATACATGTAGCAAAGAAATTGCCAACACCCGCCATTATCGGGACTTCCCGTCGCACACAGTTTCAGTTTCGATGAATGAAGCCTCTAATTGGGGTGTGAACTGTTACTTTTGTTTTTGCATTGTGTAAAAGTTTGGACTCAAGTCAAGTGTTGACAGTGGTATCGGTTTCGTCCTGCCTACATCATTGACAGACAGTAGGCCTAATCTTTTAGGACAATGTGTTGTCTATCGTTTAGAGTTTAAAATGTTATCAGTATTCTTTGTTACTAAATTGTATGCCTACATCTAAACATCATCTCAACTTCAATCATAGGAACTTAAAGCGCCCTGAAAACATGATTTCATAGACACACAAAGATATTTGGCACTGGGGAGAATACACTGCTAATATGCTTCCTAGCTGCGCTACTGACAGCAGAAACATATTTTGTATGAAATTTGATAGTTGTTATCGTCTTTTCTCATGGCTAATTTGCCATTTGTGTTTACACAACACAATGTAGCTATCGTTTACAGGAATAAAGTGCCACTAAATATCTGTGTTGGCTATAGTAAAAAAAAAAAGCTTGTTTACATGAATAATAATTGTTCAAAGAAGTGATCGTTAAGGTACCTGTATGATCTTCACTATTGTAATTTCTTGCACGCTAGAGTCCAAGCTACCCATTAACCAGCCATGGACTTGTCAGAGATCTTTAGGATAATAAACGTCCATTCCATATATATTTTAATGTGTGCAAATGTCATTTGAAAACTCCTGACCCTTGACCCACGCATGACTTTCACATACAGTTTGCACCAGGCCATTAACAAGCTAAACATGGCTTTGCTTTTTACCATTTTCACAGTGGCACAACTCTCCTCAGGGTGACTCAACTCTCCTCAGGGTGACTCAACTCTCCTTAAGGATATGGCTCATTCTATAAATTTGGGGTCCAAGGTGCGACATGGGGTTCAAATTTTAAATTGCTTTAACCCTAACTCCCTACCCATTTTTACTTACACATAACCTGAATCCTGCAAAATCCTCCAATTCCTAAATTGTTAAAACTCCAAGTAACCTGAATCCTGCAAAATCCTCCAATATTGGTCACTGGTGACCATACAGCCTGTATCCTGCAAAATCCTGCAGTCTTGCCCTGGCTGCAGTCAGTAAAAACCCAAGTAACCTCAATCCTGCAAAATCCTGCGATGCATCAAACTCCAAGTGACCTCAATCCTGCAAAATCCTTGTGTGTCACATTCAGCCTGATAACCTGAATCCTCCATATTCCTGCAGGGGTAAAACCCCAAGTAACCTCAATCCTGCAAAATCCTGCAATGCATCAAACTCCAAGTGACCTCAATCCTGCAAAATCCTGCATTTTGCAATGAGGAATTTGGAGGATTTGGGAGGGTTAGGGTTAATTGACAGTTTAAATGCATTTTTACCTAGTCCCAAGTATCAATATTTATGATTTAATTATCATTAGTGAACAGCTTTATGTATGAAAATTTTTCAGCCCCCTTAAAATTACCAAGGTAACAGGGACTGGAAAATTTGCAATGCCCACCCATGTAAAAGGATGAAGCTTGACTATTTTAAGATGCCTTTTTCAACCATTAGGCAGAGTTTCATATGGGAATTAATAAATATAATATGTGGAAAGGGTATAAAAAAGCAAAAATGTCTGTTAAGGCATACCTGGACCTGCGACGGGTAAAAAAGAAGAAGAAGTGTTTGTTAACTTTTGTATTAAATTTAGTTTTGTTTACAAACCCTCTCATACAGTATATGAGTTAAATTATCTTGAAATGTTTCTGTTGGTTGGTTAGTTTGCTTTAAATATTTACTCATTTTAAATTGAAAGCATTTAAGTAGTTTCCTTGGATTCTAAAGAAACATATATGTCAGAGGTAACCGGGACGGGAAACACTATAAATTGGAACAATATTTACAAAACACAATAGTTCGTTTCCCTTTTCAGCAGAGGTGAAAATCCATTGTTATCCAGGTCTCTTTATTTATATCAGGCCATCCTTGCATGTCAGAGGTATGTGAAAATGGGGTGGTTTTCAAGAAACAAATCTCCTAAAGACATTTATAGTCTCCTATAATTACACCGTACTTGTATTTTTTCCCAATTTCTAAGCACATCTTTGACACACTTATGCAACAAAGTTGGACAAAATGTCAATAATAAAGTATCTAGTTACACAAGGGCCATTTGCTCATCAAACCGTGTTCCCACTTGACATGCTGTTGAATTCTGAGTGTGGTGTGTTAGTTGTACAATGTTGTAAGGTGCTGAAGCGCTTTGCTGTGCCTCACTCAAAATATGCTCTCAAGCAGTTCTTGTTAAGCAATGGAGGCTTGGTTGGCAAAAGGCCACAGTTGTAAGAGAACATATTCATCTACTTTGTTTTCTTCAACAAGTTCAACTTTGTAAACATTGTTTAAATGAACCAACACTTTAAATTCTTCATATTTTATACTAACGTGTAACATTCAAATGCATGCTAATCGTTAAAAACATTTTCTTTTTTCATATTTCATTGATAATTTTAGGAATTTCTAATACCAACACGTTGACCATAACTTTTGTACTATCACATTCTGCATTTTAGAGTAAGCAAACTTGTTACATCTAACCTTCCTAGAAGTTCCACCAATTTAGTTAATTGTTCAGTTCAGTTCAACTTCATTCGTAATTGTTCTGTTGAGACTTTGTGTGTCACTCGGCTGATCTGTGGAATAATTAACTGTGTTTTGTTTTGTTTATTGGGAAGGGGCGTACAATCATTTTAATATTACTGGCGACTTCAACATTTAATTCACTGCAACAATACTGGTTCTTGATTACTCTTTGAAGTCTTGTTCAGAAAATTCATAAACAATGGTCTTTTTGTTTTTAAACAGCATAGTTGGAGGTGAAAAGACTTCAACTACATGTACATCATCCAGGGGATGGATGTGTTCACTTCCTTCTGTCGAGTAATATCTTCACGTTTGTTTATGAACTTCAGACCAACTGTGCTGGCTTGCAAGTTGGTCACCTGCAATTTAGTAAACAAAAAAGAATATATTTAGTAGGCTGTGTGTTCTGTCACATTCAACCTTTTAATATTTTAATATTTTTATTTATTTTTTGGTTGGTGGGGGGGGGGGGGGGGGGGGGGGGTGTCTCGCCATTGAGTGAACAACTTTACAAACCCAAATAATTATTCTAACTCAAGTTATAATTATAATAAAATTTCTACAACTCAATTATTCTAACCCCGCACTACTCTGTGCTGTAGGCCATACCATGATTAGTCCTAAAAAACGTCAGATTATCCCCCTTTTTTTCATGGAAATCATTCAATCTTAATCTCGGCATGGTTTCCATGGTTTTGTCTGTTGTAATTTGTCTCTAAATCTGCGATCTAAAGTAAATTTTAAACAATTCGCGATAAACGTAACAAAAATATGGCGGAACAAGTCTGCACAGGCGCGGCGTGCACAGCTCTGCAGTATTGTTCATGCATTAACTGTTGAGCGCGCTAGCAGAGCGCCCTCTGTTGTTCGATGCAACAAGCTGTGCACGCCTGCGCAGACTTGTTCCGCCATTTGTTTTTTGAGTTTGTCGCGATATATATTTTGTTTACCGTATTAATTATTCGCAAACTTGCTTTAAAAAGTTATATTATTGGCCCAGGCTTTTACTTTTAGAAACAACTATCGATGATACAAGTATTTTAAGAAAGTTCCAACGGGGATTCCGAGCCGAGGTGTGATTTAAAACAATGGCGAAAAAATTGCTTATGGTGGCCGGCGTATGGAAAATCACGGCGTATCGGGGACAAGAGGAAATTAATGTCCCGGGTTACGCTGACCTGAATGTACCCGTATTATTCAGAAACTTACATTATAAAGTAACATTATGGGTGTAGGTTTTTAGGTTTAAAAACAGTGCATGTATAGAAAGAAACAACTGTGATTTCAACGTGTGATTGGAAACAAAGCCAACAAAATCACGAACCTGGCCGGCGTATCGGGGACAACAAAAGTATTCATGTCCCAATCGATTTGATTACGTCGTTTATACAGAGATGATGTTTTTATAGAATGAATCATAATTATATAAGGTGTGACAAACAAAATATTCATAAATCGAACAAAACAAAGCTGTAGACTAGTCATGACCTAATACAATCGTACATGATATGTTAAAACTTACCTGAAAAAGGCCCCGTCTGACCGAGTGAGTGAGTGAGTATTTAGGGTTTAACGCCGTACCAGCATCAATGGCCATATTCACGGCGGGAACAAATTTAATTCAACAATTTTTTATTTCATTTAACAATTAATGTGAAGAAGTTACAGTTTTAGAGGTGGGAGGAAAACCCCAGAAGAATATCCTGGGGAAAAACCCACGGAGTCAGGCAGGGACTGAAAACCCAATCCACATATTGGCCCAGGCCGGATTCGAACCCGGGTCATAGTGGTGGAAGGCGAGGAAAGAACCGCCCGTCTGACCGAAGTAACACGG
This sequence comes from Crossaster papposus, assembly GCA_037893245.1. Taxonomy (NCBI): domain Eukaryota; kingdom Metazoa; phylum Echinodermata; class Asteroidea; order Velatida; family Solasteridae; genus Crossaster; species Crossaster papposus. The sequence goes on along the minus strand of JBAIAA010000225.1, from coordinate 588,340 downwards.
GATGGGAAATCCTTTAACCCTAACCCCCTAGGCCCTTTTTGCTAGCAACCATCCTCAATCCTCCAAAATCCTCATTTTTTTAAAAACCTCATTTTTTTAAAACCCCATCTAGCCTCAATCCTCAAAAATCCTCCACACTTGAAACAACATCATGTGCCTCAATTCTCCAAAATCCTCATTTTTTTTATTCCTCCAAAACTGCAATGAGGATTCTGGGGATTGAAAAAGTCAATCCTCCAAAATCCTCATTATGATTTTTTGAAAACCCCATTCAGCCTCAATCCTCAAAAATCCTCCAAAACTACAATGAGGATTTTTGAGGATTGAGGAGCGTTAGGGTTTTAACGTCCACCGAAGACTTCCATCCTGATCTAGTTAAGTTTCACTAACTTCTCAGTGTCACCACAAATTTCCCTTCCACCGATATTAAAAATTTCAGTAACAAATGTGACAGTTATGCACTCGGTTTTTGTTTTTGGGACGGTCAAACTTTGCCAGCCAGTCACACACGATAGAAAATAGCGCAAGAGGCACTTCGTTGGCGACAAGAAAGTGCACGTGTAGGCACATCAGGGTAACTCTATCCTTTTCACATACATGTACGTTCGGGTTTTCCAAGTATTATGAACAATTCAACATGCTCGACGTAACACGCTCCCGGGGACAGGAATTGATCGCGCTTTCAATTCTCCACGCACATCTTTGCATGAAAGTGAAAACATTATCACGTAAGTTATTTATCTTGTTCAGAAAACTCGAGCCAAGATATGTTGATGATTCTTACGTGGAAAAAAACAAGCTGTTAATTCTGGGTAGAGCTGCACTGAATTGTGCACAACCAGCGTAACACCGTGGGACAGAAAAAGTTACGCCGGTACTGCCGAATTCAACAGGCCTGTGCTTGAAATGCATTGTTTGTGAAATGTCAATACTTGCATGGATTATTAAGTCAATCATGGTGATGACATGAGTGGGTTTTAATTGGTTCAATTTATTTGTCTATTATAAGAAAACATGTACATGTAATAGTGGGTCAGTGTCCTCATGTCACACTTTTGGGGTTGAAACTACCATGGGACAGGCAGACATTTTGTATCGTAGAAAAAATGTTAACCACAATTAGGATCAAACTAATACAGTTTGAACATCATATGACACTGGGGGATATTATGCAAGAAAACTTTCAGAGTTGACAATTTTCTATATAATTAATAATGGCACTTAAAGATGAACAATGTGTTAAAAGCTCACTGGACCCCAAATTTATAGAATGAGCCATATACACATGTATGCTCAACTCTCCTCACCTTGCAGGAGACTTGTGCCACTTGACAACTTTTTTTTAATGAAATATTGATGCAATATGCAATCATCTGGAATTTAAGCATTACCCCTGACCACATGTACTTGTAGTAACATACATGTAATAGTTGTACTTCGTTATGATTATAAACGTTTCCGCCCAACTCACAAATAAAGAGAAATATTGGCAAAAATAGAAAAAATGGCTCAACTCTCCTGGATCTCCCCTAGTACACTGTACATGTTATGTACACTTGTGTAGTATCCCGACGCTACCTTTACAAAAAAACCTATGGAGTTGAGAACATTTTCTAAGTATTTCCAAACAAAACTGGAATGTTTCTCAGTCCCAGATTCATGTCTTTTCCACATTTTTTGCACTGATTGACCTTCATTGAGAAGATATGAAAAGAAACAAACAGCATCATGGTTGCAACATTCTGTCCGTGGTAAATGTACCGGTATGTTACACCATTAGCTTTTGCTGTATAATTTTTGGGAGATTCATATTGTGATATTGACCTGTTTTAATGTTTTGTGTTCAAAGTTGCAGGAAAAACCAAGAACAATTTCTGTTTTTGTAGTCTGGTTCCTTGACTTCCTTCAGACGAAACAGAGCAATTTATAGACATCAGGCTATTATCAGGTGAGGAAACCAGACTACATGTACATGTACCTGTAGTGGGCTTGCACCAATTAGTAACCGTATACTGTGTACATTGTAAATAAAATGTGGACTAATAAACTACATGTATGTATGTATGCATTTAAATGTAATAAATTGGGGCCATTGTTTGAAAATATTTAGGTTTTTTTGGCATTCGTTGGAAGTTCCCACATTTTAAAAAATCCACAGCACACCAGGTATGTACCGTGATTTCACAGGATAGACCGTGGGCCAGAAATCATAGCGTTCAAACTCAAACTCTTTAAGTGGTAACACTTCATGTGTCGCCGATTAATATTGCCTTTGTTGCCACAAAAAAACCTTTGCACCAGAATGTAAAAAACGAAGTCAACAATTTTGAAACTCCCGTCACTTTAGTGACGTTTCTTGGAACCGCCAAAGAGGGCAGTAGTTGCAACCTCAAATCAGGCTTTGTAGGAGGTTTAGGAAACCCCCTAGGCTCTGCACTAAAAAGCTTACCAAACCTAACAAACTTCAACAACTGCACACAGGTTCAGTAATTATTGGTATTGAACCCTATACAGTACTAAACCTGCCAAACTCCAACTTGTTGAAGTTTGACTAACTTTGTACAGATGGGTCTATGCATTGTTCATTGTTCAGAAACATGACTGGCCATTGGTTCTGTGTGTTGGGCTGTGTTTGAGTGGACATGCACATGTACAGGGTACATGTACAGTACACATGTGTACAAGTATGTTACACAGGGTACATGTAGGGTACCTGTAGCAGGCCTCGACCATTTATAAGAAAAAAAAGGGGCAGGCCACTTTGGCCTCATCAACATTAACATTTCAAAGGGCACCGAGGCCAACTGTAGGGGCACCAAGTATTTAATTCATTATTTTTGCATAGTACATGGTGTACAATGTACATATGTATACTTATGTACAGTACACGTATACATGCAATATCTGAGGCCATCATGGATATTTCATGTCGTTTTCATGAAAACGGCTAAATTCAGTGCAGTGGGGAAAAGATCAGTGTAATTTTCAACTTGTCATTTCTTTTAGAAAAACAAAATCCCCAAAAATCAGATTTTTGAATCAACTCTTCATCGCTCACTACAAAACCGTTACGATTTTTCTGGACCATCACTCGATGTCCAGGCCAGGTGCCAAGGCTCGGCCGCGCGGGCCCTCATCACGAAGTGTTTAACTGCTGCGACATGCCGGCCTGCTCACCGTGACACGGGAAAAAAACACTTCGCTTCGCAGAATGCAGAGCTTGCCAGACAATGGAGAACTGAAAGAGCTGTGTTATACAAATTGCTGATTAGTTTTGTTCTGAGAACAAATTCTGAGATTTCCATTTTTAGCTGTCCAAAACCAATTTTTGGATCGTAACTTCCCTCAAAAAATTCAGCTTATGTTGAACTTTCAGTCTGTTGCCGGACATTTTTATCGACAATTTCATTTTATGCTCAGGGGTGCTTCAATTTTCTGGAAGGGTTTTACATCGTTTCTCTAATAAATTCTTCAAAAAAATTATATAAAAATATCGAATGATGTCATTCTTTTTTGAAATTTATACCGGTTTTTTTGTAAACCGGTTCGCGCAGGAGGACGTACAGTATACACGCAAAGTTTTCCCTAGATTCAAAGCGGATAACGCATAAACACGTCACAAGCGAGGCCGGAAATGTCTGTCAGCAGCGAGCAAGGCTGGAAATGCGTGGGTGTGCTTCCCGGTACTATCGGCCTAAACCCGCCTCGGATCGAGTTTTGTTACAAATAATCCTGCGCCTCGGCTGGGTGATGTTAAAATAATCCCGGCGCAAACTGGTTAAGACCAAAGTTATTAACTTTTATCCAACAAAACAACCTCTGTTAAATAACAGAATAATTATACATGTATTTGGAATAATTACATTACAAATTTGAATGTAATACCTCGCCACTTCGTATTTGTGGCTTCGGAGGATGTTTTTTGAAAGGGTAATAAAGTCGGCGTCTTACTTTTGTATTCGTGGCTTGGTTACTTTGCAATTGCTTCAAAAATGTTCTTGAATATTTGTTAACTTTTTTGAATTCTATTTAATTTCCCCTGAACCACGTTATACATTTAACATTTTATATTTTATATTGTACAAATACTTTGCTAGTACAGTCAAACCTTGATATAGCGGCCACCGACGGTGCCGGTTTTCGTGGCCACTATACGCAAGTGGCCACTATAGCAAGACGTACACATGTACACACACCCATACATGTACATGTATGAAGTCCAGGAACCAAACAACAGGGGAGATTTCAAAGTCAACAGAGGGCGCACTTCATTTCTGCGGCCGGAGTACACAGGTTTCACGGCAATGTAATTGTACACATTTTATTTGCTGTGGGCTATTATGGGTTGGCCACTGGCCGCGTTACGCAGTGGCCGCATTAGCAGAAATGGTTATGGTATGTTTATGCAAGAATCAAACTGGGACCAAGCAAAGGTGGCCAGTTAAGCCAGGTGGCCGCTGTATCAAGGTGGCCGCAATGGCAGGTTTGACTGTAAAACCAAAACAAAAAGCAATGGTACATGTATACATGTAATATTTAAAGGTAGGACACCATTTGCAGATATCTAAACATTTTACTACCAAATTAGTAATAAATATCTTACTTATTTGAAAGTAAATAATGATTCTAGCCTTTCTAGGCATCCAGCAAAATGATTGCAGTACATGTAGATATCCTGTAATTGTTCCGAACAATTGAATTTTATAAAAGCCGGACAGCAATCGTGAAAAAACAAGAACATTATAATAACTGTCCGACGTCGGTTGAAAACGATTAAAATACAACCCCAAAAAATTCACCCATTCATGATAATTAAAGAATTACTGAAATGCAATTAAATTATTAACTTTAGGTAGGATACCATTGGTAATTGTTGAATTATCAGGAATGGGTGGATTTGGGGGGTTGTTAGACCGAGTTAATACTGGCCTCTAGTTATCGCTTTTTTAACATTTGGGCATTATCTTGCGCTACTAGTACTAGAGACCGAGCCAGAAGAACATTGACGAATGAGTATCTCTTAAATGTGGTTCAAAATGTCGATAACTAGAGGCCAGTAACTCGGTCTAGGGGGTTGTATTTTAATAGTAAATATCGTTTAATTGACCTGTTTGAAGTTTTACAATCATGGATGCCGAGAAAAGCACGAAAAACAGCGTTTGTTTTCAACCGGCGTTGAGCAATTATTCTTATGTTAAATCTTTGTTTTTTCGGCGATCGCCAAATTTTCTTTATAAAATTCATTTTTTCGGAATAATTTTGCTGGATGCCTAGAATCATTATTTACTTTCAAATGAGTAAGATATTTCTTAATAATTCGGTAGTAAATATTTTCGATATCTGCAAATGGTGTACAGGTTAAGTATAAAAAGAAGGAAAAAAGAAATCATAATTAAAGATTTATTTTATAATTAATTTATATACTTTATTGATTTGTATTTTTTTTAATCCTTTATAATAACGGTGGTTATCGCAGAAGAGGGTTTTAAATAATTATCGGATTTGTAACTTTTGTACGACATTCAGTCATTGTTAAAATGAAAAAATAAATTGTGTATTTTAAAAAAATTGTGTATTTATAAATAAAAATAAGTGACAGAAAATGAACAAGATACATGTACTTACCATCTTTTGGTTCATCAGTTACCGTTGTTTCCCCATCATCAGTATAGTTCACATTCAACACATACTGACAAAAAACCCACAATCCCCGGTTCCGAATCAAAATCCTTGGCGGGGACTGAGGCAGCATGGTCCCGTTGCTCATGAAATAAGTCCGGACGGGCCCGCTGTATGCGGCCCGGGTCCAGAACGGCGTGCCGATAGACACAGCGCTCAAAATTAGCCCGACGAAACCCGCAAAAAGGGCTAGGAGGAGGGTGGAAGTTTTGGCAAAAGGCATCGTTGTTGATCGACTGTGATCAGTTCAATTCCTATACAATAGGATCATCCTATAGCTATCATAGTATCAATAATCATCAGTATCAAACGAGTGAATCCCGGCTTCCGGCGACCGCGATCGATGCACCATATGACGGCCTGCTGTTTCGACAATGCCTGGTGACGCGAACTTCCAGGGCCCGCGTTTTGGGGCGTTTATATTCATCGGTGTTATTTCGTCGTTTTGGTCCGGACGCGACGACAACGGTCTGGAAACCCCATTCAGAAACACGATTGATGTGGTTGGATACTGCCAATTCTCAACGGTTGACTTTGTTCTTCAAAGAAAGTAGGGGTGTACGTACCGTACCGTACCGTACCGTACCAAAGATCGGTCCTTGGTATACGGTACGGTACGGAAAAACAAGTGCCACTCTACGCGCGCGCGAGGCCCGCGCCTGGGGGGGGGGGGGGGGGGGGGGCCTTCGAGGCTGTGATTGCGAAACGCTGTGGTACCGTCCATTCTCAAAATAGGGGGGAAGAATTTTCTCACGCGAAAAATAAAGAGTTTTTGGCATCCAATCTTAACATCTTGTCTTTTGTAGTTGTAAAAGGTTGTTATTTACCTTACTTTTTATCATCCAATGACAAAAATTGTATTGAAAATGAAAAAAGCAGTCGAAAAAAATTAAGCGTTGACGTACCGTTGATGCGCGTGGAGATTGTGCACAAATACTCAAACGACGTTAACAAATACCTCCCCTAAAAAGGGCAATAATAATCGATAAATTGTGAAAAATTGTGCTTCGAACCCACTCATTTTTTCCATGGATACATTAAAAAAGGATGTAGCAGTGATATACTGAATTTAAAAAAAAATCTGCCTGTGAACCCCTTGCGTTTTATCGTGTTGTTTTCGAACTAAAATGGCAGAAAATGACATCGCCCAAAAAGAATTTCGTGTAGATCGTGCCTGTGTACCTAGCTTTCCGGACGTTGTATAAATCACTGAATTCGGGGAGCGAGCACGGAGCAAATTTTGGACGTGTTTCTCGAGGTAGCGATCTATACGTATTTCTGTGTGAGATGTGTGGCTCATGAGCGTGGACGAATGAATGAGATACATTTTAACGTTGGTGGCGCACTTTGTTGCCCCCCCCTCCGCCCCCCCTGGCCGTGTGATTTTTTTCCAAGCATGGTAAAGGCCAATTATCATAACTGGGCGTGTCTAGACCCCACTGAATGGAAGAGACTTAGGTTCTTAGATCCTTGCTTCCCCTCAAATTAAACTCATCCCACAATAAACTTACAATCCAAAAATAATCAATGAAAAACGAGCACCATCCGAACTCGAACCCCAATCTTACGATCTATAACCTAACCCAGTGAGAGGTCGACAGAAGTCGTTTTTCAAAGTGCTTTAATGTACCTCTGGCCTACGTATAACTAGTTGACTGAGCAATAACAATATATTTTAGTATTATTGTTGAAACTACTGAATAATCATGACGCGAGGGGTGTAGAAACGCCCATTTACCCTTTCCCATAGTGGGAAAAAATTTTTTGCCCCCTGGCCCGCGCGAAATTTACCTGTCGAGTTAAAAGTGCGCCCTCAATGCCCTATTTGTTAACAACAACAACGACAACAAACAAACAAACTTGGAGAGGATGGGTAGATATATGTTGCTAAAACGTGGGATGGGACCCCGGGGATTGTGACCCCGGGGATTGTGACCCCGGGGATTGTGACCCCGGGGATTGTGACCCCGGGGATTGTGACCCCGGGGATTGTGACCCCGGGGATTGTGACCCCGGGGATTGGGATTGTGACCCCGGGGATTGGGACCCCGGGGATTGGGACCCCGGAAATTGGGACCCCGGGAATTGGGACCCCCGGGAATTGGGACACAATTCGTCGCTGGTCGCACGAAGTGAACTATCTCAGACTTATTCAGTTATTGTTATTTCGAGAAAAACGCGTTTTAAGTTGAGCCCATTTTGCAAGAGTTATTTTACCTACAAGTGTATAAATTATATTGTTCTATTATGTAAAAGTTGGAAAGTTAAATTATAGTGTCAGTTTGTTCCAAAGATAATAACTCATCGGCATCAGGTAAAAAATAAGCGGGAAAATTATAAGTCAGTTCGTAAAATTAGCATTTTCATTTTTCATGTGCGCGGGTAGCAACCTATCCCGATAGGTCACTTCGTTGGAACAACAATGTCGGTTTTTCAATCTGTCATTATGTACATACGCGCGCCGAGCGACGAATTGAGATAGGTCACTTCGTGCGACCAATGGTTTAATAGGTTTCTGCACTGACACTATACAATGGTTTGTGTGACAAACACATTCCACATTAATGTTACCTAAAGTTCTTTGCTTATCATAGATCAAGTACTTGTATATCCAGAAACATTGTTGATTACTCGTTTGAGGAATATGACATAACATACGGCCACAATACTACTTGTGGATAGCTATAGTGTGGCCAGTCTGACGGTCTTTATTCTCATGATATAAACAATAAATTAGGCGTTTTTTTTTTTTTGTTTTTTTTGGGGGGGAGGGTACTATTAGGGCGGGGGGGGGGGGGGAGAGATTGAAACTCAATGGAACTCGGAAGAGATCGAGTCCCAATTCATTTTTATCTTAAAACAAGTTTATTGATATTATGGATTTGGTGTCATGTCATAATTTTACATAAAATAAGAAACCGTATTTTATTTTGAGATGAGGAAAAACTAAGACGTAATATCATATTTTGCAACATTAATATCTCTCAAGTGCTTTTTACAAATAAGCCAGTTCGGTATTCCCACCGCACGTGCGCACATAAAGATTTGACGATTTTTCTTTCGAGATGAACATTTCATCGATTGCGTGCAAAAGCATAGCGGGTACCAGCAAATTTAAAGAGATTGTCGTGTTTTAAAGTTACTAAATAATTTTTTTTTTTACGTTTTGGTGTTTTCAGGTGTTTTGTGTGGCCAAACTTTTGTTCGAACAAAGTGCCCATCGTCTTTTCGATTTCACAAGAAAATACAGAGAATGCAGATTCGGTTACCACGTCCCCCATAGCCTTGTGTACTGCATTTGTCTGCCGTGTTTATCCCGAGAGAAAAATTGTTGATTCTTGTTGTGCACATGCAGTTGGAATACCGAACTGGCTTATTGGCAAGATTAAAAAATGTGATTGGTACTAATCAAATACTGCCAGTTCATTATGTAATGAATGAACCTACACTTTTAAATTCGAGAAAACTTTAAAATTTGTGCAATTGATCAGCACGTTTCGGTATTTACTACTAGTTAATTCGAATTGGATGAAATTTTGAATCGGATTATTTCTTTAAACGCTAGCTTTTCTAATGACAGTTTTACAAGCAAAAATTTCAAAAACCTAAACATTTCTTAAAAGTCTTCATCGGCACGCTGTTTATTGCCTGCAAATAAACACAAAACAAAATTAACAATGCATTAATACTTTTGTTAACATTTTTGACTGGATGAGAGTACCAAGTTTTTCATTTCCCACAGTGTAGCCCTCATACAAAACATATTGTAGAGAAATATGGATTGCGTGCTGGTTTTTTTTCCCCAGTCCTGGGCGCTGGTGCGCGGGCTGCGGTCCATGTATCAGCAGGCTTGGCTGGTGCCCTGCGCGGGGTATATATATATTGGGAGTTGAATGCCGTACCAACATCGTGACGTCCCATGTGAGACTACTGACCGCCCTGTCAGTGTCGGACCCCAGTCGGCATTTGAAGTGACCCGGATCGTCAACGTGTGTCATCCATTTCTCCACTGACGGCAACTGAAAGCTTTGGAGCTCCATTTTGGGAATTTAACCTGAAGGGACCGGTACTACTCGCCTGTGGTTTGCATCATGGACACTCGTCAGATGTCGACCAGCACATCAGAGCATGGAAGTAGAGTAAGTTGCACCATGGAACTGCAACTGGAACATTTGAACTCTGAACTTTGAACCCAGAAGTTCAAAGAGAAACCTAGAACTCTGAACTGATTTGTGACTTGATTGAAGTTACTCTTGCCAAGATTTGTGTATACATTGTAACAAATATTTTCTTGTTTTGATTGCAATTTTGGCAAAACTTGCTGTTGATTGAATTGTTGACATAATTGTTGTTTACAAAGTACTTTACTTATTGCATTTTATATCACACTATATTTGATATATCCATATTGCATAATGCCTTCATCGCATAGTAGCAAAGCAGGTACAGGTGTTTCCAGAAAATCTACGTCCAACTACTCTGCCATCAGTAGTGCCAGGGTGAGAGCTGCAGCTGCGCTGGCAAAACTGGGTGTTGAAGCTGCCAACATGGGAGCTCTCAAGGCAATTGAAGAAGAGGAATTGCGATTACGTCAGCGTAAGAGGGACTGTGCACTTCAAATCGAGATCGCTAAAGCCGAGGCTGAGGAGAAGGTTCTTGAAGATATTCAGGTGCAGTCTTCATGTAAAGGTATTCAAGAGCTGTTTGCAGAATCATCAGCCAAGGAGAAGGTGAGCCAGTGGTTGACTGATGAGGCTCCAGACAAAACGCCTTTTCCTGAACCTGTGCAGCCAGTTCAGCCAGTGCCTGCACACTGTGTAGAAGCGCCAGACCTGCAACGCGAGATATGATTGATACCATGCAGCTACCCAAATGTGAACTAAGCAAGTTTGATGGTGATCCACTTGACTATTGGGTATTCATCAGAAGTTTTGATGCAGCTGTCGGGAACACCAGTGTTGGATCAAGTGTGAAGCTCAACCGGCTCTTCTATTATTGTGAAGGGGATGCCTTAGCAGTTATCCGTAGCTGTGCGGTGATGGAACCACGAGCAGGTTACGCCAAGGCAAGAGAGCTATTGCGTGAGCGCTTCGGAAATGACTATAAAATCTCTGAATCCTGGATACAAAAGCTCACAGAGGGTCCGCGTGTAATGCCTGGTGAAAAAAGGGCCATCCAGAGACTTTCTGATGACTTGAGGAGCTGCACCCTTGCATTCTCAGCGATGGACAAGTTGGAGGAGATAGACACGATAAGAAGTCTCGGGGCGATAGTGAAGAGGTTGCCGCATGTCTTGCAATCCAAATGGCGCTCAAAGGCAGTCAGCACCCTAGATGTGACAGGCCGCTATCCAGATATTCACAAGCTTGTTGAATTTCTTGACAGATCAGCAAAAGAGGCAAATGACCCAGTGTATGGCTTTAAGGAAAGCAACAAGGACAGGCCGACAACAAAGAGAGCATCAAATTTCATTGTTCAAGCTACTGGAACGTCTGACCAGAGAAACGAGAAATACCCACCGAGGCAGGGAGCCAAATATGAAGGGGCGAGGTCATCAAAGCAGACAGTCTGCCCATTGTGCTCAGGTAGTCACCTCCTCGACATGTGCGCTGAGTTTGTGAAGATGTCGCCTTCTGCACGATTGACTGTGGCAAGAGATAAGAAATTGTGCTTCAACTGTCTCTCGGAGAAACGACATTTCTCCAGGAGGTGTGATCAAGGACCTTGTAGTATTCAAGGATGTCATGGGAAGCACTCGAAGATGCTACACGGTGCATTTCGGTCAGCATATTCAAACAATGGAGGCACATCTAACCCAGCAGAGCCTAGATATGAGAAGGTTGGCGCAACCAGTTATGCGTGTGGGGGAGTGCAAGCACCCGCCAAGATAGCCTTACCAGTGGTTGCAGTGATGGTGAAGGGCAGCGGTCAGGAAGGCTGGCTCAAAACCTATGCACTACTTGATCCGGGCAGTAACAGATCATTCTGTTCCATGGAACTGGTTAAATCACTAAACCTGCATGGAAGTCGACAATCCATGTGCCTCAATACTCGGCTTAGCAGCAGTTCACCAGTGGAGACCCTTGTGGTTTCAGTAGACATAACTGGAGTAGCCAAGACCCAGAGAAGCACGCCTTCCCATCTGATTAAGTTACATGCACTGAAGGACTTTCCTGTACTCCGTGACAGTCTTGCCACCTATGAGGAGCTAAAGAAGTTCACGCACCTTAGAGGTGTACCTGCTCCTCAGGTATCACAGGAGGCCGTGATGGTACTGATCGGTCAAGACGCGCCACATATACTTACACCTCTTGAGGTAAAGCACGGCAAACAAGGAGAACCTTATGCAGTGAAGACATTGCTCGGATGGACAATTAACGGTCCTTTGACTGACGGAACACCTACACAAGTCACATCACACTTTGTACAGGGGAGCCTTGATGCCCAGGTGGAACGTTTCTGGAAAATAGATGTTGGAGACACCCTGTCCTGTAATTCACCTTCACTGTCGGTAAATGACAAGAGAGCCGTAAAGATCTGGGATGACTCAGTTCGGGTGATTGATGGGCACTATCAACTTGCCATACCTTTTATGGCAGACAATCCTCGGTTACCAAATAATAAAAGCATGGCTGAGAAGCGGTTAGCACATCTCGGAAAGCGCTTGGCAAGAGATCCCCACCTACATGATCGGTATGTTGCCGAGATAAACAACCTGCTGGACAGAGGCTATGCGGAGAAATTAGACGAGGGAACGGATGACCTACCTGGAAAATCTTGGTATCTCCCTCACCACTGCGTGCTAAACCCAAACAAGCCGGAGAAACTTCGAGTTGTGTTTGATTGTGCGGCCAAACACCAAGGTAGATCTCTCAACGACACGGTGTTACAGGGGCCGGATCTGACAAACAAGTTAGTCGGGGTGCTTCTACGCTTTCGGGAAGGGCAGGTTGGCTTAATGGCCGACATTGAGCAAATGTTCCATCAAGTTAGGGTCGTGCCAGAACACAGAGATGCCCTGAAGTTCATTTGGTGGCCAGAAGGTGATGTATGCAGACGTCCGGAGGTCTTCCGCATGACAGTCCATCTGTTTGGTGGGGTGTGGAGCCCCAGTTGTGCAAATTATGCCCTTTTGCGGACAGCGGATGACTATGGAAATAGGTTCGACCAAGAGGTGGCTCTGACTGTGAAAAGGAACTTTTACGTCGATGATTGCCTAAAGTCTGTCAAGTCGGAGGAAGATGCTGTTCTGTTGTCCCAACAACTAACAGACCTGCTGGCATTGGGAGGTTTCAACTTAATAAGTGGATGAGCAACCGCCGACGGGTTCTCGAAGCTATTTCACAGGCCAAAAGAGCAAAGGGTGTAAAGGATTTGGATCTCGACCGAGAGCGACTGCCCGTGGAGCGGGCCCTTGGAATCCATTGGGATACAGAGAATGATACACTTGGGATCAGCGTACGTCCCAAGTTGAAAAGTCACACACGGCGGGGTCTACTCAGCGTTGTCTGTTCTGTTTATGATCCCTTGGGGTTTGTGTGCCCGTACATTCTCCGTGCCAAGATCCTGTTTCAAGATGAGTGCCGAATCATGAACAAGGGCTGGGATGAACCCTTGGAAACTAGTACACGAGAGAAGTGGGTCAAATGGCTAGGCGACCTTCCCAAGCTGAGTGAGTTTAAAGTAGACAGGTGTCTAGTCCCGAGTGGCTTTGGCGATGTGTGCAAGTGTCAATTACATCACTTTGCAAATGCATCTAAGGATGCCTATGGTTGCGTCTCCTACGCTCGCTTTGTCAGTGTAACCGATAAAGTGCACTGCAGTTTCATCATTGGCAAGTCCCGATTGGCACCTTTGAAGACAATGACCATTCCAAGACTTGAGCTTTTGGCAGCAGTTGTAGCTGCTCGAATTGACACGATGCTTCAGAGAGAAATTGGTCTGGAAGTACAGGGATCTACATTCTGGACTGATAGTATGCTTGTACTTCAATACATCAAGAACCAGACGAAACGCTTTCACACCTTCGTTGCCAATAGGGTGGCAGCGATACATGATGCTTCAGCACCTGAGCAGTGGCGATACGTGAACACCGTTGTAAACCCAGCTGATGACGCTTCGCGAGGGCTTGATGCAGACCACATAATTTCAAGTGACAGATGGAGGAAAGGGCCTGAATTGCTCTGGCAAGATGAAAGCAGGTGGCCAGCATCACCGGAGGCGCCAAATCTTCTTGACAAGGATACAGAAGTGAAACGGGAAGCAGTCTCACGGGCTGTGGGTGCTGATGAGAAGGTTGATGTTATCAATGGACTCATCAACAGATACTCTTGCTGGCTACGTCTCCGTAAGGCTGTGGCGTGGATCCTTCGTTTCAAGAACTGGCTTAAGAGGCACAGACCACAATGTGGAACTTCCCAGCTGACAGTTGATGAATTGAAAGATGCCGAGCTAGCAATTGTAACGTTCGTCCAGAGAGAGAGCTTTCGACAAGAAATCCGAGACTTGAATAGAGGTCAAACATCTGTGAGGAAACAGAGTTCCATCTATAGCTTTCGACCTTACCTGGACGACGGTGGCATGCTTAGACTTGGTGGACGACTTCGAGTTGCACCGATCGAAGAAGATCGCAAGTTTCCAGCCATTCACCCAAGAATCATCACGTGTCGGTTCTTGTAGTGCGCCACGTACATGAGTCGCTAGCTGGTCATGGTGGCAAAGACCATGTACTGTCCCTTGTTAGGAGAAAGTACTGGATTCCTCAACCACGTCCTCTGATAAGTCGGGTTCTCAAAGGATGCCTGCTCTGCAGAAAGCTACATGGACGACCAGAAGTTCAGCGCATGGCTGATCTGCCTGAAGGAAGAGTCACTCCAGGTAAGCCACCTTTCTCCTATGTTGGCGTTGACTGCTTTGGTCCATTCTACGCCAAGCGTGGCCGGAGCAGGGAAAAGAGGTACGGCTGCTTATTTACCTGTTTAGCAACGAGGGCAATTAACCTGGAGATGTTGCACTCCATGGAAGCTGACTCCTTCCTAAACTGCTTTGTGAGATTTACTGCTAGACGTGGCACACCAGAATGTTTGTATTCTGACAATGGTACCAATTTCGTAGGTGGAGGGAGGGAGCTAAGAGAGGCCATCTCGAAGCTGCACAAGGACAAGAAGGTGAATGGAGCCCTTCTCGCCAAGCACATAGACTGGCGATTCAATCCACCGACAGCATCCCACATGGGTGGGTCCTGGGAACGTCAAATTAGGACGGTGCGAAAGGTTATGGCATCACTTCTCCAAGACCAAGTTCTTGATGATGAGAGACTTGGTACACTGTTTTGTGAAGTTGAGTCGATTGTAAACGACAGGCCCTTGACACCAGTTTCAGATGATCCTAATGACCTTGCACTGTTAAAAAAGCTGGGCAAAATAGTACTGGGTAAACTCCATCAGCCAATTGTTGGTGAAATTTTGTTCAACTATTGGGTAAATGTGGTAGTTGGGTAAGCAACAAAACCGACAACGTAGTTAGTCATGTTAGCTGGGCAAACATTGCCCAACTATTTTGTATTATTATTTGTCTTGATCCCACCACGAATTGTTGGGTAGAAAGTGGAGTAACAATCTCAACAGATGGGCATTACGGCATGACGTTATCACATTGTTGGGAATGTTATCATCGTGCACACGCCATTTTGTCGGCCAGACATAATGCAGCCTATATCCTGCAGCAGTAGCCGGCCATGAACAAATCAACTGAGAGGCAATGTCGAATTATCAAATGCCGCAGTTATAGAAGAGCGGGGCATTAGCGAGTTTCTAGGTGAGAATTGTACATGTGTCATAATTTAAGAGTACATGATCTTATAGTTTATAGAGAGAAATTATAATACAGGAACGAGTGTGCCTGTTTGAATGTACATGTATGAACCAGCACTGAATGTTGCCCAGTGAGTACAGCTAACGTTGTGACGTGCCTACCACACATTACCGCATTGATATGCTATATGACTATTCCGTATGACTATTCCATTATGGTGTCCCAGAGTGTTATTCATTCAGTTGGCAACACACAAATCCTTACTTGTGAGGAATAACCCACCCCTAATATTTTGGGACATAAATATGAACATACAAAAACACGTAGAACTGACATGGTTTTGGCCTTTCCTATCCAAATATTGGGAACATGTGCTTCTATTTTCTCCCAGGATTGGGTATAATCTTACATGTTCCTCAGACAGTGAGTATTTTGCTCTTCCAAAATGTTGGTTAAAATGCTCTCGTGTGCCCAACAATTTGCTCCTGTTCTCCCAAAGGCTTATGAGTACATGAGCTCCCATTTTCTCTCTTAATAAATAGGGACATGTGCTCCAAGAGTTTAAAATACGTGTTACTTTCTCCTCAAGGATTGGTGGTGAACTATTGTATACTGAAAGTTCTCTTATTGTTTATTTTTGATACAGAATATACCCAACTACTTGTTCCACAAGCGTCTTGACTCACGAAATGCGGGGTTATCATCGAGAAGCTAGACCCATACCACAACCGTATGTATGTCAAAAAAGACATAGATGTCTGCTGAAAATTGGACTTTTTCCTCGACTGCGAGTATCAACAACAACTAGTTCCAGGGGGATTGGACCTTTTTGCAGACATATGTTTACTAATAACATGCTGCTGCCAAGAACCTTTAGTTGCCCACGTTAATGCTACATAACAAGTCGACCCCGAGGCAGCCACAAATAAAATTGCAGTTGGTTCTGGTGAGAGGTATAGATTACAAAATGTTCTTTGGAATGAAACATGATGTTTACTTTTATTTTATATTTGTAAGACGCTTGAAGAAAACCCGTCTTAAGTCTAAGAACCCCAAAACGTGTTGATTGCAAAATAACATGGGGTAAATTTGCTTTATAGACGACATTGTTCTTTGTGTTGTTTGTATGAGACTTGTCCTTTCAATGTTTTATTGGGTTCTTGAAATATTAGTGCTTTCAAAGAGTGGTTTTTAAAGTTTAAAAGTGTTCCACAGTTTTTTCAGCCTTCCAAAGTAAACATCTTTTGAACGTTTTATTTTTACAGATTGATAATGAAGTTTGAAATAAAATATACAAAAAGAAGCCTCGTTTTCAAGCTATCCCTTATTTAGGCATACCGCAAACACCAACTATTGGTCAACAAAATGCCCTAAAATTGAGCAAATCTGTACAATCATAGTACCCAATTATTGAGAGAAAAACTAACCAACAACTGGTTACCAGTTTGTCACCAACAATTGGTTCTTTACATTTACCCAACTCATGGATAATTACAAGTACCCAACTGTTTCGTCTACAATTTTACCCAACTTTTAGGTAACGTTTTTGCCCAACGGCAGTTGGGCTTTATTTCGCTCAAAAGCTGGGCATGTTGACTATTGTACCAACGTTGGGTAAAAGTTGGGCAAAAATTTACCCTTTTTTTCTTGCAGTGTGGAGCATTAACACCAAGCCACCTGTTGAAGTTCAGACCTGGGCATCCAGTACCTCTACAAGGTTTAAACGAAACCGATCGTTTCAGGAAACGCTGGAAGCATGTTCAGCTACTTGCAGAGAGGTTCTGGAAACGCTGGGTGTCTGAGTATTTGCCTAACCTACAGCGTCGACAGCGGTGGGTGGAAAAGAAGACCAACCTCAGCGTGGGTGACATGGTACTTGTGTTAAATGATCAGTCCCCTAGAAACCAATGGCCTTTGGCGAGGATCACCAAGACCTTTGCCGGAAGTGATGGTTTAGTCAGGAGTGTGGAGGTCAAGACCTCTTCGGGGACCCTCATCCGACCTGTCACTAAGTTGTGTCTTTTGGAACGTGCTTAGACCAAGAAGTGTTGTTGGATATTGAGTTTGGTTGTTGTGTTTATAATATCTTGCCAGTTATAGTTTTTGTATTAGTTTAGTGTTAACTTGTTTATGCCTGGTTACATATTGAGAATTTGAAAATGTATATCTGTAGCGATACATTTTAGGGGCCGGAATGTAACGCAGGCTGATGCATATTTGACTTGCAGCCTTGTAAGTAGCCTAGCTGTTCCAGATTCCTGGGGTCATGGGTCAAAACGTGGTCTAGGGATTGGGCAGAACTTTCTGTGGCGAGTCTGGGGGCTATACAGACAACACAAATTTGGCTGTGGCATGGAATATATTTGCTCTCAAGACTAGATGATTTCGAGAGATATTTGCGACTCGTAATAACGATAATATACATGTACTATGTAAACTTGGACCTGTTGATGTAGGAAAGCATACATCATTGTCTGCAGCTGGGCGTAAAGACTTCATTTAAGCTCGGCAGAGTCGTAAGTTTATGCTGTATTTCCAGGGTCTTTGGGTTTTCTGTACGGTAGTTTTGTGTGAGACATTTTGTAGCTACATGTATTACACAATCTATGCAATGCTTGTATTTGGAATTTCTGGAACTTTGCCTATTATTGTGGTGCGTAATTGTAACTACGTAGTATGTAAATGTATTGACATCATTAATGAGCAGTATTGTATACATGTATTTAATTGGGTACATGTGATGGGTTGTTCTTTCAGATTAAACCGCACAAAGGGGAGATCCCACTTCAGAGTAACCAGCTAACATACAGTTTCCAGTGTGGGTTATTCTATCTGGTGTGGGTGTGTGTGTAAATGATAAACGTGAGCGATGAAGCAGCACAGCAGACGAGCAGAAAATGTAACACCTATGCCGCAACTGGCGGTACTGCACCACATTGCAAAATTGAATTTCAGATTTCCATCTCTTTATTAGCTCATCCGTTGTAACGGCGGGTAACCTATAATGGGTGAATATATCCGCAAAAATAACCATAAAAGAACCGCGGTCGACCGCGTTTACTACAATCTCTAGACTCTTTAAATCTAAGTCCAGCCTGTTATTATCTAAGTCCAGCTTTTATTTCTATCTTGTTCGATCAGTCTCGATATATTTTCTACGACCCTTCTGTTTATGTTTCTAATAATTTTTAGTTGTCTTTATTATAAAAGACTTTAATTAAAATGTCTTATGTGTATTAGAAAATATGTCTCATTATTTGTTTTCCTTCTTTTAAAATATGGCTAGCATCGCTATGATGGTCGGAGGCGCTATAGTTAACGCTTTAGCTTTCACGGGATCAAACTTTTTATTTTCGAGCATAAAACAAGACGGAGAGCGCAAGAGACACGATTTGGCTTTAGAAAAACTGGCGACGGCAAAAAACAATTGGGAAAAATCTCGGACAAAGTATCTCGATTGGTTAAACGATCGACTCAAAAAACAAGCGAAGGCTCAAAGGACTTTTAAAAGTATAGACGAGGCTCTCAGAGAATACAACTCGGTTACTCGCGAAGATCTTCGAGTACCAATCTACCTGCAGCACGAGCCCACTCTGTCTGATTTTTACGCGCCGAGCGAAGATCAAAAGACCGGTGAGTTGGCGTTTGTTTTGGGAGGAACGGCGTTGGTAGTTTATAAGTTGTTATAAGTTGTTTAGTTAAATAAAATGGAAACAAATTTTAAAAAAGTGTACTACAGCCCCGTCGGTTATTGGAAGGGTGAGGGCGCGGTTATAAAATTAGCTAAAAAAACGGGCGCGTCCAAAGAAGAAACCAGAAATTGGTTAAGAAAACAAGCGTTGTGGCAAATTTATTTACCACCTCCGACGTATATTCCCCGACCTACGAGTTTGAACAAGTCCATGGGTATTCCCAACAAAATGCATCAGATAGACTTGTTATTTTTACCTTTCGATAAAGTCGGTAAAAAAGAATACAAATACGCGATGACGGTCGTGGACGTGGCCACGCGTTTTAAAGAGGTCGAACCTTTGACCAACAAGACGAGTACCCAAGTGGCAGACGCTTTGAGTCGAGTTTACGCTAGGTCGCCTTTGACTTGGCCAAAGGTTTTAAAAATAGACGCGGGTAAAGAATTTCACGGGGAATTTAAAAAAATGATGTCGGAAAAAAAAGTCGCGATACAAGTGGGAGAACCGGGCAACCACAGAGCGCAGGGTATCGTCGAAAGATTTAACAGGACTTTGGCGGAGAGATTATTTGGCCATCAATACGCCAAAGAAATCCTTAATCCGACGGAGAGATCGCGACTCTGGGTTAAAAGATTACCCGACGTGATTAAGGCGTTAAACGACGAAACCACCAGATTGATAGCGACGGAAGACTACGAGCCACTCACTCCCAAGCTAGCGATGCAAGAAACGCAAGTTCGTCAAATCAGTTCTTCCGCGGACGAGGTAGAAAAAGAGTTGATCAAAAAAGGCAATCTTTTTAGATATCTGTACGCACCCGGTGAGTTAGAGGGAGGAGAGCGCAGGCGAGCGACCAATCCTATCTGGAGTCTCGAGGTAGTTGATTTAGATCGCGCGATCAAAGACCCCAACCAACCCACTCTTTACTATCTCAAAAAAGGTCCCAATCGAAGTTTCGTTAGTCAAGAGCTTCAAGTCGTTCCACCGGACACCAAGTTACCTCCAAGTTTATAGTGGCCAAAAGGCTAGAGTAGACGTTCCATCCCGTAGTATAAATCGCTTGGTATCTAACGGACTCAACGACAGTTTGTTTTGCGATATGGTGTATAACGCGTGATTTTTCGATCTGATGGACGTCATCGTGTCATTTTGAGATTCTTTTTTTTTTAGACAGTCGAGATAACGCTCGTGACTTAATTTTTTGTCGGTGACTGCTTTGGTGACTCCCTTGGCTTTTTTAAGGTTAAAGTCGTCCGCCGTTAAAATCGAGTACATCTTTGGTCTTAAGCAAACGCATTCGCTGACTGGTTTTCCACCAAACTCGTCTTTAAATTTACCGATGACCTTTTTGTTTGTAGAGTCATAGATCTCGTGACTCTGATCGTAGTTTGACAGGTCGTATGACTCCGAGTCTTTTTTTATATCTTCGTAAACATCGTCCGTCTCAACGCTCAAGAGTAGACTGTCCGTGTCGGTATAAAGTAACCCTACTCGGTCTCTATAGGTCTCTTTGAGGTGGTTGTAATAAAAGTCGTACATGAGAGTTTTTGAGAGGTCTAAAATACTCACTCCCGCATAAATAGGTTTGTTTAATAACGTCTTGGTCTTGTACATTTCGATAAACACTAGATTGCAATCGGTAAAAATCGTCGTATGTTTATAGCTCGGTTTACGCGACAATGCTTGATATTTGGAAACTTGGTCGTCTAGGAGCAAAAACGCGTCCGTTCTATTTCTCACGTTTTCCATCGTCTTTCCAAAAACGCTGTTGTTCATGAGCTTAAAAAAGTCCTTTTCAAAGTCGGACGTTGCTTTAGCTCTTAGTCGAGTGTTTTTGTCTATGTACTCTTTCATCCAAGGCGCTTGCTTAAATTGTAATACGCGGTGTACTTTTTTGAGTCGTAATCCAAGATTGAGATACTGTTGTAACGATCTGTAGTGCAAGACATATTGACGTCTGTTGTATAGAGTGGCTATTAATTTAGATTCGTTGCTAGTGGGTTCTGCGGTTAACAACCCCAGTTGATACTCGGATAACCACTCTTTAGGTACTTTGATATTTTCGGGAGCTAGCGGAAAATCATTGTGCCAATCGTGCAAAGCGTTGGGATAATCCAAGTCTACCTCTAAGAGACACCCTACATCGGCCGTTTCTGAGATTGACATAATGCGTTCTATCGTGAAGACTTTGGGTTTTGCCCATTTAAAATCGGCGTAGGGTAAATACTGACTCATGGCCCAACCGTACAAATTGTTGGCGTCGAGATACATGATGTAAGTCGATGACTCGTCCGGATTGTAATCGGGTAGATATTTATTGTTTGCTTTGTAGTACCTAGCACTACCCACGCTCGATAGTCCTCCTCTTTTTGCTTTTTCAAAAAACAGGTGTTTGCCGACGTCTTCCAATAACTCGAGCTCGACTCCCGAGTGTTTCAATAGCGCGTCCCATGATAACCCAGGAGAGGTATAATAGTTAGCGGGATCTAACTTGTAGTTCTTTTTACACGTTTTTCTAAAATTTTCAAACACGCCGGCGAGTAATAATACATCGGTGGTGACGTACAAGTCGTGATATTCACCCAGGTTTTTGACGTTAAATTCGTTCCACATTTGTTGAGCCTGAGAATAATCGTCTCGCGAGATATTCGAGTCTTTGAGGCTGCTGTAAAACTCGTCGATGGGTGGTAGGTCGATCTCTTCAAACTTATCGAACGAGTCCATATACTCGTACGGGTAAACACCTTTTTGTTGCTAGGAGTCCACTGGGCCAGCGCCAGTTGGTGCCAGTTTGCGCCAATGCAATTTGCTGTGGCGCCTAGTATCGCCAATAAGGTACCTAGTGGCGTGTAGTGGCTCAAACTGCCTCCCAACTGGCTCGTGGTGGCCCGTAACGGCACCAAATTTGAATGTGGCGGCAAGAAAATTTCAAAATGTTTGAAATTTTCGTCGCGCCACTTGCATCGAGCAATCAGCGCCAATTAAGTGTCCGCCAAGTGGCACCAAATGGCGCGAACATATCGCCCTTTGGCGCAAACAATCCGCCTATTGGAATCCACTGGAATGTAATGGCGCGCGCCAAGTTGCGCCAATGAGATTTCGCGCCACATGGCGCCACTTGGCGCCAAGTGGCACCTTGTTTGCGCCACTACGCGCCAAATAATTCCAACAGAGGCGGATAGCCCGCAAAAGCGCGCCAAATGTGCAGTGGCGCGAGCCAAACGGCACCCGATTGGTGACTACTTCGCGCCAAATGCCACCTGGTTGCCCGCCATTCGGCGCCACTTGCCGCCTATAAAAGCAGGGCGGCATCGCAGGACTTTCTCACACAACTTTCAAGATTCGACTCGACAACACCTCCACGCAGTTTTTCCTTCACAATTTCTACAAGATTTCACACAATTTTCAACGAAGATGCCCCCAAAAGGCAAGTAGCGCCAAGCGGCGGCAAGTTCAAACCAATTTGGCAACCTTTGGCACAAACTAATCACCAAGTGGCGCAAAGTAGCCGTCTATTGGCGCGAAGTGGCGCCAACAGGGTGAATTTTGGAATCAAATGGCCGTGTAATGGCGCAAACTGGCGCAAACTGGCGCAACATTTTGGAGCAAGCCGGGTGGCATTTGGCGCACGCCATATGGCACCCAGTTTATTCCACTTGGCGACACATGCCGAGCGGACATTAATTCGGCGCCACAGCGAGCCACTACGCGCCAATCACATAATCTTTGGCGCGAACTGGCACCAACTGGCGCTGGCCCAGTGGACTCCTAGCATGTAAGAGCAGTCGACATTTTGGTCTTTATAGCGTTCTCTGAGTAGAGTCATGCTAGGAGTCCACTGGGCCAGCGCCAGTTTGCGCCAGTTTGCGCCATTACACGGCCATTTGATTCCAAAATTCACCCTGTTGGCGCCATTCGCGCCAATAGACGGCTACTTTGCGCCACTTGGTGATTAGTTTGTGCCAAAGGTCGCCAAATTGGTTTGAACTTGCCGCCGCTTGGCGCTACTTGCCGACTATGCCTTTGGGGGGCATCTTCGTTGAAAATTGTGTGAAATCTTGTAGAAATTGTGAAGGAAAAACTGCGTGGAGGTGTTGTCGAGTCGAATCTTGAAAGTTGTGTGAGAAAGTCCTGCGATGCCGCCCTGCTTTTATAGGCGGCAAGTGGCGCCGAATGGCGGGCAACCAGGTGGCATTTGGCGCGAAGTAGTCACCAATCGGGTGCCGTTTGGCTCGCGCCACTGCACATTTGGCGCGCTTTGGCGGGCTATCCGCCTCTGTTGGAATTATTTGGCGCGTAGTGGCGCAAACAAGGTGCCACTTGGCGCCAAGTGGCGCCATGTGGCGCAAAATCTCATTGGCGCAACTTGGCGCGCGCCTTTACATTCTAGTGGATTCCAATAGGCGGATTGTTTGCGCCAAAGGGCGATATGTTGGCGCCATTTGGTGCCACTTGGCGGACACTTGGCGCTGATTGCTCGATGCAAGTGGCGCGACGAAAATTTCAAACATTTTGAAATTTTCTTGCCGCCACATTCAAATTTGGTGCCGTTACGGGCCACCACGAGCCAGTTGGGAGGCAGTTTGAGCCACTACACGCCACTAGGCACCTTATCGGCGACACTAGGCGCCACAGCAAATTGCATTGGCGCAAACTGGCACCAACTGGCGCTGGCCCAGTGGACTCCTAGCATCAGGGACACGGCGTTGACTAATTAATTCGTCACCGTTTTCACGAAGAGGCAAATTGCGCCTTTCACGGTATGAACAAACTTTCGAGAAAATCGCTTGTAAAGTTCGTCCTTTTTTCGTTTGGCAGTTTGAAACATAAATATTCATAGAATATACAAGATTAAGGTATCATGGGAAAGAAGAGATTTCAATCTTCTTAAATATAGCAAACGTTAAGAAAAATAATTGATTAGTTTTGCAGAATTAACCAATTAATAGAATCGCCTCTTCGTGAAAACGAAAAAACGATACATTAGCAAATTCGGCCGTGGCTGTGAGAGTCAGAATGTATACATTTCCCCATTGCGCCCCCAATTTGCCTCTTCGTGAAAACGCTAAAAGCCACTTCGCGACCATTTCGCCCAATTCGCCTCTTCGTGAAAACGCTAAAGTCACTATGCGCACCAAAGTGCCCCTTCATAAACACGTTGAAGTCAACGCTATTTCGAATTTGCCTCTTCGTGAAAACGCAAAAGGGCACTTGAGGACCAATTCGCCCATTCGTTAATTATGTTAATTAGGATTTTAATGATTTTTTTGGATGTATAACTTTACCAGGTTGTAGAAATTGCAATATTTAATCGTTTTCATCAAAAAAAATAATTTCGATAAATGGACGATTTTTCATGAAATTTGCCCCTTCGTGAAAACGGTGACGAATTATATTGACTTTTCGCAAATCCAACACGTGTCCGTGTTTTGGTGGTCGATGTTGTCTCGCGATGTAAAAGTCTATGGGTTTGGGGTTTTCAAAAAACTTGATTAAATTCGTATCTTAAACGCAACGTCGAGTCTATAAATTTAGTCACGGCGTCTTTTCCTCTATAGGTCTCTTGAAATTCAACTTTACCGTCGTACCTTAAAGCGATCAACGAATAACCGCAAGCTTTGTAAACTTGAGTCTCCTGCGTGTTTGCCTCTTGAAGCTTTAATTGTTTTAATACCGATTCAAAGTCGGCGTAAATGACAAATGGTACGTCTTGCGCAAACTTTTGATTTTTAAATTTTAATATCGGAGGGTCGTCGTTAAAACCTTTTGGAAAGACGACCTTAGAGGGTGGCATATCTATTCCCTCGCAATCTTGCGTATGCTCGTCCAACTTGTCTCGTGAGTAGTAGTGCGCTAAACATCTGAGACATACGTATTTTTTTATGCTGGTGTTTTGTTTGGTTACAAAACACTTTAGATATATGTTTTATCCAACAATAGTGATTCTTGTCGTCCGAAGAAAACAACAACAGATTTATGGCTGCGGGGTCGTTGGCGTTTTTAGATAAATATAACGGTCGTACTTCTTTAACCTCTTCAAACGCAAACACATTTATACTCAGATTGTTTTGTTTCTCTAGCTTTTCTATTTGATCGATTGGAACGGGAAAGTCTACGTCTTTAAAATTTAATCCATCGTTTGTATCGTAAATTGATGGATTGTCTTCGTGGATTTTATAATTGGGTTTGTCTTTTATTTGTTGTTTTACTTTGTCGGTATATTTACCGAGAGCGGCTCTCAAACACCACCGTAAACATTCGTTGTCTTTGTTTTTAACGTTAATAAAAGCTTTTTTGTTTTCTAAAAAAGGCGGTAATTTTATATAAGAGTTTCCACTCATAGGTACTATAACGATCGATGGTGATATAAAACGCGAGTATTTCAACGAGGTTCCAACCCGATCCTTGACTCGTATTCTTGGCGTGTTTTTCTTTTATTTTAAAGATTTGATCTTTGACATTTTCTTTTATCTGACTCTCGTTTAAAACAACTCGTTTTTTACCAAGAAAGGTAAAAGTTCCAGTTTCTACTAAACCGTCTTGATTTGTTTTATCGTATTTCGCTTTAAATCCTAACTGAACTTTTATGGTCGATAGATCTCTCAGCTCCGACGTAACAATTTTTTCAATCTGCCGCACGTGCGTACTAAAGAATTGCTCTACGTCGTTGTTAAACAACCTGGGATTCAACTCCCAGTTTCTATAAGCGTTACCAAAAGCTCTATGTACTTGAAAATCTGCCTCTCTGAAGCTATCGGGGTTTTTATATGATTTAATCGCTAAAATTAAATCCTTTCGTAAAAATCGACCTAGTTTACCAGTTGGCGTAAATTGTAACTCTTCGTCGTCTACGATTTGTTTGAGATCATCTAGTTTCTTGCGATTCAAGTTTTTATATTTATTCTCTTCTACTCTAATGGCGTCGATATAGTCTCGACGTAGGCTCCGCCCTGAGATCGTGATATTATTTCGCTCTACATATTGTTGCAAGGTTGATTTAGACCAACGTCCATATCCTATTGGTGTTGGTTTCTTCATCATGCCTTTATAATATATGTATTATTCTACTTAAGGTTTTTTTAGCTAGACTTTTTTTTTTTTAGTGAGATCCTTTATAATATATGTATTATTCTACTTAAGTTTTTTTTAGCTAGACTTTTTCTTAAGTGAGATCCTGGTTTTCTTCAATATATATAAAAATGAAAAAAATAAATCTCATTTTTATTGGAGGTAAACCTAATATGTTAAAAAATTGAATTTGTAATCTTTTTTAATTGTATAAATATTTTCGTCCTGGTTCTCTTCAATATATATAAAAATGAAAAAAATAAATCTCATTTTTATTGGAGGTAAAACCTAATATGTTAAAAAATTGAATTTGTAATCTTTTTTAATTGTATAAATATTTTCGTCCTGGTTCTCTTCAATATATATAAAAATGAAAAAAATAAATCTCATTTTTATTGGAGGTAAAACCTAATAGGCCCCATGTTAAAAAAATAAATAATAATTTATAATTATATATAAATACGACGCCGTATACATATTATTTGTTTTGTAAGATACGCAAACAAAAGTTTCGCGTCTATAGATAATATACGATCTCTCGACTTTAAACTAGATCTATACTTTTCTAATTCGATAAAGGTTATAATATTGACGTCAAATTTCTTTAATATTTTTGTTTTAATAAAAAAGATTTTTAAAATAGTTAGAGATTCTAAAAAGCAATAAGCAGCTATAGTTCTAGAATCAAATAAATTATATACGTTCGCGTCTAGACGCGAACAGATATAATTTGCGATATTTTTTATTAAATAACTAGTCGCGATATCTTTATCAAAAAGGGCGGATAAATAACTTATAATTTTAGTTATAGTTATAACATATTTATTGATATCGCTGTTTTTATATTCGTAATATTTTTTTAACGCGTTATTAAATTGTTTTTTGGTAATACAAAAAATGTTTAATATAGAATTTATCGGCGTATATTCGTCGTTTATACATAACGCGTAATAATAGCAACACGCTATTAGAGAAAGTCTGACATCTCCCCGACAAGTTTTTTTTTCGTTAAATAAATTCTTTTTCTACGTAAGATAATACATTTTTTGTATATATATATCTCGTTGTAAATAAGTAGAGGCATAGAATTATTATTTGTTTCATAAGATGCAAAAAAAACTAAAATTAGTTTGTTTAAATATTCATAAAGACGATATTACCAAAACTATGATTTCTCCTAGATTTTACGATAAAATCTTAAACTTGAACTCGAAAAAGATATTTCTCGAGTTTAATCAAAATTTGACTTTAAGCGATATGAACAATCTTTACGATTTTTTACTAAAGAGAGGATTATTAGAATCTGAAGTAATTGAAGATTATTATAAATGTATGAATTTTTATGGAATGGAACAATAGATTAAAAAGCGAAGATGTAGGTTTTTAATCTTTTTTAATTGTATAATATTTTCGTCCTGGTTCTCTTCAATATATATAAAAATGAGATTTATTTTTTTCATTTTTATCGGAGATAAAAAGACGCGTGGAAGAGTTGGTGTCTAAAGAAAAAAAAGGTCTTATCAAAAACTTACAGCTTCTCGATAAATAAAAATTATTTCGATCAACCTCCTCCTTACGCGGCAACACCGTCGGCGCCTTTAGACTCGTTTTAAGCGTTTAAAAAAAAAGCGAGAAAATCAATTTGGTCTAGAACCTGTCGGTTTCATACTACTCTTAAATTTCGAGCGTTTAAAAAAAGGCACTCTTTTTGAGTGCCTTTTTTTTATATTTAGTCTAGAATCGCCATATCCCTACTACTTAACCGGGTCCTCGCACTGTTATTACCTTTAATAAATACCTTTTAAACGAGAAAAATTGTGAAAATGCTCCAAATTTTGTGACTTTCCTTTCGGCGATATTTCTACCGTTTTGTGTTCATGTTTAGGGGCCATGTTTAGCTTGCATGGTACCCAGTCTTCAATATGTATTGTTAATATAACCCATACTTTGAGACAAGACTAGCTGACCATTGATGCCCATCGTGCATAGCGCGTTAGCAGACGACACGCACATTTTTAAAAATGCCGCGCGTATAGATACAAACGTTCTACGCGTACAATTTATAGCGCGCATCAACAAAGTGCGCCACCAACGTTGAAATGTATCTCATTCATTCTTCCACGCTCATGAGCCACACATCTCACACAGTAAATACGTATAGATCGCTACCTCGAAGCGCACTATTGAAACACGTACAAATTTGCTCCGTGCTCGCTCCCCGAATTCAGTGATTTATACAACGTCCGCAAAGCCAGGTACACGGGCACGATCTACACGATTTTTTTGGGGGGCGATGTCATTTTCTGACATTTTCGTTAGAAAACAACACGATAAAACGCAAGGGGTTCACAGGCAGATTTTTTAAAAAATTCAGTATATCACTGCTACATTCTTTTTTAACGTATCCATGGAAAAAAATGAGTGGGTTCGAAGCACGATTTTTCACAATTTATCGATTATTATTGCCCTTTTTAGGAGAGGTATTTGTTAACGTCGTTTGATTATTTGTGCACAATCTCCACGCGCATCAACGGTACGTCAACGCTTAATTTTTTCGACTGCTTTTTTCATTTTCAATACAATTTTTGTCATTGGATGATAAAAATTAAAGTAAATAACAACCTTTTACAACTACAAAAGACAAGATGTTAAGATTGGATGCCAAAAACTCTTTATTTTTCGCATGAGAAAATTGTTCCCCCCTATTTTGAGAATGGACGGTACATCAGCGTTTCGCAATCACAGTCTCGAAGGACCCTTAGGATACCCTTACAATATGATTGAATTCCACAATACATGTATTTTCAGACCAATTTTGTACCCATTCCATGAAGACTGCCCCGTTGACTTGCACGTCAAACAGTTCGTGGTGGTAATTTGTGTACACATTCGTACACAACATATTGTAGTATTTTAGGAACGAACTCACCCAGTCTTCGACTTGGACACCTCCGAGGAGTCGTCAAGGGTTCTTGTTATCCGTAGAAATACTAATACTGTTATTACTGCTTCACAAGTCTCCGAGAAAGCGGAGAATACAGCATGAAACTAGAGTCAGATTGTCAGTGTCTGCTGGATTCCATGATGTACGACGTGCGAGAGAGAAGTAGGTCAGAGGTCTCCGAGATGCGGTAGTGCGCATGTCCAAGGTGGGTTAGTCCAGTGAAAGAAAAGGGGTGGTCCCAAACCCTGCATTACTACACTCCCCCCCGCCCCCCGTTTTCTGGACCAAATCACCTTCCGTAAAGATTCCAGCCATTGTTTTGGGTTGTCTGCATTACTTCTATAATGGGCGTCTTTTCACTGAAGCAACCAGGCTCCCTATATCTGCTAAGAACGCAGGAGTATTGGCCTTCGCGGTGCGATCAATCTTCAAATGCGGGGAATCTGTCTCCAGAAGAATCCGACTCCAAGGGACTGACTGTAAGGCTTCCTTTTGCGCTGTGGAGAATGTCCTGGCCATGGCTGAAAAACTAAAGTAACAGTTAGGGAATGCCGAAGCCCATGCTTCCATCTGTTCCCTGCTGCTGGAAAATGAGTGTAGCTGTATCCGCTGATACCTTGAACATCTTCGGTGGATCATCCTTCGGCACGTTTCCTGCACTTCAATTCCCAGCGGGTCCTTTGCTGCTCCCCTTAAGTGTATAACCAGCACGTAGCCAAGTGTGCCTAGATCCAATAACCGTTCTAAAAATCTAATTTGTTCCTTCCAGGTATGCTTGGGAATCGAATAATCTAATCCCACCTCGCTGATCGCAGTTACCCTGGGATCCGCAAGGAGTTGCTGCAGCTCATCCCACTGCTGGCTAGTTACCCAAGGAGTTTTCTTTGGGTGAATTCCCACAGCCACCTTCCATCGCCTGTCTGTAGGAAAAGTTATCCTGCTAAAATTCTCCGGGTCACAGTAATTAAGGACTCCCCCCGAGATAACTACTGGGTTTTTTGGTATCCTGCCTGGCATTTGGTTAATACATTCCAATACTCTCCCTCCAAGTGAATTTTCTAGCCTGTCCAGATGAAAATGACTGTCAAAACCTTCCAATACTGAAAGGGTTGGTGTGCTCTTCTTTTCGTGCTGGGTCTGCTCATGATCCGCACTACAGTCCTGGAATGACGTTGCAGTCGCCGGTGCCCTCCACTCTCCTTCACTCTCCTCCACATGCCTGTAGGACTTAATGACCACCTGCGGACTTTCCCTCAGCATTGGCCCCCGGTTACTCTGTCCAACAGAGACCCCAAAAGCCAATGCTTCTCTATCGCGCCATCCCACTGATGTCTCCACCACTTGGTCACAATGGCCAGTTCTGGTATCCCTTGGCCCTTGTGGAGGAACATGTTCAAGATGTAAATTTGACAGCTGGTTCCTCTGACCCTCGCTCAATTTGTTGAAAAAAAACCACAATGGTCGCCAGTGAATCAACGCTGCTGGTGAATTAATGGACACAATGTAAAACTGTGTGCCTCTGTCCAACCTTCCTGAACACTCAATGCACTCATCTCCGCCTCAATTTCGGGTGCAATTGTCAAATCACAAGCCTGCCAATGGAGGTTCACATATTCAACCAAATTGTGCACTGTTGCAGCTTCCCCCACAATGGATTTGCTAATAAAATCCAAGCCCAGTGCCTGCAATCTCCTGAAATCTAGTTGAGACGAATCTGTTGCACGGGAGATCCTAAAATAATCTGGAAAGTGGTAATACACGTGCCATTTCAGTTTATTAGTGAGATGATCACAACCTTCTATTGGACATAGTTGTCTTCTCTTCTTATGTGGTCCGACCCCTGGTGTGAGTGTAGGAGGAAATTTCCTTTTCCTATCCCGCCCCCGCCTGCTCGCATCATCCGAGCCTGCCTCCGCAATGTCGGGATGGCACGCACTGACCTGATCTTGATTGCAGTCAACTTCCCAGCTTAATCTAGGGCTGTCAGCAACATCACGATCCCGAGTGGTGAAAACTGCCCAGCTTCTCCTCGGGCTGTCAACACCAGAACTGCTACTATCCATGTTATCTAATAAGCAGGTTAGAAAAGGTTATAAAAGAATATTAACTTATACTGAAACCACAAACAAAAACAAAAAGAGTAAGAATGGTACTCCCATTCTTACTTCATCTTACACAATGGACAAATAAATTTGTCCATTGCCATCCCGTCCTCTGGGGGTACATGCACACATTTGCCATGATACCACACATCACATTCATCACACTGAATCATGAAGGCCCCATCGTCGGGTTGCCTGCATAGGCAATGAACTTCTTGGCGGTCGTGGGTTTTTTTCGGCTGTTCTGGGCCCTCACGGTCACTGCACCGTTTAAGGCGATCATGATTTGCGGTGAACATTGTGTTTCGATACTCAACTCTGTACAAGTACGGAGACAACTTCTTAACGATCAAAGCTGGGCCTTTCCAAGGAGGGCACAGTTTCTTACATTTTCCCTTGATTGTTGCAGTATCTAACAGATAAACCATATCTCCCTGCTTATACTCCCGTTTCCGAACCTTCAGATCGTAATCACGTTTCATTCGTCGCTGAGAAGATTGCAAAGTTGACCGTGCCGTCTCGTGCGCCGTTTCAATTGCTTGGGCAGGTCTGAGCAATACTCATCAACAGAATCTTGACATTTGGCTTTGGGAGGCATGGGAAACATAAGGTCCGCCGGTTGGTTGATCTCCCTTCCCAACATCAACATATTGGGTGTGAAACCCGTGCTACGATTTACAGTTGAGCGCATAGCACTAGCAATCTGTGGCAGAAATTTATCCCATTGGTTTTGAGACTTCCCCACATAGCATCCCACGGCGTCCATTAGTGTGCGATTAAACCGCTCCACTTGGCCATTTGCTGAAGGCCTATATGGGGTGGTTTTGGATTTGTGGATTTGCAGAGTTTTGCACAGATCAGAGAAAAGTTTACTTTCAAAATTTCTACCCTGATCTGTGACAATTTGGAGTGGACATCCAAATCTGCAGAAAAACTCCCCTACTGCAGCCTGAGCAGTAATCTCTGCTTTCTGCGAGGGTAAGGGGATACATTCAACCCACTTCGTAAATTGATCCACCATCATGAGTATGTGTTCGTTTCCCTTTGTTGATTTGGGTAGCGGTCCAATAAAGTCGATGTGTACTTTCTCCATGGGTATTCCTGCATGGCAGCTGGTCATCGAGCACTTGCCCTGCTTAGTGATTTTCTTGTTCTGGTTGCATACCGAATATGATTGAATGTATTTTTTTATGACTGATGTCGCACCATACCAGTAGTATTTGGACTTGATCCTGGCCGTGGTCCTATCTATGCCGGCATGTCCTGCAGAGGGTATGTCATGATTTAATTTGATAACCATATTCTGCAGCTCTCGGGGTACCACCAACAAGTTCTTGTCTGTACCTCGCTTCCACAACGTTCCTTCGTGGAGATAGAATAAGTCCCGATTTACCCATAGGTACTTTTCCGCCGGACCCCATAGCATAACCGTACCTTCACCTGGTTCCTTTTTAGTCACAAGCCAGTGCCGAAGATGAGCTAACTGATCATCTTTCTCCTGTTCGTCTTGGAGACGTTTGCTCGAAACTGGTTCATTCTGCTCTTCAGCAACCAATCCTATAAACTCATCTAGATCATCCCCCTCCAACCGCACCAGAGGCCCATCTCCAGTGTGGCTAATATCCAGGCTGGTGGTGCTATAGCTCTCTGGCTTGGATTGATCATCTAGCTTGGTCGCATCGACTTGTTTAGGCTTTACTGCCAATGGCACTACATTGTCAACTTCGGACACAAAGTTCTGATGCCCAGTTCTGATGAGCCTTCCGACAGTAGCTACACCCGTGACATGGAAGGTCTTCTAGACAGAAACCCAACTTGAAACTTTCGCAAGGACTAGCCTTGTCCGGTATCCGAGACAAGGCATCCGCGTTCAAATGTTTCCGTCCGGCCCTGTGCTCAACCTTCATATTGTACTGACTGAGTTCTTCCAGCCAACGGGCGATTTGACCTTGAGGCTCTCTGAAATTCATCAGCCAAGTGAGACTACTGTGATCTGTTCTAACCAGAAATGGCTTGCCTAGCAAGTAATGACGGTACTGTCTCGTAAACTTGACAACGGCCAGCAGTTCACGTCTGGTTACACAGTAGCGTCGCTGTTCGGGAGACAAAGAAACGCTCCCGTATGCCACTAATCGTTCCTGGTCCTCCTGAACTTGGATAAGTTCGGCTCCTATGGCGGTGTTGGATGCGTCTGTATCCAAAATGAATGGATCGTGAGAATTCGGTAAGGCAAGAATGGAAGCAGACATCAGCAACTCCTCGAAGGCCTGTTGATGATCAGTTTCCCAAGTGAACTTGTTTTTACCCGTGATGTTGTACAACGGTGCTGCCGTTGAGGCATAGTTCTTTAGAAAGGCTCGGTGGTAATTTACCAGTCCTAAAAACTGTTCCACCTGCTTGGTGTTCACCGGGACCGGCCAATCTTTAACTGCCTTCACATGTTCCTCCTTCATTTTCATGCCGTTCTCGTCTATATCCCTGCCGAGGAATTCCACCCTGCGTTGAAACAAGGCACATTTTCTGGGTTTCAACTTTAGATGGAACTCCTGGAGTCGCTGGAGCACTCGTCGAAGGTTTACCATGTGATCAGAGAAAGACTTCCCTAGCACAACTATGTCATCGAGAAAAGCAAGGACAATGTCCCAATTCAGCCCCCGAAGGATAAGATTCATGACCCGAGAAAAGGTCGCTGGGGCATTGCATAAACCAAATCCCATTCGTACGAACTCGTACAGCCCGTATATATACTTGGTGACGAAAGCAGTTTTCTTTCGATCGTTTTCATTGATTTGTACTTGCCAGTATGCCGAATTTGCGTCTAGCTTCGAAAACCAAACATTTTCTGCTAGAGTGTCTAAACACTCCTCTATATTGGGCAAAGGGTAGACGTCTTTCCTAGTAATGGCGTTAAGCCCTCTATAATCTACACACCATCTTACGTTACCGTCACGTTTCCTCACCAGAACGGGTGCAGATGCCCATTCGGATATTGAGGGTTCGATGACGCCTGCAGCCTGCATTTTGTCAAGGTGCGCCTTTTCCTCGCTCGCAAAACTCATCGGGGTTCGCCTAAGTTTATGTTTAACTGGTGGTGCATCACCCGTTTCAATTTTGTGTTTGATACTGGGGAAGCGGCCAAGACCGTACTCGTCTTTTGCAAAGACAGATTGGAACTCAACCACCAAGTAATTTAATTCTGTTTGCTCGTCATCGGTTAGGTGTTCAGCTGATCTGTTTAACAGATCAAGCAAATAGTCGGGCGGCTTGGTGTCAGTCGTGGCGGCAACTGTGTTGGTATGTGGAGACTCATCTTCTGTCCCAACTGGAACGGTTATTACTGCCGCCACCTCTTCTGCACTTCCTATCGGCTGGTTGTGCTTCAGCCGCCTGTGGGGTTGATCATGTACAGTCCTGCTTCCTGGCCGGAATCATGAACCGTTCGAGGCACCAGCACACTCAGCCCCTGTACTGGTTCAAATATAAAACAATTGAGTGGTTCATTTATCCTACAGTGAATCATTTTCACTGAATTTGGTGGCACCACTGTCATCTTATTTACATAAACTTTAGCCACTCGAGAAGGCTGGTTCCCTGTTCCAAACATCATGGGGATCTCCTCTGTCTCAAGCACCAGTGTTGAATCTTGAATGTGTACATCAATCTTATGACGTCGCATAAAATCAATGCCTAAAAGCATGTCGTCTTCAATCGGAGCCACATAAACATTTTCTTCAAAACTCCTACTTCCAAGCTTAATTTGCAAAGGGCCAACGATCATGCCCCGCATCTTCATATCTCTACCTGCTGTGTTTAACGTCACCCTCCAGTGAGTTGTATGCGCGATCTGAGATGATGGTGACTTCCGCCGCCGTGTCAATAATTGCTTTCAGCGTAATATTCTGTATATCCACCTGTACACTGAACATAGAGTGCGAATGTAGCCGACATACTACCACTTCCTCCCTTTGACTCATTTTTGCCGATGCTACTTTGGGCGAAGCCGTCGGTAGTCATTCCCTCGGTGTAATTCTGAAACTGCTGCACTGGATCGGCTAATTCCGGGAGTTGGCCAGTGTCTAACTGTGGTTGCCCAGGAACCGACAAATTTATGTCGTTTGTGACTGCAGGCTGAATGGGGGCAGTCTGTATTGCTGGGTCATCAAGTGGATGAGAATGATGCAGTGATGATTGTTGCGAGATATCCGGGTGAACCTGGGAAATTGTGGTCGCTGATGCATCTATTATTAGTGGGAGGCCTGGAACTGCCCGGGATGGAGATTGGCCTCCTCGCTCTCCGACCCACTCTCGTTTAACTGGGTCTCATTGACAAATGAGACGGTCTTTTCAGACTTGGCCCCTGGACAATCGCGTTTAAAATGACCTAATTTACCGCACTTGTAACAGGGACTCTTGGATCGGTCGTATGATGGAGACCTGGATCTATCCCGTGAGTGACGCGCTCCAAACGCCTCTGTCAACTTCTCAAGAGAACTCTGCATGCCACTGAACTTTTCCTCAAAGGCCCCAATCCTCTTCGCTAGAGCGGATTGATCCGGGCTCTGAGGCGTAGAGGGCGTGTTGGCCTGAAAGGTAACTTTGCACACCTCTGCTTCGGGCTGCATGTCCTCGTCACTTACATAGGACATTTGTTTGACCTCTTTCCTCGACCGTCCATAGATGGCTCTCTGCGTATGTTGGAACCATTTAACATAATCAATCGCAGACTCTATAGTAGTTGGTCTCGAGTTAATGGCGTACTGGCCTGCCTCTCGGTCGGTGCAGCCCTGGCAAAATTTTAGCACCACCTGCTTCTGGACATGAAGCTCCGGAAGGTTAGGAAAAGCCCGTGTCGCCAAATGGAGCACTCGGTCAGCCCAATCAAGGATGGTTTCGTCTGCCGACTGTCTGGCGTAGTTAAATTGCATTTGAGTTGCCTCCGGCAAATCCCACAGTCCAAATCGCTTTTCCATCTTCTTTATTAGGTCAAAATACTCCAGGCTTGGGTCTCGCTCGATCATCATTGCATAAAACTCGCTTGCCTTAGCCACCAAACACTAACATAAGTTGTTCTTTCTCTGCTTGGCTGTCAAGTTGCACTCATCCGCGTAGGACGAAAACTTGGCAAAGAAGGCCTGCCAACTGCTCTTACCATCGAAAGTAATGGTCTTCGGCAGGGTTGGGTGCTTCTGGGTGGGTGTGGTGTCTCTCCCCTTGGAAAATGTTGGCTTGCTTGTCCAAGTGAGGCTGTCTTGTGCCCAACGAGGTGGTGGTATGTCATCAGGAAAATAGCTAGCACTGCCACGCGGTGCCGGATACGACAACGGAGTGGAGGGAGGTGGACGTGGGGGGTAGGTGTCAAACGGATATGATTTCCGCGAAGGGTTAGGCATTGTAGACTCACGTTGTGGAGTCCCACCTTTTGCGCTTCCCCAACTATCGTCCCACCAAGCAGCCTGGCTAGAAGCAAGCGGCATCCCTGGTGGCACCTGTCTGTGCCTCAATGGCTTGGGAGATGTTGCATTGACTTGACTCCTCGCTAAGAAAGGTACATGAGGCTTGAAGTCGAACATGGTCATGAGACTGGACATGTTTCGAACGTAGGGTACTGTCATGAGGAGCTCAGGGCCCAATTTCATAGCGCTGCTTATCAGTTAGCGGAAAAGTCGTGCTAACTTTAGCAGAAAAATTTGCTAACCTTAAGCGCTATTTCATGGCGTTTTTGTGCTAACGTTTGCGCGCGCATGGAGATTCTACTGTTACGTCACTGATTTAAGCAAATTGTCCCGCTAGGTTAAGCGTGCCTTTTGCTGCGCTTACTGCTTACGGTCCCCATGAAATAGACGGAGGCTCGGTTAGCAGAAAATCGTGTGCTTAGCAGCGCTATGAAATTGGGCCCAGGTGTCACATTGCTGTGGGCGGTCCGCAGGTCGATGATGGTGTTTGCCAGTGTATCGCCAACACCAGGAAGGGCCGCCAAGTCACGGTATGAACATTCGTTGATAGGTAGCTTTGTAAATTTGTGTAAAGAAAACTTTATCAAAAAAGGCAACACTAACTAACTAACTAACAGAACTGTACTTTCAGCTCCGATAAATATACCTTACATGAAACACACACACAACTTCGTCACCCACAAAAACGAAAACCACAACGCAGTCCTCAAAAGCCGTTATGGGAAAAATCCCTCCCCAAAACCCGGCTATAGAAATACTGGTTGACTGGCGGCCTCGTGGTTTTCCTTCACGCCACAAAGTTTGGTTCGATGTCGAGAAAGTGATCCTGTCTACGACGCCAATGTAGTATTTTAGGAACGAACTCACCCAGTCTTCGACTTGGACACCTCCGAGGAGTCGTCAAGGGTTCTTGTTATCCGTAGAAATACTAATACTGTTATTACTGCTTCACAAGTCTCCGAGAAAGCGGAGAATACAGCATGAAACTAGAGTCAGATTGTCAGTGTCTGCTGGATTCCATGATGTACGACGTGCGAGAGAGAAGTAGGTCAGAGGTCTCCGAGATGCGGTAGTGCGCATGTCCAAGGCGGGTTAGTCCAGTGAAAGAAAAGGGGTGGTCCCAAACCCTGCATTACTACAATATTGTGTCATGAACTATTTGACGTGCATACATTTAATGTTTTGTAGAATAATCCCAATATCGCAATGATCACAGTTTTTTCTCTCACAATTCTGGAAGTGTAGAGCCACCTATTAATAATAATAATAGGATTATTAAATGCCCATTTTCGCCCACAAATCTCTCTTAAAAACGTACTACGTAGTCCTGATGACATTCCTTACAGTGCTCAAATGAAATTTAACTCTGATCTGAAGAAATGGGTATGCAAAATAAATTGAGAATTTCGTGTTTTTAAAATAGCGTCATGTTACAACATTCTTTCCTTTGGCATTTAATTTATACCTGTATATTTTTTTTCTTTGTACACTACAGCTAATTAGTTTAACCAAGTCCACTTCTTGCTACTAAGATGTCAGTCTGTACAGCTTATTACGACTGAACAAGTCATAGGACGAACTGCTCCAATTATGACAGAGGGACAACAGATGACAGCGAATGTCAAAACTTATTTCCATCAGTAAATACGGAAGCTTAATTGACCAACTACGTTTTCCAAGATAAGCTATCTCGGTGATGTTCCACATCCCTATAGATGTGCTGCAAATATATTGCAGAACTCTGCATCTTGGCATTTCATGTTTCAACAATAAGTACAGATAATAAAACAGTCGCAACAGTCACAAACTAAGGCTGCAACGGTTACACGGTTACACGGTTAACCGACCGTTCAAACGGTTACACGGTTATATTTTTCCGGTTCGGTTAACCTTTTTTTATTTTTTTATTTTTTTATTTATATTGCTACGGTTACGGTTAACCGTAACCGTAAAACGAACGGTTACACGGATAATTTAATAACCGCAAACTGACAGGCTTATCACAAACCTATCTTTGTAACATGGAAATATATTGAACATGTGTTTTATGAAAACTGACAAATCTGGTTAAAATTGTATTGTTAATATTTAAAGCAAATTATACAGATGTTAAAATGACATGGATTTACCCAGTCAGTGTTCTCCATAATCACTGGGTAGCGGCCGCCCTGTGTACATGTTACGCTGTTCTGTCATATTTTTATGCTGCCCTGTTAAAATGTTATGCCGCCCTGTCAAATTTTGCTTTTCAATCATGGTTTTATTTTGCTTTCTTACAAAACAAAAATTGTGGTGTACAAATGTTTAATATTGTGTTCATATCGCACAAATATCTAGAAACACTCACAATTCAAAGTTAAAGCCGTACAAGGGTGTCCTATTAAAATTTGGCCTGTGAAGAATGCTGCCAAATGTATCTTTGCATAGTATCAACAATTATTATTTTAAAATGACATCGCAAGTTTTGTTTTGGTTTTAAATTCATAAACAGTCGGGGGTTAATTTTTTTTATTTGGTTTTATAACATCAGTAAACAATACATAATAAGCATATTGTTACTATGGCAGTAGTTATTACATGTTATATGTAGTGTATCAATGTAAAATAAAAGCATTAAGCAAAATTGAATCCATTGTGTGACTTATGTCATTATTTACACATGTGATTGATATTTTTAATTGTGATTTATTTCAAGTTTCTCAAGTTCATAGTTTAAGCCATAGAGCTGTATCTGTATTATACAGCTCTATGGTTTAAGCTCAAAACCTTTAAAAAAATTACTAAACATTAGGTTGATTCCAAATCTGGACACTTCAAGAATTTCCTTAATCCCAAAAAACTCGTTTTGCCTTTTCCTATAGTTTGTGCATAAGGTTATGATAATTTTTTATATATTTTTTTTTTTTTTAATTCTTGAAAATACTTGTCCGACATATCCCATAGTCTCACACGAATGTCTCATATCTTTCCCCAAAAATAGGCCTATTTAACATTGAAACTTGGCGTATACATGTAATTCTTGGGTGTTATTATGTTTAACTTAATTTTCCTGATCAAACTGGATTGTTTTTGTGATGTTAACTTCGTGATGGCTTCACGTGCAGAGCCGCTCGACCTATCCAGTTATAGTAGTCCAGCGGATAAGTGCAAAAATGTGAAAGTTTCGTGCACATTTTCAAAATGGCGGACCTAATCGTCTGACACAGTCAATAATGCATTTGTTGAACTGTTGGACACGGAAAACATATACATAGCCACTGGAATGAAGATTCTAGGCCTCTTACTTTCCGAGTTATGTAGTTTTATATCAGAAATGGCGGCCATTTTGGAAAATGAGGACGCCATTTTGAAAAAGGCGGACCCAATCGTCTGACACACTCAATAATGCATTTTTTGAACTGTTGGACACGGAAAACATATACATAGCCACTGGAATGAAGATTCTAGGCCTCTTACTTTCCGAGTTATGTAGTTTTGTATCAGAAATGGCGGCCATTTTGGAAAATGGCCGCCAAGGCCACCACAGGCAAATTCAGAGATGGCACTTTATCTAAAATTTCATGTTTTGGTATAAAGTACATGTGTGCCAAGTTTCATGCTTTTACCACAAAGTGCACAACATTTCCTCTTATCCTCTTGCCCTTTTTAGGGGAGGTATTTGTTGACGTCGGTTGGGTATTTATGCACAATCTCCACGTGCATCAACGGTACGTCAACGTTCATTTTTTTTCGAATGCTTTTTTCATTTTCAATACAATTTTTGTCATTGGATGATAAAAATTAAGGTAAATAACAACCTTTTTTAACTACAAAAGACAATATGTTAAGATTGGATGCCAAAAACTCTTTATTTTTCGCGTGAAAAAATGGTTCCCCCCCCCATATTTTGAGAATGGACGGTACCACAGCGTTTCGCAATCGCAGCCTCAAAGGACCCCCCCTCCGCCCCCCCCCCCCCCCCCCCCCCCTCCCCTGGCAAGATCCGTGGTTATTAGCGCAAAAATCATGCGCCCAATCAGAGACTCCGTTACAAACAGACCAAGGCCATTTCCCAAACCCTGGCTTTGGATCCGTTTCCGGCTACAGTCTTTTGCTAAATTGTATGAATGAAGCCTGAGACGAAGACAAAGCATGGGGTTCGAAAAACACTCAGCCAAAGGCATGCGAACCAACGCGCATTTCTATTGGTCCATTCGCTTGGACATTTGAGGTGTTCTCACAAACAATGTTGATCCTCCCACGTAAAAAATGTAATTAATCGGAAAAATTGTAAAAATTAACGTACATAACTTGAAATAAAGCTTTGCTATTATAAATTATACAGAATAAGAAACATAAAAGACTGAAAAGCTACGTATATAGGGGCCTACGCCAAAAACATTAAGAATAAAGGTAGAAATTGCCCTTTTACCAGGGGTGGTCGTCCATATGGAATGTCCGCAGTGCTTGAGGGCGACAATTCCCAAGAGCCCACGCTGCGCAGCGTAACTCAGGATGCTGCAAATACGCCCTTGCTGAACTTGATTAAGTGTACCCAGGAAGGTGACACTTAGGATTATAAAGTAAAAACATTAATTTTATTAAACATGTGCGCCGGGTACACGGCGTTTTACTAGAAACATCAAATCATTTGGAACGGAACGGTTTATTGGAATACACCCTTGCGGAAATTAAGTGTGCTCAGGAAGGTGATAATTAGGATAATGAAGTAAAACATGAATTATACAAAACAAACGCCTGTTGAGAACCGTCAAGAGCAGGACAGCCTATTACGGTTCCCGGGCTTTCTCTACTGCAGCTCAATTACTATGGAATCGGTTACCGGACAACTTGCGATTATTGCGTAATGTGGACGATTTTAAAACTGGATTAAAAACGTTCCTTTTTAGCTTGTACTTTGAATAATGATTTAATTTCAATAATTATTTTTAGATCGTATTGTAATTTAAATGATTTGTTGTAGTCTCTTAAGAAATGTTTACTTTTTTATTATTGTACAGAGTGCTGAGGCGCATGTGTAGTGCTCTTTAAATCAACATATATTATTATTATTATTATGTGCGGTACACCATTTTTTTAAGACGGAATTTGATTGATTCGAAAGTAATACGTTGCGAGAAACGCTTAAAAATGAAGCTCTCTGGAATTGACTAATAATTATAATGGCAATTTTTGAAAAAAAATAAGGTTAATAATACTTTTTATAGTGTTAAAGTTAATCTTTATATAATTGGGGATTAATTTCCGTACATTTTCCGAAACACGTTGAATTAACTTGTAAATTTATGCCTGTCCGAAACGGGTGTCTAGAGCTACGGCTATGTCTATTGTCTACGGCGGCCATTTTGTAGCGCTGTCCGAAATGCCGTCTAGAGCTACAGCTACGGCTACAACGTCACAAAAATCTAGCCGTAACAGAAGTTGTCTAGGGGTGCACCACCCTAATTCAAGTCCCATTGAAAACAGTGTAAAATCAACAATGTTCACGACCAAGTTTCATGCACACCGACATCACTGGGGTTTCTCAAACAACAATCAGATTATTGTCTTGGTCTTTATCTTTCCATTTCTTTTCAATTGTTAGTAGGTTAGCAAATTACATTTTTTAATATTCACACGAAAAGAAACTCACCTCCCGAAAAGTGATACTTCCCGAGCCTGCAAGCAGCCATTTTACAAATGGCATCCCTCCACGCTCTAGGGCAATTAGGACCCATTTTTCAACCGTAATTTTGTCAAGTCTGCCCTCAGATTGAAGCTCAAAAACCAGGGAGTTGGTGGGGGGGGGGGGGG
This sequence comes from Crossaster papposus, assembly GCA_037893245.1. Lineage (NCBI taxonomy): Eukaryota > Metazoa > Echinodermata > Asteroidea > Velatida > Solasteridae > Crossaster > Crossaster papposus. The sequence continues at coordinate 545,796 of JBAIAA010000225.1, read as the reverse complement.
GGGGGGGGGGAGGGGGGGGGGGGGGGGGGGAGGGGGGGGGGGGGGGGGGGGGGGGGGGGGGGGGGGGGAGGGGGGGCCCAACAAAGTGCGCCACCAACGTTGAAATGTATCTCATTCATTCTTCCACGCTCATGAGTCACACAGTAAATACGTATAGATCGCGCCCGCGAAGCGCACCATTGAAACACGTACAAATTTGCTCCGTGCTCGCTCCCCGAATTCAATGATTCATATAACGTCCGCAAAGCCGGATACACATGCACGATCTACACGGAATTTTTTTGGGGAGATGTCATTTTCTGCCATTTTCGTTCGAAAACAACACGATAAAACGCAAGGGGTTCACAGGCAGATTTTTTTTAAAATTCAGTATATCACTGCTACATCCTTTTTTAACGTATCCATGGAAAAAATGAGTGTTTATATGTCTGTGCATGAGAGCGGTTCGTGTATGATAGCGCCCTCTCGTGGGAAAAATTGTGACAAATTAATACGCGAAGGTCTTAATTCACCAAGACTACACTCGTTTCGTACCTTCCTTTGTCGCATGGATTCTAAATTTCGATAAACGGCCGGCCGCGCGCGGCGGCCAGCGAATCGCGGGTTGAACCACTGACCTCTATAGGTCAGTGGGTTGAACTCATCGAAATCAGTTCGTTGAGTTCGTTGGTTGAACTGGGCCCAATTTCACGGCGCTGCTTATAACAGTTGTGCTAACTTTAGCAGAAAAATTTGCTAACCTTAAGCGCTATTTCACGGCTTTTTTGTGCTAACGTATGCGCGCGCATGGAGATTCTATTGTTACGTCACTGATTTAAGCAAATTTTTCCGCTAGGTTAACCGTGCCTTTTGCTGTGCTTACTGCTTACGGTCTCCATGAAGAGGCTCGGTTAGCAGAAAATCGTGTGCTTAGCAGCGCCGTGAAATTGGGCCCAGAACTAGGCTGAATCGGGCATCGGCGTGTCGAATACAGGTCAACTCGTACGCGAGCCAACTCGTACGCGACCAACTCGTACGCCGACCAACTCGTACGCGGACCAACTCGTACGCGGGCCAACTCGTACGCGGGCCAACTCGTACGCGTGAGAATAGTTAGTGGATAATGTGTGGCCCTGAAAAGGACTGATCGTGTTTTGTTAAAGTTAAACCAATAAAAGTAACTAATACCTGTATTTCTTATGAAAATTTCGTGTTATCATAAAGTAATGTTCTGTAATGTTCTTTTTAGTTTTGAAACGAAGTTGTAGTTTAAAAAAAAATGTCATTATTTGATTGTATGTTTTACATTTTTTGTATCAATCTGTTTTATTTTTGGTAAAGCATGGGGAAGGGATCTTGTTTCATTTATTTTTATTTCAATAAGTGGCCCTGAAAAGGGAACGATCATTTTTGTTGGGGGCGGGGAGGGATCTTGTTAATTTTTTTTATTTCCTTTAATTTTATTTTAATGAGTGGCCCTGAAATGGACCGGTTTTTTTTCTTTGGCGGAGGGAAATAATCTTTATTATTTAATGTTTTTTTTATTTAGTTTTATTTAATACTTTTTCAAATGCAACTGATTTTATCTCTTTTTGGAAATTGTGTGGCCCTGAAAAGGGCCGATGGTGTTTATATTGGTAGATGTTTCTGTCCGTTGTTTACAGGGCTGGTCCGTGTAGATGGCTGCATGCAGCTAGAAGAGCCGATGTCTTGAGGGTGCCTTTAGTGTAGTCACCCCACAGCTTGAAGATCTGCCCCTGAATTTGTCTCGTTTTCCGCCGCTGGTTCCTGCACATCTTTGATTCTCGAACAAGAACCATCTGAAGAGTGATGAGCTTGGCTTCGGTGTGCAGTAGAGGAATCAGTTTGTAGAGCTGTAGAGCTATGCCAGCCTTGCCGTTAAGCCTACGATGCCACCCCCTCCACATCGTTGTTGGTCCTTACTCTGTGGTTGAAGATGGACCAGTTAGCTGGAGGCCAGATGTCGCTCATGATCCACGTCGATTCCACATACTGAAATAACTGCATGAGGAGTGGTTCCGTGATCTTGTTCTGAAGCTTAGCAAACGACGCTTGAATGTGTTCTTGTGGCAGGAATGGTAGGGACATCAGCTTCCTGATGCAGGCTTGGACTTCTGTGTTAGAAGTATACGGCACAGCTAGGCCGAGACCCTGGCACTTCCTCCAGATTGCCTGCGTCCAGTGGTACAGGCAACCTTGGATATGACGATCGGGGAACACTGTGCGCACTGGGCCGCCCACACTCCAGACTCGAAGTCAGCTACAAATTGCTGCACGTTGCTGCCTCCTGAAGGCAGCTCCTTCTTGACGGCTCGAAGCACTTTCCGGTAGTCCCTCTTTGTTCGGCGGGACATCAGGGAAAACGCCAATGGAACTTGCTTCTGCTCGCCGTGCTCTGACTTGACAAAGGCGTGGATGCTAAACATCTGCACGAATGGCTTGCGAACTACCTTGAAAGTTCCGGGGACTGGTCGAGGACTGATGTCTGGGCTGGTGTCATGAATACCAGGTGTCTCTGGTCACCGACTGCGATGTCCTTGATTAGGAAGTCGGCCGGAACGAAGTCCATGGCCAACTGAAACTGCAGGTCGGTGGGGTGGTGAGGGCGCTGATCTTGACGTGTACGGTTGGCTGTACGTATCAGGTTGGCTGGCTTCGGGAAGCTGGCTGACGGAGCGTCGGTGGCTATTACAGCCATCGCCTCATCGACGATGACACCAGCAGAACGAAACAAATCTCTTTTCGACATGGCCTTAATGGACGATGTGACCTGAACGGCCACATGAGCACCGGGGTTTGCTGGGTGTGAGTGTTCAATGTGGGCACCAGGAGTAAAGATGTCCCCGTTCTGTATAACGGAGACTGGGCAGCGATGACTTCGGCTCCGCAGGCTGCACACCCAAGTGCTCTGTGGTGAAGAGGGATTTCGCTGCCATCTCTTGGTGTACTTGTAGCCCAGGTTGTCCACGAGGATGGTTTTCCCTCGCTGGGTCCCTCCCTCCACGATCTTGTACGTAATGACTTGATCTTGGCCGGCGTCTGTAAGCACATCAGGAACGGGGGCACTGGCGATGCTGTTCTCCTCAGGTGGCTGGGGTATTTCGAAACTACGGGAGACATTGAAGGACACGGCCGACTCCTCGTTGTGGGGAATGACTTGTGACTCGTCCACATCCATCACGTCATCAACAACTCCTGACGGAAAAAGCGCCTGAGCTGATGCTCTGGTACTTTCCCCAACAGGAATTGGTGAATCACTGTTATGAATGGAACAGAGTTCACAAAGCCATGATCCCAGCTCCGATGAGTCGTCCATGAACCGTTCATACTCTTCCGAAGAAAACCCGGTGTTGCAGGACAGATGTTGCCATCTGTTGCAACCGTCGCAGAGGAGTGCCTTCTGGTTTCTACGGACAGGCTTAGAGCACACAACACATGGGTACTTCATCTTGATCTTGATATCTTGAGAACTTCTTGAGAACAGGAACCAGGAGCGTCTTGATAGCTTGGGGTAGTTGATACAACTGACTAAACGGGTTCCCGTTACAGGTTTATATGCACAAATTCAATAGCCAGAATGAGCGCACAACACAATACACCTAATTGATAAGAGATACCGACAAAACGGCGCTATGATACATGTACTACAAGGCGGCAACATGAAAGCTTTCTATACCACACACAAGGGACACGACTTAACAATACCCCAAATTGATAAAAGATGCACCGCCCACGGGCGGCTGATTCTGAACACAGCAGCATTCATACTATTGGCTTTCTGGGACAGTGGAAAACCGCATTTTAGAGGGGAGGGGGAGGGGGGGGGGGGGGGGGGGGGGTGAGATTAAAGGACAAAAACTACATAATAGGAGAAAGCAAGTTATAGATAATAATGAAACTAAAGTTTTGAACTTTTGAAACCAAGGGCCGTAGACCAAAAAATATTATAAACACATTGTTGGAGTGCTCCCCGGCCCAACGAATTAGATAATTTATTAATCGGCTTTTCCTTGCTCAGATCATAACCAGTTCGCGCCGGGTGTGATTCCCGATAAAATCGGCCTGAACCCAACTTGGATCGAGTTTAAAGGATAGAACAGCTTAAAGGATAGAATTAAAAATGGGAATGAAAATGAAGAGCGGGACTGGGAAAAGGCAAGGAAAATTAAGAAAAACAATACTAATAATATAGAATATATAGTCTTAGATGCACCAGGGTATACACGGATATCTTTGTATCTGCTTTTTTAATTGATCAATGCCACCTGTAAATCATAATGAAAGTTGATTGACAGCCAGTTGATAAGTCTGATCGATCTTTTGTGTTATGATACAAAGAACTATAGCGGTGCTTCTAAACCAGCCCGGACGCACCGTACACGGTACCCTGGACCATTCACGAGATCCGATCGGTACGTGGGCGAAGCGTCATCTCATCAGAATCCAGTTTGACAATGCAAATCCTAAATTGGCAGAGCCCCTAGCTAAATATGGATGCCGACTTCAAACCAGCCCCGGTGAATGAGGTTCATTGTTAAAAGAAAATTGAAATGCAAACTGCAAAATTGCCCCTCAAAAACACAAGTAGGACGCATTAACAAGATGTAAAACCAGTATCTGCGCTCACAACAATTCAACACTACTGTACTAGTTTTTAACTTTTATATTGTTTTTTAATTATAGTTCATGAAACACCCCTAGGTATACACGTTTACGGTATATGGTACTCGAATATCGAATAGCCTCGTTAAACTTGAACAACTGCGTTCTCGTTCAATTCAGCCCCAGATTTCTGCTCGCGTACGAGTTGGTCCGCGTACGAGTTGGTCGGCGTACGAGTTGGCCCGCGTACGAGTTGGCCCGCGTACGAGTTGGCCCGCGTACGAGTTGGCCCGCGTACGAGTTGGCCCGCGTACGAGTTGACCCGCGTACGAGTTGACCAATCTGCGTACGAGTTGTCTCGCGTACGAGTTGGTTCGCGTACGGGTTGACCTGCACTGCCAGTGCCACTCACTGACTAGTTCTGCAGTGCTATTCCTCCATGGTTCTGCCAAGTGCCAGGAGTATTTTTTTTTTTTTGCGGAACAAAATTTCATTGTTTTCTCCAAACAGCATGCCTCAAAAGAAAGGCAAGGGTAAAAAGGGAAAGAAGGCCGAGGAAAATCATGAAGCTCCTGAACCTACAGAAAAGGAGAATTTATTGAAAACGGAGTAAGTATAATAATAAAGTAACCATGTCCATGGTAACTTTTCAACTTTTCTTTTCTTTTCGGTGTGGGTGTGTGTGTGTGGATATGGGGGAGGGGGGTATATAAATGGGGCGGGGGGTATGGGGCGGGGGGTGGGGGGGTGGGGGATACATGAGTATATGAACCTGTGAAAATTCTGTAGAAAGGGAAGTTGTACTTAAGTTACATCGTCAGACCCTCTAAAATCCACGCGGTCTTATTTCAATTCTACGCATTCACAATCACATTTAATTTACGTTTGGCAAAAATGGCAACAAGCGCAAGCGCGTGTGCATGGGCGTTGCCGTTAGGTCCGCAGATTATACAGAGGGTCGAGTATAGTTTAGTGTAGGATGCTATGTATATTTGCATTTTTTTTGGCTAAGCATGCTCTTTTTTTTTTTAATGGCTAGAGTAGACTCTCAGCTCTCAGTCTCAGAAAAGTATTGGTAACATTTTTTTCTATCAAACGTATGGCCGCCATCTTGAATTTCAAAATGGCCGCCATTTCTAGAGGATTTTGCCCTATAACTTTGGTTCTGAGCAACATATAAAGTCAAACTTGGTGGCAATAAAATGTATCTAGCTATAGGCTGGCTATATCTTAGGCTGGCAGGTGTAATTACGCAGCTATACTGTAAATTATAAACTTTTACAATAATTATTTGCTTTTGATGCTGTTTTTATTTGTACCAGATTTTTTATAATATGCTAATTAAATTGTTAACCATTTTGTTAATCTGTATGAGAGCTGTCAAATAAGGGTGATGTTGTGGTTAGTTAACCCTGTATGTACCAATGCCAGCCTCAGGTTATCAACCCCCCCCCCCCCCCCTCCCCCTCCCCCTCCCCCCCCCCCCTCCCCCCTCCCCCCCCCCTCCCCCTCCGCAAGCAACATTCTGGATCTAACCCTGTCATCGCATCAAAACTCCATCAAGAACACTCAAATAGTGGAAATAATAGTAGTCATGAGGCTGTATTGAGTGACATTGACTTCCAGCCTGCAGTCAACAAGAAGGCACCTACAAGAATCTGTTTTTTTACAGCAAATGTGACATGGAAGGTGTGAGATCGAATTTTGTAACCTTTCAAGAAGAATTTTTCAGCGAGGCACCTCGGCAATCAACCAATGAGAACTGGCTCCTGTGGAATAATTTTATTCTGCAGACAATGAAGAAAAACCACCCCTAGTAAGATTGTAGGATCTCGTGCGAACCGGCCATGTATTACACCTTCCCTCAAACGTACGGTACATGTATATGATCATATGATATGATCTACCGACCCGTATCACACACATCAATATCATGTAAAATACTTGAGCATATTATTTGTAGCCCTGTGATGGATCATCATGAAACTCACAACTGGCAGGTGTAATTACGCAGCTATACTGTAAATTATAAACTTTTACAATAATTATTTGCTTTTGATGCTGTTTTTATTTGTACCAGATTTTTTATAATATGCTAATTAAATTGTTAACCATTTTGTTAATCTGTATGAGAGCTGTCAAATAAGGGTGATGTTGTGGTTAGTTAACCCTGTATGTACCAATGCCAGCCTCAGGTTATCAACCCCCACCCCCCCCCCCCCCTCCCCCTCCCCCCCCCCCTCCCCCTCCCCCCCCCCCCTCCCCCCCCCCCCTCCCCCTCCCCCCCCCCTCCCCCCCCTCCCCCTCCGCAAGCAACATTCTGGATCTAACCCTGTCATCGCATCAAAACTCCATCAAGAACACTCAAATAGTGGAAGGTATAGTAATCATGAGGCTGTATTGAGTGACATTGACTTCCAGCCTGCAGTCAACAAGAAGGCACCTACAAGAATCTGTTTTTTTACAGCAAATGTGACATGGAAGGTGTGAGATCGAATTTTGTAACCTTTCAAGAAGAATTTTTCAGCGAGGCACCTCGGCAATCAACCAATGAGAACTGGCTCCTGTGGAATAATTTTATTCTGCAGACAATGAAGAAAAACCACCCCTAGTAAGATTGTAGGATCTCGTGCGAACCGGCCATGTATTACACCTTCCCTCAAACGTACGGTACATGTATATGATCATATGATATGATCTACCGACCCGTATCACACACATCAATATCATGTAAAATACTTGAGCATATTATTTGTAGCCCTGTGATGGATCATCATGAAACTCACAACATATTTTTGGGAAAGTCAACTTGGCATTTCCCTGGCCGCTCCTTTGAATCACAGCTTATCATTACAACTCATGAACTTGCTGAGGCCTTGGATGACAGAAAGCAAACAGATTTCATCATTCTTGACTTCTCTAAGGCTTTTGATAGAGTACCCTACCAAAAGCTCCTCCTTATTAAAACTATATCATTACGGAGTTCGTGGCTCACTTCTGAAGTGGTTCAACAACTTTCTCACCCAAAGAAGCCTGCGAGTTGTGGTGGATGGCGAAGCTTCGGAGTGGTCAGATGTTCTTTCTGGAGTATTGTTATTTCTCACATTCACCAATGGTGTATCAATCTCCATCACATCGAATGTTTTTTGTACCGTTCTATTAACAATGTGGATGAATGCAGAGCTCTTCAAAAAGATCTTGATTCAGCTGCATTCTTGGTCAGCCAAATGGCAGATGAAGTTTAACATCGACAAATGCCATGTGATGCAAGTTTCCTACCTGAAAAACAACATCGGCTTTGACTACCACTTGGGTGATGATGTACAGACATCAGTTGATGAACATCCATACATGTATCTGGGACTATATTTCAACTCCAAACTTTCCTGGAATACACACATATCACTTTGAAAGCCAACCGGATGCTAGGGTTAATTAAGAGGAATCTAAGGCACTGTAACCCACAGTTTAGAATCCTTATCATCAAACCCCCATCAATCAAGTAGAAGCCATCCAGAGGAGAGCAGCTAGATTTGTGCAGAACATGTATCAGCGCACTGAAAGTTTTACTGCAATGCTACGAAACCTGCAGGGGCCTTCACTTCAAGCTAGAAGGGGAAAAGCCATCAAAATTATGATGTACACAATTCCCCACGAGCTCATTGCCATCAACAAGGATCCTGTACCTGACCCCAATGACAGATACCAGGCTAAGATTCAGTCTAGATACCAGTTTCTCACAACCCATTCCTCCAAGGACATCCATAAGTTCTCCTTCATGCCTACAGCTGTCCGGCGGTGGAATGCTCTTTCTGTAGATGTCATCTCAGCTCCATTAGTTGTGGTCTTCCGGGCACTTGTCTCCCCCCTACTTCTAGCTCCAAGATCGGAGTATTTTTTAAAAATTGCACCTGTACAACCTTCCCCCAGCTTCATGTGCACCTTAAGCTTCACCTCCGCGTTAATATCCAGAAGTGGACTTTGCTGAGTATCACTGTAGACGTAGTTGTGTCCTCGTTGATCAGTGTATGAGATGGAGCTGCAAGCCTTGAATTTGGTAATAGGGCAAAACCACTTTGGCCTTGAATGAAGCAACATTAGGGAAGGCACCAGGGCCAGTAGGTATGGCACCAAGGCCAAATAATATCTGAGAATCTGAAAATAATATCTGCATTATCAAAGTAAAACATTGTTGACCTTAATCGTCCCACCCCGAACTACAAACAAAAATAAGAGCCCCACGCTCCCCCCCCCCAAAAAGAAAATACAAAAATTAATTAATTAATAATAATAAAAATTAAAAATATATAATATAACAATTTTTCAAACTTGAATTTGTATTTGACTTTTTAAAATGTAAATTCGGCCTACATTGTAACTTCAATAATGTTTCCATATCTCACTTGGGAGATGATAATTAGTATTAGTACTTCTTTGAGATGGAGAGCATTTTAACCATGCTAACCTACAAGGGAATTACAGATTCCTTTCAATGACTAAGTTTTAGAATCTGATATGAATATGGTACCGAGTTTACAAATTAATATTGCATCTTCTTGGCAAACTCAATGTTGATTATGGCATTCACATCCTAAGTTTTTAAGCAAACTGATTCTAAAATGGAGGCCATTTTGAAATTTAAGACTTTTCATCCTAATAGAGATATATTAGCAAGTCAATAGTATGTTTTTGAACTCCTTAGCATGTGGGTATTGACACCAAAATTGAGTTCATACGAAATTCCAGTCCTGGGTTATAAAACATTGTCCTAAAGTGGCGGCTATTTTGAAATTCAAGATGGCTATCAACCAATGAGATGGTATCAATCAATACTAATTGTATCTGTAACTCCTTGGCTTAATAAATTGAAGTAATTGTCAGTAAAATGAACTTCGTATAGCATTAATACTTTGATTTATTAAATATTTGGTTAAAAAATGGCGGCCACAGACTAGGGCTGTACCAGAACTAATCATCTGTCCATTTTTGTATGACCAATGTTCAATTATTCTATTTTCTTTTCAAACAGATTGAATTCTCTGACCGTACAACTGGCAAGCATTAAGAAAAAAGTGGAGGAACTGTATCCTTGATCTTTCCATGGAGCTATAAAGAGAAGGAGTTCGAACGATCCGGAGATCAAACAAACCAACTCTCACGCCGCGCTCGTTAAATTTGTTAAGATTAACCGCAAACCAGCCATTACGTGCACGTCCTTGCGACCGCAAAGAAAGCACTATGAGATGTGTGGAGCTGATCTGCACATGCGCATTGTCGGCAAAAAGCGAGCGGCGTACGCAAAGCAAGGGTACACCGAGTCGGATTTAACGATTTGAGCGAAAATGAACGATGTTTTTTGCAACGTAAAAATTTCGTACACCATCGTACACTATAGCCCCATACACGAACGGACAGAGAAAATCATCCACAACACCCTGTAAAAGTTTTATCTTTTGGAAGTTTGATCATTTTTTAATATTAATAAAATAAATCCCCAGTTCTCTCAGGATGATTTGATAAATAACTTATCGTAACTTGGCAACAGATGGTCCAATTTTGAAACGGAAAAGTCTGGAAAAATCCTTTTTTTGTACAGAATGCAGAAATAAAAATGGCGCATAAAAAACACACGTGAAGCTACTGCGCATGTGATAATTAGATTGTTTCAGCGTTCACTACTTTAATAAAATAAACTGCAATTGGGTTTTATGCACGGACGTGCGGCGTGGGAGTCCGCATACTAAGACCTGGCGAGACTTATCTTGGTCATTAATTTGTTTGCGCAGCAGGGGGAATTCTATAGGGTTGCGGTGGGCCAGACAATAGCTCCGTGCTTCACTATTATTGGCGAATAATTGCCTTGGAAATTGCCTCGGGCCGTTTGAACTCCTTCTCTTTATAGCTCCATGATCTTTCCAATTGATCTTTCTAAATCAATTTTTAATGAAATGTTCACTCTCAACGTTGAGTGGGCCATAATTACATGATAATGCACAGTGCGACTTATTACACCTTTTCGCAGAGCGGGTCATATGCGAGTTCTAACTTCATAGCGTTTTATCTCTGTTCTGGGGTCACGTATAACTTCTGCTCATTTACATATTTCGCGCGCTACATAATTCGTGTGCACATCAAAACATTCAGTCATACTGAATCTCAGCGGTGACAACAAAACTACCTGAGTTACGATAGGAAAATAGTTCTTTACTCAAACAACCACCAAATAAAAGAGAATAAAGATATCTAAAAGCCTACACCAATTTAAACTATTTTCTAACCAAGAAAATAGCTAAAAACGGCTTTTAAAACTAAAAAAGAAACACACCACTGGCCAGAAATTCCACTACCCAAAGTTTTCCACGCAACTGTACCCCCATTGGACAATACAGTGACCAATCCAAATAATACGGTATCATCAACCAGACCACGGCTCACGCTATCCATGCTACGTACGCAATAGAGAATACCAACAACAAACTTTTTCTCAAGATGTCCATTTTTAGCAAGTCCAAGACAAACAATAGCATGTCCAGCCAGCCGTCGCCATCTCCATCTAGCTCTATTTCCATCCATTGCGGACAACAGTCCCCAAACTGCATTCCAAGCGACGTTGAATCACTTCTTCTATCCTGTGAACTAGACTTTGGCCCCTCCACATCAAGAACCGCACCAACCACGGTCTCACACAAATTATCCAAGAAAAATTCAAACAGGTGAAACTCCTGACAAAAAACACGTCAACACTTTGACATCTGCCAAGGAGCACATATCACCCGCCAAATATGGCTCCCTTCCCGGGCAATCAAGACTAACACACCACCACCTTACATGTATATCGAGGTAAAAATACGGCCACCACGTCCACACCGATCTCTAAAATTCCAGAGGTCATTCCAGGATCGCTGGAGCAATCTCCAGAAAAAAACATCGCTGCTCTTCACAAGAATTACGCTGGAGGAATACGAGCATCAACTACCCATCACCGAGGCCCAGCTGACCAACGCCAGACGCTCAGCCTCCAAAAGCTCGCTCCAGACTTCCAGGGTCAAGATCATCCCACTGCTCAACAACTCAAGCTTTTTCACAAGACCCTATCAACCAACAAAAGGCATCAAAAGGTATGTCGATCTCTAACCACAAAACAAAACAGTCCTTTTCAGGACTACCACACCTTCTCAAAAGAGATAAATCCATCATCTTGCCTCTACTATATAATAATTATAATAAATAAACTGGAATATAACCCACCCTACATTATCTGTTATATTCAAGCTACAAATTGTTCAACTACCATGGCAAGGAGAAAACTCAACAAAGAAACTAAGAGATCACTAAGTCAATCAGAATCTAACCTTTTCTCTAACAAATGCAAATCAAAACCAAACGAGCCAACTCCAATCATTTGCGCTCACTAGCAGAACAATTGTCAATCCTTCATAACGAACCTATACAAAGCAACACTATTGTAAACTGAAATAATTGCTTTAGAAAAAGGTTTAAACTTCGCACCTACATGTACATGTACTCCTGCTTAACCAAACCGCAAAACACTTGTAAGTAACATAAATATCTTCAATCGAAGACTTAGAATTGTATTCTTAATGCGTAACAAACGCTCCAAAAACCATCCTTTCAAACCACCATCCTTTCAAACCACCATCAAAATGGAAACCAAAATCATCCCCTAGTGAAACACTAGAAGAATATTTGGAAGCCACAACAAATTCGAATTGGCCCTTGGAGAAAAAACAAAACAAACTCCATTTGTCTTCACAACCACCAACAGCCCAGCCATAAACCACGGTGATATACATCGAGCAATAAACAAACACTGGAAAATAATCAAAGGCAATCAAATACTTTCAGAACTTTTTCCGAAACCTCCATTTATTGCCTTAAAAAAAGCCAAGAAAATTCGGGAAAAAAACTAATACTAGAGCTAAACTACCACAGCAAAAACAAAAGCTTCAACCACTCCCACAGAATCTGGCTTTTTCGAACAACAAACCCTCAACATATTGCTCTCCTTACCGGAGGAACAATTTGAAACCGACTAACAAACATATGGCTCAAACCAAACTTACATGATTGTAATATACCCAACCCAACCGCAAGTCAGCCTCGATTCTTTGTGAATCACCCATTTGCAACTGAAGAGTGCCAAACAGCTACATGTATTGCTAACAAGAGGATTTGAAAACATAATCCTCTGCTCGCACCATTAATCACATCTGATTATCCAACCGACCATAGTAGTTACTCAATCTCTTATGTCCGCCCACTCTACAGTTCAATTCGGACATAACCGGCAAAGACTAAGTCATGCTTAAAATCCATTTTAAGCCAAATAAGTCAAGAGAGAGGGGTGTCACTGAATGGGATAGTGCCATCTCTTTTCTCAAATCTTTTACAATAACTCGGGCAGTTTTGTTGTCACCTGTGAGATTCAGTTTGACTGAATGTTTTGATGTGCACACGAATTATGAAGTTATATACGCGACACCAGAACAGAGATAAAACGCTATGAAGTTAAAATTCGCTATAATTAAAACGGTGTCTGAACGCTCGGTGTTTTAATTTTACGACAGACAATCCGTGGTGAGCGACCGTTTTAACTAAAACTGTTTTAGCTAAAATGCTGTGTGAACATGGTCTATGTAGTACAGTTGTTTTCCTAGTTCCGAATTTTTTCTAGTTCCGGATCACTTCAATTAAAAACCTACCTCTTATGGCTTGGTCTCAAATTCTTTTTTTTTAGATGAAGTGCATTTTGAAAAGAAACATGCAAGCTTCTTGATACATAAATATCTTTTCAATAAATCATCCAGAAAAGGAAATTTGGCTAGATTTTCTACTCGTACTTTGACGTGTTTGGACGGTTTGTAGAAAATCATGGAAGCCGCAAAACCACGAAAAAATATTCTGCGACATGTCACTCACAACGTTTGATTTCATTTATTCTTTTTTGAAGTCTACAGTTGTATTACATGTAACTCATGCATCGATTATTTGTTGAGTAAAAATAAGTCTAAAAGTCTCAATTTTTTAAAAATCTGCCAAAGCCTAAACGTATATTTTCCTAGTTCCGGATTGCGCGTAAAATACATGCATCAACTACACGCGCACAAGCGATTTCATATGACGTGTTCTGTGATGTGATAGTCAAAGTTTATCGGCTTTTTGCCGCGCCACACACGTACCGGTCGCGCACGCTACACGGACAAAACATTTCAAAACATTTCCTTGCAAGTCTTCTTTTGAACTTTATTGGAAGTGGAAGTATTTGAAATGTATTTTAAACTGTATTTATATAAGTTAATGAATACTTTATCAGAAATATAGGCTTGATTCGGGTGATTATTTTTCATGTACGAAGCAGTTTTTCACCCGATCCGGTGAATAGGATACACCATTGGAAATTGCTTGAATTATCAGGAATGAGTGGATTTTGGGGGTTGTGTTTTATAGTAAATATCGTTTAACTTACCTGTCCGAAGTTTTACAATCATGGATGCTGAAAAAAGCACGAAAAACGGCGTTTCGTTTTTAACCGGCATCAGGCAGTGGTTCTTCTTGTTCTTGTTTTTTCGCGATCGCTGTTTTTTATGCTTTTTTCAGCATCCATGATTGAAAAACTTTGGACAAATGTAAAACTTCGGACAAATTTGTTTATATAAAATTAAATTGTTTAAAACAATTACAGGATATCTAGCGCAATCCTTATGCTGGATGCCTACAATAATTATTTACTAAAGTAAGATATTTCCTAACAATTCGGTAGTAAAAAATGTTGATATCTGCAAATGGTATTTCCTACATGTACCTTTAAGAAAGATGATAAAATTCTCTCATTACTTTTTGTTGTGCTTCAATCGGACATTCCGTTAATAGGTTTTTGTCTGTTTGCATCTGTCGATATGTTGCTAAAGTAAAATGTTAATAAGGAAAAGGCCTGGAAGTTTCCAGTTTTGCACATGTAAAGGAAAAAGGCCAATTGGTTCTCTTTAAAAACACTTTTATTCCACTACTTTCTTATTATTTCTTTACAAATATGGTTAGTAGACAACAAAGATTACAAATATCAATAAATTGAAAGAAAATAACAAACATGTAAATCACTATTTTGCAATTTTCTCCACTGTGGCCTGTGCCCAGTTTAATCTCATTTTGCCAGAACTTCTCACATTTGTGGTCTGTTTTGCCACTAATAATTAATTTTTTAATTCATTTAGGTCAGATTTGTTTTCTTCAAATTTCCTTAATTGGTAATTTATCATCAGTCGTAAAGAGAATGAATGGCTTCAGCAAGAAGCGCACCAAACAAGAGTGGAAAGCGTAAGTTGAAGAATTACAAATGTACAAAAGTGAAAGTGTTGGAAGGAAAACCCACGGAATCAGGCAGGAACGGAAAATACCTCACCTCTGTTTACCAACATTTGCATATAGCACGCAAGCGCACAAACCTCGCTGAAAAGAATAGCGCCCAAGCCACAACCTCCGCGCCCACTGCATGCCCCATAAAGGACCCTGTTGCACAACAACTCGTAACTAGTTTTTTCAGCGACGCGTACAGTATTGTACACTTCGCTGGACAAACTGTAAACACACACGTGTATAATTATTATACAGTACATGTGCATTAGCAATGGCAGACGTCGCTAAGACGAATAAGAAAGCCGTAAATATCTCAAGCCGTTCATTTTTCACTTCAAGTCCAAGCGTGATACTTCCACCGTAACGACTGGGCCTACTCCCTGGCACGTTTGGCGGTCGGAAATCATCCGGGGTCAAGAACTTGTGAAACGACTGCTTTTCCACATGAAATCCCGCATACCTTCGGGTAGCCTACATGAGCACATCCTAGAAACGGAGTCGGAAGCCGACCAACATCATGCGCGGGACAGCGGGGTTGTATGGCGTCAGATACCACTGAGTCCCTCAGTTTGACCAGCCCCGCTCGGTCACAGAGGCCGGGGCACCACCCACATCAGTCATCACAGTCTTCACGGACTAATTTCTGCCACACAGCGTATATGGTCGGATATACATGTACGACCAAGACTTACCGATGAACCTTATTTTTATCCCTCCATGAGTGAACCAAGACATTTTCAACACCGCTATCGGGCCCTTGCGTCACGTTGGTGATATTTCCAAACGACCTTCGTCAGTTCGACCTTCGACAACGGCACTTCGCTTCGACCACGCGGAGTTCCAACGTTCGATCAGAGTGATTTTTCATCGGTATTCCAGTGGGTTTTTCACGCCACTGCTCGTCGCATTGTGAACATTCTTCGCGTTCTTCAAGGAATTTCAGTGTGCTTTTCACATTTGTCTGATGATCACGTTGGCCGCTCCACTACCGGGAGATTGTGGCGTGTTAATTACCACGGACGATCCCGTTATCCCTCGAGTCCCGCTCGAGTTCCAGAGATCAATGCTAGGCCCGACGCAGTCTTATTGGCTGGATATTCACGATCTGAATCTGGACCTCGGAGTCGACACACCTGTCCAGATCTCCTTCAGAGTACTACTTCTCCTGCTCAGTGATTTGATTAGAATAGCCTTACCAGCGGTCTATCAACGAAGTGGGTACTGGGTAAGCTTGTCTATCCCCTAGCAGCCCTCTTTCTGATTTATAATTCCTTGTTCTATTTTAGAGGTCTGAACAACACACATGTATTTTGACTGACTAGTATTCAGATTCAGCCGAAGCTATCTCTTCCACAGATTTATTGTTCCCTCTCTGTTCCATTTACTTCTAGCAATTTCTGAAGATTATTTCAGTAGCCAAGTTCTTACAGTCAGTTTTTTAAGATAATAAGATTTTTTATCTAAGATTGTTATCTATGGGCAACCTTTTGCTTGACGGGTACCAAGGGGTTCCTTTCTTTCGGATGCAATTATTCCTGGTATTTTAAAATATATGGGTTTTTGCCTCCGAGAGTTTGCATCAGGTTTTAGCTGTAATTGGCCTGCCCTTACTAAACTAGGCTCTGTCTACATGTAGCAGTCTCACGTTATATAGACTGGTATTCCACATCTTCCTCTCCCTACCGGTACTCTCGGCGGTGTTTTATTTTAAACGGCTTGAGTCAAGTAGGGGTCGTCTGGCAGAGTTAAGCCTGGTTGGTTCCATGTAGCCTTAGACATAGAGGCTTTTTAGTACTGTACAGAATCATGAAAATTTAAAGTTAATCTGATCACATTGATTGTGGTCTCATCCTAAAGAGCTTGTATTGAGGTTTAAAATGAGGGGTCTCTCGTGGTCATAGGGTTCTCGGAACTAAAATTATCCTAACTTTTTATTCGTCTATTTGGCCTGTTTTGATGGACAAAATGAGGCAAAATATTGTGACCATGCACACATTATGTGCTATGCAAGATTATTATTAACACACTTCTGATCAACTTACATTATCTTTAAAACAGTTTGAAGGATGTCACTCAAATTTGGAGTGGAATGTGTCGATGTCTAGGTGCACATTTGACTTCGTAACACATGCCTAATTAAATATTCAAAATGGCTGCCATCTTATATAATTTAAACGCATTTGTACACCAACGTCAACGGTTTGGAGATTGGCTTGTTGCGTATAATTATGATACAGTAGTGTAAGTATTCAACATAAATGTATTATCTATTTAGTTTCAAACAAATAAAACAGGATACTGTAAATTATATCCTAAATGGGCTCAAAAATTTCAAAATGACCACCAAATTTTCAAAATGGCCGCCCAATTTTCAAAATGGCCGCAAAAATCTCAAAATTGCCACAAAATTTTCAAAATGGCCGCCAAATGCCACAAAAATTTCATTTGAATTTCAAATGGAGTATGATTTAGGAGAGTATTGTGTTGTGAACACCTTAATTAAATAGTGTTATTCTCTTTAGTTTTTCAGATATCAACATGGAAGTCTGTGGACTTAATCAAGTGGGGCAGCCTTAGATCTTTTCATAACATGGCACAGAATAAGATTTATGACATGTACAGAAACATGTCTCCAACTGCAACATCTGTTATAACTTCTGATATTGTTTGGAAAGTTGGCACTTCCTCCTCGTCGAACAAGCATTTATACTCGGCTGCATTTTTTTGCTGTGGATTTGCTAGCCTAAGGATGGAGCCACGGCACATGGTATCTACTCCATTGTTAGACCACTTTTGGTTGAAGTCAAAGCCGACAATAATTGAGGGATCTTGGACATTTTGCCAAATTTCTGCTTTATCCTCAGGTACAGGTACAGGTAGAAGTTCTTCCAGGTACCTTTCTAACTCCTCTTGCTTGGTTCCAGTGAAGATGATCTTCTTCTGCTCTGGATGAACACATCCCAAAATGTCAAGTCTGAAGCGTATCTGTTCTTTAAGAGCTGCCAACGCCGGCGTTTTCTTCAGGGGTTTCACACCATTTTCAATATCTTTCTTTGTTTCCCACAGTCCATATTTTAGTATACTTTCAATTATTTTTTCTTTTGCGTTTCTTCCATGTTGCTCCTTCCTCTCTATTTCCCTACGGGAGTCATCCAGTTTATTTCTCATGGCAATCTGCAATTCCTCTTTCCGTGTCTTCTCCTTAATCCGATCTCTGCTTGCCTCAGAAGTTGCCTGCGTTATTATAACTGCACGTAATTCCTTGCTCTTACTCGCAAGGTATTTGGGAACCTTATTGATTGTGAACTAAGCTTTGTTAATACTTTTTTGTAGCGACGCTGATCTGGCTTTCTGTATTCTGGAGTCCACTGTTGCAAATACTCTTTCTTCGGAAATGTTATTACTGGTGCAGGACGCAGCCATTCTTTGTAGTGCCTCATCTGGGGTGTGGTATTTTCCACCCGGAAGGTGGTCTTCCAGTTGCCGTCTCATGACATCCGAGGCTTCATGGAGTAATCCAGACAGAACTTTGGCAGTCTCTTCATCTTGCGGAGTGGAAGAAGTCAGTGCCCTGTATTTTTCGTCTTTCTTGGGTTCACTTCCAAACGCTGTCTGCTCAAATCCGAGTACAAGAGCACTTGCATCTACACCATCAATGGTGTCGAGAACTCTGGTAAAAACCTCACTTGTCTTGAGGATTTCCTGCCGGGTTCCCTGCCAGGCCATCCACGGTCCCGTTAGGAATTTGTTAACAATGCCAAGTGCTCTCAGTATGGGCTGTAGTTTCCCCATCGCCATTATGTTAAAAACTGCATGGTGCAAGTTATTCCTCGGCTTCATGACCTTAGTCTGGAACTCGTGTATGAGTCCATCATACATGTACAATAGCTCAGCATTAACAAAGTATATTAAAACGGTTTCCCACCCACCTAGGATATAGTGAATTGTTTTCCCCACCCTTGATTCCTCTCGACTTTAAGAATTGTGGTAAATCCTGTGGTAAACCACATCCACTGTCATGGAAGAGTTTGTCAACACTTCAAAGTGTGGCCTGTGTCTTGCTCTCTCCACCTTTCTGAAATGGTAATTTCCCACTCGTTTCCAATCCCAGTGTAAGTTCGTGAGCTCTTACAAACTTGTCACATTGCTTATGAATAGTGTCTAGTGGGTGCATCGCACACCTGAAGGAGTTCAACTTTCCGCCTTTCACTTCTTCCAAACCTCTATCAACTGCTTTATTGGTTATGACTCGGTCAGTCATGGTGTTTGACACATTCTCCAATATGTTTGTGTTCACTTCAGCTAAAACTGATCGTATGCAATCGACATAATCTTTTGCCTTCCCACCCACAGTTTCTCGGCCACCTACAAGGTATGTGCTCTCTTTTGTTTCAAGTTCTACTTCTACAATGTGACGGCCATTCTTTGTAGTTCCATCATATTTTACAGTCATGTCTCTTTCTTCGGCCAATACTTCTCGCAGATGCTGTTTTGACACAGCGCTCATTTCACTACTTATTCTTTGCTGCGATGACTTCGATGGCAATTTGCCATCCAATGTAGCTGGGGTGAGTGTCGTGATTACAGTTTCTATTGCAGGGCCAACTTCATGTTCCGCCACGCCAATCCCCTGCAACAACATTGATGCTTCCTTGAATGCGGGATGAATTCTTCCCAAGTTTTGTGGATCGCGAGTTGGCACTTTGTTGTTTTGTGCATTGTTGAGTTGCTCTTCTGTGGTTAATAATTTGTTCTCCACATAATGTAGATCCTCATTCTGTTTTTGAACAATGCCAACTGTATGTACCAATGATCTCAACATGTCGGTGTCCACTTTTGCAGCAGATTGTTCACTTCTTTTATTTTTGACACGGCACTTTCTGTTCGAGTTCTGTGTTTGCAGTGATTTCAGTTTTCCTGATTTGGTTTGCATGCGGGACGCACATGCTTGACCATTTTTTGCTACTTGTTTCCACTTGATTGTTTCACTGCGCCACTTCGTTAGGGAGGAGTTCTTTCTGTTAATACTCTGGATTACATGCTTTGGTTTGTTGACTTTACCAACCACTTTGTATACATATGTGCAAGTCTCTGCTTAGTTTCATTCAGAGAATTAGTTAACTTTGAGTTCACCTGTTTGAGTCTTTCAATTTCAGCATTGAGTCCGACAATTGTCTTAGTGGTGTCCTGTTTCAGTTCTTGATTGTTCTTATTCAACTGTTCAATAGTGCGATGAAGTTCAGCATTCTCTGAGCAAACATCCAGGGCAACCTGTTCAAAAGGTTCCATTCTGGGATGTTTAGGTTCTGGATCCAGTATCTCTTCAGTCAAAACCATCTTTCGCTTCCCTACTACCTTTGGAGATGTGTAGACCTGCTCCAAATATTGTTTACGCTTGTTCTGGTCCCTTTGTCTCTGTTCTCCTTTCTCCACACATTTAAAGCTGGTTCTGATAGACGACAGTGGGAAATAGGTATTGTAGACTTGGGACATCAAGGTTGCTACGTCCTTCCATGTCACGGACGATTTCTTTCCGGTCGCCGTCTTAAAGATTGACACGATGACCGCATTGGTGATGACATCTGGTGTCAGTGTGGCAAGATCCCCTGCTGGAGTTGTAATCTGAAATGAAAGCAATCAACATAAAGAATGAAAATGTTTGAACTTCAAAAAGAAATTGCCAATTTTATTTACAAAAGATAAAAAAAAAATTAAAAAAAAATTAAAAAAAATTAAAAAATAAAAACATTTTACTAAACACCCCCTCCCCCCGATTTGAATAAAACTGTATTTGTTGCTTGTTGAAAAAACTCAAAATAAGTCTAATTAATTAAACTGTATTTAATTTATCATTTACCTCACCCTATTTGTCATAATGGAATGACCCACCTCTGGTAATCGAGCCTAGGTCTTGGGCGCTTCCATTTTCATACGGGGACTATTTTTTAAAGCCTTTGATTGATGTACTAAATTATAAAACTTATTATGTAAATGTAATTATTAAAAGTTTTATTTTCATGTTTATCTCACATGAAATATTTTAAATACTTGATTTTAAAGTATATCATTACGTTTTTTATACCGAAAACCATATGTCACATACCTTGATTGACGAAGAATTATCGGCTGAAGTCCGGTCTTCTGCGCTATTCTCGTGAACACCGGCCATTTTTGCAGCGGTACAACGAATACAGGGACACAATTTACACACGAGGTTGATGATTACTACCAATAATAAAACTACGGTGCATCGCTTTTTTGCAGTTTAAATCTACACAGAGACCATCCACTACCTTGAATTTGATGTTAAAATCTGGTAACTAAAATCCATGCGAACGATGAAAAAGTTGGGTTTTAAACACGGCGATAATCTGGCAGATAACTACCGAAATAGCTAATTTTTTTCGTTGTTCGAAGCAGAATTTTATGAATGAATCAAAGATGGCCTCCAAAACATCGGAGCCGCTTCACACTTTAAAGAAAGCGCGATCAATCCGCATCACTGGCATGGATCAGTGCGTGAATCTCCCGGTCGCGAGTT
Organism: Crossaster papposus; assembly: GCA_037893245.1. Classification (NCBI taxonomy): domain Eukaryota; kingdom Metazoa; phylum Echinodermata; class Asteroidea; order Velatida; family Solasteridae; genus Crossaster; species Crossaster papposus. The sequence goes on along the minus strand of JBAIAA010000225.1, from coordinate 524,279 downwards.
TCTCGAGATCCCGGATGTGAGTGAAGCGGTCACAGCTAGTGATCCGAAATAGCATATCGCAAAGCGCGCCACCAGCGGCGGCTTTCGTGAACCTGCCTAATTTGTGGAGTATTGTGTAACGACCCTCCCTTACAGTCAGCCCAACTACCAACCTCAGTTGGATCTACACTTACATGTAGTGCCACATATATCTCACTCTAATAAAGTCATGTGAATGACTATCGTCTATTTTCTTCGTCCTAATTTTTATTTCAGGGCGAAGCTTTCAACCTTTGTTCACCTAGGAAATGTGTGCAGTTTTGCCTAGCCGGTTTCCCTTGTGGTTTGTTTGTGCTAAACTCCGTCAGTTCAATTGTCAGAGAGCCTTTTACATGTTTCACGGTCTTCCCGTTGGTCTTTCCACAGCTCCTTGATCGGCTTAAGGGTTAATTACCAAAGGTTGTCATAGTTTTCTGCATTAAAAGGCAGTTAACCAGTTCGCGCCGGGATTATTTTAACATCGCCGAGCCGACGGACGGGATTATTTTTAACGAAACTCGATCCGAAGCGTGTTCAGGCTGATAGTGCCGGGAAGCACACCCACGCATTTCCGGCCTTGCGCGCTGCTGACATACATTTCCGAACTTGAACTTGGCGTGTTTATGCGTCATCCGTTTTGAATTTGGGGGAATTTGTGCGTTTATATACGTCATCCGGCGCGAACTGGTTAATTTGTTCATGTATCGGGTAGTGCTGGGCGAGTAGTGATTTTTTCACTCGAGTACTTGCAAGGAAATTACTCGCGATTAATCAAGTACTTGCGAGTACATGTAGTTATCAAAATTTTCGCAAGAAATAAAATAAATAAATAAATAAATAAATAAATAAAAACAATTCTGCAGCAATTTGGTTTTCTTCATCGCTCAAGTTCTAATTAAAAAACATCCAAGATTAAAATCCCTTCCGTATATTAAGTCAACACTATATGTTGTCTGATTACGTTATCTAGAAAGAAACTATATCACTGACTGAACTCGCTACTGAATTATTTTACAATCCCACGGACCCAAACCATGGAACGTGGTTTTGAAACCTGATATCTGCAGGAGAGGTATTTGCTTCTATTGTATAAACTCTGCGGTCAGGAACATCTGCGGTCAGAAACATCTGTGGTCAGAAACATCTGCGGTGGGCGATTGTTGCTACATTTTGTGTCGGCTCCTCAAAGGATTTAGTTTGTTAAACTTTATTTGTTTTTGAAAAAGACGCACCATTGTAGGCGTGCAATTATGGGGAGCGGCAAGTCGATTCATTTTGTGTCGTTGCATCTTATGACCACAACTTAATCGGTAGTGTCAACAATCATCGCTCGCCAACTTATTGCTACTCGGGCTGGCACGAGTACTCGAATAGTTAAAAAACGCGAGTAGTACTACAGTAGTATCGGGTAATAATTTGCTCATACTGGGTCCCACATCCCAGGTTACGAAAAAGGCACCTTTACCTCTACCCCCACAGATCTGGGGTTCATAATCTATGTCGAGAAATCCTCCCTGATTTCTTCACAACACCTACATGTACTTACCCTGGTACAATTCTGCATGACGTCTTGCAGAGCCAATCTTCCAGCCATGCCTAGATCTCATGTCCGTTATTCTCTCAGTAATCCTGCTTTCCAGAATCTGAGTTTCTTAGTGGACTGTAACCTTCAATGCCTAGTGGTTTTCAACCTCTCTCTCCTTCTGCCATCCTCACAACGGATGCATCGATACAGGGTTGAGGAGCCCGTCTACAGGGTTTTTCCTACGACCGGCACTTGGTCGAAAGAAGAGAGCCAATTGTTTATCAACCACTTGGAGCTTCTGGCAGTGTCCAGGGGCCTTATTCACAAAGCACCCGCAACGATTTACGGGCACGCAACTTCCCCGCAACCTTCCCGTAAGCATTTGCGGGTTATTCACGAAACGCCCTTAAATCTGCGTGTGCCCGTAAACCACCCGAAAATTTGGCTGACTTCCAGACGTCCCGCAAACATCCCGCAACTTCTGTGGATTGTCTCGAGCATCAAAATAGCGGCACCCCTTTATAGCGGTATTTTTGAATTAGGAAGTTTAACAACGTGCTCTTCGGCGGCAGCGGTTTTTCGTGACCGGTTTTAGCCACTAGATTCTTACAACGATAAAGAACTAACATCCGTCGATATATCAATATTCCTCAAATACTCGATACTATTTGACATCGATATCGCCGATGTCACTTTTTTAATCATATCGAAATATCGACATTTCGATGTATCAAAAAATTTGATGTATCTAAGTTTCGATGTTCCTAAATGATATCAAAAACACCGAAAGAGTGTCAGATTATCCAGAAAATCTCAGGGCTTTATTAGAAAAGCTGCCGTCTTTATTTGTAGCCTAAAACATTTGAGTAGGCCTATTAAATAAAATACGTTCGACGACCAACTGCGGTTGTGAAGTTGTTCTTTGTGTTTCACCCGCGGCCCGCCGTTATAGTTCACGACGCTTGCACAGTAAAATCTCAAAAGAAACCGGCCATGCCACCCCAGCCTATCGGTTGTTTAGGACGTACCCTCCATTGATCTGATGTCATTTTGGGGTGGCCAATCACGAGTCGAGAATTGCGGGGAGCCTTCTCTGCACCCTGCTATTCGCCTAGCATGCGGAAGCGGCAACCTTAATTATTTCTTATCTTTGTTGTAAAACCATAAACACGCGGCTGGCTCAATTTGATATTGTTCGGACCGACAATATTTGCGGAGGATCAAGCCGAAAACCGCTGTGCAACCCTATTAAACTGTCGGTCTTCAGTATATATTGAGCGCTGTTTTTAGGCTTCATGCATCTTGCACACAGGAAATAATCGATATATCGAGTATACTCTATATTGAATTTCCGATATAGCGATTATTATAAAAAAACTGACATCGACGGACGTTATAAAGAACTCAATAAAAGGTATAGATATAAGAACAATATAAGGTAAGGTATTATCACCTGACTTGTCGCCGCACTTTCACTTGCGGGTGCCCGCAGAATGAGAGTCTGCTAAGGGAACTCTAAGGGTGTTTTGTGAATACTACTTAACGCAAATCTTACGTGCCCGTAACATTCACTTACGGGTCCCCGCAAAGCAGTGTTTTGCGGGTGCTTTGTGAATAAGGCCCCTGGGCCTAACGGCATTTTACTTCTCGAATTCTGGACAAATTGATAACCAGGTCTATTCGTACATATCTACAGTGCTGTCCTCCATCAATCGTCAATGGGAACCCAGTCTTCGTCTCCTTGGTTGCAACTTGGTAGCTACACAGTTGGTGTATACCTTGCCAAATTCACTCATCTGACTGATGTTCCTTCCAGGGTCTTTCTACATGTACTTCGAGGCCACATGCATACTTGTTTGCGTCTCTTCTTAACAGTTGCTCCCAACACTTTACACACATCATGCTAACCCCATGGCATACAGTGTAGTAGGGGGATGTCCTCTACTTCAGCTGGTCAGGAATGCACGCATATATGCCTTCCATCCTTTTCCCCTTGTACTAAAGGGTTCTATCAAGGGTAGAGTTGGAATTTGCTAGATTTTCTGTTACAATCAAGGTCACAAGTCCTACCCGATCCAGTTGCTTGAAACCAGTGTTGGATGCTGTCCAAGTTTCGTGATAGCTGGCCTTTAGATAAACCTTTTTGGTCTAACGATCAAGAGTACATGGAGTAGGGTGTCCACCAAGAAAACTTGCATTCATTAAATAATAAATTACCCTAGCTATGCAAACTTTGTATCTAACAAAGTTACACAAGCATTTTGTTTTGGTGTACCTAAGGAACCAAAAGAGGTTTATTGGATAATGCATTCTCCTCCACTTTACCATATATGACAATAGGAGAGAGCTGTTGATTCCTGCATTTGATTTGCGGTTTCTGGCTGCACCTCGTTAACTCTGTGCTTCCATTTGCCACTATCAGAGGATACAGGTTGGCCATCAGCGACTCGGCGTCCTTCATCAAGACTTCCAGGGCGCTCAACAATTTCATCCAACACACCCTTTGCACACTTGTTTTTGGGTATATTTATTCCATGACCTCCCACTCGAAAATTTTATCTTGGAATCTGGGTGCCAACTTTATGTTGCTTGCTTAAGCTCAATTTTGAGCTGGCTGCTGCTACAGCTCGCAACTGAAGTGAGCTTGGTGTCCCTTCATAGAACCAGGGTATGTGCTGAGAACCTAGTAGTGTTTGTCTAACCCCACTAGAGAGTTCCTCACTATGCTGGTTGCTGCTACAGCTAGCTGCAGAATCTGTTTCTTTTTTTAGAAAACGGTCTGCTGGAAGATTCAACCACCTCCATGTCTTGCTAATTGAAGGGTGGCGTGCAATGGAGGAACACATATAAGTGGGTAAAAAAGGCCCTCCAGACAGCTGCGGTGTCGGCAGCTGCAAAGCCCGCATAACTCCTTAGCAATAGATAGGCAGCTTCCGGGTAATGTATTTATGTCTAAACAACCTTTTCATGTTTCTCCAGTCATGCCGGTTTAGTTTAGACAAATATTTCAAGCCACTGCATGCCCTTCCCTCCCCTGAGCATTCCGGTGCTACTCTGCAAATGTTGGTAAACAGAGGTGAGGTATTTTCTGTATTGGAATTCCCCAATTCCAAGGGGATTTTCCATTCTAATAAGAAAATACTCACCTCTGTTTACATCCCTCCCTCTTGGGAAACACAAAAAAACAAAAAAAACCACTAGGACGAGTTGTAACAGGGTCCTTTATTGGGCATGCAGTGGGCGCGGAGGGTGTGGCTAGGGTGCTATTCTTTTCAGCGAGGTTTGTGCGCTTGCGCGCTGATATGCAAATGTTGGTAAACAGAGGTGAGTATTTTCTTTGAAAATCCCCTTGGATTTGGGGAAACCAAATCCACATCTTGGTTAATCAGGCGGGATTCGAACCCGGGTCACAGCGGTTGAAGGTGAGGACAGAACTGCTTTGCCAACTTAACTCTCTAGTTTTTCAGGTGCTTTAAATATTCAAATCCGTATTTAATGAGCAAAATTAAGTGCGGATTAATAGGAAGTTGGATCATAAGTCAGCTGCAAGTCCATCACAAGTCGTCCACAGTCCTAATTCAAAGCACAAGCTATTCAAATGAGCTTTAACATGAATAGGTCTCCATTAGGAATTAAGGATTGTACTTAAATTACTGAAAAACTAGGGTTAGAATGTGGGTAAGGGTTAGTGTTTGGGTTAGGAAAATATAGGGTATACTGGGTCGAAATAATTTTGGTTAAAATGTGAGCATTTTAAAAAAAAGGTGCTCGACTTTCTAACCATTTTGTACACGAGAACAAAGCCATACCTCCACAGTGATACAAAAACGCGAATGTGTGTACATGTACAGTACGTATACATGTACACTATATGCACTTGTATGTATACATGGGTAAATTCTATAATTTAGGGGTCCAAAGTGGGACATTGCATTAAAAGGGCCCTAAAATGTTAAGTGGCTTTTCATGTTATGAGATGTATTTACTTCCATCAGGATGATAAAGTGCAAGCCTTTTCAACAGAAAGGAGATCTTTAACAACTTTATGTCATCTGGAATATTAAAAACACTAGGTTTACACGTAACTGGGACACCGCAAGACACCCTGTTACGTGTACATGTAGCAGTCTTGTTGTTTTCCTATCCTATTATTTAATAGACAGAATTAAAAAAATACCAAGTAAAAGTAAACTATGAAATGCAGTTTACACACCATAATTGGTTTCATACGTAACATGGGCGACACCAAATGTTACGTGTGAAATCAATATTGGGGAGCACCATAACACATCTTCACATACCGGTATTTATTTCTATACAAATTGTATCTCATGTTAAAATTGAGTTAGTACATGTACCTTGTACCGGTACATAAGTATGTATCCATCATTTTGACAAAATGGCATACGTTTACCTTGGAGGCAAACATTTACGTAATTTGAGACTAGTGAACAATTCAGTAACCTACATGTACTAGTACCTGTAAAAGTTTAGATCAAAATACGTGTTACATGTACTTTTTTGTTATTGTCTTTTTGTGTATTAAATAAATATCGGATCAAAATAAACTGAGTATAAACTGTCTTTTGTTTTTGTTTTTCGGCATGATTATCGATAGCCTGGGAGCGCTCAATCCACGCGTGCATGCAGTGCACTGCGATCTCACGAACAGAGTAAATAGTGGGGCAGATATGTGACCAAATTGTGGGTTTTTACATACAAGCATGATTTTTGACAGAGTTCATTACGATGGCCCTAGCGTTTCTAGAAGTGGAGCCACGAGAAAAAAGCCCTTTGTCGTGTTTGGCGGCCATTTTTTTCAAAATGGCCGCCAAATGCCACATTTGGCACACGGGACTTGCTATTTTATTGGAAATTAAGCAGTGTTGAAGGTTCACAGAAGTTTGAATGCCATCGAAATGCATGCCTATTAAAGAATCAGGGGCATTTGCAGGTTTGTAAATGTTGCAGGCCTGTTTATAAATAGAGGCCATTTTTAAAATGGCTACCAAATACCACATTTCGGAGAATGAATATAACTGTATTGAGAAATCACCCACGTCACTAGTATTTTGCAAGTTTTACATGCAATAAAGTGTTACTTGCATGAAAATAACTTCTATAAAAAAACCAGAATAACATCTTACATACGTAACTGTTAATGTTTTAAATTCAGACATTTCCATTTCCCTAGTGCAGATAATACATAGGTGCGGGTAGTCTAACCTCGTTCTCATACGTCACAGTTTTTTCCACCACATGGCTGACACAAAGCAGTGCACTTTAAAGCTGCCTTTTTGCATTTGCACCGCCCTCGGCATCCTTTCTCCAGCTTACATCCACAATGAATGAGTTCTCTTGATGACTTGCTGGCTTCGGGGAGGGTTGTCCACATTGGTTTTCAGTTGGGGGGGATCAATCCATCCCCAGCTTGGTGGGCTTCAGTGAGATAATGCTGCGTTCCAATCGCGTCGTGTTTATCGTGTTCACGAGCTCACGAGTCGTATAATGGCGTTCTGAAGCTAGGAGCACACGACACGCAAACTTTGGCGTTGACTGGCGTTTTTTGCCGCAACAGTCCTGAACGCCTGAAAAATCCCTTGCTGCTACGAACGCGCGTTGGAGAACGCGACTTGCCGCTACTTGCCACAACTCGACGCAACTCAACGCCAGATATCTAACATGTTTGATTTTTGACGCGCGTGAACGCGCTTCAATGCCAGTGAACGCAAGAAAAAGCGTCGTGTGCTACGGATGGCGGCCAGACTTGGCGGTGGCGGCGAGGCTTTGGCCAATCAGCTTGCGTCTTCGTGTCACATGATTTCAAAATGGCAGCCCCCGGTTATATATAAGAAGACAATTGAATGGACTCGCGTATTGGCAGCGTGTGCTCTGACCAGGATCCGCTGGCCGCCAACTCTTGCGACGAGAGGCGTTCACTCTTGCGGCAAAAAACGCCAGTCAACGCCAAAGTGTGCTCCTAACTTAATCGCCTGGTAACTCGTGTTCACCAGTGGTGGACTCGAGGTGGAATTTTTTCTCCATGTTCACGACTTCATAACGAATGAAATACTCGCGCATGCGTGTTGGTTCACGTACGAGTTCTTGCGCGATAAAAAATGTATGTCCTTACCGCACGACTAACTCGACTGTGCGCGTGCGTCTTGGTGAGTAGCGTTTGGAATGCAACCCACTCGTGAACACGATAAAAACGACGCGATTGAAACGCAGCATAAGTATAGTATAAACAGCGTCTGATACAAAGTCTGTTCAGAACAGCGCCCTCTGTGTACGTTACTACGGATGTACGTGCGTGCGCCGAACGAATAGTTTTGTGCATTGTGCAAAAATGTAAACCGGCTAGTAAAATCTAAAGTTTGTAGGCCCAGTGGGCTATCCAGGAAAAAGGTTAGCGCAAGGCCTGCTATTGATGGTAATGATGAACAAACCCGACCTAAAACCGCAATCAACCTTGACCCAAAATCCGCTTTGGGTCGGGTCAGTTCGGTTTCGGTTTTGCACTTGCAATTTTTGGTTTATTAGCCATCTTGTGAAAAACCTGAAATAAACCAAAATAAACTGAAATAAACAAAAACAGTTTGGTAAATGTATGTGGTACAATTACGGGACATGCCCGCTGACACGTACTTACAACGTCAACCCACCGCGTAATTGTGCATGTTGTGTGCCATCTTTTGTTAACAGGTCACGTTATTAACAGTTATTAACAGTTATCATCACAACCTGCTGGGGTAATTTCTGGCACAAATAAAAACAGACACAATGTTAGTGAAATATAGAACATTTGCAGGGTTTTTTGGGGGTTCGTTTCTGTTTTTGTCAGTTTGGTTGTGCTTTCCCTGATTTAATTTTGTTGTCGGGTCGGGTCAGTTTGGGGAGTTTAGATTGCATGGTTTCGGTTCAAATTCAGTTTTTATCTTTCATGTTTCAGATCGGTTTGGCCTAATCAATCCAACCCAATGCACATCATTATTATCAAATCACAAAATATATTGAAATAATAAACACACCGCAATCATGGTTGTCGTTTATTAATTTTTTTGCTAGTGTAATGGAGTGAAATTCCGCTGTCTTATTATAGCGTGAGTTCCCCCTTAGAGAATTTATGTGTTTTTATTTTTCTTTGCAAAATAGTCCTAGGAGTGGCACCCCTGTCTAGTACCCAAAGTCCACTGTACATATGTTAGTTTAATTGTATAAGAGCCCCAGACTTCTCTCTAGTACCCAAAGTTCACTGTGCATATTTTAGTTGATTGTTTGAGAGCACCAGACCGTTTTAGTTGTCCTGGCACTAATCATGTGCTTGGCTAGTCAGTGAGCAGGTGAGCAGCGAACAATACGCACCTATACTGGACAGCTGCTTTCTCCCTTTCCCATACCGCTCAATCGTTCTGGTAGATGTTTGATTGTCTGTAAATTATATTTCACTTTAGTGCTGTGTTGGTTTTCGTTAGGCGAAAGTAATTTTTTTAAAGTTTGTTATTTTGTTATCTGGATCTCATCAGAAGTTTTGTTTGAGAAATTAAATAAGTCATTTTTTCTTTGAAGGTAAACCAAATTTTCTTTTTTTGTCCCAATTTGTTTAAGAATAGTTCGCGACCTTTTCCTATCGATCCTGGTTTTCTTTTATTTTTAACAAGCGAGTTCCCCGAACTCTAAGCGGTTTTCCTATTTTTTATTCATTTATTCAACTGTGCCATTTTTCCGGGTTACACTAGCATGAGTACATGTCTTACATGTCCAAGAAGGCCCACAAGCGCCAAACCACCATCGTGACCCTGAGCGATCAGAACCAGCAAGAGATCCGAATGATCAACGAGCAGAAAGAACATATGCGGGAGGAATATGAAGAAAAGAAGCAAGGTAATAACTACCCCATTGATTGCCGTGCAAGCTCAAGTTTTCCCTTGCAAGTTATTCATCATTTGTGTGGTGTTTGCTATATTTGGGATGCTCCCTTGCTCGTAAACATAAATATATATATTTGTTTTGGTCAACCAACCCACAAGTAGTCTGGGTGTAGTACACATACCGGTACATATGTACGTTGTTAATGGAGCCATCTCCAAACCAATTGTCTATGTTAACATATTAGTACATTATGGACATTTCCAAGCAAAGTGGGACAAATTGGAAAAGAGGGTAATTACCTCTGTTTTCGTAAGTGCTATGATAACAAATTTAGTATCAAATGATAGAGACTAGCTAGCTCTTTAATATGAGAGACCTCACACATACTTTGATGTATGATTACTATAATTTTTTTCTCAAAAAACTTCATTTTGTAATTCTTGGTATTTTTCCTTCATAAAATTGCTTATTTTCAAAGGATGTTTGTACACCCTCAATGGGGTTTATGATGTTTGTATGTGTTTACCTGGTTCATAAAGGATACAAATTTGATGCAAGGGTGTATTTAAAAACCCTCGGAGCACATTTCCCAAGAATTAGATGAATGAAGATTGAAGTTTTTCACTGGACAAATAGTAATGGGACTGACGGTAATGCGGCAGACCAATGTTTCTCAAGGCACATTTAAAACTGTATATTGCTTGACTTTCTTTATCATACCATTTAACACTTACATGCGAGTTAAGTATTACATATAATTAAATTGTTATACATGTAGGTGTTTTGGTTTGAGGTACATGTAGTATTCAAATTATGTACGGTTAATTTTTTACCATATCCTTTCTTTGTAATGCGACTGACCATTTCTACAGTGTTGCCTTCTCTAATGTCATTGATTTGAAGCCTTTGGTGTTGGGTTTAAGTGAGTTAGAAAAAATAACAAGAAGACTGACTCCAACTGAACTTACATTATGAAGACTAATGAAAGATGCCAACAAATGTAATGCGACTGACCTTGGAAATAACCACATCTAGAGCAGAAATGTGGATAAAATAAAGCTGCTGATTGGTTGATTGGTGTCAGCTGATTCTGTTTTCCTGGATTAGAACGTAGCACGATCGGAGTCACACTATGTAATATTATACCACAAGCTACAAGTACATGTAGCTGGCCCAAGTTGATCGTTATTCGCACTGGACCAGCCAGGTACTAGTAAATTCACTTTTGCAATACATGTATTCGTCACACTGAGATATGTCAAAAGTTAGAAGTCTTTGGAGAATATTTATGGGTTTGCAAACACACAAGATGTAGGTGTTGGCTGGTACGCGATTTGTTGAAGGCCCTGTATAACAAGACTGCTCTCTTTGGTCAAAATCGGCAGGTCAAAAGGCGGTTGTCATGTATAATTAATTACTATAATAAGTACGGAGCTGTAAGATACCGTAGCTCAATTGGTAGAGCGCCACTACGGTATTTTGGAGATATCATGTTTAAATCTAGCTCTTGCTAGTTTTCTTTGCTCACTTTGAAAATGTATTCAAATTTACCTAGTCAGTTTCCCTTGTGGTTTGACAATTTTTGAATTTGTTCTAGGTAAACATTTGGTACTCATTTGTTTTTCATGCAGTCTTTTCACAATTGTTTGGAAAAATGGGTTTTAGGGTTTTATCAGTAGAAAAATGAAAGGGAACAACTGAGAGGCCCATAATCAACATTTGGGGTTCCAATTTTTTCCTAAAAGTGAGAAAAATAAGTATTATAGCCAACGTTTTCTAAACTACATGTACACTGTAGATCATAGAGTACACGTACGTGTGGAACGTGGAACGTAAAACTAGGTGTGTTCACAAGTGTGTGTTTTTTGTTTGTTTTTGTTTTGTTTTTTGTCCTACTAGCTTTAAAGAATTCTTTGATGGAAAAGGAGGCAGAGCTTGCTAAAACGAAGAAGGAGCTGGACGAGTTGGACGAGTATAAAGTGAGTACAAAGCCAAGGCATGCCCGTGTCAATTCAATCATTTCATAACGTTTTGTGATGGCACATAGTAGCCACATAGAATTCATCAACGTTTTCACAAACTGGAATGCACATCTTAGTGTCAATTTGTGAAACATGTAAAGAATAATTTTGGTCTCATGAATTAAGACGCGGGTGTGAATGCAAACATAACAACTTTTGTTATCACTAACTGAAATGCAAGCATGTGGCGAAAATACAATTCAGAGAAAATTTAAAAGGTTTAACAAAAAGTGTTCTCTACCCGTACATTTAGGGGGTAACAGGAAAATATAACCTTTAAACTGCTGAAATTAAGACGGGTTCCAGTAATAGTAAAAACAAAAATGTATGGATTATACACTGCAGTACTTGAATGTCGGTTTGTGAAAACAAATTACTCGGTTGTGTACAATACAGAATTCTCACTGGTTCATACACCATCATGTGCCAGCCGCTATTATATTTCGTCCTAGTCATCAAGACTCACCCTTGTGGTATTGTAAGTAGTAGGCAAACTAGTAGGCAAACTAGTAGGCATCCTTTAGTCTCAAGAGACCATGGATCAGCGCCCTTGGTTGTCTTGGTTGAGATTGCTGCAGCACCTACTGTGGCTGTACAATGTAGAGGCCAACACAAGAGTGGCAGTCCTTGTCACACTTGTTGAAGAGAAAGATAGTGGCTGCCATTGGATCTGCAGCTTGTCGTTCCTTCCTGCGAATTATCCACGGTCTGCTGCAACATGTCTTCCTCAAAGCATGAAAGCCTCTTGCGGATCTCCCGTCTTCATTTGCATCCATCGGCAGCAGATGCCTCTCAAGTGTTGGCATAATAGTTAAAGGCCTTTAGGTCGGGCTTGCAGATGTCTTTGTAACGCAGTTGAGGCCGACCATCTGGTCGCTTCCCTGATGCCAACTCTTCGGACAGAAGATCCTTGGGGATCCTGTCATCCTTGTAGCAGACGTGACCCAACCACTGTTGAAGGCGCCTCTGTTTTAGGAGTATTCACAAGGTAGGCATGCCTGCTCTCTCGAGGACAACATTGTTTGGCACCTTGTCTTTCCAGGAGATGCTGAGGATAAGTATTAGGCAGCGCATGTAGAAGCTCGAGAGCCACTTTTCCTGACTGGACTTTATTGTCCAAGTCTCAATGCAGTAAAGGAGCGTGCTCAGGACACACGCTTTGTAGATTTGCACCTTGGTATGCTCGGATAATTTGGTGTTTCACACACTTTTGGTCAGTTTGGAAAGTGGTGGCCTTACCGAAGCGTCTGCTAAGCTCTGGGTCCAGAGGGAGGTTGTGTTCTGTTTTTTGAGAACATTTGGCACCAGCGCCGTTGCAGAAGCTGCCAGAAGGTTGTAGAAATAAACACCAAACTGCCTTTGGGACTCCCTTGGCCTTTCACATGAGTGGGTACAAACGCAAAGCAGCTGGTCTAGTCTACCAGCACTTCAAGATGGAAGGAATAAGACTGGTCAAGGAATTGCTCAACATAGGAGATCTTCTGGGTTCAATAGACCCAGTCAAGGACGCATACTTTATTATTACAATCCATTCACAACACCGCACAATACTTTTTTAATTTGGCAGGACAACCTGTTCCAGTTTGCTTGTTTTCTGTTTGGGCTCTCGTCATTGAAACCTGGCTATCTGAAGACGACTTAGTGATTATTGGTGAACTCACTCCTCCTGGCTACAAGTTTCTTTATTTTCCCCATGGAAGTGCAAACTATAGAGAAGGGATTGGAATCCTGTACAAAAAATCACTGAAACTAACCTCAACCCTGTCTGGCTTTGCTTCTGTCAATTTTGAGCATTGTGTCGTCACAATAAAAAACCTCCATCGAAATCACTGCCATTTATCGTCCTCCACCATCCCATGTGAACAGCCTGAAAACCTCCGAATTTTTGACAGAGTTTGAGGCATTTCATGAGGAGATCCCCATCTCACCTTCAAATTGTAATACTGGGTTATTTTATTCTCCACATTGACAAGTCTGATAAATGGGACACTAAACAGTTCACTGACACTGTCACGAGCAATAGCTTTAAACAGCACGTCATGAGCGCAACTCGCAAGCAAGGACACACACTTGAATAAGTACTCACCTGTGACGACGATAATTTTATTCAACTGTCTAGGTTGACCCATCACATCATTCTGACCATTACATGTACATTGTCAAATGTCATGTTAAATATGGCAAACCCCCACCACTGAGATTTCTGACAACATCCTGTGAGTACAGCAAAATGGACCATGAGCATTTGAAGGAGCTGCTACATGTTTGGCTGGCAGACCTGAAAGTGACGATCCCAGTAGGCTCATCGCCTTCCTTTGTGACCATAACATCATCAGTTCTTGATGATGTTTGTCCACTGGTCACGAAGGAACGCATTATCAAGCCTAAGGTTCCATGGTACTACCACACCGTTCACATGGCAAGACGCACTCGACGTCGACTAGAGCGAAGGTGGAAGAAGAGTGGGTCAGCACTTGATGAACAGGCTTTACAAAACCAGAAAATCATTGTCAATAGACTCATTGTCGACTCTAAGATCAATTATTTCTCTGACAAATTTTCTAAAAACTAATGTGAAAAAAATGTACTCCACAATCAATGGTCTCCTTAACCAGTTCGCGCTGGATGAAGTAAATAAATGCAAAGTTTTCCCCAGATTCGAAAGGAATGACACATAAACATGCTACGAGCAAGGCCGGAAATGTCTGTCAGCAGCGAGCAAGGCCGGAAATGCGTGGGTGTGCTTCCCGGTACTATCTGCGTGAACCCGCCTCGGATCGAGTTTCGTTAAAAATAATACTGCGCGTCGGCTCGGTGATGTTCAAATAATCCCGGCTCGAACTAGTTAACAAGAGAACCAAAGCTCTTCCTGATCATGACTCCAACAAAGAGCTTGCTGACAACTTCTTGGCATTATTTATTGAGACGGTTTAGAAAATTCTGACCCATGTGAGCTCTGAACTAAACCATTTATGTCGTTGAACAGTTGTCAAATCCCACTGCCCCTTCTATGTCTGATTTCGAGCAGCTTATGTGTAATGACATTGAGAAAATCATCATGCGATTTTCTAACGAAGCTTGCTCACTTGATTCCTTACCATCTTGGATAGTTAAAAATAATCTCTCCTCCTTGCTATCGGTTGTCACAAAGATTGTGAATACATCACTATCATCTGGTACATTCCCAGTTAATTGGCAAAGGTTATTGAGAAGGCGGCGACATACATGTACCAAGTTTATAGACTATGCGGACAGCAACGGTCTCGGTGAGCAGTTTTAGTCAGCTTACAAAAAATATCACAGTACGGATACTGCTCTCCTTAAGGTCAAAGATGATATTCTTAGATCTCTTGATCAAAACAAAGCTGTCCTCATAGTCTTACTAGATATCTCTGCCGTGTTCGACACTGTTGACCACGACATTTTGTTGCAGAGACTTGACAGCCAATTTGGCATATATGTGGTATTGTCAAATACTGGTTTAGCACCTACATGTACCTCAAAGACAGATCGACTAAGGTTTCAATTAAAGGAGATTTTTCTAGAGAGCATGTTCTCTGCTACTCTCTGCCCCAGGGCTCTATTGTAGGTCCACTTGGTTTCACCATGAACATAACACCTGTTGGAAACATCCTTCATAATTTTGGTATCTCATTTCACCCATACGCTGACAATATTCAGCTTTATGCTGAATTTGATCTTCAAACTGACATTGATTATCAGTGCGTGCTTTCCAAGCTATCTTCATGCGTTTCCATGATCGGCAACTGCATAATTTACAACATGTTGCAGCTAAACCAGGACAAAACCGAATTCTTAGTCTTTCCCAATAACCTTTCTACCTTTATTTACCACCCTTGAGCTAAAATCGGGTGATATCTCTATTCCAGTTCCAAATTTGATTAAGGACTTACTGTAGGTGTCACCATGGATGGTCCTTTAATTATGTCACATCAAGTTAATCATCTGTGCAAGACTGTTAACTTTCAACTATGTAAACTCTGGCGCATTCGCCAATTTATCACACAAAATGCCTGCCTCCAGGCTGTTAGAAGTTTGGTCCTGTCCTGTCTTGACTTGACTATGCCAATTCACTCTTGCTCGGTGCTCGTGAATCAGATCTGAAATGCTTGCAGCGCCTTCAAAATAAAACTGCATGGCTATTCTTTGCGTGTGGACTATAGACCAACCCTCTTCTGGACTGTTGGTAGAGCTTAACTGGCTTCCCGCGAAGCAGCGGATTTCATTAAAAAATTTCACATTAGTTTACTAATCTCATTCAGTTACTCAGTGCTTCAGTTTCCCACAGACACCAACTTCGCTCATCTTCTGATCGTACGCGGCTTTCTCTCCCAAAATCCAACAAGAGAGCCGGAGATCACTCCTTCAGAGTAGCAGGCTCGCGTCTCTGGAACATTTGATAGAGGCGGAGTCGTTAATTTTCAAGCGTTCTTTAAATTCTTGGTGTGGAATTTAACCAAAATATGAACATGTCCACCCATGTGACTTCGATTTGTCGTTCACTAAACTTCCATATCCGCAATTTATCTCAAATTTGAATGTTTATTGACCAGACTACTTGCCATCACGCCGTTCGTGCTCTTGTTACATCGCGTTTGGATTATGCTAACTCTCTCCTTCATGGTATAAATGTTTCTGATATCAAACGTCTTCAGCGTCTCCAAAATCGTGCAGCCAAACTTGTTTTCCAGGCTAAAAAGTATGATCTTGCGTCGCCATTTCTCAAACAACTCCATTGGTTGCCTGTCCACTCGCGTTTAAGATTTTAACTGTTGTATACAAATGTTTCACCAATCAGGCACCAACGTATCTTTCAGACCTCAGCATTCCCTATCAATCGAAGAAATCCGGACTTCGCTCAGGCGATGATGATAGACTAGTTACGGTACCTAAAACCAACACTCTGTCTGGTGACAAGGGTTTTTACGCTGTTGGTCCTAAGCTATGGAATAACTTGCCTCAGTGCATCCGTCACGCCACATCATTAACAAAGTTCAAGAAAGATCTTAAGACTTTTCTATTTTAATTGGTTTAGTTTTTGTCCCTTGTATTTTGTTAAGCGCTCTGATACCAGTTTCTTCTGTGTTTGAGTGCTATATAAATGCTCACATTATTATTATTATTATTATTAATACACTCTTTTCTCAAAACCTTGATTAATCCGTTTCCCCCCTGTATTAATCTGTTGTCCATTTGTTTCTGTATTTTTTTATATAATTTTGTTCTTCTTTGGTTCTTGTCAGGCGCTGTGAGCTTGGTATAGCGCGGTTATAATATTTTGTATTATTATTATTATTATTATTATTATTATTAACATTTACAAAGGTTCTCAATCCAGTCGCAGCACACCTTAGTCAAAGGGGAATTCGCTGGTTTTTTTTTTATCTAGACGACATCCTCAGGTAATCGGACGAATGCCACCAAAACCTGAACACAACAGCATGAGCCAACCTTATCCAGCTGTTAGGTTTGTGATTAGCAACGACAAGTGAGTGTTTACCCCATTACGCCAGATCACGTATCTAGGTTTCATTATCGGCAAGGATGACTTTGTCTCTGCCATTGGAGAAAGTCAACATAATACAGCAGAACACTGCAGAGAGGTTCTGCAAGCTAGACATTTGATGGTAAGAGATCAAGCAAAGCTCAATGGGCGCCTGATATCAAGAATTCAGGCAGTTTTCCCAGCACCTCTATTTTACTGATACCTTCAGAAGGACAAGGGAACTGCCCTACACAGAGAGAACTCCTACGAAGCGCAGGTGATTCTTTCTTCAGCTTCCCGAAAGGAATTGGAAACATGGATATGCTGCATCGGTTTGTGGAATGGTCATCAGACTCTGCTGGACAAAATTTCAGATGGGAGAATTAAAACAGATGTGTCACAACAGGAATGAGGTTCCTGCCTAGGAGAGTTACCGTTCGTGGGCCACTGGTCACCTTAGGAACAGTCTCTCAACCGTATAGAGCTGCGGTCGGTAATGTACTCCCTAAAATCGTTGGTGGGCAATCAACGAAGCATGCACATCCGCATACAAGTGGACGACATGACAGCACTATCGTACATCAACCACAAATGAGGAACACACTCTCAGGAGTTGTCGAATCTCGCTGTGGAAATATGGCCATGGTGCATGACCAGAACCATAACTTTGTCAGCAGAATATCTCCCAGGTACACAGAACACGCGGTGGCCAACGTGATGTCTCGGTTCTTTAACGGCCAAACGGAATGGTAGCTTCTTCCTTCAGTATTTGAAGAAGTCACACGGGTACATTTGTGTGTCCACCCAGCTGTCGACCTGTTTGAATCACGGCTGAGCAGTCAGCTTTCACGGTTTGTGTAATTATTTAAATTTAGCCAAGATAAAAACTGTAAATTTCTAGCTTTACTTGTGTAAAGTGTGTGGAGAAAATTTGAATAAAGATAATAACATAAAGAATGTGTATTGCTACACCCATACAACCAAGTACTGTAGGTCATTTTGTGTGGAGACATGGTACGTGTACCTTAGCGTCAACATGGATAGTTCACGGATGTTTTGTAATACTCGTACTAGCATTTCACTGAATACTGGAAAAATGTTTTACATTGTATTTCAATGGTGCTACAGTGTGATCTAACATGCAGTATTTGTTTACAGGGCAGTTTGATAAGTGTGGATTTGTTGCGAATCAACACTTTACTGGAAATTCGTAAATATACGAATCTACACTTTTTGTTCAAACCATGAATTTGTAGATACAAATCCACACTTTTAACACTAAGTGACGTCATAGCAATGGTTTAAGAAGCAGTCTTAATTAACTCCCTGCACACATCTGTCGATTGTAGAGACTGCAAGAGGAGCAAGTTCGGATGATCCGTGACCTGGAGAAGGAAGTCTTGCAGATGCGAGGCAAGCACACAGAGACCATCCAGAAGCTCAAGTCGCAGTTCCTAAAGGAGAAGCGGGAGTACCAGGGGGAATCGAAAGCTAAGATACAAGAGGTTGGCAAGCAGGCTAATAGGGTGAGTAGGGGTGAGGCTACAGCAATGCTTGGAATACAAATACATGTATAACATGGTTTGAGGGTAGTCCGAGTAACTTGGACCCAAAAATCACCTTTTTCAACATTTGGACATGATCTGGTGATATTAGGGTCCAAGCAAACCCGGTTGGACTCGTTGTACGAAATGTCTGCACATCGATCCCCCATGACCTCCCACACTTTTCCCAAAAAATGTCACGGAAAACGGCCACTTACAAAAATGCTGCTTGTCCCCAGTAGGCACTAAGGATCAATGAAGACACTAACACTATCGGTGTGTTCTTACCTTTCAAAAAAGTGAAAAAATCGGGCCTCAAAATGTGGAGCGATGTTCGCCGATTCAAATGCACGTAGCCATTGTTGAGCAAACTCATGACGTCATTCTTGTTGACAACCACGTCACGCGCAACTCCGGTCGCATAGTCAACGGCCGTTACCTGTTTCGTGCACTGTGCTGTAGTGGATGGCTCTCGAGCAAACCACCCATCCACTACAGCACAGTGCACGAAACAGGTAACAGCCGCTGACTATGCGACCGGAGTTGCGCGCTCTGCGCGCAACGTGGTTGTCAACAAGAATGACGTCATGAGTTTGCTCAACAATGGCTACGTGCATTTGAATCGGCGAACATCGCTCCACATTTTGAGGCCCGATTTTCTCACTTTTTTGAAAGGTAAGAACACACCGATAGTGTTAGTGTCTTCATTGATCCTTAGTGCCTATACTGGGGACAAGCAGCATTTTTGTAAGTGGCCGTTTTCCGTGACATTTTTTTGAAAAAGTGTGGGAGGTCATGGGGGATCGATGTGCAGACATTTCGTACAACGAGTCCAACTGGGTTTGCTTGGACCCTAATATCACCAGACCATGTCCAAATGTTGAAAAAGGCGATTTTTGGGTCCAAGTTACTCGGACTAGTTTGAGGGTGGGTAGTCGATATTACATGAAGCTCCCTGAGGTACCCGGTATATGGAAGCCGAGGGAACTAGTTCTAATGTCAACTTCCAATACCGAAAGGAACTAACCACCCGAAATAAACCATGTTATATTTGTTTTACTATACCTCATACATATTCATTTGTATTACAATTTCAGGAGCTCGAGAAAACGTTGATTAACTAATTTACGTGTACTGTCATATTTTCATGTGTACATGTAGCATAAGCGATGTTCGCACTACACCTGTGTGCTAGTTCTCGATTGCATCATAAAGTGCATGCACGGTAAGCGAGCACGCTAGTCTACTATGCATGCGTATTTACCCTGCGAGTGCTTGGCAAACAGTAAAGTTAGCGGTCGGCACTTGATTTGACGGTGAATGGACCAGTGAAAATTCTGCTTTCAGAATTTGGTTTAGTAATAGCCCTCTGGGTATATTACATTTGCCTTCTACTATGGGCTCCTATCTTGTTTTTTGTAACATACGTGCACATGCGTACACTCGCACACTAGAGTGTCAGTTTGTGATGTCAGTGACGGATTGAGGGATTTTGTTTAATTAAACAAATATTTCTGAATCCAGGAGGCAATGCACTGTCTCCAGGAACACACGACCCGCATCAAGTTTGAGAATCGTGACCTCCGCCAGGAGCTGCTCAAGTTGATCCAGAAATCCCGGGCCCTCAACGAGCACAAGGTGCAGCTGGAGGAACAGCGCAAAGAGCTTCTGCGAGAGCAGCAGTATGCGGCCAACTTGAATAGGTTACACACAACCAGGCAGCATAAGGTGCTCAAGGCGTTTGAGATGCTAGATGAAGGGAACGGGTGACGGAACACGAATGAGTGGTTGGATGTTGTACACAAGTCAGTCACAAATCAACCACAAGGGATGTCCCAAATATACCAAATATTTGATCATTATAAATAGCTCTTTGAATATTTGAAAAGAACTTTGCTTCTTTCCGTACATGACATGGACATTTAATAGGGTTTGTGTGTCTGTCTAATAGTTAAACCCTGATAACTCTTTTGACCCAAATTATGGGCATCGCCCTATTATGTTTTTTTCTCCATTTACTTTCATTATAACTTAACCCAAAACTACCTCTAGACCACTTTACCGGAGATCTAAAATGCTATGGGGACAGGCAAATGTCCCCACAACTCGGTCAAATATTTCCAAACAAAATAAACTGTCCCCAATGTCATTTTAACCAGCTTGTGCTAGGCACGGGATTGTTTTTCACAAACCTTGATCTGAAACGGGTTCAAGCCGGTACATGTATTTCCAGCCTCGCTCACTGCGAGCCGGTTGCCAGATAGACAGATATATCTATTGGTAGTGCATATAGACACTGTGCAAACAGTGCACACAAATTGTTCAAGGCTTTCATTTAGAGAAAAGTGGGATCCAAATTAAAACAGTGACCCAAAAGGTAGGACTTGAGGACCAATTACTCAGGATAAAAGTAGGACTTTTATTACCTTTAAATATACATGTCCGCAGCGTCATTTAGCATCTTTTGTAATTAAGACACACCATGTTCACACAGCGTTTTAGCTAAAACGGTTTTAGTTAAAACGGTAGATCACCACGGGTGGTCGGTCGTAAAACTAAAACACAGAGCGTTCAGACACCGTTTTAAGTATAGCGAGTTTTAACTTCATAGCGTTTTATCTCTGTTCTGGGGTCACGTATAACTTCCGCTCATTTACATATTTCGCGCGCTAAATAATTTGTGTGCACATCAAAACATTCAGTCATACTGAATCTCACCGGTGACAACAAAACTGCCCAAATGCAGAATACATGCCGCGGTAGAACATTTTGCAGAAACACGCTACGCTGTAAGCGTTACTACCTCGAAATAAATACATTAAAACAGATACAAAAAAATAAAGAAAAGGGTGACCTGCAGGAAATGACTTTCTTCATCCACGTTTGTTTGCCGGGCATTTTTACGTCTTACGATGTCAAATTCAACCAGTTCGTGTAACGAAAAAATACATGCGTGTCGGCCATGGACTGGTTCCGGTCCTTAACTTTGTCTATTGAAGCGTGTGGCGGGAACCATTCCAAAAATGCTGCATGTATTATGCGTGCTTGCATGGGGCGAGCCTGTGGCTTCTGGCACCCGTACCCATATCACCGTACCGCACCGCACCGCACCGCGCACTGCACCGTACCATACCATACCAGCACGCAAAGCCTTGTTGATTTATTGAGGCAAAAACAGCGGAGTTTTATTTCCGAAAATAGCAATTGTAAGTATTTAAACAAGTACACAGACAGCAGAAATACAACAGGCTTTTTAACATAACAACAAGTGCACGGCCGGCGTATTGAAGCTTGGGCCGTTGTAATTGAAAATCCGCCGCATTATTTCGAACGTGGCCGTGCAAAACACGGCCTACATGTACACGCATACGGCTGGCTGGCTAAGACCGGCCCGCGTGGGTATGCGGCGTGTGGCTACACATAACGTATAGCTGTCGGAGCATGTAAACAACCACGCTTGTTTACACCAAAAGCGCGCCACAAAAAGAGCTTACGCAACACCAGGTCAACTGCGGCGGCTAAAACGCTAAAAACCGTTCACACACCGTACTAAAAAGATAAAACGGTCAGAGTTTTAGCTAGACCCTCCCTCCGAGGTGTTTTAAATTACCGTTTTAGCGGCGAGATAAAACCGATTCTGTTGAAACTAAAACCGTTAACACACCGTTAACACACCGTTTTAGCGAGTTCAACTAGTGTTTTAAGAGAATTTAAAACGGTGTGTGAACGCACCCAGTGCTCCATCCTCAATTATAAAGCTCTTGGAAGTACAATTGCAGTACTCCTTTACCCGGCCTAATTGCCCTTCATTCACACTTTTTCAGCATTGTGAGTAAAATAAAGTACTAGTGGGAATTTCATTGAAAAAAACCAGGAATACTTGAAAGTCTGGCAATGTTTAGGATTATAAAAACAAAGCTAGGCTTGTCTAGTTGTTCTACATGTAGACCTACAATTCTCAGCTTGTAACATTGTTGCGACTCGTATCTAGTACAAACGTCTGTCCTGTTCCAGTCTAGCAAAAAATACCTTGTTTTTAACAAGTAATATACATATGTTGAAAGTATGTTGAAAGTACATGTAATGATGCCCAGTCATTTTTATTCCCAATCATTTCGTCCAATTTCTATTTTAATTGTAGTGGTTAAATTAATAAAAATTATTCCATTGGTTTTTGTACAGGCCTTAAAGGAAACATGCAGTCTAACATTACGCAATTTATGTGTATTATGTGAATAAAAAGCAAAACTGGTTTTAGTCAGGTAATTTGCCGTAGTAAAATAATCCCTAAAATACATTCAGAAATGGCCTTAATCTTGAAAAATAAACAAACACAGTTGTTTCTGTCAATTTTTGTTTTATTATACATCTCTTCTCGTTTCTTAAAATTGAGCTGACAATGCTTATGAAAGAATACAGTGGTTCAAAAAAATACTTTTGGTTTCCCAGTAGATTAGTCGGACATTTGTACAAAACTAAAAAGATCAATTTATCAAGTGTGCCTTTTACAAATTCTCTCTTGTCCTATTGCAAGATAAAGATGGTTTCCTTGAATTGATCTTATTTTCAACACTGTTTGCTGCATAGCAAATGTTCTGTGTCACAGTATGAAAAAGCGTGTAGCCAACATATATTGCTGTGTTTCCAATGGATGCCATCCCAATACATAGTAACTGCATAGCCAGCATGTACACGTCACCCAAGTGTAATTACGTACAAGTACGCAACACCTTTGGCAAAACTACCTTCCCTGTTTTTTTTCTTCAAGGTACTGGATTTACAATTAACATAACGCCGCATAACCATGCCATTTACATTACATGTTGATAATGGAATCTAAGCATACAAGTAAAATCAACAAAAAGTGTGCAGTAAACTAATTTGTTGAATATTAAATTCTGCACTTTGATTGGTCAATTTTTCAGTGGTCATAGCCAACTGAATCAGTGTATTTATATTGTATACATGTACGTAAACAAAGAACGTTGCTTATTGACTTTTCACAATTTTGTTTAGAAAAAAGGCTTTGTTTTTTAAGTTTTTATGCAGAAAATCTTTTTGTTTTAGGCCCTCCAATCCCAGAGACAAGTTTCTTGTGCGTCTATACACGTCTTCTGACGCGAACTAGTAAATCCACCCTGACTTATTTGTTGTGTACAAAAGGTTTTTTATCTGCTTACTAAAGGTGAAGAATCTCCTGAGCATTAAGCGTACATGTCCCACAGGTTAGCAAGGATTTAGAGCAAATAGGCATAAACACATTTATTTTGCTCGCTCGTAAGCACTGATTGTCATATGCAAAGACTTGATAATTAAGCCGAACAACAATTTGTGCTTTTAAGGTTACCCTTTCAGTATACCCTGTATAAACCAAGTCACCTGTACACTTTCTATCTAAGCTCTAAATCGTCTCTTTAGGAATACACATGATACAGCAAACCATGCTTACGATTTCCCGACCAGCGAGTTAAGCAGCTTGATCTCCTTGGTGTAATCCATACCATCCCTGGATAAAATACAACAAAATTAACAAGAAATGAGGTACATGTGGATTGGTGTTGAATTCAAGTTTATCACAAGCTAATTCAAAAGCCCCATGTATTAAGCACTGTTTATCGCAGTGCATCACAGAAAGAAAGTGGGGGTTACCGCCCCGGCTCGTATACAAAATTACATACAATAGCACTTTGCATACTAATTTTTCGACTTGCTCCCAACAAAGATTCAGGGGAATAGTAATCATCTTTTCTAGTCTTCTGACCGATCTTGAGCTGCTGCAGAAAACCGCTCTCTTGGCCGAATTAGCAGGCGTAGTAATTGTGGAGCACTTTGAGAGTTTCAATGGTATGCAAGCGCCACGTAAAACATGCTGCTTACTGGACTGGGGTCTCTAGAATCAGAGGGATGTTATCAAACCGCGGGTCGTTCATCAGTCGCTTGAATGTCTTCAGACCTATGTGCCCCTGGCCAATCTTCTCGTGTCTGTCCAGATGACTACCGACTTTACCTGTGGATGAGAAAGATCCGTGCTTGGCAAAAAAATAAGCTGAGGACTGAAAGGCAGCTGTCTAGCTGTTCCATTATTGTTCTTGCGAAGCAAATATTTCTGTCCTTTTCTCTTTGCTAATTTCTTATGCTTATAGTTTCAAAAGTGGAAATCTGCTTTTCTACCATCAAAATAGCAAAAATGCAGATTGAATGTTTTTGTAAAAAGCATTTTTCTACTTGTTTTGCTTTTCTGATGTTGATGTCTTTTTTCAAACTGTAGGTACGGTAACAAAGTAAAACCTGCTTTTCTGATAGCAAAAAAGCAGATTAAAGTAGAAATATGCATTTTACAAAAAAACTTTGCCCCTGCTCCCTTCAAGGCATTTTTTGTTCATAACATTTTATTACAGAAATGTTATTTTAGGTTAGCATTTGCCTATGTGAAGACAGTTTATATATACACCTTTAGAGTCATTCAGATGTACAGCCACAAGGTACTCGAGACCGATGATTTGATTAAAGTCGGACATCATTTTCTCATACCCCGCTTCAGTGGATATATCAAAACCTAATGGAAGAAAAATTGTCAATTAGTTTTCAACATGAACATATTTTATTAAAAGTGAAAGTTCTACTCAGACAGGCTAAACATCTTTCTGTCCGAGATGGCATCATCTTCCGAAAAATAAATGATCCTAAGTTAGAAGTACTACAACAATTTGTATTGCCAGCTTCTTTGAAGACAACTCTTCTTCAAAGTATTCATAATGACTTTGGTCATCAGGGGGAGGAACGGACCATGTCCTTGGCCCGACGCCGCTGTTATTGGCCTTTCATGTATAGAGACATCAAACAGTGGGTTAGAAGTTGTGAACGTTGCATGATATCTAAACAACCTATGCCCTCCTTCCGAAACCCTCTTGGACACCTTCATGCTACCAGTTTTTAAAAACAGAATCAGTGAACAATTGATATGTTGCAAAATATGATGTTCACAGTGCTCGATGTAACAACTGCTCCAGTTTATTGACAATGTATTATGCAAATAATATGTAACTCAAATCAGACAATTTACCTGTTTCATCTTGTCAATTTGAGATATGAAAATCTAATGCAGATAAATGAATCATTTTACTAATTTTGTAAGTAACAATCTGACTAAACAAATGAATTTATTGATCGGAAATGATAAATGGTCAAGTCTGTGTGAAAATACAATGTATTAATTAACTTTTTCTTGTTTTGTTTATTACAGATAGTATCATTGACTGTCGTTTAACTTGTATATATAATACATAAACATTTGAATGTAACTGGGCTGAAGTTGCCCAAGAAATAAAATTGTACATTGTATCAAGGATTCTTGTGCCGCCACATCCCTGTTCCCTTATTTAATATCATCTTTGATATTAACCCCTCTTGGTTACACACGTAAGGGAGTGTTGCGCATCCATTTCGAGACTAGACAATGTCTACCTCAGTCCGCTCACACAAGAAGTGCGAGCCGAGGATCCTTTCTGGCGTTTTACAAATTCGTTCTCACAACCAATACCTTGGAAAATGGAACACTACGCGCCAGTGACTTTGAGTTCAGACACTTTCGTTAGGGAGGAGTCTCAGTGGTGGAGCAAAGTCAACAGTTCTGGCAACCCCTTGTTTAAGTCGATTTTCACCCCGATCTTAGAGGGCAACTGCACTTTGCATTCGAGATGGATCCCGTTTAAGCAAACCCAGCAGACGTCCATTCAAGAGAATTATCGAGAGCTAACGCTCAATTATCCAATTCAGTCTGGAAACTGCTTCAGAAGGAGTTGAGAGGCGCTCGCGGCTGCATGTTTGACTTGATGGCACTTCCTTTAAATGTGCCGAAAGGATCAGCGGGTCTGCATTACTCGAGGGATCCAGTGCCCGGGTCGTCGGGAGTAAATGTATTTGCCCAGCAGTGCCCAGTTGGTGAAGAGCTTTGTTTTCCACCTTTCGTTATGATTGCTTCACTTATTCGACCGCAACAGGTATGGGGTAACGTTATATAGTGGTGCCAAACACCCTCACCCGTAGCCATGGTGGCCGCGTCTGTCTTCTTTTACGAATCGCTTGATACGTCTGTCTGAGGTGGGACATATGGGGCTCAGTGCATATTCACCAGTTAAGGGTTACAAGCCAAATATGGAGGGCCTGCCCTTTGAACTCAGGGCCCTTAAACATTTTCTTTCCCGACTCCAGAAAGGATCAGATGAACATTCCGCCGTCTAAGTTCAACAATGTCCTCCTCATGTCGGGCTCCATGGGTAGGAGCCTTAAAGGTTTCAGCTGGCCTTTAAATCTTAATGTGCAGCTGGTCGCTAACTGGAGTTATAAGATTGCATCATTATGTAGAGCGGTGGCAGCTACGTGCCGACAGCATGCAGTAGTTTTACAAGAAGTAATTAACCATTTCAGCAGGTTAGCAATTGTCGGACGGGAGCACGAGAGGTCATAAGAGTCTTTCGCGCAGCCACCATTCGGCTTCAGCCTTCAGATAGAGCTTTCAGATAGAGCTTTCAGACTGCATCTTCATCTTGTCATCAATCTGCCAAACTAAGCTGGTGAAAGTAAATTGTTCTGTAGCCATGGTCAACAAGGCCCTAAGACTACGAGCCGTGTAGTAAGACTGCCTGGGTCTTTCTCTCGAATGATTACATTATGCAAGTTGGTCTAATAGATGACGTCCATCTGTCCATCTGAAGCTTCACCGCAGGCTACATAATGGTTTTAAGATCAACTTTGCGCCTGCTTTCTCCCCACATATGTAGTACACAGTGGCTAACATTTGTGCATATATTGGCTTCTTCGAGCATAATGGAGTATTGGCAAGGTTGAAGTCGCTGAACAGCCTTTTAGATACAGTAGGCGGGCATACGACAAGCAGAAAATTAAGTTATATATTTGGTGGCATCACTCGAGGATTTTTTATCCATAATCATCAAGGCGAAGGATATCAAACAAAAGAAAATGTCTTTCACGCAGCATTGTCTCCTTCCTAGTAGATAGGGATTCTAAAGAAAAGAAGCAAGTCCACGTTGTTGGATGTGACAACTTAGGCGTTAGGGCTGGAGACTTTGGACGGACAAAGACGTGCGAGAGAGGCGACTTCTCTTCAACCACACGGTTGGAAAGACGGTTAGAGATTAGTCCAGTTCTTCTTTCATGATCTTCCCAAAGTTAGATGATTCATCATCGGATTTAGACCCAGCCTGGTGCAGTCAACAGCTTGGTCGAGGCGGCGAGGGTCCCACGGCTACAGCCTGAACGTTTTCTGCTGTCAACGTAAGACCGCAAACATCTCGTCAACAATATCTAAATAAACAATCATATCACAATTATTAATTGTGTAACACGTGGCAGTATCATCTGGTTAAAGCGGACAATCATGTGCCTTATGATTGAATTATTAAATCAACATAAACATATCAATTATAAATGAACATATAAATCATAGGTAAGTTACTATGCAACCCAGCCATTTGCATACACTTAAATGGGCCTGATGTGTCGACAATAAACACGTAGGCCTACGTGTCAACAATCCATATATTTCCATACACGTGGATAACAGAAACGCATCTTAAATGTTGCCATATTTACCATTTAATTATCCCAACTTGAACAAAATACACATGCGGGAGTGTATGTTTATAACAATGTATAAGTTAACTAACCAACTGTTGCATTCCTCGAAGTTCTCAGCGGCAACAATGACGGAATTTCCATGAGCATTTATCGCAACATGTCCAGCAGCCGATTTCACGAAACTTTACTTTATGGCGTAAGTGGACTTACGCCATAACTTATTGCGCAAGTTGCGCAATACCTTTAGGACGGATTTCACGAAAGTTACGCATTATCGGGATATGTCGTAACTCACCGAGTTACGCCATAAGATGTAGCGTAACTTACGCCATGACTTTAGGTGGCGTAAGTCTTGGCTATGTGTTGTAAACATGGCGTTCAACGTGAACACCGAAGAGCGCTTCGCCGTGAAAGATTGTTCCGTGACCGAATAAATCCCCTATATATCATCTCGAAGACGACGAAATCAGAGGACGGTATCGCTCTTCTCGGAAGGGTATTTTCTAAATCGTTAAAGATTTACGACATGTTTTGGAGCGTCCTACAAGGATAGTTTCTCATTTTCCGTTAACGTCAGTAAATGTCGCGTGCAAAAAAAAACCACCGTGACCCTCGTTTAAATCTCACTTTCTCAAATCATAACAAATCTCCGGCGCACTTTTTTGTCTCAAAAGTTAAACAGCGCCCTCATGCACCCCTAAAAGATGAATGTAGGCCTATATTGGTCGAACAAAATACATAATGTACTCGGGAATGAAAGGGAATGTGGTTTGTAAGGAGTGCGTTCTCCAAATGTATTGTTAGATAAGCAACCCACCTGTTAAAATCAAATCAAAGCCAGAACCAAAGGATTGTTTTTGTAGTTTTTGTACCCAGTTTATAGGCTTATAGGTTATATAAAACACTACAAAACATGACAAATTGAGAAACCTATGCAAGTCTAGGAACAAGGCTTCTGTTTTTTATTTATAAATAAATTCTACATGTACATTGTATATACACAAATTGTTCCAAGAAAGAAATTATAATAAAGAAAGATAATAAATATAAACAAGACTTGTTTGTATATCCAATGAGAAGTCAAGTTTATAAAATTGCCATGATAATACAAACAATATGCCTTTCCCTGGCTTCGTCTTAAGTTGATTTTTGGCCTCTAAATGCAGGAACTCGGGTGCATTCTCAATTTTTACAGTATATTTTTACATTATTCTGCTACACAGTGGGTAGTCTTGGTTGCAAGACGTCCTAATCTCAGTATGCAGTGCGCGTAGACCGCCTATGCGGGCGCCCTCTTAATAAACGCCATGACCTTTAAATTGAACGTCTTCGCTAATGGACATAATCACTTAACAAAAATTCGCAGCAGAATTTGCATGCGCGTGTGACGTGACATTGTGTGTATAATCGCGTTGACGTAAGTTACGCACAGTTTCGTGAAATCGGCTGCTGGCATGTACAAATTGTTAAGTTTCTAGAATACAGAAAGGGTACAGCCACTTGAGGGCGCTATTTCAACTTTCCGCCGTTACAAAGCCTTTTGTTGGTACCGTGCGGGGGTCGCTGCCACTTTACGCATCTGCGGAGCTTAGAAATAGGTGCAGATATGGATCACTGCAGATGGGCTTCCAAAAAACAAAACATATAGGCCTAAACGCTACACTGAGTTGTAAACAATAACCAGGCGTAAACAAACGGTGCAGTTCCTGCACGACGCAGTCTGGAAAGATCAAGGTCAACTATCCTCGGCGGATCTTGCGGCCTGTTTCTTCAGAGGTCTCGACTAATTTTTTTTTAAAGTTCAGCGCCTTTCCATAGCATTCGAAAATTCTTCTTAGAATTAAATAACAGTAATAATTTGAAGAACATGTAGAATGGTAATATATGTATATATAAGTAACACTTTCTTTTGACATAATAGTACAGGGACTACCCCATTACTAGAGGTCAAATCATTATCAAGATATAACTAAGATCATTATTCTTCACTAAAATTGATTTACATTAGCTGGTGTTTGCAAATGAACATGTTTCATGTTGGCGACGCAGCAGGTTTGACAGGGTTCGAGACATGGTACAGACGCATAGTTTTCAAACGGCGCTGTCCTATCTTGCGGAGATATATTGTACGCATATGTGGGTTTACGTGTATGTCTCTATATATATTTACATAAATAACATAGGTAGGCATATATCGAGATATGTATAGGAACCCTTTCTTAAAAAATAAATAAAATAATGATAATACTAAAAACCTGACAATTAAAGTTGTGGGTTTGAGTTTAGAGAGGTTTTAGGCACACCAACCTTCTGAAATGTCCCCATAACGTCATGTGCTAAAATAATGAGTGTGTATTATGTATGTAAACTTAGAAAATATAGAAAAAGAAGGAAAAGAAGGTTAAAACAAAACAAACCCTGAGTTTGCAACGACTGCAACAAAGTAACCCCTCTCTCCGTGCTCTATTTAAGGATAGGAGAGGCTTTTGTCTAAGAGTTGGGATGAGAGATGGGTGGAATGGTGAGTATTATATTGAGGGTTTAGGGGACTCAAGCTCGGATGGGGCTTCGGTAATAATCTATCAAACCCATATCTAAGCATTGTAGATTCTGGAGCCCGCTACACACACAGAAAAAAATACACAGGTTGTGTAAAATTTTACATAATTGCAATGTGCTATACGAACCTGCTAATAGTTATGTAAAACTTTACACAACAGGTGTTAGGTAAGGTTTTGCATAGAAGTTGGGTACAATTTTACTTGGAAAATAGGTAAATAAAGTTACCTAATATCTTGGTAAAAACAATTAGGTAAAATTGTACAAACTAAAAATGGTAAAAAAAAATTCAGACACTTCGACTTTAGATTTAGTAGAATGTACAAATACTATACGATAAGCCTGAATGCTATACGATAAGCCTAACTACTACACTACTACATGTATAACGTATACTACATTCAATGACTACAGGCTACTCTACATACTAACAACGTGTCGTGGTTCGAATTTATATTACGCTTATTCCCGCCATGATGAAGTCACGGTTTCACCACTAATAATTCGTGTTAAAATACAAAAAAGTGATTTCATATACAATTTGTGTTTTACTTATGTTTGCACAAATCAAAATGTTATCATTGATTCGTTAGAATAATTACATATTTCGGTCAGAAAAGTGCGTTTTTAGACAAAACGCCACAACTTAACATGACTTTTGTGAACACAAATTTCGTGAGTTCTGATTGGTCAGTTGATGTGTAATGAATTAACATTTTTCCAACATTAACATTGTACATGTATGTTGTGTAAATCGCAAGCACGTGTGATTTGTACCCCTTCATCCAGTAATATTTACACAACGCATAACGTCTTACGTATTTGTTTTGTAAAACTTACGTTGCCAATGTACAATCTTGACCAAGGTTACACAACTCTTGTAAAAAACGAAATTACATTTAAAACAAGTCAATTTAAACTTACATAATAGTTGTGTATTTTCTTTTGGCAACATTTTACATAAATTGTGTATTATTTTACCGAACTTTTTTTACCGGCTTTTTTTTTACCATTCATTCTGTGTGTGTACGGAACAATGGAGCGATATAAATAGTAAAGTATTTGCATCGCTGCTTTGTTCGGACCCCAGAGTCCACATTTGATCTTAGGTATGGGTAGAAGGAATTTGAGCGTAGAGACTAGAATCCGAACAGCAGGACCACCTAGTATGGGGGAGGGTGGGTGGGATAAATGTTTTGGATCTTACCTGTCCTCGGAGCGACAAACCAAAGGCTTCTTCGACTTACCGTTCTCTCTCGTAGTGACCAAATTCACAAAGTGAATATGGATCTTCCGACCGCTACGTCGCAGCAATGCAAATAGTTTCTCCATCCATTTGTCTACCAGTTAAGGGTCTTGATGTGTTGTTCCCTGCCGACAGGCTCCTCTAGCCGCTAACCCTCAAATGAGGCCAAGCCCATGTTTTGCAGGTAGGCATCCTTGTTTGCGCACTGCCGCAAGAAGTTTGGCAACTTACACTATTCCTCATACTTGTCATAGAGCCGTCTCCAGCTGCCTTACCTTTCTGCATTGTACCTTTTCTCATTGTACCCTTACTGCTGTAGCTAGCCGACCAATTCTTAATTTCGCTTTGTCATACGGTGCCGCCTCATCAGCCCTTGGCATGTTGCAAAATAGTAAAGGCCTGGACTACCCCGAGAAGGATTGTAGCATCTTGAATATTCTTACAATGCACATAGTTTGTCTTCGTCTCGACGACCTATTTACAAGCTGAAATTGGAGCTGCCTAAAACGGCCTCTCGTCCTGCCCGTCAGCAAATTTCGAGTGAAAACCGCTTTCTCACCGAGCCCATCCTTCGGCGAAATTTGGCCGCCGTCCATTATACCTCCAGGTTTCGAATTCCCCCAAATGCTAAATGATATGTTGTACCTATAAATTGGACTTGTGTAGATTTAACCTAGAGCATCATAAATAAATCAACCCCAACCGAATACAAGTGGATCCATTTCTTCGATCGATGAGAAATCTGAAATCACATCTAGGTATCAACATTCAGAGTAATCTGAGCTGTAACAGCCAGGCCTGACATGCAGCATTTAAAGCTACCCGCATCTTGAACTTCCTCATGCGAAACTTCTACCCAGCTTCAAAAGGCTGTCAAAGAGAAGCTGTACACTGCCTTAGTTAGACCAAACCTTCAGTATATGGGAGTTTTGCTTGGAGCCCATACACATCAAAGAACATATATAGGAGCTCTTGAAAAGGTTCAGCGCCGTGCTGCCCGCTTTGTCTGTGGTGATTTCTCAAGAAGAAGTAGCGTCTCAAAAAATGCTGGCAAACTTAGACTGGTCATCACTGGAAGATAGAAGGAAAGCGAACCAACTCACATACCTATACAAAGTCCTCAACAACATTGTTAAAATTAATTATACCGTCCTGAAACCAAAAAATACTTGACTGCGCAAGGGGCAACAACGAACAAATCAATGAAATCACAGCCAACACTAACATTTACCTTCAGTCCTTCCTTCCCAAAATTGTGAGAAAGTGAAGCAACAAAAAGAAACAAACAAAATGCAGCATACCATGAACTTGGGGAGCACCAAGCTTCGACGGCAAAACAGAGTTGACGAAATGAGTCCGAGCTGTTACTTACCAGCCTCACTGGACTGCTGGGCAGCATCTCCGTGTTATTTCGTTTCAAACAATACTCACAATCTCCGATACCTTCCCAGATGTCCCTTCTTCATCGTTACCCCTTCAATTGGCGCGCCAGGCGAGGCCATTGTCTTGAAGAGTACCCAATGCTGTGCTTTCACTCCTGATGTGCCAAAGTTCTAAACCTGACTTGCATCCTTCCTACGGCCGTCGTCTTGTATGCCGAACGAGGTCAGTGCTTGCTATAGCACTCTCACACTTCAATGCATCATAGTCCTTCCTGCAAAGTATTCTTATGCAAATCGGTTAGCTCAGCTAAACATTAAAAATATATCCACTGATGCATGCTAGCACCAAAGTATGCAAATTCACGATTTACCTCCTTCTTATGATTGATTAGCCGACAGTGGCCCTTTATTTATAAAAGGCGGAGGAAAACCCGGAGACAACATTATGGCAAAATCGTAAAAACAACAGCGAAAACACATTATAAACACATTACTACAAATTGGGCCTTTCCCATCTCTGCCTTGTGCCTTTGCCAACATCAATATCTGGGGCTCTTCCCCACATATCTGCCTGGGGCCTCTCCCCAAATTTATTTCTGGGGTTCTTCCCCACATCTCTTTCTGGGGCTTTTCCCCGCATTTATTTCTGAAGCTTTTCCCCACATCGGTCTCTGGGGCTTTTCCCCACATCGATCTCTGGGGCCTTCCCCATCTCTGCCTGGGGCTTTTCCCCACATTTATTTCTGGGGCCTTTCCCCGCATTTATTTCTGGGGCCTTTCCCCATCTCTACCTGGAGCTTGTCCCATAATGAAAACTACACGTCATCTGCTCGACCGAAACTTCGTACGCATCTCTTTGTACAGTAATGACCCTCAAAAAAGGCCTCCAGTCTCACAAAACCTCGCGTACATTTTAAACGCAATATTTCACCATTTCGGATAAAATCGATTATGAAACTACACACTATAAGCTTCAATATCACCACCTCTCTGCCTAGGGCATTTCCCCACATCAATATCTGGGTTTCTTCCTCATTAAACTCTGGGTTTTTGTCCCACATTAAACTCCAGCTTTCCCCCACATCAATTTTTATAGGTTTTCCATACATATCTGCCTGGGGCCTTTCCCCACATTAAAATCTAGGTTTTGAATGGGGCTATTCACATCATTTTCATGAATGGGGCTTTTCACCTCATTTTCATGAATGGGGCTTTTTACCTCATTTTTATGAATGGGGCTTTTCAACTCATTTTCATGAATGGGGCTTTTCACCTCATTTATATGAATGGGGCTTTTCACCTCATTTCTATGAATGGGGCTTTTTACCTCATTTCTTATGAATGGCTTTTCCCCTCTTTTTTATGAATGACTTTTACCTCAATTTTATGATTGACTTTTCACCTCATTTTTATGAATGGCTTTTCATCTCATTTTGTATAAACGGGACTTTTCACTGTCTAGACCATTGTTACCTAAAGCATCCCCAAAAAATCTAAACAGAATTCCGTAGAAACCACAAAACTCCGGAAAACATTAAACGCCACAAAAGACAAAAAAAAAGGGGGGGGGGGGGTACCTCTGTTCCATCTGTTCCATCTCTTGCTTAACATGAAACTGGTTAGGAAAAAAACACAACAACAACCGCAAAACTTGCCAGCCCTCTTATCTATTTTAAACCCTAGTCCAAACACACCTCCCCATGGGGTTTGTTACTCTGCCCATGCCAAAACACTGCCCTGCCTATGTACACGTGCATTACCTGTACCTGTACACATTATGTACCGCATATCTTGGATTGGCAGCAGTATCCGCTAACAGAAGTCAGTTTAAGACAGGGATTCACAAGATAAGATTCACAGTTAGAAGTTATTGACATCGGGCTTAAATTGAACTACTTCGTCCATACTGACATACCTAAATTATTTAGGCAAATGCTTATCACCGGTAACCTTTGTTTGGCATTTTGTATATTGACACGCGCATTTACTGCATAATATTAACTGTAAGATTATTATTTCTTTTTTTTCCCAACAGTTTAACTGCAGCAGATTTGTTCGGCTAAAACCGACTCATTCTAAACAGCCTTAGTTGATAAAAGTGTTATTCAGTAATATAATCCTTTATTAGGGTAAACAAAATTAAAAAATAAAATAAATAAAAATATTTCCGATTTTGGAGACAAACATACCATGGTGGCACGTGCACTAAGGCTTAGCAAGGTTTAACAGCCAGAAATATTCAATCGAAATAACTCTTTGTTTAGGATATGACTAGTCTTCCATAAGACCTTATTTTAGCCAAAACATTTGTATGCGGGGCCTGTGTTTGTTCCCTCTCACCATTTCACTACTATTTCCCATATCATATAGTTACAGCACGTATATACTCCAGCAAAAGATCAAAAACCCGTTCCGATTTTTACGCTCAGTGTCCATTGCTGTAATGCTTGCCGTTTATTAGACAGCAAAAATTGTCTACTTTCAGTAATACTCTTCCAAGGAATTGACCACAATGTCATATAAATCGCCAGACTCTGAAATTTGCTTGTCTGATATGCACATACAATATGAACACATTTCAACTCCAGGCAAATTTCGTAGCGAATGATTCGTGACATCAAATTTGCTTTACATTCGCATTTACAGTGAATCGGCCTTAGGCCGTGTCCGAAACGGGCTTCCAGAGCTACGGCTACGTCTATTGTCAGCCTGCTCACGTGTATTTGTAATGGGCGAACACCTAGACAATAGCCATAGACAAGAGATTCGGATGCGGCCTTACTCCCCAGGGTGTGTGCAAATTCCTATTAAAATTTGAGGACTGTTAAGGATGTAACTGATAATAGAGCATCTATAGGTAGTATTGGTTCTCTCCCAAACATTAAATAAAATGGTGAGAAACCCGTTGATGAATGTTCTGTCGCATTATAAGCAAAAACTAGTTCTGGAAGATATTTTGGCCAGTTAAGTTGTTGTGTAGCTGACAGAGTACGAAGTAGATTATGCATCGTCCGGTTGAAGCGCTCACACTG
The DNA here is from genome assembly GCA_037893245.1 of Crossaster papposus. Lineage (NCBI taxonomy): Eukaryota > Metazoa > Echinodermata > Asteroidea > Velatida > Solasteridae > Crossaster > Crossaster papposus. The sequence goes on along the minus strand of JBAIAA010000225.1, from coordinate 487,977 downwards.
AGCATTGCCTTGGGGTGATATGGAGTGGTATGCGTCTTAGATATATTATATAAAACACAAAGCTCCTTAATTAATTTAGACTCAAATTGTCGACCCTGATCAGAATGAATTCGCTGAGGTGCACCATATTTCAAGAACCATTCTTTGACTAGCACTGCTGCTGTCGTCTTCGCAGTTTGATCCTTAGTGGGCACTGCGATGGTGAATTTTGAAAAGATGTCAGTTATAACTAGAACATTTTCGGTATGACTTGAAGATGGTTCAAGAAGTGTAAAATCAATAGCAATGACCTCTAGAGGTTTGGTAGCATGAAGGTGTCCAAGAGGGTTTCGGAAGGATGGCATAGGTTGTTTAGATATCATGCAACGTTCACAACTTCTAACCCACTGTTTGATGTCTCTATACATGAAAGGCCAATAACAGCGGCGTCGGGCCAAGGACATGGTCCGTTCCTCCCCCTGATGACCAAAGTCATTATGAATACTTTGAAGAAGAGTGGTCTTCAAAGAAGCTGGCAATACAAATTGTTGTAGTACTTCTAACTTAGGATCATTTATTCTTCGGAAGATGATGCCATCTCGGACAGAAAGATGTTTAGCCTGTCTGAGTAGAACTTTCACAGCATTAGATTGTATCTTGCGCTGTGAATGACTAAGAGGTGCATTGGAATTATGAAGAGTCAAGTAACAAGAAATATCAGGATCCTTACTCTGTAATTCCTGCAGTTCATGAACTGTGTAAGATGGAAATGCAGATATATTAGAACAGTGTTCTGCCACAACACGGGCTGGACCTAATTCTACGCACTGTTGGCATATGTTTTTCTGTAGCTCAACAGGAAGACGAGTATATGGTCCCATTAGTGGATTACAACTATATAGCTGAAATCTCAGAAGCTGAACTAGCTGAAACCTTCTCCGAAGAGTCTACCTCAAACCGTCTAGAAAGACCATCTGCATTCTTATTAATTTTACCAGGTCGGTATACAATCTTGAAATTAAAGGAAGCTATGTTAGCAACCCATCTTTGTTCAACAGCACCAAGTTTGGCAGTGTCAAGATGACAAAGAGGGTTATTGTCAGTACGAACAACAAAGGACACACCGTACAAATAATCCTTAAATTTCTCTGTCACAGCCCACTTGAGTCCTAGAAGTTCTAGTTTCAAAGAGCTGTAATTCTGCATGGTACGTTCGTCGCCTCCAAGTCCTCGACTTGCATACGCTATCACACGTTCTTTTCCATCTTGCACTTGGGAAAGAACGGCACCCAACCCAGATAAACTAGCGTCGATGTCCACGACAAAAGGTTGATTAAAATTCGCATATGCTAGAATCGGCATGGAAACAAATTTGGATTTTAACTCATCCATAGCAATTTGGCACTCCTCGGTCCAACGCTTTTGAAAATACTTGGGTGAATGTTTCAAACAATCACCAACCAAGGCATGTAAAGGACGAGCAATTTTGGAGAAGCTGGGGATATACTGCCTATAATAACTAGCAAAGCCAAGAAAAGACCGAAGTTGTTTAACAGTGCGTGGCGTAGGCCAATTTACTACAGCTTTCGTCTTCTCAGAGTTTGTAGTTATCCCGTCTTCAGACAACACATGACCTAAGTAATCTATTTTCTTCCGGAAAAGGTGACATTTGGAAGGTTTTAGTTTAAGATGGTGTTGTTTCAGTCTAGAAAACACTAGGTCAAAATGTTCTAGGTGTTCCCCGAATGTCTTGGAATATATACAGATGTCATCCAAATAGACAAAAAGCATCCGATACATCAAGTCCCCCATACAGTGCTGCATCAATCTCTGAAAGGTAGCAGGAGCTCCACACAGTCCAAATGGCATCCGGACGTACTCATACAGACCCATAGGTGTTATAAACGCAGTTTTTTCTCTATCTGCCTCGGCTACGCAAATCTGATGGTATCCACTCGCTAAATCTAGCGAAGTGAAATATTTTGCGCCAAAAGGGGCATCTATCAACTCCGAAATACGAGGAAGAGGAAAAGCATCTCGTTTTGTTACGGCATTTAAACGTCTAAAATCTACACACATGCGTAGAGTACCATCTTTCTTCCGAGCTAAGACTATCGGTGCTGCATAAAGGCTGCAGCTGTCCACATTAACATCATGATCCAACAACTCTCGAATATGTTTCTTCACCTCATTATACTGGTTTGGTGGTATACGCCTGTATGTTTGTGAGATGGGTTGTGTCTGTGTAAGATTAATATGATGTTCTATTGTGTTTGTGTCTCCTAGATCCAGATTGTGTGTGGCGAAGATATCTTTGTGTTTTTGAAGCAAGTCATTGATCAGTGCTAGTTGTTCGTTACTACCTTCAAAGTCGTCAAGATCTACTGGTATGGAAGTCATGTTAGGATCAATTGTGTTAATATTTGAGGAAGAGGCTGTAAGTATGTTGTCATTGCTTATATGTATTTCATTGGTGGAGACCTGGAAGTCTATTCCTGCAGTTTTATTGCTCTCTACTTCATTAACACCTCGAAGAATACCAATCCCAGTATTAGGTTTTAAAACAAATCCAGACGAAGAAATATTGTCTATACGAACTGGAAATGTGTCTCCAACCATGCATGACCAAGGTAGCAGGTAACAAAATACCAATAGGTAAGTGGTCGCTGTTTCTCAACGGCTCAACCACTCCTGCGGAAAATGGAACTCGTCTTGAAGTAGAAGCAGCTACAACTACAGAACATTCAGGTGGAATAAAAATTGAAGATTTAGAGGAAACCTTCACCATAGCAATTGCTGAATCCTCTTTTGACTGAGCATTAGCTAGCAGGTTCAAAAGTGGCTGCAAGAAAGACAAGTTGTTAGAGTTTGAATATGTTTCCTCTGTCATCACATCAAGTAATGGGCTCAGGATATTCATGCCAAGTAAGCCTGGAACACGGCGTTTCTCTTTCTTGTTCTGAAGGTTTATATAATCTTTCACAACTAAGAATCCCATACTAGGAAGAGTCAATCCATCAATTGAAACGTCTAATTCTAAATACCCGAGATAAGGAATATCTAACCCATTGGAGGTTGTTATTCGAAGACAGAGATTGTCTCGGTGTATTTGAGATCCAGCTGGACGGAAACAGTTATTAAAACATTCTTCAGTTATGGTAGAAACCATCGATCCAGTATCTATAAGCAGTTGGTATTTATCCCAGAAAGATTGACCTCCAAAGTAGGACAAGAAGCAACAAACTGATTAGTAAGGTGAACAGAAGAAACAATCGGGTCCTGAAACTTTCTCTCGCTTGTGGGACCCATCTTAACGAGAGGAGTTAGTTTCCCCGAGATGAAGTAGTAACTGAAGCACCCGCAGTTCGCTTCAACTGCTCGATCACCTCTTCCGCCTTCTTCAACTGTAGCTGGTAACACTTGTTCTGAGTGTGGCCATCTTTTTTACAAAAAGTGCATTTGGGAATATTGGTTCTAGACCTATATCGACCTTCCGTAGATGCCCGAGTAGCTAAACGCAATTCATTAACTGACTTGGTCAACTTATCCATCTGTGTTTGCTGTTTCTGCAGTATCTCCAGGATTGCAGCATTTTCAACTTTTGCCTGTGAAGCCTGTGAAGCCTGTACGGTAACCTTAGGATAAGAATCTAGAAGAGACTCTTCCGCCCACTCAATGGCCTCGGTGCGTAAGGTAAAGAAATCCATATCATGCTGTTCCCTAATACATCGCTTAAGATGTTTACGAAGGAGAGGATCAGCAACCCCCTCGGCAAACTGATCATTGAGAAGATGCTCTTGATCCTGCATAAAGTGAGGAGACTTGCCTTTAACTCTCGAAAATAATTCCAAAAGACTATGAGAAAAGCTCCTCAAGTTCTCTCCCTCCTGCTGTCTCCGTTCAAAGAAGTTACGTTGGAACTGTACAGTAGATCCATGTACTCCAAATGCCTCTCTAAGAATAGAAAACACTTGACTAACCGAGTCTCGCCCATGATACCTTACTTCATCCTTAGCCGGTCCACTTAAAAGTGTTGAAAGACGAACTCGACTTTCTCCTTTTCCGACAAAGGTCGTGCATCTATTGCAGACTGTATATCGGAAATCCAGTATTCCAACTTGGCCTCAGCCAGCCCAGAAAAAGTAGGAAGCTTCTTCTGGCTAGGCAGTAGCAAGAAGGTAGGTTTAGCTGGAAAAGGCTCCTCTCCTTTGCCAGCTAATACATCTTCAGCCGTCGCCATCTTAGACAATACAGGAAAACCTGCTGTGTATGTGGAGATAAGTGTTATTATACAAACAAAAATAAAACGCAAACTCATGCATGTATACCACTACCATACCCAAGAACTGAATGCCTTACTCATGTGAAAAATACGGTATGAATGTTCCACATGGGGGGATGATTGGCACAAGTCGAGGTCTGCCACAAGGTAGAACTTGGTAATCTGAAGTGAACAAAAGGAACAAAAAAACTACGCCTTGGTTAAAAGACGTATAAACAATGCCTTATCGAACAAGATAAATTCAGAATGTTATATCGTCATGCATAATGTCACACATGACACTCAAGGTAGTATTTTTCACTGAATATGTTGATATATTTCTAATACAGAGTTTACTGATTGGATATGTATGAAATCAGTTAAACATTTTTAGAAATATGCTGGAATTTAACTTTAGAGCACTTAAAACTCAAAACTACTTTTCGTAAGAAAATCAGTATCTCTTAAGAAATCAAAATATTGTTTATCTTATTATTATTATTATAACAAGAGATTATACAGCATGTAATAACAGTACCATACAGTCTCAAGATGACAAATGGTTGTTCCACCAGAAGATCAGCCTCAGGGGAGTCAAGAAAATCTTCCAGAAGATCGTTCTACTCCTACTGTTAAATCAGAACCATGCGGAGATGGTGCACGCTGTTACGAGCAGTACGACCAGTCAGCAAGGTAAAGTCAGCTTCGCGATGAAGTAGCAACTCTCTGTTAAAAAGGTAGATGTTCTACGGCTTTCAATCGTTGAAGCAGTAGATCTTGGCTAAAAGGAAACTTGAAGACTACGGTCTCGCTCCTCTTCACAGAAGAAACTCTCAGCTCAAGTATTGATTGTCGTTTGTTATAATTTCGCAAATATAGCAAAGTAAACTAGTATTCTTTTTAAAGTGCCAGACCAACCACACCCTATCCTGCCGACTACGCCATTTGTAACCAAGAGGGGTTAATATCAAAGATGATATTAAATAAGCGGGGAACAGGGATGTGGCGGCACAAGAATCCTTGATACAATGTACAATTTTATTTCTTAGGCAACTTCAGCCCAGTTACATTCAAATTTGTATTTATTATATATACAAGTTAAACGACAGTCAATGATACTATCTGTAATAAACAAAACAAGAAAAAGTTAATTAATACATTGTATTTTCACACAGACTTGACCATTTATCATTTCCGATCAATAAATTCATTTGTTTAGTCAGATTGTTACTTACAAAATTAGTAAAATGATTCATTTATCTGCATTAGATTTTCATATCTCAAATTGACAAGATGAAACAGGTAAATTGTCTGATTTGAGTTACATATTATTTGCATAATACATTGTCAATAAACTGGAACAGTTGTTACATCTAGCACTGTGAATATCATATTTTGCAACATATCAACTGTTCACTGATTCTGTTTTTAAAAAGAGCAGAATTTCTATATGATATTTATAAAGTTAAACTTAGGTTTCAATTCCTAACAAAAACCTACCAACTATAAAAGCTGGGGAAGACGTGTTTAACGTTCAGCTACAATATAGCGTTGAAATGCAGAAGGTACAGCTGTGAAATACAAGGACAAGTTTATGATGTTACATTTATCGATATTATAACTAAATATCTATGATTTTCCTATATTTCTGTGAGCGAATTTCCACACAGTTATAATTGATTGTTGGCTGAATACAACTTGTAACTCAATAGTTATCAAACTCACATGTACTCAACTAATTAGATTGTACATATACCAAGTTTTTAGGTCACGTATTTACAAAACCCAAAGCCTTTATATACCTAATTTACAGTGAATAAAACTATTCTGGATGAAGAAGATAATCTCCAATCTTTAACCCCCAAAACAGAAGAAATAGTGAATGTAATTAATAGTCTATGAGTTTCCAAATTGTATTTCAACTTCACATGGTTTATTCTATACAAGGTAATGAGTAAAAGCCAAAAGCAAGTGTCTGTTACTTACATTGTACCATGTAGCTTCCACGACCTCTGCCAATCGTTCGTATGTACGCAAAATGGTCAACACACAGATATTAATGTGCGTGCAGCGGCAACATAAGGTACGAGTAGCATACAAATTGGTTGCTTACTCATAAGAGCTCTGAAGCAGAGTGACTCCAAAACACCCATACCCAACAAGGCGGGGTGGAAGAATTCTAAATCTTCACATGCTAGTAAGGGAATGCAGGACAGCAACAATAGCCTATTATTATCTCGCTCTCATGGATGCACGTATAGCTGCATAACTTGACAACAGTAGCCTATGGAGGGTGAATGTTAAATCTAAAGTAATGCAACAAAGGGCACTGGACACGGCTTAGCTGCATAATTTGTTATCATTTATGACAAAGAAAAGAATGTGAACAAGTAGTAAGAAAAAGAATGTTTGATTGTGGAGGGACCACACTCAACACAAGTTAAGAATTGCAGATGTTATATTAAAGTGGAGGGACCAGGTGACATAAGGAGTCGACTGGTCACACATGTATAAACAAAGATGCGGCTGGGAAAACCAATGCGAAGCTTTGACATTTTCCAAAGAAGCGTTGAAGCTGCTTTAAGACAACCCAGACTGCGAAAACAATTTTTTGTATTGTTTGTTTTTATTTTGTTTTGGAACAGATTTCCCAGACCCAGATGAATCATGCTAGAGGATGGGTGAAGATGACTCTTTTCCAGATTGAAGAAGAACCCAAAATGTGAGTTTATGTAGCAAACCACACAAAGCGATATCAGAGCCCTGTCAAAAGCCCTGCCATCTGACGCACTCTCTGAGTACTGTGAAACGAATACAAGTGAAACGGTCATCAATCTAAACCTCAGTGTGGATAGCCCGGTGCTTTAGCCATGATGAAAATCACAAACAAATAGTTATGTAGATGAACGCGCTGTCCACAAAATAGTAACCTGCCCACTCGAGGCCACAAAGGGTTTGACAATTCCGACACAAGTATTTGCTTGTAACCTCGCGCATCATTAGTGGCTGAAAAGAAAGAATCCATTATTGTCAATGAACTTGGCAATCTCGCCCAAGGGAACTAATTTGAAAGGTGTGTCTTTACACCAAAGATTTGGCCCCTTCATCGACATAACTACATGTATAGTCTTGGCTTTTGGGGTTCAATGGATGGGACATTTACACATCTGGGCGGTTGAATTTCGCTCGTCTTCCTCAAAAGCTCCACGGAACTTTGTATAAGCCTCTTGGTTAGGGTCTCATTTATGAAGGGAACGAACTTACGACACAAAGGGGCGTTTGCGAAATACTTTTGTGGGGGCATGTCGAATTGTAGATTGTTTTATATATATTTTTCTTTCTTTTAATCCCATGGACCAAACCTGTCAGCATTTTATGTTAAAATGATCTTCCAATGCTTATATTATTGACCAAACCTGCAATTTAACATGTTTTTCTCTCTGACCGTAACCCCGACCATGTTGGCCCTGCCGATAATTTTCTCTAGGCCGTTAGCCCTGTCTCAGGGGTCTAAACACACCCCTTTCACGCCTTAGTTTCGGCCGAAAAGGGCGTTCAAACCTAAATGCTTAAAGGGCAAACCTCGACCGTTTGTCAGAATCTTTACCCGATACTTGGTCAGAATCTTTAGCTATACCCTGAACCTTGGATTCCATGGTTTTTGTTTGTGCCACTATGTGAGAATATTTACGTAAATCTGTTTTACTTTGATGTCGGCGATGGACAGTGGCGTGAATTTGTCAACATACTTCCTGAAAATGGACATCACATATGCCATGTAGCCAGTGACAGTACAACCTTTGAGAAGCTACCGACGCTTAGTTTGTAGACCTCCAAAGTGGATTTCGCCTGCATTCACATAAATAAACAAACAAACAAACAAACAAATGCCGACGGAACGTGCCACTAGCAGGCCAGAATAATGTGGATGGATAATACTGTTGTATCCACCGTACCAATGTAGAGCGCATTCATCGCTCTTTACACAATTGCTTCAAGTGTAATCTCCTTGCTATACACCAGTCTTGGCTCACCCCAGTAAACAGACAAGAGTTCATCCGCCCTGCATGTATCCCTAGGCTACCAGAGCTACGTACATGCATACCCAAATTAAAATGACTTGAAAAAGGGGGGAGGGGGCAGCCACATGTATTATGTTGCCTGCAATGCTAAGGGCACTCTGGTGACATCGAGTGATAATCGACCTCTTTAAGTTACTTTACATGATGTTTTAAATGTAAATACATGTACATGTAGATGCATCTGCCTACACTCTAAAAACTGAAGTGTTAAAACCTAGCACTATCCAAGTGCTACATAAATTCAGCACTTTAAGTTTTAAGATAGTGCTATAATAACACTTGGAGGCGTTCATTTCCAACACCATAATTGGTGCTATTTATAGTGCTATAATAACACTTGGAGGCGTTCATTTCCAACACCATAATTGGTGCTATTCTAGCACTTCAAAGTGCTTTAATACACAAACATCTAAAACATCTAAAACATCTAAAACATAGGATATTTGTTTGGTTTTACCTCGATAAACGTATTGTTTTGTCTAAACTTTTGACATGGTTGTTGCTTCGAGGGATCAAGTAAAAAATAAAGGCTAATTTGAAGAGACATCCTTTTGAATTTGTCATTTCTCTGTTCAATAAAGTAAGTCTGCACAAGGACCTAACTATCTTAAATTTGTCCAAAAATTGGTCCTTGTGTCAACTAACTTCATGAAAAATCACTGCCCCCAACCACCCCGCCCTGCCCCCACTGCCCCGCCCATTTAAAAGTAACGCCTAGGAAGGACTTATATTAGCACTTCATTGGTGCTGTATCGATTAGGAAATTTACCTACAGCAACTGACCAATCAGAAGGGAGGAAATGTGTGTTCACAATAGTCGATGTTAAATTGTGGTATTTAGTACAACAATTCACTTTTTTGACCATGATATGTAATTATTCAAACGATTCCTCGATTGAATTTTGATTTTTGGGCAAATAGTGAGACAAAAATCGCATTACATTTTATTCGTATTCAAATGTTGACATTATTCATAAAAATTTGCTGTGACTTTTTCGTGGACAAAAAAGCGAACTATAAAACTAACAACGGCAATAGCTAAGTTTGTAGTAAGTGTTCAGTAGGTAATATCTAATAGGAATAGGTTATTATTGTATGTATGTATGTGTAATTGCAATGTGTAATAAGTTAATGTAGTATTACGTAATCTGTACACGCAGTGAATATGTACATGTACATAATTAGAGTGTTCAACAGTAGATTTGTGTATCTTGCCAATGTGCATTGAATGTTGTACGAATGTTATTTCACAACGTTTCTTTGTAACGTTCAAAGGACGTCAAGAGAACTTCACACATTTACGTTCCCGCAACGTTTTTTCCAAACGTTCCGGAAACATTACCGTAACGTTGTAAGAACGTTCATGGAACGTTTTTTGGTTAGCTGGGATGCTGACACTTCATCAAGTGCTGTATGGATTGCACCTTGGGGTGCTGGATGTACACCAATATGGTGCTACAAAGGACTTAAATCAACACTATATTAGTGCTGTATTGGTAGCACTTTCACAGCACTTAGATAGTGCTGCAATGCTGACACTTCATCAAGTGCTGAAATGGCACTTGAGGTGCAGTCCCTCAGGAAGCACCTGGATAGTGCTAAATCTAACACTTAGGGATTTATTTATAACACTTCAGTTTTTAGAGTGTATGCAATCTTATTCTCCTTATATTACAAATATCACCTGTATATTTATTGTTAATGTAATTGACAAGCCCACAAATTCATGTATTTTCTATGAATCTATGAGTTGATCGAGGCTCAGCCCTTTTGAACCCAGATACATCATCTCAATTTAAAGCAGGTGCAGCTCTATATTAAGTTTCATTTCTGTGGTTGGAATTGAATATGCCGGAAGGTACAATGGTTAAAAGAGCCCATTCTGGACTTTTAAGCTCGGTATAATCGGTTATTATCACTGTTATGAGTACATGTACACTGTACACCTGTTAATTTTAAAATGGTAATACCTCTCGTGAAAATATGGCTGTACCCTACCCCAGAATATATTTTATCGGTAAATACCAGTAAGAATCGTTTACACTCCTCAGTAGCGGCCGTTCTTCATGATTTGTCTGTCAACTTCGGGGATTTATCTCCTCACCATAACCCATTCCGGGCAAAGCCCAAGTATACTTTGAGGTCCAACCTCGGACCCAAAATTCATGAAACTCTAAACTCAAATATAGGGTCTCGTCCTCTTACTTCCTTGGCGCCTAAAACTGGAATCCTTTAACAACGCTAACTTGGGAATTAAATTGGGACCCAGAACCTTAATTAATCAAACAATTTTGGCCTCCTGCCCAGTGCATCCTAAGGCCCAGTCTCGGCTCTAAATTTCGGTATGTCATCACCTATTATAAACAAATTGAAACATTGTTAATTTTTAGCCGAATTTTTAGCCGAAGCGCTAACAATGCGCGCACACCGACGCACACACGTATCGGTACTGTGCATATGTACATAAAATGTATTTACTCAAGGCACTGCAAATATCATCAATTGCAGACCCAAATGGCATAGACCCGCCAACCTTAATCAGTGTTCTTTAGGCTCATCCTCGGATTTACCAAATTCATCAGATTTCTTAAAGGGAATCCAACCTATTTATTCGAGGTTCAACCGTTAAATCGACATTTTACTTTGATATATCACATTTCCTTCAGGGGTGACCTGCCTATTGTTACCCCGAGGTCCAAACCCGGCAACTGAACTTTATTTAGTTAAGATGATTTCTTTCTGAGGACCCTGCCCGATGACACTTCGAGGTCCAACCTCCGCATCTGAACTCAATTTGGTTAACAGGATTTCTTTGGGGAACCCTGCCCATAGCCACCTCGAGGTCCAACCTTGATATCTAAACTTAATTTGGTTAAAGGCTTTCTTTCTGGGGACCACCCCCTCGCACTTCGAGGTCCCACCTCGGCTTTTAAACATAATTTGATCAAAATGATTTATTTTGGGAACCCTGCCCCTTGCACCTCGACGTCCAACCTCGGCATCTTACCCTAATTAGATAAAAAGGCTTTCTTTTTTGGGACCCAGCCCCGTGGCACTTCGAGGTCCCACCTCGGCATCTGAACTCAATTTGGTCAACATTATTTCTTTAGGGGGACCCAGCCCCGTGGCACTTCGAGGTCCCACCTCGGCAAATTAACTCAATTTTGTCAAAATTATTTCTTTCTGGGGACCCAGCCCATGGCACTTCGAGGTCACACCTCGTCATCTGAACTCAATTTGGTCAAAATTATTTCTTTCTGGGGACCCAGCCCCGAGGCACTTCGAGGTCCCACCTCGGCATCTGAACCTAATTTGGTCAACATCATTTCTTTTTGGGGACCCAGCCCCTTGCCATCTCGAGGTCCAACCTCGGAATCTGAACTGAATTTAGTTAAAAGGATTTCCTTCGGGAACCATGCCCCTTGCCCTATCGACGTCCTACCCCGGCATCTGAACTTAATTTGGTTTACAAGTTTTCTTTTGGGGACCCAGCCCATTGCCACTTCGAGGTCCAACCTCGGAATCTGCTCAATTTGTTAAAATGATTTATTTCTGGGGACCCTGCCCTTTGCCCCCTTGAGGTCCAACCTCGGCATCGGAACTTATACAATTTCTTTCGGGAGCCCCTATCTTACTGCCTCGAGGTCCAACCTAAACATTTGAATCTGATTAATCAAATTTCTTAATGGAAACCTACCCTTATGAGGCCATTGCAAGCTCTGAATAGAAACCTAAATTTAACTCATCCTGTTTCTTCTTGAGCAATTCGGACCGTTTTCATCTCGAGGTCCGACCCCGAACCAAAACAAACTTTCAGTGGATCTCCACAGGGTTTTGTGTGGATTTATAATAATTTCGCCAAATATCATTGCCCATCTCCGTTTAACCTCGAGGTTCAACCTCGGATCTAACCTTTTAAAATCAAAATCCTGTGGGTTCGAGACCGAACTCGTATCAAAATAACATTTCACAGTACGTGTTCGGTTTTTAATCAAACTATCGGCTCGAAATTTGGCTACAGATACTTTCATGGAGTTTCTCAAACCCTTCCCCATAATTTCTATACATTGTCTCTGGGGTATAGACTCAAGATCTAAAGGACTCCAGATCAAAATCTAAGCTCAACGAATTGTCTTTGTTCCATCTGCCAATAATGTTAAATGTATTCCTATCCAGCACGATCTCCATAATAAATCGGGTCTGTAATTTGAAAAGGTCTTACTTGCGAATGTCACATACGTACCAGAATACCACAACTATAAACCACTGCCTTATTCACCATTTTACACATGTATATCGCAATAAGACTTAATGTATAAATACTTAATTCACCTGTAAGGCCGTGGTGGGTGCAGTCCCCTGGACGGCGACGTCAGCCGTTGACGTATACTGTGAGTCAGACCCGGGCGCCCGAGCCCTGCAGTGCCGGTGTGCCAAGCCCCTTGTCCTGGTCATCCTACTGCTGAATTTTACGCAGTTTGGTCGGCCTGCCGAAAAACTGTTTATCGAGTGGGCCGGCCTCCACACGAGCCATCAGCCGCTCGAAATTTCGCCGCTTACCCCCGTTCGGAGCCAGGGTCAAAGGGTGGCCGAGCCACTCCTTGTCCAGACCGAACAACTGGTCTACGTCTTCCCAGCCGTCTTGACTCAGGTTCTCAAAATACTTGGCAGAGATTTTGAACGCAGCACAAAGCCCTTTAAATGCGGGGCTTGCCTTAATCTCTATGCATGCCCTCGTAGGCGCCCGGCTTCTCCTGGAAAGGGAAATACGATGATAATTGAAATACGAACACAAAAGGGCGAAAAACGGAATGGCTAAGAGTGCCAACTACTGTCAGTGTTTAAATAATATCACGGACTTATACAGGGTGGTCCAAAAAAAACTATACCCAACTTTGGAGGCCATTTTCTCCTGGATAATAAAATATTTTAGTAATTTGGTTTGGATATTATTAAAGCATATTATTAAAGCATATATCGTTGAGCAATATTGGTAAAAATAGGGAAGATATTGCATTAATATTTTTGGAGATATTCCTATTTCTAGCGAGTATGTGTAAAAATGGCTTAAGTACATGTAGTAGAGGTCTTTATTGTCAAGATGCTCAGAGCGGGCTTTTCAAATTCACTCTTGGAGCATGCTTTCATTGCTGTGTACATATCAGTTCAAGCATGCTGCAAAACCAGAAGCCTATATATTAAAAAGTATTATTTATCCATTTTAGTGTAAATAAAAGAAGCTCTCGCAAAAACTTTTGTCAAAGGACTATCGCGTCATTACATTATTGTGTCATATCATATTCAAACATGTTGATGCATTGACAGCTCCCGTGGAAAAGCCATTTTTACACATACTCGCTAAAAATAGGAATATCTCCAAAAATATTAATGTAATATCTTCCCTATTTTCACCAATAATGCTCAACGATATATGCTTTAATAATATGCAAACCAAATTACTAAAATATTTTATCATCTAGGAGAAAATGGCCTCCAAAGTTGGGTATAGTTTTTTTTGGACCACCCTGTATAGCCACTTGACAGTTAAAACCTATGCACTGTGATAAACACATGTTCCGTAACCTAGGCTTGGAAAGTATAAAATAGGGATCAAATGGAGCCGAACCCAAACTTCGCCCGCCTATATAAAATGAGATTACATGTATATATATATGAGTGCCAAAGTTATTTTAACTCGTATCCTGAATTTATTTCATATATATATATATTTATATATCTCCAATGAAATCGGCATCTATCACAATCCAAAGTGCTCGTCGGCCTTTTTTTTTGCTAGAAAAAATATGTTAAATCTCAAAACAATGGAGCATCAAATATAGGCTAGGGTATAAACACAACCCGCTATTGTGTACAACCGGGAGCCTTGAGGATGCAATATTATCCACTTTGTGCTAACCTTCTGCACATGCCAAAGACGCCTTGTGTTCCTGCGCCTATCTAATTGGAAATCTATAAGCACAATTTGTAAATCGAATATCTTCGAAATATAAATGATGAGGCTATCTTACCTCCACAATATCATACGTGATGTCCATGTTTGGCGTTCAGAAACATCTAACGGAGATCGAGAGAATTATAGCAGCCGACACTAGGGGGAATAGGGAGCGCACTCTGCGGCCACGCCCTACCGTTGGAATTCGACAAATGCCGAACAGATTACTCGAATAAAAACGAACGCCCGAGCATGTTATGGACGTAACTGGAAAATCATGCCACCATATACATGTACCAGCGCCGTACTGTGCTATGAAATGCGGCAAATGTTGAGTTTTCTTTACGCTTGCGACAGCTCTAAAATAACAAGAACTAACAAGAATGATCAAACTATACATATCAGCCGTACATTTTGGTACTCTAGGAACCCACAACACAACAATTAATTTCCCAAGAAAACTCGCCAAGTAATTTGGCAGGACAAGCTGATCTACCCCACTTTCCATTCAATAAAAGGAACAGTCTTACCAGCTATTTGTTTCCAACAGGTCCACGCCAACATGCCGACAAACTACACATTACTCTCCCGATCCCATTTCCCCAAAATATCATAAAGTCTACAGGGAATCACAAATATCGCCAGCGAGGCACAAGAGCACCCGCTGGCGTGGCGCTAGAATCACGAATGGCTTGATGTTTCTTCTGTCGCCCTCATTGTCTTGAGCGGTACAAATAGTGTTGTTGAGTGCATAGGCCCTATGATTTTATGGTTTTACTAACTCAACAAGAACGTCTTGCACCAAGACTAGGGCGGCCGATGTACATAGCAAAGGCGTTGGTAGCCTTGGCCAGTGCCACGTCGTTTATTTGTCCGAAATCCACTCGCGCGCTCCATGCAGTTTAATAGTTTACTAGCGGGATGCCGCGCTACGCGCGGCACCCGCTAGCTGGGTGGAATCGTAACTTATAGATACACCTTGTTGACGTCCTAAAAACATAATGGATTGTATGACAAACAAACCGAGACAATTTCGAGCTCACGAAATCATTTAGTGGGCACGAAATGAAATAATCCAATGATTTTATCACGGTGATTTGTATTCGTCATATGTTCCTTTAGGGGCTCCGTAGGATATCACTGACTCTGAATAAAAACAACGTTTCTAAATTGAATATTCATATCCACGATCGCCATACAATTTCGCGACATTTTTGCACGATCAAAGTTAAAATTGAGGCAATAGCGATTGTTTTTAGAGAGATAATGTTGTAATATTTAAGTATTGACAATGTGAAAGGAAGAAATGTGCCCAAATGGCAACACGAAAGGAATAAATCATTGTTTTTATGTTCCAAAACTGTGACTAAAAAAATGGTCGACGCGCAGAAATTCGGAGGCAAAGCCAAAGCCGAAACGCAGTCACGTTTCTAAATTACATAATTAATATCCACGATTGCCATACAATTTCGCGACATTTTTGCACGATCAAAGGTAACATTGAGGCAATAGCGAAACTTGGCGAGTAGATTAGATTAGATTAGATTGCTTTATTCAGCCAATGATTAAAAACAATCACAGGAATTTGTAATGTTAGACTCGCACAACAACAATAATAAACATATAATAACAAAAGTATACAAACAATTCTTTAAATTTAAATGAAAAAACTCCCTCTGTTATGGGACAGTCACACGGCCACTTACGGTAGCTGCGGATGCTTACGGATAAAAGTCCGTAAGCATCCGCAGAGATCCGTATCATCCGTAAGCATCCGTATCCATCCGTAATTCAATCCGCAGGATCCGCAGACATACGCAGATCCGCAGCGGAATTTTGAAAATCTCAAAATTTTGCTGCGGATGAAATATACGTAAGCATCCGTAACTCATACGTAAGATACGTAAACTCATCCGCAGGATACGTTAGATACGTAACTGATCCGCACACTTTGTCGGGTGTGCAGTTGCCTGCGGATACATAGGGGTACGTAAACATCAAAAAGATGGAGAAGAAACTGTTGAATAACTGGAACTGGATCTCAGACTTAATGAAATGCGACTGAAGCCAGCTCCGATCCACGTGGTTTTATTTGCGGATGGTGCGGACGCCAGAGGAAGCCGACATGCGCAGACACGAGCGTAACTTATCCGTATCGTCCGTAAGTCATCCGTATCGTCCGTAAGTCATCCGTAAAATCCGTAAGTCGTCAGTAACATGTGCCAGCGGGTTGGCAGCGGATGGGTTCATCCGCAGGTTTTACCCGTAACATCCGTAATTCATACGTAACATCCGTAACTAATCCGTATCGTCCGTAGAATATAGGTAACTTTTGCTCAAATTTCCGTATTGGGGTTAAAAATTACGCATTTTCATTATCCAAATATACGCAGGCATCCGCAGGTCCGTAACATGGCCGTGTGACTGTAGCATAAAAGACCTACACAGCCGACGATATAAAATATATTCCTGAAATGGTTGATTTATACAACATATTTTAAACATTAAAAACCCCATTGTTAAAAGACCCACACGGTCGATGATATAAAAACTATTTTTGAAACTGTTGGTTAATACATGTACATACATATTTTTTGTTTTTACATTAAAAGTCCCCATTGTTAAAAACCCGCACGGCCGATGGTATAAAACTATCTCTGAAACGGTTGGTTTTTGCACCTATTGATCTCATCCTTCTTCCTGAAGGCATCATGTGGAAGAACTCATTTGTTGGATGATGCACATCCTTAACAATGTTTTCGACACGCTTTCTCATTCTCTTGTCATAGATTGTCTTCATGTCATCCAACTTAAATCCAATTATGCGCGATGCGTTTTTGGCCACCCGATTCAGTTTATAAATTGCACACTCAGGAGTGACATTGAACCAGACAATAATAGAGCTGGTCAGGCAAGATTCAATTACACATCTATAAAAATTAATCAAAATATGTTTGCTAACACCAAAGGATTTCAGTCTACGTAGAAAATACAACCGTTGTTGGGCCTTTTTCAAATTTTCAGATACTTGATTTGACCAAGACAGGGTGTTCATTATGAATGTACCGAGAAACTTAAAACAATCTACAATGTCCACATCTCTTCCGTTAATGACAATTGGTTCAATTTGACCTTTATTTTTACGAAAGTCAATTATCATTTCCTTAGTTTTGTCAACGTTCAAGACAAGATTGTTCGATTCAGACCATTTTACAAGAGATGATACTTGACTTCTATAACTGGATTCGTCGCCATTACAAATTAAACCACTAAGGGTGGTATCATCAGCAAATTTTACAATCACGCTAGATGGATCATCCACTTTACAATCATGTGTAAATAGACTGTACAAAAGAGGAGAAAGACCACAACCCTGCGGTGTTCCAGTGCTCAGAACAATTGGTTTCGAGAAATTTGAACCGATTCTCACAATTTGTCTACGTTTCAATAAAAAATCTAAAACCCACTTGCATAGAGATCCTGGTAATTTAAGATCAATCAGCTTTTGATAAAGCTTAGACGGGACTATAGTATTAAAAGCAGATGAGTAGTCAATGAATAAAATACGAGCATATTTTGATGAATTTGGTCTTCTAGGTTCAAGGTGCTTTAAGATAAAATGCAAACAGTAATTCACAGCATCTTCAACGCATCGATTTGTCCGATACGCAAATTGACACGGGTCCAAATCACATGGCAGTATTGATTTCATGAAATTCATCACTAAACGTTCAAAACACTGGCCACTGGCCTATAATCATTCATGGAACTGATCAGTTTCTTTTTCGGCACTGGAACGATGATCGAGTTCTTGAAAGACTCGGGCATTTTGGCTATGCTGAGCGACCAGTTGAAGATGTTGGCAAGAATATCGGCGAGTTGACGCGAACAGCTACGCAAGAGCCGCGGCGTAATCTGGTCTGGCCCTGCAGCTTTGCGCACGTTCAGACCTGACAGGACTCGCGCAACATCTTCAGGCTGTATTATGAATGGTGGTTCCTGCTCTGTGACGTCAGCTGCAGCTGCACTCGGAGACCCAGACTCAAGAATGTCGCGATCAAAGCGAGCATAAAACTCGTTCAGGCGATCAGGCAATGTAATGTCACCGTTATCTATGATTGGCGCACTTTGCTTGTAGTTGGTGATATTCTGAACACCCGCCCAGAGATCCCGAGTGTTGTTACTGTTCAAGTTGTTCTCTAAAAGCTGACGATATTTACGTTTACCAGCGTTGATGCTCTTTTCCAAGTCATACTTCGCCCTTTTATAGGCAGCCGGGTCCACAGATTTCTGTTTATAAGCAAGGTCCTTTGCTCGTACTTTAGTGCGAATACTGTTGTCGAACCAAGGTTTTGAATTTGGATATTGAGTAATAGTTTTTGTTGGTAGACATAGTTCTTCACAGAACTTTATGTACCTAGTCACTGTGTCGGTATACTAGTCGAGATCAGATGCGCTGTCCTTGAAAACATCCCAATCAGTGACCTCAAAACACCCTCGCAGCTTATCAGCATTCAATTCAGACCAGATGCGAATTGTTTTTGTCACAGGCTTGGAACGCTTAAGTTGTTGCTTGTAAGTCGGCACGAGTAATACCATCGAATGGTCTGAATTCCCAAGATGTGGGCGTTCTATAGATTTGAATGCCCCCTTGTATTGACAATACAAGTGGTCCAGAGTCTTTGTTCCACGGGTGGAACACGTTACTTGTTGGTAATACTTCAGTTGTTGTTTGCGAAGATTAGCCTGATTAAAATCACCTCCAACAATAGTCAATGCATCTGGGTACACTGATTCATAATGAGAAATTACAGTACTAAGATCCTTGATGGCTGTATCTACGTTAGCTCTTGGGTGTATATACACAGCAGTCATGATCACACAGCTAAATTCACGAGGCAAGTAGTATGGCCGACATTTAATAGTAATTTGCTCAAGATCAGGTGCGCAGCTGGAAGACAAAATCTTGACGTCGCTGCACCATGAATTGTTGACCAAGAAGCAAACACCTCCCCCTTGACTCTTTCCCGTAATGTCTGGTGATCGATCCTGTCTGTAAATGCTAAATCCAGGGGGTTCCATTGCTGAATTAGGGTGAGATTCATCTAACCAGGTTTCACTAAAAATAAATCCACAGCAGTCTGAAAAATCTCTCTGGGTTCGAATTCGAATGTTTAGTTCATCCATTTTGTTGTAGAGACGCTGCACATTTGAAAGAATCAATTTTGGAACTGCAGGACGAAGACCACGTTGCCTGGATCTAACCAACCGTCCACCTCGCTTACCTCTCTTCCTGCGTCGACATGGTTTTGTATGGGATTGTGCTCCGCCATCTTTGATTCCCTCATTCACTAGAATAGTCCGTGAAATCTCATCCAAGTCCAGAAATGTCGGCTGGCAAATTAATCCACGGTTAACACTACGAATATTTAGGAGTTCTTCCCTATCATACTGATATATTGCCAACACAGTTAAGAATAAAGGTACAAAGAAGGAAAAACATCAGAGTGCGAGCCAACACGTCGCCATCGACCGGCGCCATTGCTGAGGAGTTAGAGTACCAGCTAGAAAGTATTTCGAGCGCACGAAATTATTTCGAGCTCACGAACAGATTTTTTTCGAGCGCACGAAGTCATTTCGTGGCCACGAAAACATTTCGAGCTCACGAAATAAGTTATTTTGAGTACACGAAAAAAATATAATTATTTCGTAACGGTGATTTTTAGTCGTCATATGTCCCTTTAGGGGCTCCGTAGAATACCATTGACTCTGATTAAAAATGTAAGCCACTTTGGACCACATTGGGGCAACACACTTTGTGTCAGACAAATGAACAAACCACCACTTAGTCTAGAAATAATACTGAACTAGAACACTTTAATTTGCAAACTCGGACGGGAACTCTAGATCAAAATCTATAACACCAGCGCTGGTAATGATAATCAAGAAAACTTTAAGTAGGCCTACATTACATGTTTAGATCAACAATACACTTTATGAAATAAAACAAACCTTTATCTTTCCGACAAAAACAAAAATACCGGTATGCAGATAGACAATTTTAGGGCCCTAAATATATATTCAAGCAAGGATATTCGGAGCTCTTGATGTCACTCTAGGCAATCAAGTCCCGATCCCAAAAGTGTTGATCAACTAGTCAGTTCTGTTCACTTGGTGGAGTTCCGGCGAAACCACGAAGTAAACCAGGCACAGAAGTCCAATGTCACTGTATATGGTTACACAGCAAACGGTTCCTTCACAAAATCCCTCCTCTGCTTGGAGACCCAGACTGATGTGATGGGTGCTCCGGTTACGGTAATTCACCTTATGCAGACAGCATACATGTAAATCCTGTCCTTGTGAAGACATGTGTATAAGCTCACACGTGGCCAGTCCAATCACCAACGGCTTGATCCACTCATCAGGATATGGTGTGGATCAGAGTTCCAGACGGTCTAAATGTTATCACTGTAATTCTTGTATTGCTCACCAACGGCAGCAAAATACAGTTCAAGTTAATACCCAGAAATATCAGGGTACATCTGAGAGCAAAAGAAAAGCAAAATATGTACCTTATAACAGAAGGCTCGTGTCTCTACACGAAACAATTCAGGGGGTCAAAGCAGACGGTAGATCAAATAATCCACCCAATTTCGAGCATCAATACAATTTAACTTGTTCAATTTCTAACTGAACACAACTCAACATGTCACTTAATTTGAATCATCCCAGTATGTGAGGTTTCATTACATTTCTTCGTAATGCATTAAAACTGGCTCCTGATTTATACAATTCCCACTTGTTTCTGTAACGTTAATTTCAACACCAAATTATCATCAAAAATCACCCCAAAAGTTATAACCATCCCATTACCCTTTACTTATTCTCACCTGAGAGCCACACGCTGTAGGATTTTCAATCAATCTCAACCTAACAGTTGACTTTTAGCAAGAATCTTGGCATTTCTCTGTGGTAATTTTACCAAAACGTGTGCGAAACATGGCGCCTGCCATGGTTACGGTACACGCGTGTCTCATAACCGCTTGAGGGCGCACTTCAGCGTACCGCACGGGCTACACATCCCCCCTCCTAAACGTGTTGCAACGTCCCGATGCAACTCTTCCTTGCAGTCAGGAATGTAGGAATTACAACTTCTGGGATCCAGTGGCTCCAAGTACTTGCGTGCAACCAACGAGTCACTGGCTGGCCAAGCACTTCGTAAGTGAACCGCCTAGGGGGTCCCCGCTCTCTTGAGGGCCAGGGCCCATTCACTCCACTCTCACTGCCGGATCCTGATCTAGTTTCCCTAGGAAGGTCCTTAGCAGGGATATACATCCCAGGTACAGGAACCTCTGCTGCAGGCAAACTACTTCCATCTGGAGAGCGACAGGTTTTAACTTCGGCACCGATGTCTACCTCGCTACCGAGCTGGGGTGTCAGTTCGTCAGCTTCAGGGAGACTATCGAGTATAGGGTTGGGAGACTCAATCTGGGACGCACTATTGTCTGTCAATAATGGCAAGTTGCTTTCCTCAGCCCTCATACAAGGCTCTGCCTCCAAGGGGCAGTTACCTGGCTTACCAGACTCATCAGGTAATCGGCTAGCCAAGGTTACTGGTTTAGGTTGCAGCTTTGTCTCATTTAGGTCATCGGGAGGGAGCTCTGCACCACTTTGCCGTGATGATGTCCCATCAGGTCCAATATCAACGGACATGTCCTTCAAACCAGATGGACTGGGAACAAATGCCTCAGCATCAGGATCCAGCAGGTTTTGACAAGGAGGTATGTCTCTCTGTCCCGTGTCATGTACAGTGAGTATCCCGCTGTCCTGCTCATATGGATGTTCCTCTGTAGTTCTTCCCACCTCGTGATCATTCATAGGCAGTGTTGATACCAGAACGTCAACTTGGTCACGGGGCCAGATAGTAATGATGTTGTGATCTTCATTATCAGAGTCATAATCATCACTGTCGCTACCGTCATCTGGGGACGACGGAAAGCATGAAGAAGATTTCTGCTTCGCTTGCTGTCTTGTTATTGGCTTTTTCTGGGGGTTTCGTAACCGATGGAGAGCTGTCCTCTCCAGTTAGACTTCCGATGGGTAGCAACATATTGCGATGCAGCGTTTTTACTGCACCATCCCCTGTCTCTGGCTTCACTCTGTAAACTGGTATACTGTCACTCGGTCGACCCACAACACAGTACACAGTGTTACTCCACCTATCGGCTAGCTTGTGAGGACCCTTAAAACCGACATTGCGAACAAGTACTCTGTCGCCAGGCTGTAACTCATTGCCCCTCACTTTTAGGTCATATCGTTGTTTGTTCGCTGCTGCCACTTTTGACGACTCCTTTGCCGCCAAGTTGTAGGCATCTTCCAAACTCTGCCTAAGCTCAGACACATATTTGGTGTGGTCCTTATTGTTGACACTGTCGGGCGTAGTTCCAAAACTAATATCAAGAGGCAGCCTTGCCTCTCGCCCGAACATGATATAATAAGGCGAGTATCCAGTACTGGAATTCCGTGTTGAGTTGTACGCATGCACCAAAGGAGTAACAAACTTTCCCCAGGTTTCCTTCTTACTTTGGGGAAGGGTGCCAAGCATGCTTATCAAAGTACGGTTAAAACGTTCTGGCTGTGGATCCCCTTGTGGGTGGTATGGGGAAGTTCGTGATTTCTTTATCCCCAACAGACTTGTTAGCTCTTTGATTAAGTTATTGTCGAATTCTCGGCCTTGATCCGAGTGTATGCGCCTTGGCAGACCATAGTGGAGGAAGTATCGCTCCCATAGTATCTTAGCAACAGTGCGTGACGATTTGTCTTTCGTGGGAAAAGCTTGCGCATAGCGCGAGGAATGGTCAGTGGCAACAAGAACGTACTGGTGACCACTACGGTCTGGTTCCAACTTCAAGAAATCAATGCAGACTAATTCCAGGGGATATGCCGTCTTGATGTTTACCAGGGGAGCAGCCACTTTTTGGTTTGTCTTGAAAGACACACATCGTGCACAGTTGGAAACCCACTTCTCAATGTGAGCCGCCATCCTCGGCCAATAGAACCGTTGACGTGCCAAGGCCACAACTCGTTCAGCACCCAAATGACCCAAGTCATTATGGAGTCCGATGATGCCCTTTTCTCTGAAATGGACAGGTAGCACCAACTGGAACAACTCTTTTCCCCTTGCATCAAGAACTCGACGATACAATACTTGCTCTCGTAGGACAAGTCGAGAAAACTGGCCCAACATCAGCCGAACTTCCTCAGGCAAAGTTGAGATCTGCCTAGGCTTCTTGCCCGCCAGAACAAATTCTACTACCTGCTTGATGGGTTCATCCACAGCCTGTTCGTGTTTCCAATTTACAACATTCACTTCAACAGTAGTTGCCTGACTAAAACCTGCATATTCGACAGGGATAGCCTCGGCACTTAAGGCCATAGAGTGGATGAGGGGGCCTGGTTCCACATCAGTAGTACCCGGAACATTTCGTCCCGGGGATTCCAAAAGATGCTGGGAGGAAATAGCATCAAACATCTCCTCATTGAGAGTTGATGTAGGCTCCTCTACCTCACCATGAAGTCGTGCCTCCATGATATGCATCTTTTCTACCTGATCCCTCTCTGAAGACTGCAAGAATGCATCACTGTGTGGTCGTCGAGAAAGTGCGTCTGCATCTGTGTTACAACGACCGGGCTTGTAGTGGATTGTAAAATAGTAGGTTGTTAAAGCTGCCCACCACCGATGCCCTGTGGCGTCCAACTTGGCAGACGAAAGGATGTACGTTAACGGATTATTGTCGGTGAATACCTGGGTTCCTTTGGCTGCATACAAGTAATCCTTGAACTTGTCGACGATGGCCCACTTAAGAGCCAAAAACTCAAGTTTGTGGGCTGGGTAATTTTTCTCAGATGGAATCAGACCACGGCTGGCGTAAGCAACTGGTCTCAGCTTACCATCAGACTCCTGGCACAGAATGGCACCAAGACCATCCCTACTTGCGTCCACATGCAGTTCAAAGGGCCGACTCATATCCGCGAAGGCCAAAACTGGTGCTGAACATAGCTTGTCCTTTAACTCTTGAAATACCTGTTGGCACTCAGGTGTCCATCGTTCTGCGAATATCACTTTCAAACCCCTGCTCGTCTCCTTACTACAGGTCTGACGCTTGGGACAGATCTTACTTTGCAGCGCGGCGGCCAACTCATGTAAGGGTTTGGCAATCTTGGCATATCCATCAATAAATCGCCGATAATACCCAGCCATTCCAAGAAAAGACCCCAATTGTCTTGCATCAGCCGGGGGTGGCCATGACTTAATCGCCTCCACCTTCTGTGGGTCTGTTCTTACTCCCTCTTCTGAAACTACATGTCCAAGATATTTGACGGAAGTACAACATAGCTGACACTTTTCAGGAGCAATCTTTAGCCCATATTTGGCCAATCGATCAAACACTCTGGCCAAACGCTTCTCCATCTCCTCTAGAGTGGGAGCAAAGATTATGATGTCATCCATGTACACTAGTACCTCCGCCAAGTTCAGGCCTGCCATACATCTTTCCATGAGTCTTTGGAAAGTAGCCGGCGCCCCCTTGACACCCTGAGGCATCCGCTCAAACTGGAAAAATCCGGCCGGGCAGATGAAAGCTGTTTTGTCCTTGTCGGTAGGTTTCATAGGTATTTGATAGTACCCAGACTTGAGGTCGATCACAGAAAACCACTTACACCCATGTAAACAGTCCAGAGCCTCCTGCACGATGGGAACCACGTACTGATCAGGTACAGTTCTGGAGTTTAACGTACGATAGTCCACGCACAGACGCATCTTTCCGCTCTTCTTTTGTACGATGACTATGGGTGAGGCATATCGGCTTCTGGACTCTGTGATCACCCCAATGTCTAGTAGATGCTGAAGATGGTCTCGCAAGTCCCGCAAATCAGATGGGGCTACACGACGCGACCTTTCCCGAAAAGGAGACTCATCAGTGAGCCTGATGTCATGATGAATTTCGTTAGTCAAACCAACATCCCACTCATGGCTGGAGAAGATTTCTGATCGACTATAGGCCAATTTGAGAATTCTGTCTCTCCATTGAGTGTCTATGGGACCCCAAACAAATGGTAGTTTCCTAAACTCCTTTTCCGTAATCTCGTCTCTGGGTTGGGTTCCTGCCAGTGGTGGCACTAGTTGTCCTCATCTGGGCTGGTGCCGCTGTAGAGGAGATGGAACTTCCACACAAATCAGGCTGCACACTACTCACTGAAACTGGCAGGGATGCTTCGGCCAAAACGCAGTTCCTTTGCAGATGCAGGTCCACGTCAGTCTGATTCTGCACGCAGACTTTCACCTTTTGGAAACCAGTTCCAATCTGTGCTAAAGAGCAAACAGTGTTGATACCGGTAGGCATTTTACGCGGGTGAGGAGCATCTAGCAACACAGTCACTGGCCTCCCCAATCCATTTCGAACAGTGCCCGAGATGTACTTCTGAGAGTTGGCAGGAATTGTCACCTGATCTCGAGTACGACATGTCACCAATCCAACCTTTCCCGATGGTCCTGCCCTCCGTGAAACTTCAAAATCTTCATAGATTCGCCTACATGCCGCACTGATGGCAGAGCCACTGCACTCTTTCCTTTTCTGGAGGTCAAAAAGATGTCGGTAGCAACCACGGAAAGCTCCAGAATTTGTACCCACAACTAGTTGGTACGGTGTTGCACCGAGGCAGTCGGGGACAACTAAAGCCAGGGTGGAGGATGATCGACTTGTGCCACAGAATGCTGGATCAAAACCAATAGTCACCTTAGTCCAACCTAAATACGGTATCTGTCCCCCTCCACCATGTCAGAGCACTAGATCTTCAATCGGAAACAAAGGCTTCTTCAGGCGTCGAAATAAACCTTCGTATATCAAGGTGACTTGCGACCCCGAATCCAACAAACACTTGGCCCAGTTCCCATCAATGCAGCAATCCTCCACCATGTCTCCTCCAACTAGTCCCTTAGGTATGTCAGTTCCAGTGTGGTAATTAACACCAGGCCTTAATTCTCGGGCTTGGGCTTCTGGCTGGCCCCCTCCAGTCGCCCATTTGCGTTTCCCTGCAGGAAGGCAATAAGTTGACCATTTACCTTCTGCAAATTCTCATTCTTCTCGCATCTATTCTTGTAGTGGCCCTCTTCACCACATCGGTAACAGAATCTTGGGCGTGCTTCGTTTTGCCTACGCTTGATTGATTTCTCAGCAACTTGCATCCGACTCTTGGCCTGCTTAAGGTCTGCCGGGAACACACCCACATCTCTTTCTCCTCTTCGGCTTATTTTAGCCTGTTGTTCTGCTTCCTCTCTCCTCACCATCTGTAGCAACGTCAGGTAAGAGGGAGGATCTTTCTTGAGATCCTTCAACCTCAAATTCACCAGAAGAATTTCATCAAAAAGCACCCCCTTTGCAAACTGCTCAATGAGAAGTGAGCTAGACTTCTCCCTTTGGGCTGCCCCTTTTCGCACCAACTTCCTCAGTATACCCTGTAGTCGTGTCAGAAACTCCGAAGACGATTCACCACGATGTTGGTGTGTAGAGTGAAATAGAACACTCAGCTCCTCAGGTGACTCTGTACTTCCGAATGCTAGCTCAAATGCAGCAAGGTATTCATCAGCTGTTGCCTGAGGGCACTCTCGACGGAGGTCAGTGATGATACTGGCAGCAGGGGGACGGAGAGCCTCCCTCAAGCGTCGCCTCCTTTCACAGTATCCGGGCTCCTCCTCGAGTTGCCCCTGGACAAGTTCAATCCAAGTGTCAAAACTGTCCTCATCCTTGGCCGGAGTCTTAAGACCAGAGAAAGGACGCAGTTTCCGTCCGCCAACCGTGCACAAAGACATGGCACGGCTCAAGGAACTCCTAGATGTCTCTCTTGTCGGGGGTTCGGATGAACCCTGATTCTCCAGAATGTCCTTAACCAAGACTCGACTCTTGAAGTTTGAAGTGGTGTTCAAACGGTATATTCGCAGAAACACTTCCCCGCCATCAATAGAGACAATAAAAGTGCCTGCAAGGGGGAGGGTCACTTCACCAACTTCACATTCAAACTCACACAAAAGATTGGTCTTTCCTCGCCACTTCTGACGGAACACACCCACTAGGCGGTTAACTTTCTGAGCCAGGCCTTGGGTAATTGACTCTGTCGAAAAAGACAACGGTTCCTCACTGCAAAGAAGAAGAGCGCAAGCCGGTCGAACATCGTCTTTCTTGCACCAATCGCGCCCAAATTGCAAAATATCACTACTGTCCGCCATGTTTCGCACACAATTTTGTACGCGCGTACAAAAAAAACAAATGCACTCTGCTAAAACCTAACACCTGAATACTCAGCCTATGGCTCTCAAAATAATCCTATTATAGCAACAGTCGGTGTTGGTGATCTATCCATCAATCTGACACTGGAATAAAACATGTGTGTGTTCCCTGTTGCTTATTGCCAAAAGAAAACAGAGCAAGCCCCTTTAAATATTTATCTACGAGGTCCTGGCAAGATCGCCAAAATGTAAGCCACTTTGGACCACATTGGGGCAACACACTTTGTGTCAGACAAATGAACAAACCACCACTTAGTCTAGAAATAATACTGAACTAGAACACTTTAATTTGCAAACTCGGACGGGAACTCTAGATCAAAATCTATAACACCAGCGCTGGTAATGATAATCAAGAAAACTTTAAGTAGGCCTACATGTACATGTTTAGATCAACAATACACTTTATGAAATAAAACAAACCTTTATCTTTCCGACAAAAACAAAAATACCGGTATGCAGATAGACAATTTTAGGGCCCTAAATATATATTCAAGCAAGGATATTCGGAGTTCTTGATGTCACTCTAGGCAATCAAGTCCCGATCCCAAAAGTGTTGATCAACTAGTCAGTTCTGTTCACTTGGTGGAGTTCCGGCGAAACCACGAAGTAAACCAGGCACAGAAGTCCAATGTCACTGTATATGGTTACACAGCAAACGGTTCCTTCACAAAATCCCTCCTCTGCTTGGAGACCCAGACTGATGTGATGGGTGCTCCGGTTACGGTAATTCACCTTATGCAGACAGCATACATGTAAATCCTGTCCTTGTGAAGACTGTATAAGCTCACACGTGGCCAGTCCAATCACCAACGGCTTGATCCACTCATCAGGATATGGTGTGGATCAGAGTTCCAGACGGTCTAAATGTTATCACTGTAATTCTTGTATTGCTCACCAACGGCAGCAAAATACAGTTCAAGTTAATACCCAAAAATATCAGGGTACATCTGAGAGCAAAAGAAAAGCAAAATATGTACCTTATAACAGAAGGCTCGTGTCTCTACACGAAACAATTCAGGGGGTCAAAGCAGACGGTAGATCAAATAATCCACCCAATTTCTAGCATCAATACAATTTAACTTGTTCAATTTCTAACTGAACACAACTCAACATGTCACTTAATTTGAATCATCCCAGTATGTGAGGTTTCATTACATTTCTTCGTAATGCATTAAAACTGGCTCCTGATTTATACAATTCCCACTTGTTTCTGTAACGTTAATTTCAACACCAAATTATCATCAAAAATCACCCCAAAAGTTATAACCATCCCATTACCCTTTACTTATTCTCACCTGAGAGCCACACGCTGTAGGATTTTCAATCAATCTCAACCTAACAGTTGACTTTTAGCAAGAATCTTGGCATTTCTCTGCGGGAATTTTACCAAAACGTGTGCGAAACATGGCGCCTGCCATGGTTACGGTACACGCGTGTCTCATAACCGCTTGAGGGCGCACTTCAGCGTACCGCACGGGCTACAAAAACAATCATTGTAAAAATACTCCCGACTTCCGAACTAATAATACTCAATAGGCAGTCCATCTTCGCTTGCATGCTGCCTGCGTCTCGTTATTTTTAACAGGAATCGTACGAGAAACAATACGAACCACTTCGGGATTTCTGATTTACATCATCGTGAAAATCGTGATTAAAATAACTCTAGACCGGCCGTCTGACAGTGCGCCCTCAACTGACGTAATGCAGTCACGTTTCTAAATTGCATATTCATATCCACGATCGACATACAATTTCGCGACATTTTTGCACGATGAACGTTAACATTTGCGCAATAGCGATATGTTTCGGAGTGTTTTTACAGAGATAATGTTGTAATATTTAAGTATTGACAATGTGCAAAAGAGAGATTTGTCCAAAAGGCAACGCGAAAGGAATTAATCATAGTTTTTACGTTCCTAAACTGTGACTGAAAGTTTTCGGCGCGCACGGAATTCGAAGCCGAAAACGAAGCTGGCGCTCAAACTCCGCAATAACCAAAGGAGTATAAAGCGCGCGAATGCGCCGCCCAATCGCGAACAACAAACTCGGCCACCGCGCGAGTAAGGCGGATACAATTAATTTGCGAAGGCTTCGTGTAACGCAGTAGCTGCCGCTTAATCGCAAACAGCCAACAAATCGGCAACCGAGTTACGGTATACGATTTCGGGAAGGCTTCGGCCCGAACTCCGGGCAAGGACAATGCAAAAATAACGCAATAGTTTACGCAAAAAGGCCCACAGACATCAACAGGCAATCGAAAAGCGACTACGCGTTTATCGGTAACGTCCGTTTCTCCTAAATCTAACCACGGACGAATACGATTTTTTTCTTAAAATCTTATTCCCCGGGGGAATCGCCGTCGCGAACGATCCGGCACCCCGCCGGACCGACGCCGGCGGCACACACGCGCGGCAACGAGTCGCCCGACCAAAAGCGCCGCGCCTCTCCAACATGGCGCCAACCACTCGCCAAGATGGCGCGGCCCTGTGTTCCAAGATGGCGCGGCCCTCATGTGTTCCAAGATGGCGGCGCCCGGGGACAAGATGGCGCATTTAACATCTTTTATAGTACATGTATAGACTAGCAGGATGCCGCGCTTCGCGCGGCACCTGCTAGCTGGGTGAAATCGTGACTTATAGATACACCTTGTTGACGTCTTAAAAACATAATGGATTGTATGACAAACAAATCGCGAAACTTAGCGAGTAGAGTACCAGCTAGAAAGTATTTCGAGCGCACGAAATTATTTCGAGCTCACGAACCGATATTCTTGGAGCGCACGAAGTCATTTCGTGGCCACGAAAACATTTCGAGCTCACGAAATAAGTTATTTTGAGTGCACGAAATAAAATACTCAAATTATTTCGTAACAGTGATTTTTATTCGTCATATGTCCCTTTAGGGGCTCCGTAGAATACCATCGACTCTGAATAACAAACAATCTTTGTAAAAATACTTCCCGACTTCCGAACTAATAATACTCAATAGGCAGTCCATCTTCGCTTGCATGCTGTCTGCGTCTCGTGATTTTTTAACAGGAATCGTACGGGAAACAATACGAACCACTTCGGGATTTCTGATTTACATCATCGTGAAAATCGTGATTAAAAAACCCAACAGGCCGGCCATCTGACAGTGCGCCCTCTACTGACGTAATGCAGTCACGTTTCTAAATTGCATATTCATATCCACCATCGCCATACAATTTCGCGACATTTTTGCGCGATCAAAGTTGAAATTGAGGCAATAGCGATATGTTTCGGAGTGTTTTGAGACAGATAATGTTGTAATATTTAAGTATCGACGATGTGAAGCAAAGACATTTGCCCAAAAAGCAACACGAAAGGAATAAATCATTTGTTAACGTTCCCAACCTGTGACTGAAACGTGGTAGACGCGCACGAATTCGAACCCGAAAACGAAGCCGGAGCTCAACTGGTACTATGTTTACTCCGCAGTAAACCAAGGAAGTATAAATCGGGGCACCAGCTCAAATAACACGTGACGGGGCCGCCCAATGGCGAATAAAAAACTCGGCACCAACTCGGCCACCGCGCAAGCAAGGCGGATACAATTAATTTGCGAAGGCTTCGCGTAACGCATGTAGCCGCCGCTTAATCGCAAACAGCCAACAATTTGGCAACCGAGTTACGGTTGCCCTGTGAGGGCAGAGATGGTTATTGTGATTGATTTAGCCTAGTAGCGCATATATTGCAGCACAGGCTGTATACTCCCCAGGGAGCTGAGATGGTTTAAGGATTGAAAATGGCCCAGTGACCAGGGGTAATAATGTTGGAAGCGCTTTGAGATGCCCTTCGGGTGTGAAAAGCGCTATATAAATCCAAGATATTATTATTAGTACGATTTCGGGAAGGCTTCGGCCCGAACTCCGGGCAAGGACAATGCAAAAATAACGCAATAGTTCACGCAAAAAGGCCCACAGACATCGACAGGCAATCGAAAAGCGATTACGCGTTTATCGGTAACGTCCGTTTCTTTTAAATCTCACTTCGGACGAATACGATTTTTTAAAAATCTTATTCCCCGGGGGATACCCCGTCGCGAACGATCCGGCACCCCGCCGCACCGACGCCGGCGGCACACACGCGCGGCGACGAGTCGCCCGACCAAAAGCCAACATGGCGCCAACCACGCGCCAAGATGGCGCGGCCCTGTGTTCCAAGATGGCGCGGCCCTGCGTTCCAAGATGGCGGCGCCCAGGGACAAGATGGCGCATTTGTCATCTTTTATAGTATAGACTAGCAGGATGCCGCGCTTCGCGCGGCACCTGCTAGCTGGGTGAAATCGTAACTTATAGATACACCTTGTTGACGTCTTAAAAACATAATGGATTGTATGACAAACAAATCGCGAAACTAAGCGAGTAGAGTACCAGCTAGAAAGTATTTCGAGCGCACGAAATTATTTCGAGCTCACGAACAGATATTCTTGGAGCGCAAGAAGTCATTTCGTGGCCACGAAAACATTTCGAGCTCACGAAATAAGTTATTTTGAGTGCACGAAATAAAATACTCAAATTATTTCGTAACGGTGATTTTTATTCGTCATAATTATGTCCCTTTAGGGGCTCCGTAGAAGACCATCGACTCTGAATAACAAACAATCTTTGTAAAAATACTTCTTGACTTCCGAACTAATAATACTCAATAGGCAGTCCATCTTTGCTTGCATGCTGCCTGCGTCTCGTGATTTTTTAACAGGAATCGTACGGGAAACAATACGAACCACTTCGGGATTTCTGATTTACATCATCGTGAAAATCGTGATTAAAAAACCCGCCATCTGACAGTGCGCCCTCAACAGACGTAATGCAGTCACGTTTCTAAATTTGCATATTCATATCCACCATCGCCATACAATTTCGCGACATTTTTGCGCGATCAAAGTTGAAATTGAGGCAATAGCGATATGTTTCGGAGTGTTTTGAGACAGATAATGTTGTAATATTTAAGTATCGACGATGTGAAGCAAAGACATTCGCCCAAAAAGCAACACGAAAGGAATAAATCCTTTGTTAACGTTCCCAACCTGTGACTGAAACGTGGTAGACGCGCACGAATTCGAACCCGAAAACGAAGCCGGAGCTCAACTGGTACTATGTTTACTCCGCAGTAAACCAAGGAAGTATAAATCGGGGCACCAGCTCAAATAACACGTGACGGGGCCGCCCAATGGCGAATAACAAACTCGGCACCAACTCGGCCACCGCGCAAGCAAGGCGGATACAATCAATTTGCGAAGGCTTCGCGTAACGCATGTAGCCGCCGCTTAATCGCAAACAGCCAACAATTTGGTAACCGAGTTACGGTAGTACGATTTCGGGAAGGCTTCGGCCCGAACTCCGGGCAAGGACAATGCAAAAATAACGCAATAGTTCACGCAAAAAGGCCCACAGACATCGACAGGCAATCGAAAAGCGATTACGCGTTTATCGGTAACGTCCGTTTCTTTTAAATCTCACTTCGGACGAATACGATTTTTTTTTAAATCTTATTCCCCGGGGGATTCCCCGTCGCGAACGATCCGGCACCCCGCCGCACCGACGCCGGCGGCACACGCGCGCGGCGACGAGTCGCCCGACCAAAAGCCAACATGGCGCCAACCACGCGCCAAGATGGCGCGGCCCTGCGTTCCAAGATGGCGGCGCCCAGGGACAAGATGGCGAATTTAACATCTTTTATAGTATAGATAGACTAGCGGGATGCCGCGCTTCGCGCGGCACCCGCTAGCTGGGTGGAATCGTAACTTATAGATACACCTTGTTGACGTCCTAAAAACATAATGGATTGTATGACAAACAAACCGAGAAAATGTCGAGCTGACGAAATCATTTAGTGGGCACGAAATGAAATAATCAAATGATTTTGTCACGGTGATTTGTATTCGTCATATGTCCCTTTAGGGGCTCCGTAGGATATCATTGAGTCTGAATAAAAATAATCTGCGTAATGCAGTCACGTTTCTAAATTAAATATTCATATCCACGATCGCCATACAATTTCGCGACATTTTTGCACGATCAAAGTTAAAATTGAGGCAATAGCGATTGTTTTTAGAGAGATAATGTTGTAATATTTAAGTAGTGACAATGTGAAAGGAAGAAATGTGCCCAAAGGGCAACACGAAAGGAATAAATCATTGTTTTTACGTTCCAAAACTGTGACTGGAAAATGGCCGAAACGTAGTCACGTTTCTAAATTGCATAATTCATATCCACGATTGCCATACAATTTTGCGACATTTTTGCACGATCAAAGGTAACAGTATTTCGAGCGCACGAAATTATTTCGAGCTCACGAACAGATTTTTTCGAGCGCACGAAGTTATTTCGTGGCCACGAAAACATTTCGAGCTCACAAAATAAGTTATTTTGAGTGCACGAAAAAAACTCAAATTATTTCGTAACGGTGATTTGTATTCGTCATATGTCCCTTTAGGGGCTCCGTAGAATACCATTGACTCTAAATAAAAACAATCTTTGTAAAAATACTCCCGAGTTCCGAACTAATAATACTCAATAGGCAGTCCATCTTCGCTTGCATGCTGCCTGCGTCTCGTGATTTTTAACAGGATTCGTACGGGAAACAATACGAACCACTTCGGAATTTCTGATTTACATCATCGTGAAAATCTTGATTAAAAAAACCAACAGACCGGCCGTCTGACAGTGCGCCCTCAACAGACGTAATGCAGTCACGTTTCTAAATTGCATATTCATATCCACGATCGACATACAATTTCGCGACATTTTTGCACGATGAAAGTTAACATTTGCGCAATAGCGATATGTTTCGGAGTGTTTTTACAGAGATAATGTTGTAATATTTAAGTATTGACATTTTGCAAGAGAGAAATTTGTCCAAAAGGCAACACGAAAGGAATTAATCATTGTTTTTACGTTCCCAAACTGTGACTGAAAGTGGTCGGCGCGCACGGAATTCGAAGGCGAAAACGAAGCTGGCGCTCAAACTCCGCAATAACCAAGGGAGTACATGTATAAAGCGCGCGGGGCATCAGCTCAAATAACATGGGACGGGCCGCCCAATCGCGAACAACAAACTCGGCACCAACTCGGCCACCGCGCAAGCAAGGCGGATACAATTAATTTGCGAAGGCTTCGCGTAACGCAGGGGGGGGGGGGCGGAGGGGGGGCCTAAGAAAGTGCGCCACCAACGTTGAAATGTATCTCATTCGTTCTTCCACGCTCATGAGCCACACATCTCACACAGTAAATACGTATAGATCGCTACCGCGAAGCGCACCATTGAAACACGTACAGATTTCGCTCTCCGCATTTAGTGATTCATACAACGTACGCAAAGCCAGGTACGCAGGCACGATCTACACGGATTTTGTTTGGGGCGATGTCATTTTCTGCCATTTTCGTTCGAAAACAACACGATAAAACGCAAGGGGGTCACAGGCAGATTTTTTTTAAAATTCAGTATATCACTGCTACATCCTTTTTTAACGTATCCATGGAAAAAAATGAGTGGGGTCAAAGCACGATTTTTCACAATTTATCGATTATTATTGCCCTTTTTAGGGGAGGTATTTGTCAACGTCGTTTTAGTATTTGTGCACAATCTCTACGTGCATCAACGGTACGTCAACGCTTAATTTTTTCGACTGCTTTTTTTTATTTTCAATACATTTTTTGTCATTGGATGATAAAAATTAAGGTAAATAACAACCTTTTACAACTACAAAAGACAAGATGTTAAGATTGGATGCCAAAAACTCTTTATTTTTCGCGTGAGAAAATTGTTCCCCCCTATTTTGAGAATGGACGGTACGTCAGCGTTGCGCAATCACAGTCTCGAAGGGCCCCCCCTCCGCCCCCCCCCCCCCCCTGGCGTAACGCATGTAGCCGCCGCTTAATCGCAAACAGCCAACAATTTGGTAACCGAGTTACGGTAGTACGATTTCGGGAAGGCTTCGGCCCGAACTCCGGGCAAGGACAATGCAAAAATAACGCAATAGTTCACGCAAAAAGGCCCACAGATATCAACAGGCAATCGAAAAGCGATTACGCGTTTATCGGTAACGTCCGTTTCTTTTAAATCTCACTTCGGACGAATACGATTTTTTTTTAAATCTTATTCCCCGGGGGATTCCCCGTCGCGAACGATCCGGCACCCCGCCGCACCGACGCCGGCGGCACACACGCGCGGCGACGAGTCGCCCGACCAAAAGCCAACATGGCGCCAACCATGCGCCAAGATGGCGCGGCCCTGTGTTCCAAGATGGCGGCGCCCAGGGACAGTTTAACATCTTTTAAAGTATAGATATATATATAGATTAGCATGCACAGTGCAAAAATAAATCGCGAACAGCGAACTCACGCGGCCACAATACAAATCAACCGGGGCCATCAGATGAGTTCTATAGTGGCCGCGTGAGGTCGCTGTTCGCGATTTACTTTTGCACTGTGCCTGCTAAACTATTTAGTCCGGGAGCCCAGCCAGGTTTAATCATAATTTCGAGTGCCAAAGTTTTGAGGCGTGGAATATGTAGGGGTGGGACAACTTCAAAATGTTTTTTTTCTTAAGTTAGGCGAGTAGTGCGTTGGGAGGGGAGCCCCCGACAGACCCCCAAAATTCGATTTAATCATAAACTTGAGTGCAAACCTAATTTCTTCATCATAGAAAGAAAGTTTATCGTGTACTGAATATGATTGACATACTTAAGAACAATATAATTGGTGCTATAAGAAGGTCTTTGTTTAGTGCTCATTACGCGTTTTTTTCATAATTACGAGTGCACTGGGATAAATCAAGTGTCAATGTGTAGCTGACACCTTGCTGGAGCAAAATCTGCCAAGTTTCAAGTGGTGCCATCCCGAATTAAGAAAGGGTTTAATGACATTAGAAATCAATAAACACCATTAATCATAACGTTGAGTGCAACTTGCATTTATGTGTTTATCAACAGTTTATCATAAACCGGTCACTGATCACAAGCTTAAGAACCTGATATATAGTGCAAAGTCTGATTGGGAAGATCTTTAATTAGTGTTAATTACAATAATGTTTATTCATAATTACAAGTGCAAGGATAAAACATGTGTCTACATGTACCTTACACTGTGATAGAGCAAAATGTGTCAATTAGGAAAATTCCAAATGGTGCCATTCCTATAGGCCTTTTCTGTACAACCACTGACCACTAGCTGTGTCTTGCAAATCGAGAAAGAGAAGTGGACGCGGTACCACTTGAACCGTACAGGAAAGTTCCCAAAATGTCGGTATTCACAAGTGTAGATATCTGGAATCTGCCAGACGTTAACTAGTACGGGCACAAGTTGGACCTCATGATTTATGGATGATGCAGCAGGTACTAACGGGCCGAAAATATCCCGATGTGGGCTGGGTTCAACCTCCACAAGCAGATTTATTCATATATTTATTTATTTATTAAATTTCTTTGCCCAGGGTGTGCCCAAACAGTTTAGAAACTGGTTTTCATAAGGGCTCTGTATACATCATTAAATAAAATAACAGTACAAATAATTACAGCAACATTTACACAAAAATACAAACATAAAATTCACAGACGTACATGGATATTTACAGGAATACAAAACATTGATACATGTCTGTACAAAGTCCTGTTTAAGGCCAATTATGATTCACGGAATGGCGAAAACCCGCAGGACGGCGATCGCGAAAAAACAAAAAATAACTGCCGGGAATAATGAGAATAACAATAACTCAAACAAACGCAATTTTTCGTGCTTTTCTCGGCACACATGATTGTAAAATTTCAGACAGGTAAGTTAAACGATAGTTACTATAAAATACGCCCCCCCCCCCCCCTCCTGCCAATCCAACCATTCATGATAATTCAACAATATACCAATGATGTATCCCACATTTAAAATGGATGGTTACTATCAAATTATAAGTTTTCCTGACCAATTTGAATTCAATTCAACAAAAATGAATTCAATTTAATATCCGGTTCATTCAATTTTGTTTAAAAATGAATGCTCCGTTGCATCAGCATTCAACAGTCAAAAGGAATAATTCAATTTCAGCAGTTAGCATTCACTGGCCAAATAAGATCAATCAAATTAATGAGGTCGCAAAGATCATTCACTTTCGTAAAAGCCAACAGCAAGAGGCTGGTCAACCATTCAATTTCATCAATTTCATATGTTGACATTCATAATCGTTTTTCTAGTACATGTATGTGCTTTCTGTGTATATATTATGTAAAGGTATTCTGATGAGAATTCATTTTCACATTGATTCTGCGTTATACACCCCTAAGTAGAGCGATTTGGAATGAAAAACTAATTTTTTTCTCCCGTTTTCTTTTGGTTTTTTGGTTTTTTTTACGTTAAGTAATTACTTGAGTGAAATATTTTGGGTTTTTTTTTTGTTGCCCTCCTCCTCCTCCTTCCCCATTGATTTTTTTTGTAAACATGTTGTTGCTGCGAGTCCTGTTTGCATTTTGTGGGCAAACATGTGTATTTTGGGTATAATCTGTACATTGTATGTTTTTCCTTTTGATTGACGTTTAATTTCTTAGATTTTTAACTGTATTACTAATTGTATTTGTTAATTGTCACGTTAAACTCTCTGTAACTATAGGTTTTCCCGGACGATATCGCAAAATGTGCACATTCATTTGTAAAATATGTATTCAATTTCGCGCTGAATTTCAAAACGACGTATGTCCGAGTTTCATTTTCGCAAAAACGAGCATTCAATTTTATTTTGTTTAATTCAAATAAATGAATGTGCTTAGCGTTTTATTTAAACGATTACAAACACGTTATTGGGCTTTCGGTTTGACGTTTGCGTGGCCGATTATTAAGAGTGTGCAATCTATTTCGCAGCAAATCGATTTATCATTGTGTCACGGCCTGAATTGAATATTCGTTTTCATTTGTTATAATTTAAATTCGCATATTCTGCATTCAATTTCAATAAAGTACATGGCTATATAATTCACGATACAACTTGGATTAAATCGTTAATAAATCAATGTATCGTGGGACTAATTTATCATTTATGTGTTGGCTCTTAAATTTATTTTAACCCTAACCATCCCAAATCCTCAAAAATCCTCTTGCAAATTGAAGGTTTTTGCAGGAATGAGGTCACTTGGAAGTTGATGCATCAAATGAATTTGCAGGATTGAGGCTACTTAGGAATTTATCCAAATAAGGATTTTGAAGAATTGAGGTTATTTTGTTTTTGTTAATGACTTCTCTATCATTGTATCAGTTCAATTGTAGGGATCCCAAGACATGAGTGGTTGATGTCCAGTCTATTTGCTACATCTAAGTAGTCGGTGTCGTCAGCCTCAAAGTTATCGATAAAACGATTTCGATCAACGTCCGAGACTCGTCTGTATCTCCCTCTTGCAGCCATTATTGGAAAAATTTACGGGCATAAAGTAAAATCTAGCTATAGGATGCGATCGTGGCAAATGCTGAGCAAAGAAAGATTTTTTTCTTCAACTTAGTGGTTTATATAGCATTTATTTGGTAGTTTCAAAGACGAGACCACCTGGTTTAATTCCCCATATTGTTACTTTTGATAACACATATGGATTCCAATGCTTGACCATGAATACAAATGCAATAGCGAAATTGATTGTTGATAAATTAAAAGGAAAACATGATTGCGGGTGTGCATTCAAATTCGCGCTAAAATGTACTATCAATATACTAAATTCAGTGCATATTCGGGAAATCGTGTGATGATTTCTTACGACTGGATGCACCATTATGCAAAAACGAAGTATCTATTGTTAAATAGAAAACGGGAATGTGAACGTTCATACTATTTCACACGAAAACGAATGCACCAGTTACAAATTTATGTGCACATTTTGCGATATCGTCCGGGAAAACCTATATTTCGAAATAAGGAATGAAATCAATGGAGTCCTGGGCCAATATTAAAAGCCTGCTAACTTAGCAGCCAACTAGGCCTCAGCCTGTAAATCCGTAGTTGTCTACTCTGTGGCTACCAACAAAATTTGTATGCATAAAACCTTGCTAAGAATGTTGCCAGCTAGTTGGCAAGGCCAATATTCATAAAAGCCTGCTAACTTAGCAGCCAACTAGGCCTTAGCTATGGAATTCCATATGTGCCACTCTGAACGTCGTGCGTCGCCCTTTGGGCGTCGCCCGTCGTGCGTCGCCCTTTTAGCGTCGTGCGTCGCCCGTCGTGCGTCGCCCTTTTAGCGTCGACCGTCGTGCGTCGCCCTTTTGGCGTCGCCCGTCGTGCGTCGCCCTTTTGTCGTCGCCCGTCGTGCGTCGCCCTTTTGGCGTCGCCCGTCGCGCGTCGCCCGTCGCCCGTCGCCCGTCGCGCGTCGCCCGTCGCCGTAATTGTGTTTAGCCTTTGACCTTGACGCATGCGCATAATGTTTGTCATATTCCACTTAAGTGTATGCCTGTCAACGTGTGGTGCGTGTGAGTTTATTTAAAAAAACTGTGGAAAGGTTTCAATATTTTAAGGCTCATAATTGAATGTGACCTGTGTATCAGTCGTTTTACTTGCCCTTCCACTGTGTCTGCCGTCTCTATTTGCAAATCATAACCAGTCAGCCCAATGAATTGTGCTATCAGCCCTGTGCCAAATTTACTTGGTATTGATTAGGACTTGAACAAATAAAAACCTCGTTGTACTTAACAAGCTTTCTGAGGAGAGTTGGCAGTACCAACACAATAAAGTCACTACAATCCACGAAACGTAACGTATAGTCAGGTGGCTTAGTGAAATTACCGTTACCGGGCAGATAAAAGCCATTTGGCATGAAAAACCCTTAGGGCCTATTAATTAATATTAGCCTAAGAGCCCTCCGAAGTTTTTTAACAATATGCTTAATTTGAATAAATCGTTAATACCTGTTGTGTAACATATCGTCACCGTTTTCACGAAGAGGCGAATTTCATGAAAAAACACAAATAAAGTCACTACAATCCACGAAACGTAACGTATAGTCAGGTGGCTTAGTGAAATTACCGTTACCGGGCAGATAAAAGCACCATATTTGGCATGAAAAAAACTTTCGATCGTTACTATGTTCTCATAATTATTCAGTCACTTGCTTTAGAAAATGTTGTGGAATTAAAGTAAGTAGAATCACCAAAATAAACTTTTACAATTTTGTTTTTGTTTTAATATACCCAAACATGGGAACAAATATCGTCACCGTTTTCACGAAGAGGCAAATTGAGCCTTTCACGGTCTGAACAAACTTTCGCTTGTCCTTTTTTTCGTTTGCCAGATTAAGGTATCATGGGAAAGAAGAGATTTCAATCTTCTTAAATATAGCAAACGTTAAGAAAAATAGGTGATTAGTTTTGCAGAATTAATCAATTAATAGAATTGCCTCTTCGTGAAAACGAAAAAACGATACAGTAGCAAATTCGCCCGTGGCTGTGAGAGTCAGAATGTATACATTTCCCCATTGCGCCCCAAATTTGTCTCTTCGTGAAAACGCTAAAAGCCAGTACGCGCCCAATTCGCCCAATTCGCCTCTTCGTGAAAACGCTAAAGTCACTACGCGCACCAAAGTGCCCCTTCATAAACACGTTGAAGTCAACGCTATTTGTAGGGTGTCGTAGCCGAGTGGATAGGAACACCGAACTCAATCTCTGGTGTTTCTGTTCAGCAGAGTGTGGGTTCGAGTCCCGGTCGTGACACTTGTGTCCCTGAGCAAGGCACTTAACTATAATCGCTTTTCTCCACCCAGGGGTAAAATGGGTACCTGCGAGGGCAGAGATGGTTATTGTGATTGATTTAGCCTAGTAGCGCATATATTGTAGCACAGGCTGTATACTCCCCAGGGAGCTGAGATGGTTTAAGGATTGAAAAATGGCCCAGTGACCAGGGGTAATAATGTTGGAAAGCGCTTTGAGATGCCGGCCTTCGGGTGTGAAAAGCGCTATATAAATCCAAGATATTGCTATATTGCTATTGCTATTTCGAATTTGCCTCTTCGTGAAAACGCAAAAGGGCACTTGAGGACCAATTCGCCCATTCGTTAATTAGGTTAATTAGGATTTTAATGATTTTTAGGATGTATAAATTCACCAGGTTGTAGAAATTGCAATATTTAATCGTGCCAAATGGCTTTTATCTGCCCGGTAACGGTAATTTCACTAAGCCACCTGACTATACGTTACGTTTCGTGAATTGTAGTGACTTTATTGTGTTGGTACTGCCATATGGTGTTCTATATAGGACACTTATTTGTTATCGTCGTGCGTGTGAGTAGAGCGTCGTGCGTGTGGAGAGCTCCGTCGTACGTGTGAGCAAAACCGTCGTGTTTGTGAGTAGAGCGTCGTGCGTGTGGAGAGCTCCGTCGTACATGTGAGCAAAACCGTCGTGCCTGTGGAGAGCTCCGTCGTACGTGTGAGCAAAACCGTCGTGCCTGTGAAGAGCTCCGTCGTACGTGTGAGAAAGACCGTCGTGCGTGTGGAGAGCTCCGTCGTACGTGTGAGCAAAACCGTCGTGCCTGTGGAGAGCTCCGTCGTACGTGTGAGCAAAACCGTCGTGCCTTTGGAGAGCTCCGTCGTACGTGT
Source organism: Crossaster papposus (assembly GCA_037893245.1). Taxonomy (NCBI): domain Eukaryota; kingdom Metazoa; phylum Echinodermata; class Asteroidea; order Velatida; family Solasteridae; genus Crossaster; species Crossaster papposus. The sequence goes on along the minus strand of JBAIAA010000225.1, from coordinate 445,788 downwards.
GAGCAAAACCGTCGTGTTTGTGAGTAGAGCGTCGTGCGTGTGGAGAGCTCCGTCGTACGTGTGAGCAAAACCGTCGTGCCTGTGGAGAGCTCCGTCGTACGTGTGAGCAAAACCGTCGTGCCTGTGGAGAGCTCCGTCGTACGTGTGAGCAAAACCGTCGTGCGTGTGGAGAGCTCCGTCGTACGTGTGAGCAAAACCGTCGTGCCTGTGGAGAGCTCCGTCGTACGTGTGAGCAAAACCGTCGTGCCTGTGGAGAGCTCCGTCGTACCTGTGAGCAAAACCGTCGTGTTTGTGAGTAGAGCGTCGTGCGTGTGGAGAGCTCCGACGTACGTGTGAGCAAAACCGTCGTGCCTGTGGAGAGCTCCGTCGTACGTGTGAGCAAAACCGTCGTGCCTGTGGAGAGCTCCGTCGTACGTGTGAGCAAAACCGTCGTGCGTGTGGAGAGCTCCGTCGTACGTGTGAGCAAAACCGTCGTGCCTGTGGAGAGCTCCGTCGTACGTGTGAGCAAAACCGTCGTGTTTGTGAGTAGAGCGTCGTGCGTGTGGAGAGCTCCGTCGTACGTGTGAGCAAAACCGTCGTGCCTGTGGAGAGCTCCGTCGTACGTGTGAGCAAAACCGTCGTGCTTGTGGAGAGCTCCGTCGTACGTGTGAGCAAAACCGTCGTGCCTGTGGAGAGCTCCGTCGTACGTGTGAGCAAAACCGTCGTGCCTGTAGAGAGCTCCGTCGTACGTGTGAGCAAAACCGTCGTGTTTGTGAGTAGAGCGTCGTGCGTGTGGAGAGCTCCGTCGTACGTGTGAGCAAAACCGTCGTGCCTGTGGAAAGCTCCGTCGTACGTGTGAGCAAAACCGTCGTGCCTGTGGAGAGCTCCGTCGTACGTGTGAGCAAAACCGTCGTGCGTGTGGAGAGCTCCGTCGTACGTGTGAGCAAAACCGTCGTGCCTGTGGAGAGCTCCGTCGTACGTGTGAGCAAAACCGTCGTGCCTGTGGAGAGCTCCGTCGTACGTGTGAGCAAAACCGTCGTGTTTGTGAGTAGAGCGTCGTGCGTGTGGAGAGCTCCGTCGTACGTGTGAGCAAAACCGTCATGCCTGTGGAGAGCTCCGTCGTACGTGTGAGCAAAACCGTCGTGCCTGTGGAGAGCTCCGTCGTACGTGTGAGCAAAACCGTCGTGTTTGTAAGTAGAGCGTCGTGCGTGTGGAGAGCTCCGTCGTACGTGTGAGCAAAACCGTCGTGCCTGTGGAGAGCTCCGTCGTACGTGTGAGCAAATCCGTCGTGCCTGTGGAGAGCTCCGTCGTACGTGTGAGCAAAACCGTCGTTTTTGTGAGTAGAGCGTCGTGCGTGTGGAGAGCTCCGTCGTACGTGTGAGCAAAACCGTCGTGCCTGTGGAGAGCTCCGTCGTACGTGTGAGCAAAACCGTCGTGCCTGTGGAGAGCTCCGTCGTACGTGTGAGCAAAACTGTCGTGCCTGTGGAGAGCTCCGTCGTACGTGTGGGCAAAACCGTCGTGCCTGTGGAGAGCTCCGTCGTACGTGTGAGCAAAACCGTCGTGCCTGTGAGTAAAGCCGTCGTATGGTGTACTATTAAGGTCACTAAAACGGCGCGGCGAGTGTTGTTTAGCAGCGTAATGATTGTTGTTTAGCGGCGCGTTGCTTAGCGGCGCGAGTGAATAATGGAGGGGAAACATTTCATATCGAGGGGCTTGTCCTTAAAATTGTGACGTCATGTCGACCTCGAGAATAAATATGTAGAGTTTTGGCCGTGGGAATATTCAAAGTAAAGGGATTTGTCTTCAATTCAACTATACCCGTACCCCCAAAAAGCTGTTGTTTAATACATTGCCCTTTTTATGTCTGCTCTATACTGTGTTACCCAGTACCCTGTCCTCTGATAAAGTGGTAGGCTCCAAAATGTTCGCGCTTTTTGGGAATGATCACAAGAGGTCGCTCTTCTTCTTTCAAGTTTTTTGGTGTTTTGGGTTTTTTGGGGGGGGCGTACATTGCAGTAAACTTTGAAACCTGTCTACCGACAAATTGCCGCTTTTCTACTAGATAATTATAGCCGTAAGTGCAAACACTAGTGATAAAAATACGGAAGAGTAGTCTAAATTAGTGCGGTTGTTGATAAATCAATCGTTTATACAAAGAGATAAACCCAGAAAATAAATGTATAAATGTCTAGGCTAGGGCCTAGCCCTATCACTATAACAATGTAATGTATTAAGACGTACCACATTATTGTCTTAATACATTACATATCATGTATACATTTATACATTCTTTTTTTTCTGTGGTGTTACCACATTTTCTCATGTAAATAGTATTAGAACATGCATGTACATTGTACATGCATGTTCTAATGTCCTATTCTCTATGAGATAATGTGGTAAAATAAAAGAATGAATGAATGAAAACAATCCACACATCATGCCTTTAAGTTCAATGACGACTTCAGGATTCCTGTTCATGCTTCTATTGGTTGTTCTTGAAAACTTCATTATGTTTAAGCCCTCACCAGGCTTAATCAAGTCTAACATTTCTTTTATATTTTATTTATCAGTATTTCTTGTATATTTAAAAGGTTTCTCGTATACTTTGCATCCATCTCTGATTTGATGAGCAGGTACTTTCTTAAGACAATTTCGGAAGAAAATTATAAATTTATGTTTTATTGGTTCACTTCCACCATGGATTTATGCAAAGTTTACTGCAATGTACGCGTCCACAAAAAAAGAAAAAGAAGAGCGACCTCTTGTGATTATTCCCTCGAAAGCGCAAACATTTGAGCCTACCACTTGATCAGAGGGGTACTGGGTAACACTACAGAGTAGAGGGAAGACACAAAAAGGGCAATGTATTAAACAACAGCTTTTTGGGGGGTACAAGTATAGTTGAATTGAAAACAAATCCCTTCACTTTGAATATTCCCACGGCCAAAACTCTACATATTTATTCTCGAGGTCGACATGACGTCACAATTTTAAGGGCAAGCCCCTCAATATGAAATGTTCCCCTCCATCATTCGCGCCGCTAAGCAACGCGCCGCTAAACAACAATCATTACGCTGCTAAACAACACTCGCCGCGCCGTTTTAGTGACCTTAATAGTACACCATACGACGGCTTTACTCACAGGCACGACGGTTTTGCTCACACGTACGACGGAGTTCTCCACAGGCACGACGGTTTTGCTCACACGTACGACGGAGCTCTCCACATGCACGACGGTTTTGCTCACACGTACGACGGAGCTCTCCACACGCACGACGCTCTACTCACAAATACGACGGTTTTGCTCACACGTACGACGGAGCTCTCCACACGCACGACGCTCTACTCACAAACACGACGGTTTTGCTCACACGTACGACGGAGCTCTCCACAGGCACGACGGTTTTGCTCACATGTACGACGGAGCTCTCCACACACACGACGCTCTACTCACAAACACGACGGTTTTGCTCACACGTACGACGGAGCTCTCCACACGCACGACGCTCTACTCACAAACACGACGGTTTTGCTCACACGTACGACGGAGCTCTCCACAGGCACGACGGTTTTGCTCACATGTACGACGCAGCTCTCCACACACACGACGCTCTACTCACAAACACGACGGTTTTTCTCACACGTACGACGGAGCTCTCCACACGCACGACGCTCTACTCACAAACACGACGGTTTTGCTCACACGTACGACGGAGCTCTCCACACGCACGACGCTCTACTCACAAACACGACGGTTTTGCTCACACGTACGACGGAGCTCTCCACACGCACGACGCTCTACTCACAAACACGACGGTTTTGCTCACACGTACGACGGAGCTCTCCACACGCACGACGCTCTACTCACAAACACGACGGTTTTGCTCACACGTACGACGGAGCTCTCCACACGCACGACGCTCTACTCACAAACACGACGGTTTTGCTCACACGTACGACGGAGCTCTCCACACACACGACGCACTACTCACAAACACGACGGTTTTGATCACACGTACGACGGAGCTCTCCACACGCACGACGCTCTACTCACAAACACGACGGTTTTGCTCACACGTACGACGGAGCTCTACACACGCACGACGCTCTACTCACACGCACGACGATAACAGATAAGTGTCCTATATAGAACACCATAGTTTAGAGTGGCACATATGGAATTCCATACTTAGCAGCTTGCTAAACCCGTAGTTTGCTGCTCCGTGGTTTAGTTTAGTGGGAAGGAGGGGGTATCGTGCACCCTCTGAAATCAATTTCTAATTGGTGTCTCTAGGTCAGAAAAAATGCGTAGAAAACGATTTGCTATGTTACAAAATTCAAAAAATGTCCCACGTATCAACGTATCCACGTATCAAAGATCACAATAAAACTATTCCCAAAGTGACATGTGTCCGTGGGATAGGAGTATTATCGAAAATTCATTGGTGTACATATATTGGCCAATATTGACATAAATGCACAAGGTGTCTGTACCCATGTTTTGAGGGTCAAGGGTCATTAGAAGACTTCCTTAAGTAACTTTATGTGTCGGTGGCATTTGCCGAAATTCTAAAGTGCCAGCATTACCTAAAAACTGTTTTTGCTGTATCTCACCCAATACTACATATCAATCAAAGGTAGTATACACCATTGGTAATTTGTTGAATTATCAGGAATGGGTGGATTTGGAGGGTTGTATTTCATAGTAAATATCGTTTAACTGACCTGTCCAAAGTTTTACAATCACGGTTGCTGAGAAACGCAAGAAAAACGACGTTCGTTTTCAACCGGAGTCGGGCAGTTTTTCTTATGTTGTTTTTGTTTTTTTTCGCGATAGCCGTCCGGCGATAATGAATTTTGGTTTATACAGTTCAATTTTTCAGAACAATTACAGGATATCTAGGGCAATCATTTTGCTGGATGCCTACAATCATTATTTACTTTCAAATAAGTAAGATATTTCTTAATAATTCGGTAGTAAATTTATTCGATATCTGCAAATGGTGTATACTACCTTTAAGAGGCACTTTTGAAGGCAATTATTTCAAAAATTGTATGTATTTTTTTTATCACAGGTCCACTTTCAGATCCATCAGGCATTGTTATTGTCGCCGCTATGTATTCGTCCTGTAGTTTAAACTTGAGTGATATTCCCTTATTGAACCCTTATTTGCATAAAGCCGCAGGTCAAACCCCCACCTAAGCATGCTTGGTATGTTATTACGTAACACATTCGGTATCTTCACTTATTACCGCGGCGTGCGGGAGATTTTGAGTCAGTTGCGTTTTAGCCTTGGTCAAGGCGTTCATCAATACCCGTCCGTACGTACAGCGCAGCGGTAATCGGAGCTCAAACTACGACCTCACGCGGCCACTATTATATGCAAACTAACTGAGGATACTCGAACGCCTTGGATCATTAGGTTTTGGGGGCGGTGCTCATTATGCTAATAGATTAAGCTGACCTTTATAGTCGTTTTCTTATTGGTCGATCGTTGCGTAGAAACTGCATAATTTGAGCTAGCGGTGAAAGGTCATAGCTAGCTCGCAAGTGTTTACGAACACCGCCATCGTTGACATATTTTATCGGAGAAAGTTGAGTGATTTTTACGAAGGCTTGTAGGAATTACACATGAAGATTTGAACTGTCTTAATTGCTTGATTGGTGAGGGTCGCAGTTATTTTCGCTCGTTTTGCTGGGTATTTTCTTGAATGTTGACATTGTTATGGTCAAAACTAGTTGTGTTTAGCTGCTTAGTTTTGAGTTTTCAGCCGCGGTGACTGGAGAAGGCCGCGACTCTATTGAAACGTGTCGAACTCGGCCCTATATTATGTCGCACACATCTAATCCAGCTGATCTGAAAACCGTGGCTCGGTAAAACGCGGAACTCTGATAATTAAATGCCTTGCCGGCTGAATTTTGCCAAGAAAATAATCTGAGGAGTTATTGGGGATATAAGACACTTTTCCCTGTTTAAATTACGATATTGCGATCACTTTGAAGGTTGGTTCTAGTGCAGCCGTAAACATGCCCCCTCCCCACAGCGTTGGACCATGCTTGGACCACAATGTGGCGATACCGCACAGACCAGCATGCCTGGGTTAATGCCGATTATGCGGCGATAAGAAACTGAACGAACACGCTGAAAACTGACGCTGAGTACCTGGCCGTACGTGCGAGCTCCGAGCAAAATGGGGCTCAGGCTGCCTGAAAAATGACGGATTTCCCATAACCTGTCGGCAAATTCACAAAGACCACGAAGAAAGGATTCTAATGGCCTTACGCTGCTCGGGTCTAAAATCTTCTAGGGATAATATTTGCGCTGCAAAATTCAAACAACACGACAGATCTTCGGACGAAAGACGACGCTGAATATCTGCCATTTTGTCTTAAATGTCATGCTGCATCAAATTTGATGACGTCGGGTTTCAACCGCGTTGTGATTGGACACTTCACATCTTAGCCCCGCCTATACTTATCTGTATTCGCATACGAGGTCATGCGCCACAAATGTGGCGCAAAATATAGGAAAAACATAAGATTTCAAAAACCCAATGATCCAAGGCGAAAAAGTAGCCTCAGTAGATTTGCATAAATAGTGGCCGTATGAGGTCGCTGTTCGCGCTGTATCTTTGCATGGGGCGCAAGCTAGCAGCATATATGCGGGGCGCGCGCACAGTGTATTTCTGGACGGATAACGACGGACGGATAACGACGAACTCGCCTTGACCAAGGCTAGTTGCGTTTACGCTCCTGACCAACTCACTTCGTTTTGTCTGTAGTCGGCCATTTCTAAGTATTGTTTTGCGTAATAGCGATACGTTTAGGGTGTTTTCGTAGAGATAATTGTGTAATTTTCATTTACTCCAAGTCTCAAAGAAACAAATTTGCCAAAAGCCAACACACAAATAAATTAACAAACAATTAATTGCAAACTGTGATTACAGACGGCGGTGATATTGGGCACATATATAGCGTTTAAGCACTCTAAGATTGTAGGAGTGACAAGCTCAGAAGAGTCATTGATGTTTATGTGACCTGCAATAAAGGATATTAAGTCGCGCTGTGCATTATCATGTAATGGCCTACTCAAAGTTGAGAGTGTAAACATTTCATGTGATTTACATTTTTTGTCATGAATGACATCTTTAATACCTACAGTTTCAGGTTTCATTCACAGAAATGTTGATTTTGAAGAATAAAGTATAAAAAAAATACAATTTTATGTGGATCATCGTTCAGTTGTACTACAATAGAGCCGGCTTTTTCAAAGCCTGTTTTCCCAGTTGTGTAATTTGAACACCAAGGAAGTAATCAGTATGTAAACATGTCATCCAGAAGGGAGGGGCTGTGGAGCTCTATTATATACTAAATGAAAGCTTACGCTGTGGGTTTTCCAACCATGTATAAATTATAACTCAATTTCACTGGTTTGTGACATACCCATGTGGAGTGGGTCACATATGTGTATGCATTGTATTAATAAATACCTAGGAGAGTTGAAGGCTTCTGATTGGCCGAGACTCGATCACGTGCATATGTAGTAATATCATGGGTTTTCCAAGGGCCGTTTTCTAAACCCCGGCTTTGGGCTGCATTTTGGCCACATTACAGACGTTTTCCTAGTTCCGGATCGCAACAAATATTCAGGCTGTTTTCGGCAAGTCTAATCCTCGAAATTTAAATGAAATAGGTTTAGTAGTTTACCTTGAGTGATAGAGAAAATACAGTTTTTGTTTCGATATTTATGCTCTTCTTTATTTGAAAATACGACGTCAAATATACCGACATCCCTTTGTCTAGTTGCGGATCAGTTTAACCAATTCCGGATCGAGTAAAAAACTGCTTCGTACATGACAAATTATCACGCTAGAACCAACCCGAATCAAGCCTATATTTCTGATAAAGTATTCATTAATTTATATAAATACAGTTTAAAATAAATTTCAAATACTTTCACTTCCAATAAAGTTTAAAAAGAGGACTTGCAAGGAAATGCTTTGAAATGTTTTGTCCGTGTACGTGTGTGGCGCGAGGCAACGAGCCGATAAACTTTGTCCCACCATGGAGCCTTCTTATTCCTCCATGGTCCCACAGAACACGTCATATGAAATCGCTTGCGCGCGTGTAGTTGATGCATGTATTTTACGGGCGATCCGGAACTAGGACAAAATGAACGTTCAGTCTTTGGCAGATTTTTTAATACTGGAGACTTTTAGACTTATTTTTACTTATGTATCAAGAAGCTTGTATGTTTCTTTTAAAAATGCACTTCATCTAAACAAATAGTATTGGAGACCAAGCCATAACAAGGTAGGTTTTTATTTGAAGCGATCCGGAACTAGGAAATATCCGGAACTAGGAAAACAACTGTACCACTGCTAAACTACATGTGAAGCCAAAATACGGAAACGAAGCTGCGTTTGTAAAACGGCCTAGAAGAAGCCGCGAAGTCGCGAAATTCGGAGTATTTTCCCAATTTTTCTCGGCTCGATCCATTACCAGCGGTCATCCCCCAACCCGGTCATTACCACGCAGTAATAACCGGGTTCTCGCACTGTTATTACCTAAGTATTGTTCCGGTAGTATCGTAATATTAGTATTAACCAATATAATTAACCAATATTGGGTAAATGTGGTAATATCGGGTAGTAATAACAATGTAATTCCAGAATTATCGGTAACATTCTTCCAGGTAATAATGGGCAATATTGGGTAATGGGGTAATATCGTGCAATGCCAGAAATATCGGTATCATTCTTCCTGTTAATATTGGGTAATATCGGGTGGTAATAACAATGCAATGCCAGAAATAACGGTAACATTCTCTCTGGTAACAGTGGGTAAATGGGGTAATATCGGGTGGTAATAACAAGGAAATATTGGTCTACTATTTCCCGTTATTACCCAGTAATAACTATAGCGTTATTACTCGTGACAACCCGGGTAATATCGGTATGTTACCCGAGAAAGAAGGAAAGAAAGAAAGAAGAGGACGAGGACAAATTTGACTTTGAAGGTTTCATTGAAAGCGATGATGACTGATGGATATGAAAGTGTACAATTTTAGAAATAATTGTCCTATAAAAGTGCTTCTTAATTGATGTTTAATATTGGCTTAGATACCGCAAATTTATTTTTAGGTAATGCTGGCACTTAAAAGTCTTGTAATGGTCCTTGACCCTCAAAACATGGGTACAGACACCTTACTTGTGCAATTATGCCAATATTGGCCGATATATGTATACAAATAAGTTTTCGATAATACTCCTATCTCACGTACACATGTCACTTCCGGAATAGTTTTATTGTGATCTTTGACCCTCAAAACATGGGTCTAGACACCTTTTTATTCATTTAACTGCCATATTGGCTGAGAAATAGTGAAAACTAGATTTGTTGATAATGGCGGTACTAATTTGCATAAAAATGATACCCCCTCCTTCCAACCCAACTAGTTGCCAACTAATTTTGTATTCATAAAACCTTGCTAAGAATGTTGCCAGCTATAGTTGGCAGCTAGATATTTTAAGCACGCTAGTTGGGTTGGAAGGAGGGGGTATTGTGCACCCTCGGAAATCAATTTCTAATTGGTGTCTCTAGGTCAGAAAATGCGTAGAAAACGATTTGCTATGTTAACAAATTCAAAAAATGTCCCACGTATCATTTTTATGCAAATTAGTGCCGCCATTATCGAAAATTCTATTTTTATATCGGCCAATATTGACATAATTGCACAAGTAAGGTGTCTGTACCTATGTTTTGAGGGTCAATGATCATTATACGACTTTCTTAAGTAACTTCTGTGTCGGTGGCATGTAAATGCGCAAATTCTAAAGTGCCAGCATTACCTAAACATGTTTTTGTGGTATCTAAGCCAGTATTACACATCAACTAAAAATCACTTTTATCGGGCAATTATTTCAAAAATTGTCCACTTAAGTCATCATCGCTTTCAAGTCAAATTTCTCCTCGTCCTCTTCTAACGAGAAATAACGCTATAGTTATTACTAGTTATTACTGGGTAATAACGGGAAATAATATTTCCCAGTTATTACCACCCGATATTACCCCATTTACCCACCACCATTGCACGTTATTACCACCTGATATTACCCCATTACCAAATATTACCGATAATTCTGGAATTACATTGTTATTACTACCCGATATTACCCCATTTACTCAATATTGGTTAATACTAATATTACGATACTACCGGAACAATACTACAGTGCATACACATATAAACATCAATGACTCTTCTGAGCTTGTCACTCCTACAATCTTAGAGTGCTTAAACGCTATATATGTGCCCAATATCACCGCCGTCTGTAATCACAGTTTGCAATTAATTGTTTGTTAATTTATTTGTGTGTTGGCTTTTGGCAAATTTGTTTCTTTGAGACTTGGAGTAAATGAATATTACACAATTATCTCTACGAAAATACTCTAAACGTATCGCTATTACGCAAAACAATACTTAGAAATGGCCGACTACAGACAAAACGAAGTGAGTTGGTCAGAAGCGTAAACGCAACTGACTCAAAATCTCCGCAAGCCGCGGTAATAAGTGAAGATACCGAATGTGTTACGTAATAACATACCAAGCAAGCTTAGGTGGGGGTTTGACCTGCGGCTTTATGCAAATAAGGGTTCAATAAGGGAATATCGCTCAAGTTTAAACTACAGGACAAATACATAGCGGCGACAATAACAATGACTGATGGATCTGAAAGTGGACCTGTGATAAAAAAATACATACAATTTTAGAAATAATTGCCTTCAAAAGTGCCTCTTAATTGATATGTAGTATTGGCTGAGATACAGAAAAAACATTTCTTAGGTAGTGCTGGCACTTTAGAATTTCGGCATCCCAGCAAACACAAAACGTTTAAAAAACGTTTTTTAAACGTTTAAGTAGGTCCGCTAGGTCTTCGTCCTAAATAAACGTTTAAAAAACGTTATTTAAACGTTTAATTAGGCCCGCTAGGTCTTCGTCCTAAATAAACGTTTAAAAAACGTTTTTTAAACGTCCGCTACGTCTTGATTTTTAACAAACGTTTAAAAAACGTTTGGAGAACATCTAATTTTGACCTAATATTTGCCCCAAAGCAAAGTTTTTTTTAAAACGTTTACAAAACGTTTACGAAACGTTTGAAAAAGACGATTTTTTTTCTGGACGTTTAAAAAACGTTTTCTTTACGTCCAAGTCAAATAAAAACTAATTGTAATTAATTATTGTTTTTTAATATTATGATTTAATATGATTATTATTTTGATGATTAAATTGAGTAGCCTAATGATGGTGATTATGATGATGATTATGATTATGATGATCGATGATGATTATGATTATGATGATGATCATGATCGTCATCCTCATCGTGTGGCCCATATGGTCGTCGTCGACGTCGTTGATGTACGTAATTGTTATATTTTGTGACATCGATATCATGCGGTGCGCCGGCGCGGCCTGGCTGGCCGCCTACGTACAGCGTGCATGCCATCGTTTATATTCAAACGCTATGTTGGATGTTCTTGAAAGGTTTTCTGAACGTTCTGAATAGGTTTTCTGAACGTTCTTAAAAGGTTTTCTAGACGTTCTTAAAAGGTTTTCTGAACGTTCTTAAAAGGTTTTTTGAACAATTTTAAAAGGTTTTCTAGACGTTCTTAAAAGGTTTTTTAAACGTCTAAAGGTTTTCTAGACGTCCTAAAAAGGCACTGCAAAAACTGTGGTGTTAAAATTTTAACACCAATGTTTTTTTAATCTTTTGGAATGAACATTGGTGTTAAAATGAAGTAAAATGATTCTTGAAGTATTAGTTTCAAATCAAGTACTGGTGTTACGTACTTTTGGTGTTAAATTTGACCTAGTGCGCATGCGTGTGTGAAATAAAGCCCTCTGATTGGTCGATAAGGAATTATGGTATATGTTAACAATAGTCGATGTTAAATTGTTGTATTTAGTCCAAAAACCCATTTATTTTACCATAATATGTAATTATTTAAACGATTCCATGATTGAATTTTGATTTTTGTGCAAACATAGTTAAAAATTCGCGTTACATTTTATTCGTTTTCAAATTTTGACATTATTCATAAAAACTAGCTGCGACTTCGTCGTGGACAAAAAAGCGTAGTATAAAACTAACAACGGCAACGGCTATGTGTGTAGTACGTATTCAGTAGGAATAGATTATTATTGTATATGGATGTGTAATGTGTAATAAGTCAGTTCTTTGTAATATTTCATTACGTAATTTGTCCATGCAGTTAATATGTACAAAATTATAGTGTTAAAACGGTATGATCCTCAAACTGGTGTTATTCAACACCCAAATCCCTGCCCAAAATAAACACCAGGAAATAATCAAATTTTACACCATTGGTGTACAATTTAACACCACAGTTTTTGCAGTGTAGACGTTCTTAAAGGGTTTTCTAAACGTTCTTAAAAGGTTTTCTAGACGTTCTTAAAGGTTTTCTAAACGTTCTTAAAAGGTTTTCTAAACGTCTAAATGTTTTCTGGAGAGCTGGTCTGGAAAACGAATACGAGACAAGGTTTTAAATTGGTTTTTTAAACGTTTTAAATTGGTTTTTCAAACGTTCAATAAAAACGTTTTTTAAACGTCCAAAACCTACCACAAAAAACGTTTACAAAACGTTTTTTTTGAACGTTTAAAAAACCAATTTAAAACGTTAAAAAAACGTTCAGAAAACGTCCGATTGTTAGCTGGGATTTACATGCCACCGACACACAAAGTTACCTAAGGAAGTCTTCTAATGACCCTTTGTGGGAGGGGGTCATGAAATGACTAGGTGGGTTCGAGACTGGCTGAAAGTTGGGTTGGAACAGTCAAGTCCAACATGAGGCAGGCAGGCAGCGTTTTTATTGACAATAACAAACGTACGACAAAAGGAGAAAAAGAAAAGGAAAATCCAAAATTAATTACAAAATTAACTAGAAATTACAGTAAAATCAAGGTTACATGAAGTATGTTGCCGCACACTGACTAGTACTCCACCTAAATGGACGGTGACGTCACAATCTAGGCCAAACTAGTGGCTGGTAAGTACATGTAATAATTCGACATAAACTCTAGCAGGACTAGGAGTAAAGTCTATTACAGGAACAACTGATTTAACTTACACATTGGCAATCATAAAATACTAAGGTGCATCATGTCAGTCTCAATAAAATAGTAAATCGATCTACATTCAACTAGACATACTTTAAAATACAATGTAGTTGTTTAAAATGCATAGTATTGTCGTCTACAACGAGTGAGGGCGCCCTTTACTTATCACAACGTCTACAACGAGTGAGGGCGCCCTTTACTTATCACAACGTCTGACAGAGTCTAAAAACACAGTTTTGTCTTAATTTTACAAATGATACACTGCGAACACAAGTACATAATGCGAGTCATACTTTAACGCACCACATGGGAATATATTTCGTACACGAGTGCATAATATAAATCTATGTACATGTATATCCATCTTGGCCGAAAACAGCGTTAATAAATGGGCGGCGCCATGTTGGATAAAATGTAACGAAACAAACCTGCTTAATATTAAATTTCAAACTGATTTCACATATAACCTAGCATACGTGGGGAACCTATACAATAATACAATTAGGCCCTATAAGTTTTAATGACACTAGCATTATTAAAAACACAGAAAATCTCGTACCTGAAAGTTGGGTTGGAACGGTCAAGTCCAACATGAGGCAGGCAGGCAGCGTTTGCCGCCGGCCGCATGGTGGCGTTATAACCGCTCCAACGGACGGACTTCCGTGAGATGCCTTACCCACTCTACACCTTGACCCTCAAAACATGGGTACAGACACCTTACTTGTGCAATTATGTCAATATTGGCCGATATATGTATACAAATGAATTTTCGATAATACTCCTATCCAACGGACACATGTCACTTTGGAAATAGGTTTATTGTGATCTTTGACCCTCAAACCATGGGTCTAGACACCTTCTTTATTCAATTAACTGCAATATTGGCTGAGATATAGTGAAAAATAGATTATTTGATAATGGCGGCACTAATTTGCATACAAATGATACGTGGGACATTTTTTGAATTTTTTAACATAGCAAATCGTTTTCTACGCATTTTTTCTGACCTAGAGACACCAATTAGAAATTGATTTCCGAGGGTGCACGAAACCCCCTCCTTCCCACTAAACTAAGCAGCTGAGACATTCGGTAGTTTGTCAAACCAAAAAACCGGAAAATGTGAATTTGCATGACTGTCAATAGGATGGTGATGTTTTGGATGGGTCAAATGACTTTTAGAAACAACAGTAAATCTGATACATGAGGCATCAGTAAAGGCCCATGGTAAAGGAAAGAATTGTAAAGCCATTTATAGTGATGAAAAACAACTTATTTATAGCGGAAAAGTTTGATGAATTGAAAGACGTTCTTGGGAGTAAGCACAAAGATGTCAACACCAATCGCAAGAAGAAAGATGCTTTGGGGGTTATCCTTACCCAGCATAGGGCTAGATTCAAAAGAGCATTGGGAGACCAAAATAATTGGCTCTTAAAACACAAATCCGAATACAAGAACCATGTTATTCAATGTGAAATATCCCGTAACAAATTATTTAGTTGCAAACTAGTGACTTAGAGACACCCCAGATCAACTCTATAATGTTAACAGCCTACTTAGCAACCAACTAGCTTAGCAAAGTTTTATGAATATCATTTAGCTTCCAACTTGGCTTAGTTGTCAACTGGAGGCCATTTTAGCAGCCAACTAGGCTTAGCAGGCTTTCCTGAACATCGGCCCAGAACTTCAATGAGAGAAACAAATAAATAAATAAATAAATAAATAAATAAATAAATAAATAAATAAATAAATAAATAAATAAATAAATAAATAAATAAATAAATAAATAAATAAATAAATAAATAAATAAATAAATAAATAAATAAATAAATAAATAAATAAATAAATAAATAAATAAATAAATAAATAAATAAATAAATAAATAAATAAATAAATAAATAAATAAATAAATAAATAAATAAATAAATAAATAAATAAATAAATAAATAAATAGCGTTCATGGCGCAAGACGTGTTTCGTCAAACGCTCCTGATTCTCCGCTAATTTATTCGTCTATTTGCCAGAAATTGGCATCCAAAGTCTACTATTTGATGGGGTAAGTGCCGTAGACCAAAACGAGCCCGCATAGTAGTCATTTTAGACAATTTTGGAGGCTTTTTCAGAAAGCTTCCTGTCAAGTTTTGGCCAAGGCAAACCACCGCCAAGGCCATCTTGAATCTCGCCATGTTCCGGACGGGAACAAAAACTATAGGCTTGATCGCCCGAACACAATACGCTTTAATGCAAGAAATTTGGAGACTATCGCAGCCAGAGATGTCTATGAGGCAATTGAAAAGGAGTTACAAACAATTGACACAATAAAGTGTATAGCGCAACTAGACAATGGATGGTACAATGTGTCTTTTAGTAATGAAAGACACTGCATGGAAGTAGCGAGGCGTGGCATGATTCTGCAGAACACACTGGTCAGTTGTGAGCGGTCAAACGTGGAAAGATCTACAGTGGTTTACATCAAGGCGCCCTATGAAATGTCCGACATGACGGTGATGGGAGCCCTGTCTGAATTCGGCACACCAGTCAGCGCACACAGACAGTTTCACAAATTCAACGGCGACATCGAGACGGGAGTCCGCAGCGTGTTGATTAAAGATATCAAGAAAGCCATACCCAGCTTCATAAAGATTGGTATTTTTACACTTCCTGCTCACCATAGAGGGCAGGAAAAGACATGTAAACTTTGCAACCGGCCTGGACATTTTGCCCGAGACTGTACATTTTGCCCGAGACTGTACCTACCGAGGTCGTTGCTTCATCTGTGGAAGTGAGGACCACCGGTCATCATGGCATCGGGGAGACGAGGGAGCCATGGGCACCATAGCTGAGGCAGCTGATGATAAACAACAGACGCCAGTACTAAAGATCCCAGACGCGGGCAGAGATGACGACGACACCGATGGTTATACAGGAAGCGAAGAAGGAACATCCGAATTTGAGGAAGACGGAGGTGAGAGTCTTAATGGGGGCAAGGAAAAACGTAGTGAACAGGTTCGAGACACATTGACGAAGAGCCGAGAGACGGGAAAACCATCTACCTAACGCAAAGGGTTCTGGGATCTAGCACAAAAAGACGCAGAAAGTAGAAAGCGCAAGAGCAGAGAGGAAGACGATGTATCTGAAGGCAGAAAACAGGCTAGGGACGAGCCTAAAGACAAGGGCAGGGACGTGGAGCCGGAAGGCGATATGGAGGTCGAACATGAACCCGAAAGTCAGGATATTTCGGATGAAGGCTCTTTAGTACCAGAAGACCAAGACGGAAACCAAGATTCGGACGACTTTGTGCTGTACACGAGAAGAGGAGTGACACGGAGGAGGAAAAAACGTATATCGTGGGAAAGAAAATCCCAGGATGGTGACAGTAAAAAAACACCAAAGACGAGTCAAACCTGTAAATCGACAATACCAAGCGAGGCTCGCGAAACCAATCAGTCTCGACGAGACTTACGCCCGCCCAGTCAGTTTCGCAAGCCGAACCAGGACCGACAGTTGAACTTGGCCCGTCAGTCCAGTCAATCGAGCCACCAGTCCCGTCGGTCTGGTCAGCCCCACCATCCAAGCCAACCCAGCCAGTCCAGCCAGTCCAGCAAGATCCGTTTGCCTGCTCAGACCAGTCAACGGACCATGACGATCGCCAATCAAGCCAAGCCAGCATCGACAAACGGACCGACCGACCTGGTGAGTCAAGTCAATCTCATCAATCTCGCCAGTCCGACCACGCCGGCGAGACTAGTAAGCCAGACCATGCCGATCAGACCAGCCAACCCCGCCAATCCAGTCAAGCTAGTAACGGCAATCGCGCCAACCGATCTAGTGAGTCAAGTCAGTCTCGTCGGTCCCGCCTGCCAGACCACGCCGGCGATACCAGTAAACTAGACCATGCCGATCAGAACAGCCAGCCCCACCAATCAAGCGAGGCCAGTAATGGCAATTGGGCCAACCGACCTAGTCAGCCAGGTCAGACCGGTCAGTCTAGTCAACCTAACCAAGCCCATGGGATCAACCAACCCCACACCCTGGAAAAACACGTTATCCTACAGGATTTCCAAGCCAGACGACCGAGTCAGTCAAACCAGACCAAACAACACGAAAATGTAATAAGCCAGACGAGTTTAACAGGCAATTCCAGCCAAGTTTTGTGGTCGGACTATCCCGATCAGTCTGGCCAATCCAGTCAGACCAGTCAGTTTAGCCAACCCAGTCTGGCGTCCCAATCAAGCCAGCCCAGCGCGTCCAACCAAGCCAGTCAGGAGAGTCCGTCAAGTCGGCCTAACCAGTCCAGCCAGTCCAGCCAGTCTAACCAGTCCAGCCAGTCAACCCAATCCAGCAAGCCACGCCCGTCAACTACGAGCAAGCCAGCGCCGTCATCTTCGCAGCACAGAGAACGGGGAGAGGACGCGGGAGAACAACCGATACAAAGTAGAGTCTTTCCTTTTTGACCAATAACGATGATTAAGTTGCTCTTTGCTTTATTTGTTTGCATGTGCTTTTTGAGAAAGTACACCGGTAACAAGTTTTTTCATTTAAATGACTAACAGAATCCTTGGTTATAAGTTTAAGTCAGTTGAAGCTTTAGTGATACTTAAAATGCTGAGACAAATATGGATTATACGGTGTAAAATGGCTTTTGATAATTACACACTAGCTTCAGATGTTGACATTATTTTACAGTTTAAACAAAGCTTGAAGCGGTTCCTCTTTTTGGAAAAGAGTAGAATGAATTTGGAGTCTTTTAAATCGTGCTATGCAAAAAACGATGCTTTGTGTTGTATTGATGAAGCTGAACAATTACGTTTTTGATTATTAACTTCCACTCTAGTATTCCAACATTAAGTAATTGTTATTTTGTTTTGTTTTTACTTGTAAATAAGTCAGGTTATTTTTTTTCCTGCAATGTAATTTAAAGAATGTCAATTCTGTGTAATGTTTCCTGTTTTTGTATGTGATATTTGTTTTGAGTTGATGTAATTGATTTGATGATGATGAAATAAACGGAGTCCTGAACTCCACATAGAGGGGGGGGAAAATATAAAAAAATAAAAAATTAAATAAATAAATCCTTTTTTTTACTTTTCAAAATGGTCACTTTATTTCTGAGATCATTCAATAACAGAGAAAGAACCATTAAATGGCAACAAAATCAATGAATACATGTATATACAAAAATAAAAGATTAATTGACAGAAGATATTTCACAGAAACATGAAAACAAGTACCAATGCCACCGCGACTAGCCAACCCGGCCAGTCACGGCGACAGCACATGATTGCATATTACAAATCATTATAACGCACAAAAGGAAAAATACATTTGTATAATGGAAATAACAAGAAAATAATAAAACAATTATAACCTTATCATGGTATGCGGGGGAGGAGGGAAGGGGCATGGGGTTCTTGGCGTCAGGATGTGGGCAACGAGTGCCCACTACCAGTCGCCCATGCCGGCGTGGGTGATAGGTGCGGGTGATGACAACGGTCATCGCGGCTCGCCTCTGGCTTTCGGCGAGTCCTACCCGCACCCCGTCAACCCGGGGAGGAGGGGTGGGGGATAAGGTAAAAACGAATTAAAAAATGGAATTAATTAAACAAAAAGGATCAGATCAACCACGTCAGTTTAGATTGCTCAAAAGAAAAAAGGGTATCGTTGATAGACCATTTGGCGATAAATTTGTTAAGGGTGTCATTAAAATTATAATAATGATAATCCAGGATGATTTTAGCTTTTAGCCGGTGGGTCCAGATGATAAGGGGGGCGGTGAAATTGGTTGTTCGGTAGAGCCAGTAAATAACATTCTTGAGACTAATAATGAGATAGTTTGCCAGGCACACGGCCTCCCTGCTTCGACCCCGAGCGTGCGGAAACAGGCCCCAGTAAATGTCAAAGTCCAGCTTGACGTCAGGAAGAAGAGAGGAGATAGAGGAGACGATGTAGGAGATTGAGGGCGGGCTGAATGGACGGGCACAAGATGAACAGATGATCTATTGTGCCTCTCTCGCTGCACCAACCGCAAGAAGATGAGATGGCAGGATTCAGGTGATGAAGGACAGTAAGCGGCGGAAGGATATTGTGGAAGAGTTTGAATTGGACATCTCCCTCCTTCTTGGAAGTCGGCGGTTGGTAAATGGACTTCCACTGGATGGTGTGAGAAGGAGGGAGGAAACCAATTTCATGCCAGTGGGTAGAAGATGAAGAAAATTCCAGGTCGTTCAGGTAAGCGGTGAGAGTTAGGTAGATTGATTTAGACGAGATTAAAAGGGCATCGGTGTCCACGTCCAAAAGTACTCGGCCGGGTGTATCGGGCCGAGCGGAGACGTCGAGGGGAAGGGGCGACGACCGATGCATTCCGTTGGAGTTGAAGAGCGCAGGAAAAGACGAAGAGATGGTGTGGTACAGACGAGAGAGTTCGATGTGGAGAAGGCGATCCGACGGAGGACGGAGATTTGGAAGAGGTAGATGTAGGTCCTCAGCCCGGAGCCATTCGCCGGTGTCAGTATTGCAGTAAGAAAAATTGATGTGATCAGGAAGGGTGATGTTGGGTTTAACGAGGACCTGGACTTGCCGGCGGAAGGACATTACATGAGACAGATGTTTATGTTTAAGACCAAGGGGTATGGGTCTGATAGCAGACACTACCTTACAAAAATCAGAAATATTACTAAGAAGGACATGGTTGGGAATTTCAGGATAAACGTTAGAGAAAGTCAGACGGGTGGTTGGTTGGATGAGAGGGGTGAGCTCCAGGAAGGAGTCGCCGTACGTTAACCCGTGGGAAATGGCGTCAGCTACCTCCTCCCTGGAACTCATGTACAAAGCAATACGGTTGTTCGAAATACGACTAGCCGAAACAACATGTTTGTCGGGCATTTATTCGTAAAATTTCTCAAGATAGGATTGTATAGAGACATTCTCTAATGCTCTGAAAGCCAGCCCATTGTTCCTAGTGACTCCACCAAACGGTTCGTCACCAGCAACAATGGGTTTGGTCGAACTCGCATTGTTAGAGTTAGAATGGGCCACAGTGCGTGGTTCTGCTTGAGTGGCCATAGTGGCCAACTCAGTGCAGAAACCAACGACACAGGGTGAAAAATATAACCTTAAAATACAGCAAAATAAGTAAATGAAAAACCATAAACTTGGTCTAGCCAGGTCTATACTATGAAATAAATACAATGATACCAAAACAAGGGCCTAAAAAGGTCTATAAACAGATAATTTAGGGGACTTATACTCAGAGCTCGAGGAAACACCGTCCGCTAAATAAATAAATAAATAAATAAATAAATAAATAAATAAAACAATATTTATTTAATATATAAAACAATATTTATTTAATATATATAATAGGCAGAATAAAAAAATTCAAGGAAAAAGGGCAATATTTTTTGGTTTAAAACACGGCTAAGTTTGTTTTTAAAACAACTTTTTGGCCATGCGGCCTTTATCAGGTTACAAATCGAGATTAAAAAACATCAAAAAGTGAACGTAGCACTGCTAAACGTAGAAATGGCATATGGTAAGAGGTAGAAAGCCTTGGAAATATTTGTTTAAACTTCATATAGATCACGGCATAGAAAACTAGACTAAAAGCAATACTAAGTAAGACAAACTAAGGGTATATATTTAAAAGGACCATTTAAAGTCAACAAATAAAACTGGGTTAAGTATCAACTATAAATCATTTGAAATGTGTACATTTCAATGGCTGTAGGATTTTCTTACCCATGTAGAATCTCTGTAGGATTTTTTTGTACTGTGTATAATGGTGTAGGAATGTAGGATCTCCACTCTCCTCAGAAATCAGCTTTTTGGTTTTCTGTACATTTCAATGGCTGTAGGATTTTCTTACCCAAGTAGAATCTCTGTAGGATTGTTTGTACTTTGTATAAATGGTGTAGGATTGTAGGATCTCCACTCTCCTCAAAAATCAGCTTTTTGGTTTTGTGTACATTTCAATGGCTGTAGGATTTTCTTACCCATGTATGATTTTTTGTACTGTGTATAATGGTGTAGGATTGTAGGATCTCAACTATCCTCGAAAATCAGCTTTTTGGTTTTCTGTACATTTCAATGGCTGTATGATTTTCTTACCTATGTAGAATCTCTGTAGGATTTTTTGTAATGTGTATAATGGTGTAGGATTGTAGGATCTCCATTCTCCTCAGAAATCAGCTTTTTGGTTGTGTGTACATTTCAATGGCTGTAGGGTTTTCTTACCCATGTAGAATCTCTGCAGGAATTTTTGTACGTGAATGCATCATCGTCCCTCGCCAAGTACTCACCGGCCTACTCACAGCACTGCACATTCAGCTAAACCATCCCACTCATCACCAACTCCACACCGTCACCAACCGGTACTTTTATGCCCTTGACATGGACAAAACTATTGACCAGGTGACAACCAGTTGTAATCACTGTGCATCCCTTCGCACCGCCCCGCACAACGTGATCAAACAGACTTGCGGAGACCCACCAGACACTGTCGTCATCTCCTTTTCTGCTGATGTCATCAAACGCAACCGCCAACTTATCCCTGTCGTGCGAGAAAACGCTACGTCGTTCACCGCATCGTGTCACATAGACAACGAACGCCGTGACACACTCCGAGAGGCATTGATTCGCCTTTGCATCGAGCTCCGGCCATTGGACGCCCCCCCCCCCCCCCCCCCCCACCCCCGGGGTAATCCGTAGTTACCCTGCCCCGGGGTTCGCACGCCTTGTCCGCGACGACCTCCTCAAACAACACCACATGAACATTGCCACGCTCAGTTTCTGGAAGGGGTCCCAGCATGTCTAATGCCACTCGATGCATTGGTGACCCCACAACATACTGCTGCAGTGGGGCCCTTCGGCGCCTAGTAGGTGATTTATTGGAGGCGCAGGTGTTACACTGTCTGACAAAAGACCTCACATCAGCACTCATACCACACCAATAAAATCTCTGCCGCACCTTCGCCAATGTTTTCGTTTGACCCAGGTGCCCTCCTGTCTGTCCTCCATGTAGTTCACCCACTACCTCAATTGCTAGTGACTCTTTGCGTGTTACGCAATAGTTTTTCTCTGGCTTGCTCAGCGCCCTGCTACCGTAGGCGACAACTCTTTCCTGTCCGTCTACCAATTGAGAAAGTACACCGCCTATCCCTTCATTGCTGGCGTCTGTGTCAAGGATGTAATCTTCTGCGGGATTAGGGTAGGCAAGTATAGGTGCCTCTTGCAGCAATTCCATGAGACTCTGAAATGATGTATCGCAACTGTCGTCCCACTCAAACCGCCTTCCCTTCTCCGTCAAGCGATGCAGGGGCCGGGCTATGTCGGCGAACCCCTTCACGAAACGTCGGTAATATGACGCCAGTCCGATAAAACTCTGCACCTGGCTCACACTCGTTGGTGTCGGTCAGTCCCGTACTACTCGTATCTTTTCTGGATCAGTCGCAACGCCCTCTCTCGATACGACATGCCCTAAGTACAGCACCTGTTGCTTGAACAGCTCACACTTTTTGGCCTTAAGCTTCAAACCCGCCCGTCGAAGGCGTTGAAAAACCACCTCAATGCGCCTTGGCTCTTCTTTCACAGTCTTGGCGAAGATGATCACGTCGTCAAGATACACAAGCAGCACATCCCATTGTAGGCCTGCCAACACCCGCTCCATTAACCTCTCAAAGGTGGAGGGGGCGTTGCATAGACCGAACGGCATAACCCGCCAGCAATAAAGACCCCCGCGGACCACAAATGCCGATTTCTTCTTGGCCTCTTTATCAAGTTTTACCTGCCAATACCCTGCAGCGAGATCCAACGTTGAAAACCACTTGGCCCCTGCTAAGGTGTCCAGTGAATCATCGATACGTGGAATCGGGTATGCGTCCTTGATCGTCAACGAATTCAGGCGGCGATAGTCAATGCAGAACCGCTTGGATCCGTCTTTCTTATTCACCAGTACCACGTTCGACGCCCACGGGTTGTCTGATGGCTCTATTTGCCCACCTTCCAGTAAATTATGCACTTGGCGTGTTATTTCCTCTTGTTCTTTTGGTGAATATCTCCTTGGTCTTTGCTTCACAGGCGCTGCGTCGCCCGTATTAATATGATGCTTAACATAGTCCGTCCTACCAAGGTCCCAATCGCCTCTGGAGAACACGTCTTGATTCTCTTGCAATAGTTTTGCAATATCTCTGTGGTATCTCCCGTCCACTCCCTTCGTACATATCTCGAATAAGTCCGAAAGGTGACCAGGAACATCTTAGGATCCAGGCGTCTGAGCAGGTGCACCTTGTGTCTCCTCTATTTCCTCTGCCTTTACAGGTGTAAGGTAACCAGCCATTGTTCCCCTCCGGACTACGCATTCCCTTTTACTGGGGTTGAACACGCGGATCGGCAAAACACTCTGTTCTGCAGTCACGACCATCTGTGCAACAATCATCCCCTTGTCTGCAATACCATTCCGGTCAGCCGGCTCGATCACTCCAATGCCGTTAACCTTCACTTTGCCCTGCACCCGTCCCTGTAAAATTGCTTCATGCCCAGGTGGCACCCTCAACGTTTGTCCAACAACGATTGTTGCGCAAAAAGGTGATCCCATCCCGTCACTGCACTGCACTTGTTCACCATTTACCGACAGCTCAAGTGTCTTGAAATTAAGTGTTCCACACGTCGGAAGCAGGAAGTTCATTCCTAAAATGCCATCCATGGTCGGAAAGGTTCCAAAGGTCACATAAACAGCTTGTGAAGTCCTTCCCACCTGCACCTCCATCCAGGCGCTACCCAGTGTTTCAATACTTGTCCCATCGGCATTCTTAATGTGCGTCCCATCTGTCTTCAGGTGCGGCCTTCGCTCAGGTGAAATCTTGTAATATAACGAAGATGAGAGGAAGGTGTCAGTTACTCCGGTGTCAACGAGCAGTTTTGCATGCTGCCCCCGGATCACTGCGGGAACATACATGCCCTCCCTTTGCGCTCGATGTTAGAAAAAGTGTGTTCCTTTCTCTGTGTTCCGCAGCTACTGGACGTGCGTCTTGATGTCTCGGCCCTCGTTTCCAGTCAGCCGTCCCTCGGGCCTCTGGGCCGGCTGCAGCCCGTTTCCCAACTTTTGGTTTTCATCTGCAGTTTTTCTGCAATCTCGTGCGTAGTGGCCTTTCTTGTGACACCTGTAGCACACTACATCTGCCATAGATCGTCGTCCTTGATAGGTGTTACTTTCTTCGCTTTCTCTCTTGCGTACTCTGTCCGTGTATTTTATTTCGGCAAGTTGTGTTGCCATCCAAGCCCTGGTTTCGGCTTGCGCTTCTTGTATTGCCCGAGTTGTCTTCCGGTGTATGTCGTCAAACATCTCCTTCAATCCCTGCTGAGGAGTCTCTGTCTCCCCGCCGAGAACTCGAGCGTATTTCGGTTTATTGCCCACCCGTCGCTCATCTTCAACAACAATTCTGTCGCCATTGCCGCTCTGATCGCCTCATCGAGGGTGTTCGGCCTCGCACGAAAAATCCCTTCCCGTACTGCTTGGTCCTCACTTGCATCTGAGAAGTGGCCCCTCGCCAGGCGGTCCTTCCCCTCTTCCGCAATCTCTGGATAGGCTAGTGTCGCCAGCTCCCTTATTGCCTGGCCGAGTTCTCTCAGACTTTCCCTCGGTGAATAATTCTCTGACAACTGATCGGGGCAAAATCTCCTTTCTAGTCTGTCTTTGAGATCCGCATACGTCACCTCTTCCTTACCAGCCGGGCCGTTACTCAATGCCTTTACGGCTGTTCCCTGTAGACTGGCAGATAGGAAGACTTTCACCTGTTTGTCGTCCCATCGATTTGCAAGCTTGCACGCCTCAAAGTGCTGTAAAAAGTCTCTCCACGATGTTTTCCCGCTGTACCTATCTGGCACAATGCTTGGGCAGCGTATTGTCGTAGCCGTACTGCTGTCGCCCATTTCTCCTTCCGTAGCACCTCGCCTCTCTTGTTTTAAATCATCTCTTGGCCTTGCCGAAGGTTTCTCTATACTCTGCAAGGAGCTCCTTTCCATCGATGATCCACTGCCAAGAATCTCTTCATTTCTTGCTTTGTCCACTTGCAGGGTTTGTCCCATCGTTGTAGATGATGAAACTGGCGAATTCACGGGAGCCATCATGGCCGTTGTTGGTGTGAACTGTCTCATTCTGGGTTTAGGCGTCGGTCTGCACCTTGGCACAGGCGTAGGCGACGAAAACCAACTGCTCCCCGTGGTTCCAAGGTTCCCCAATGTTGAAGCCCTGTCGGACTAATTTTCAAACCTCTCTCTCGACGAAGGTAATAATTCTAACTCTAGTGTGCCACCCGGGACCCGTGGTATCTCCTTTTCTATGCTGTCAAGCTGCAGCCGCAGTTGCTCTACCTCCAACCGAACCTGCGAGGACAACTTCTCCAACCCGGCCGTCTCTCCTCCAGAGAACGTTGACTCATCTCCAGCTCTTCGGCCCGCCGCCTTTCCACGAACGGCGTTTTTTGTTTCTCTGCTCCCTCTCCCTTCTGTTGCTGCTGTTGTTGCTCCATATACAACCTCTTGAATTCAAGTCCCCCTATACATAGGTGATTAAGGATCTAAACCTACACAGGTGGTTAAAAGGGTGCCTCCTATACAGGCGGTAATTCTAAGTCGTATTCGCAGGTGATGTTTCCTAACTACAGGTGATTAAATATGTCTACTACTTGCAGGTAATTAACCCAGCGCCTATCCCACTTCTGACACCATCTGTAACGGATTCTCCCGGCGGGGTCGCCGGGTACCACGGGACTTCGGTCTCTACGATGAGCGGTTACCGCAGAGGCCTGAGGTGCGGACTCGTTTTGGGGGAAGTCTACCTCCAGGCGCCTTAAAGTTTAATCACTACGCACACACCACACCTGGGCTGACACTTCAAGGACTGTACACTAGACAAGCGGCCATCTACATGGTCTGGACTGGTTTATTACTACTACTGTCCCCTGATTAGGGAAATTGTACTTAATTAATCCGGCAATTAGTCATCGGGGCTGATTTACATGAGGTGCAGCTACTCACCCTAGCTTAATAATAACAGGATTTGTATAGCGCCATTCCATCTAGATCATGGCGCTCAGCAACAAGAGGTAATGAAAACAATACATGTACATATCAAAGGGCATTTGGAAACAGGTGAGTTTTTAAGTTGTTTTTGAATGACGAAACAGTGTCCAGCGATCTGATGTGAGAGGGTATCGTGTTCCAAAGTTGAGGGCCAGCAATTGTGAAGGATTTGTCAGTGGAAGTGTTGTTTGATCTGGGTTCTAACAGCAGCGTACCATCACGGCAGGATCGAAGACCGGATCGACCTGATACGTGGAGTTGGATACAGCGATCAAGGTATTGTGGAGCTGTGTGATGGAGACATTTGAAGATGAGGAGTGCGACCTTAAAGCGAATTCTTTGCCGGACGGGAAGCCAATGAAGTTGAGCAAGTAGCGGAGCCGCCGATTCACGTCTGTCAACGGCAAATAAAAGGCGTGCAGCACGGTTTTGCAGTCGCTGGAGTTTATCCAGATTGGATTCCGTAATACCGAAGAGTAGGGAGTTGCCATAATCCAGACGGGATAGAACTAGCGCACGAATGACTTGGTGACATGCTTCAAAATCAAGGTATCGAGGTAAACCTGATGTACGAGTCTGCGCGGTAAAAAAAAGAAGCCTTCTAACAAAATATTTTGTTAGAAGGCTTTTTTTTATTACTTTTAACCGAGGCGCTTTTGTAAATAAACAAAAATTTAAGTTCCGACTCCCACTATAAAGGTCCACACGTGTTCTCCCAACCATCCGGCGGTTTTACTCAATACGTTAAATATCCAACTCGCTATACCGCCTAAAATTCCGGGCAAGGCGTCGAGTAATTTTA
The DNA here is from genome assembly GCA_037893245.1 of Crossaster papposus. Taxonomy (NCBI): domain Eukaryota; kingdom Metazoa; phylum Echinodermata; class Asteroidea; order Velatida; family Solasteridae; genus Crossaster; species Crossaster papposus. The sequence goes on along the minus strand of JBAIAA010000225.1, from coordinate 418,790 downwards.
AGCCTAGTTTAGCGAGCGTGTTTGAAAAGTGTTTTAGTTGCGACTGTATCCATTCTTTTACGTTATTCGCGTTAGACGGGGGTATCGGAGTAGGCGTAGGCGCGGGCGCGGGCGCGGGCGCGGGTGTGGGTGGTGTACCGACAGACAAAACGCTCTTTACTATCAAACCGATAGCCAAACTAAACGCCGACAAAATGCTCGCGATGGTCACGCCTTGTTCTCTAAACAACGTTCTAATTTGTTCTCCCAAGGTCGTGTCGATTTCTAACATCCTCGTAATCGTTTCTTTGATTCTGTTCATCTGACTTCTAAGTTGTTTTTCGTAGGCAGACGCGAGTTCTAATCTAGACGATCTTTCGATTTTTAAGTTTTTTAATCTATCTCTCATTTCTGCCTTGGAACCGTCGCTCATTGATTCAGCGAGTTCCGCTTCGGTCTGGGCTATCTCATCGTCGAGTTTCCCGAGATGCGCTAAATTTAGTTCTAAGTTGCCTCTCATCGTTTGAAGATCTTTGTTTAAACCTAAGATATCTCTGATGGGTAAGCCCGTTTCTCGTTCAAGAGCTTCGACATTCTGTGGCGGGTGGTGCTAAAGTTTCGACAATTTCGCTTACAGCGTCGGCCTCTTTCGGAATATCTTGCGCCGGGGTAGAATCCGTATTCTTTTGGAGTTCTTCTTCTTGTTCTTTACTAAATAGATTTCGTTTATAATCTTTAAAATCTAATTCATTTCTAATAAAATTTGCACCGCTGATATTTAATTTCCTAGCTTCTTTTTTGATGCCACTTAATACTAAAAATTTATCGGGATTGTTTTGGTGCGTTAATCTTACTTCTCCTTCGTCGGTTACAAAATATAACGCGTTATCTTTAATCTCAAATTTTTCCCGTTGCGGAATTATATTACTTTGTCCTTGAGATTTGTAGAAACTTTCGACTTTTTTATTAATAATAAACAAACGGCTCCCTCGTTCTAAAGTATCCTCGCGGGCTTGAGCATAGGCTGGATCTAACACCCTTTCGTTGTCGAAGGAGTAATCTAGACCGTCCCAGGCTAGATTGTCTTCTGCTGGTGAGGATTCGTCTACCTGTTCAAAATCTCCACCTTCGGCCATTTTATTATAACTAACTAAAGTTTTATGTCGAGTTTAATATATTTGGTGGGAGTATATTTTGATTAACCAGCCAGGTTTTTACGTACATCGATCCGCTTATCGCAGCCGTTAGTTTCGCTATATCTTCCACGCTCAACTTGTCGAGATCGGCCGGTTTGATCTTCAAAAGTTTTTTACTAAACATGGTAAATCCCACGCTTAACATAGAGATCACAGCGGCGTGATAGAGATTGTTGAAGATGCTATTAGTATCCATTTATAATTGCCACAATTTTTTTTTTATTTTTTTTTTTATTCCATTTCTACAAAATCTGAAGATGGTTGGGACGGAGTCTCTCTTGGGCTCTCTTAGGCTAGTGGTTTTGGCGGTGAGGGGATTTTTTGGCTCCATATATAGAGTCCTCCTAAAACAAGCGCCAACCCCGTTATCGACCCAATTGTCGCGTACGAATAAGAACGAGTACTCTTCACGTCTATATTTTGCATCTTGGTAATTTGTTCTTTTCTCTTTTTGTTGTGTTCCGCTAATGCCTTGCCTTGTTTTGCCTTGGAGTCTCCTTTAACATCGACGAACTTGGGCTCTCTTGTTGACTCATCTTTTATTATATTGTCAAGATAATTATTTTTGTTGATAACTAAATGTTTAGACGTTATCAATTAGAAACCTACTAACGGCGACAACAACATTCCGTAGTTGTAATAAACTTCGCAAAGTAAACTAGCTATCGAGCTAGATATAACGGGATCTTCCTCTAGATCTTTGGTGAGCGCGTCTTCCGAGTCTACTCGTAGACTGACACCCATGGGTTTGATCATAGGTAGACTCGCGCCTAAAACTCTCGAGTAAATCCCCAGCACGCAGTTACCCAAACTAGTAATCATTTCTTTACCCAACCTTGCCTCGTAATGGTTGTACATTTTTTCTTGTTTGTTCGCGTCTAGGTTTTCTATATCTCCCTGGCTAAATTCTTTACCCAAATACTTTTTAGAATCACCGGCTGATACTACACCCAACATCCTAGTTTTATGTTTTTCCGTTTGCGGATCGTTGTCTAAAGTTTTTAAAGGCTCCATTTTTATAAGACGGTATAATTTTATTTTTAGAGAAAAATATTCGTAAGATAAAATACACAAGGTCGACGCTATAATAAATTTGAGCGAAAGATCGATCAGCAAAAATAACATTTAAATAAACGCTAGATAAACTAACTGCAACAAATTACAACTAGCTGTTCAACTAGCTGTCCAACAAATTACAACTAGCTGTTCAACAAATTACAACTAGCTATCCAACTAGCTATGCAAGTACTTTACAACTAGCTACCCAACAAATTACAACTAGCTACCCAACAAATTACAACTATCTACCCAACAAATCATCAACAAAACCTCAACAAATCTCAACTAGCTGTTCAACAAACCGCAACTAGGTTACAACAAATACCATTTAGTTTGAGGATCCGTATATAAAATCAATTTACTATAGGGAGTGTCTTTGAGATATTGTTTTATGTCTTGCCTTTTATTATCCGGCACCACATCATTTTCGTCGAGGCAATTATCAAAACTTTTTTGTCTTTGCAATAAAAAATAGCGACCGATTGGGTCTGTTCGCGATAATCTTTTAAAACGCTGTTATATTTTTGAGTCAATAACCAACAACAGACTGTGGTTATCGTGTCTACCGCTAAAGGCTAATTTAGATAACATACAGCATCCTCCCTTGTGACCCTTTCGATATTTCATCGCCTGATAAGAGCTGCAGTCGTCGATTAAAAACAAAGTGTGCAAATCTTTAAATTTCGTTCGATAAAAGTCTATGGCTTCGTTCATGTTCATATTTTCGGCGTCGAGGTCGCACGCGTAAACGTTGGGGTCGTTAAAAAACCAAGGTCTCGCGTGATACGTTTTGTTGTTTGACAGAGTCGGACATAATTATGATCACCAAGTATTCAAATTGACCCGCGTATTCGTTTTCTAGCAAGTCTAACGCAAACTTTGTTTTGCCAGAGTTTGTTCTTCCGCATATTAAAGCGCAGTGCGGTGTCATGTCTTTTATAAATACAAGTTATTTTATTTTTAAAAGTTGACGCTGCTCAAGCGACCTCCTTGGATGTTAAGTTGTGCGTCCATAACCAAACAGACGTAACACTTTAGAGCGCCCGCGGTTTGAGCTTCGCGTTCCATCAATATAGATATTCCTCCGCTTATATCGCCGATTTGTTTACCCGATCCGTGATTTTTATTGTCTTCCGTCGATCTCATATCCAACCAAAGTCCGTATCTTCTCAAAATATAATCGCCGATATCCATCCCCGTCAACCCTAAATCTTTACACACCCCCGCAGCCAATTCTGTGGACGAGTCTCCAAAGAACTTGTTGATTTCTCCCCAGTGTTGATATTTTTCAGACCAGAACTGTAGAGTTGATTAGGTTTTCCTTCTATCGTCACGCTTACTTTGTCTATCTTTGGGTTATAAAATAGTTCGGGGGTTTTCGTAGTCGGTTCTTTAAACAAAAACAATATACCCTTGAGACTTTTAACCGCTACGTTTAAATTAAAGTTCCAAACGGTGTCCGATTTATCGATAGATCTTACTTCGTGTCTCTGAATCCTATCGAACAAAAACTGCGTCTTGCGAGACATTTTTGAGCTAAGATTTGAGCTAAATGTTTGTTAGAAACGATCTCATATTCTAGCGCCAAGTTGTAGATGCGATAACTCGCTTCGGCGTCGGTAGAATTTACGACTTTGACGTAATCGTTAAAAGTAAGTTCGTAAGACAGTTGGTCGTTTAGAGCGGATGGATAAAACGGTTGATGATCCGTGAGCATTTCAACATCTAGAGGTATACAAAATCTGTTTCCAAAGGCATCCGCTATACCTTTGTCTTTTCCACTATTTGCACCGGCAACCGGCGCGTTACCGGTACCCACGCGCAGGCTCGATATGTTGGCAATCTCGTTTCCGGCGTAGTGATCTACGATACATTTGGGTAACCAAAGATCTTTAAAAATGTTATAAACGTCGGCGTCGGTCAAGTTTACGATCTCTCGACCACCGATACATATTCTTTTTTGTTTTACGAGATTTCGTCCTAGATTTTTAAACAGACTTCGATCGGCATCGTCGTCCGAGGTTAGATCGATATTAAAAGCTAGTTTCGCCGAACCAGGGACGATCACGTCGTCGGCGCTCAACGACGGAAACTTGACTATTAATTTGTCGTTCGCGTCGATCGTGCTAGGATTGTGAGTCACTACTATAGTCTGGCGGTTGCCTTTTATACCCCGAGGATTTTTAAGGCGTCTGTGCGGATTCAGTTTGTTTCCGTAAGTATCGTTCATTTTTATAGTAACGTTTTATTTTTTTATTTTTTTTAAAATGCAGTCGCACACTCTCGTCATGACCAAAAAAGAGCAGACTTTTGAGCTAACTCAACCCATAGATAACGTCGGGGGTGACCGTCGCATTAAGTTAAGCAGCGTCATTTTAGACGTGGGTTTTTATAACGTCGAAAAAGTAGAGACTGTTTATTTTAACATATATAATGCTCTTGGTGGTTCTTCTTCAGAAAAACAAATTGACGTCACGCCCGGTCGATGGAATCTTTATTCTTTCGAAGATCGTTTTAAAGATGATATTAAACCTATGACCATTACTCCGATAAAAGATAAACTATTTTATTTGTCATTGGTGACCTCAGAGTCTTTCGCGCATATAAAACTATCGAGTAATCTATCTAAACTTTTAGGTTTACCCAGGGGTTGGATCTACAGCGGTGATTTAACTGAATATTATTTTGGAAAATTTAACCTAAATCTTTACAGCGCGGTTTTTTTACATTGCGAAGAACTGTCTACGCATTCAAATTTTGTTAACGGAAAACAAACTAATCTTTTGGAGAGTATACCTTTATCGGGCGATACAGCTCGTTCAAACAATCCCCAAGATCCAATTTACGTCAAATACGACAATTCTCCAAAAGAGTTAGTAACCGATAAAATAAACAGCCTCACGTTTTCGTTAAAAAACGGTCTTGGTGAGATAATCGATAATAGAGGTAAAGATATAATTTTAAACGTAAAAATATTTTAGTTACTTTTGTAAAATGCAGTCTCATACGTTCGTCATGACGGATAACGAGCAGACCTTTGAACTATCGCGACCTATAGATAACGTCGGGGGTGACCGTCGCATAAAGTTAAACAACTTTGTGTTAGACTTGGGTTTTTATAACCTCGAAAAAAAAGCGTCCATAATTTTACGGGCGATATCGATGATCTTACGCCTCTTCAAATTACCGATCGTGAAAAAATTGATATTTCTCCGGATAGGTGGAATCTTCATTCTTTTGAATATCATCTAAAAGATTTTCACGATATATCTATAGAGTCCTTATCCGATGAACTGTTTTATATATCCATTCCCGACCAAAATCGCATACAACTATCGAGTAATCTATCTAAACTTTTAGGTTTACCCAGGGGTTGGCTCAATGCCGGTAATCATTATGGAAAATTTAGCCTAAATCTATACAACGCGGTCTTTTTACATTGCGAAGAACTGTCTACGCATTCGAATTATTTTAGCGGAACACAAACTAACCTGTTGGAGAGTATACCCGTACACGGTGATGCCGCTCGTTCAAACAATCCTCAAGATCCAATTTATATCAACTATAACAAGTGTTCGAAAGAGTTGGTAGCTGGCAAAATAAACAGCCTCACGTTTTCTTTGAAAAACGGTCTTGGTGAGATAATAGATAATAGAGATAAAGAGATAATTTTTAACGTAGAAATATTTTAGTTTCGTCTTAATAAAATGACGACTAGTATTTACCCTGATCTAAAAAGTACCATCGAAGATGATGATAGTACGAGGGTGTTTCGATTGCAAAAGATCGAAAAAGTTCAAAAAAATATATTGACGCAACGAGAACAGCGAAGCGCGTTGTGTAAAAAATATGGCAAGTTAATTACGACATTGTCTACCCCGGAAACCCTAGCCGAGATGGGTGGTGTGATTTGTGGGGGTTCGGGAATCGCGGCTATAAGCGGCGTCATTACGTCACCCGTTGGTTTAGCGTTAGAGGGAATAGCCATTAGTTTTGGTTGCGTCGCGTTCGTATTAAAATATTTTAGCAAACGATTTAGACATAAAGTTAAAAAACACGACGAGATTAGAGTCTTGGCCGAGGCTAAACTCAACAGCGTAAGAGATCTTATTTCTCAAGCTATTACAGACGGCGATATATCCCACGAAGAGTACGCTTTGATATTAACGGAATTGAGGCAATTTAACGATATGAAAGAGGCCATCAGGTCCGGCAGCAAGCTGTCGGAAAAAAAGGATTCGAGCGGTATGGAATCAGAGATAAAAAGACGCGTGGAAGAGTTGGTGTCTAAAGAAAAAAAAGGTCTTATCGAAAAACTTACAGCTTTGCGATAAATAAAAATTATTTCGATCGGCCTCCTCCTTACGCGGCAACACCGTCGGCGCCACCTTTAGCTTCGTTTTAAGCGTTTAAACAAAAAGCGAGAAAATCAATTTGGTCTAGAACCTGTCGGTTTCATACTACTCTTAAATTTCGAGCGTTTAAAAAAAGGCACTCTTTTTGAGTGCCTTTTTTTTATATTTAGTCTAGGATCGCCATATCCCTACTACTGGTTATCATACTGCGTGATAATGACTGGGTTGGGGGATGACCGCTGGTAATGGATCGAGCCGAAGGCGAGGTCCATTACCAGCGGTCATTCCCCAACCCGGTCATTATCACGCAGTAATGATAACCGGGTCCTCGCACTGTTATTACCTAAATAAACTATGGGTGGAGTTTCCCTTTAACTTTCTCCGATAAAATATTATGTCAACGATGGCGGTGTTCGTAAACACTTGCGAGCTAGCTATATGACCTTTCACCGCTACCTCAAATTTTTAGTTTCTACGCAACGATCGACCAATAAGAAAACGACTATAAAGGTCAGCTTAATCTATTAGCATAATGAGCACCGCCCCCAAAACATTAACTTGACCATTGATCCAAGGCGTTCAAGTATTTTCAGTTAATTTGAATATAATTGTGGCCGCGTGAGGTCGTTGTTTGAGCCCCGATTACCGCTGCGCTGTACGTACGGCTCGCGATTTTTTTTTTCCACTATGGGAAAGGGTAAATGGGCGTTTCTACACCCCTCGCGTCATGATTATTCAGTAGTTTCAACAATAATACTAAAATATATTGTTATTGCTCAATCAACTAGTTACACGTAGGCCAGAGGTACATTAAAGCACTTTCAAAAACGGCTTCTGTCGACCTCTCACAGTAGCCAAGTAGATAATGGGTTAGGTATATAGATCGTCATTTTTCATTGACTATTTTTGGATTGTAAGTTTATTGTGGGATGAGTTTAATTTAGGGGAAAGCAAGGTTCCGAGAAACTAAGTGTCTTCCATTCAGTGTGGTCTAGACACGCCCAGTTATGATAATTGGCCTTTACCATGCATTGCTGGGAAAAAAAATCACGCGTACGGCTCGGGCGCGTAAACGCCTTGACCAAGATCCTGGGGTTAAAGGATCACAGAAATAGAAAATAAAAAGTACTTATATGATATAAAACATAGGTTACAGTATTAATACACCCAATAAAAAAAATTGTGTGTGATTTTTGGGTTATTTGAGCCATTACAAATTTCAAATTTCTCTTCGATCGCCCCGCCCAGAAAAATTTCTCCTTTGACAGAATGCCTGGATGTCGAAGTCGTGACGTCACGTAAAGAATAGCTTTCTTCGCGATTGATTGCGATCGCGTGGTTACGTATGTACGCACGCGATCGCGATCAATCGCGAAGAAAGCTATTCTTTACGTGACGTCACGACTTCGACAGGAGGAATTTTTCTGGGCGGGGCTATCGAAGAGAAATTTGAAATTTGTAATGGCTCAAATAACCCTAAAATCACACACAATTTTGTTTATTGGGTGTATTAATACTGTAACCTATGTTTTATATCATATAAGTACTTTTTATTTTCTATTTCTGTAATCCTTTAAGATTGCGAAAGGCATGGTGGGAAAACAAGGCGCAGCAAGATCGTAGCCATGGTAACGAGGTTGTTGTAATGGTAAAACTAATTTTATACTCAAAATGGCTGCGCCCATGGCGATCCGAAAACATGTCTAATCCAAACAGTGATAAAGAATCTGATGAAATAGACCTCTTATCGCCGAATTTTAACCCACTCAAGGCATTGTACTCATCAAGAGTGCAATTACCTTTACCCACAGCAACAATTTTTAACAATTTGCGAGAGTATGAATGGATTACAGCCACCGGAATTCAAAGCGACGGTGGCCACGGCGCCGCCGGCAGTGGTGCCAGTGCTACTGGCCGCGACCGAGATGGCCGAGGAAATGAAGCTGGTGGTGGAGGGACAAGTTCTTTATCACGAGGAAAGGTCGGTTATCACTAGTCCGAGTAACTAGGACCCAAATATCGCTTTTTTTAACATCTGGACATGATCTTCGATAGTACTCCTAGTCTAGACCGAGTTACTGGCCTCTAGTTATCGCTTTTTTAATATTTGGACATCATCTGGCGCTACTACTAGGCCGTGCCAGAGTAATGACTAATTTTTGAAAACTCTTAAATGTGGTTCAAAATGTCGCCAAAATCCACCAAAATACTTAACAAATTACCTCTAAATCATCTTTATAGTCTTCCATATGTGTCCAAGCTGGGTTAACGAACTTCTAAGGTATTCACGATCAATTCTTGACCTGCAAATCAAGGAAATTCGACGACACTATTCGATCGATAGAGAGGGTTTTTACAGGTTAACCGCTGTTAAACAATAGAAACCGTGCACAAAAAGCAGGCAATAACTCCCATACTGCTGCACGGTCTACCCCCAGCAAAAATCAACTCACCCAGCCACTGCCCACCAAAAACGGGTCGAATCTCTGCAAATTTCTGTAAAAAAGGTGAAAACTATCCCCGTTCTGCAAACGCGACTGTTACAAAATGGCAGATAACATCGTTCAATGGGTGCTGTTTTCCAAACCCTGGTTTTGGTCTATTGTGGCTGTGCCCAAGGTCTTAGCCAGCCAGCCGTGTAGGCCGTGTTTTACACGGCCACATTCGAAATAATGCGGCTGATTTTCAATTACCACGGCCCAAGATTCAATACGCCGGCCGTGCACTTTTTGTTATGTTAAAACGCTTGTTATATTTCTGCTGTCGGTGTATTTTGTTTATTTACTTTATTTTCGAAAGCAAAACTTCGCTGTTTTTGCCCAAATAATATGCCCCGATAAATCATGGATAAATAAGACACATTTCTCCGTGGATAAATCAACAAGGCTTTGCGTGCTGGTACGGTGCCGCGGTACGGTGATATGAGTGCCAGAAAACCATGTGCTCGCCCGCGCGCCCCATGCAAGCATGCATAATACATGCAGCATTTCTAGAATGGTTCCCGCCGCACGCTCCAATAGACAAAGTTAAGGACTGGAACCAGTCCATGGCCAACACGCATGTATTTTTCCGTTACACGAACAAGAACATGTAAACTGGTCGAATTTGACATCGTAAGACGTAAAAATGCCCGGCAAACAAACGTCGATGAAGAAAGTCATTTCCTGCAGGTTAATTCTCAGATCATGTTCACCCTTTTATGTGTTCGTATTTTCTGTTTTAATGTATTTATTTCGAGGTAGTAACGCTCGTCCTTGAGCGACACAGCGCCGCGTGTTTTTTCGCAAAATGTTACCGTACCGCGGCATGTTTCCTGCGGTCCGTTCAATTGTTGCACACGCTTGTTAATTTGTGGTCGGATCGTGGAGGTATATCGGCGTCCTTCGTGTGAATAGGCCTACTACATTCTCCATTTAAAAAAAAAGGTTATCAACATTAAACCTTTATCATGCTTTTAAAATAACTCGGGCAGTTTTGTTGTCACCGGTGAGGGGCAGTTTTGATAGCTTTCGTGACGGATGCAAATTAAATCTTCCCGCAAGATCAGCGATTACGACAAGCAGTGTGGGCTGCCATGCCGTGCCGTGCCGCGTTAGGGAAATTTTCCAGCACGCGCGCTTTCGTTTAGTCGTACAATGCAGTTGCGTAACCTCGGTGGAATAAGTTAAGCTACTTTTCACCGCGCAAGCATATTTAGGATTAAGAATTTCTTATCTACTGGCCTCGATGTACAAATAAAAAGGTGTTAAAAAAAACCCTGAGCCTGTTTATTTACGAAACCCTAGTCATACAAAAAAAAAAAATATATTCCTAAGGTTAATTATGAAATTGTCTTTGTTTTTATAGAAAAAAAGAAGAAAAGACTTTAAAGACTTTGTCTGAACTCCTAAACAATTTCCAACCGATTTCAGGAGTAAATAATAATACAATATATTCTTGGTATCTAATAAAATTGACAAACACCCGACCATGGAATTACGAGACTAGCAAAATAAATTCCAGGTTTATTTAATACAATTTATTTCTAGTTTCATTGTTTAAAAAAAAAAAAAAAAAAAAAAAAAACGAGACCTTAACACCTAATATTTTGAGCTCCTCAACATTTTTCCAACAGATTTAAGGGGAAAATTTAATACGATTTATTTTCCGTTTTTCTTGTATTTGACCAAAACGATCTATTTCGTGGCCCGTAAATTTGTACAAGGCTAGCTTTTAAAAACATTTACCAAACCTATACGAGCCAAGAATAAATAAGCAAGAATAAAATTGAGGTGGTACCAAATCCCGATGGCGGACACCAGGATACCAAAACTGAACCATGAATATTTGAAATACTTTAAATTTAAGACCCCAAAACCAAGGCATGATTCTCATCGAAAATGGGTATGATTATTTGTTGTCCTGCATTGTCCCTAGTTATTTATGTATAGTAGGGTATGACTGAAATAAAGACAAAGTAACTTGTCAAAATTGTGCTTCCTTTCTTCGTATCAGTGTTCTTATTTTTTTACAGGTTTATGACCAATTAACCGTTACCTCATTTTACACGTAGTGTGAGTCAGTGTGCGCTGTTTTTAAATCCAAACTTCCAATACCGGTATCCATAATATACTCCTCTGGTCAAAATTTATTTCAAGTTATCATTCCAGCTAAAAATGGTAAATATTAGATTTAACAAATAAATGGTATAAAAATCAGGCTTCATATTGCCACAACATTAACAAAAAATAGGTAGAAATTGGCCTCAGATTGCGCCAGAGAGCACCTAATAAACCAAAAAACCCCGGCCGCAGGGACTTCGGGCAACGCGCTCGGGATGTGCGCTTCGCGCACATGCTTCGCAGTTACATGTACTCAAATTGTTACACACCCACATTTTTTTTTTACACACCAAATTCAAAAAATCCTGCCTAAGACCTTGGCTGTGCCTCTGGCACATTGCTAAACTTTATGAATAAGGCCGCGCAAGATGAAGCTTGTGTTTCAAAAACGGCTAATGCGCATGAGGCTTGAAATTACGCACGAGTTATCCGCCATCTTGTAACAGTCGCGTTTGCGGAACGGGGATAGTTTTCACCTTTTTTCCAGAAATTGGCCGAGATTCAACCGGTTTTTAGTGGGCAGTGACTGGGTGAGTTGATAAGGTACATGTACTCATACAAATTTTTGCTGGGGGTAGACCGTGCAGCAGTTTGGGAGTTATTGCCTGCTTTTTGTGCACGGTTTCTATTGTTTAACGGCGGTTAACCTGTAAAAACCCTCTCTATCTATAGGGCTCCCCCCTACGGGCGTCGGGAGCCCCAGAGTTCTAGGGGTACTCCTAGTCCTAGTCATAGGGAGCGCCATTGGTTTTTCTACATTTTAACCCTAACCACCCCGAGTCCATCAAAATCCATTTCCTGTTTTGGAGGATTTTAGTGGATTCAGGATACCTCCATATTGAACAACTGGAGGAGTGTGATGGATTGAGGATTTTAAGCCTAGCGTTACTGCAGGAGTTTGATGGATTCAGGATACAGAAATTCAGGTGATGGACTGTGAATGTGATGGACTCTATGGAAAAACGCACTGCAATTTTTTGTATGCCACCTACATGTAGGTATCCTGAATCCGTCACAGTCCATCAAACTTTTGCTGGTGGATTATGATGGACTCATCAGGATCTCTCTAGAATGCATACTGGTGGAGTCTGATGGACTCAGGACACCAGCAGTTTTTGCAAACCAAAATTGGTGGACTGTGGCGGATTCAGGATACTTTCTAGTAAAAGCCGTTAGGGTTAATCAAAAGGTCACTTTCCCTAGTCCGAGTTACTGGACATTTGGACATCATCTGGTGCTAGTACGACATGCATCAGGCCAAATGTCTTAAATGTGGTTGCAAAATGTTGCAAAAATCCAAAAAAATACTTAACAAAATACCTGAAAATCCTCCGAATCTGAATAGCCTTTCATATGTGTCCAAGACCAACTTTTTGGGCTTCGGTGATATTCGCGAACAATTTCTGACCTGCAAATCCAGGAAATTTGACGACGATATTCAAAGTAGTGTGCACTGTTGATCGCCATCTTAAAATGTTGACGGATACGGTGGCCCAGACGGGGCATAATTGGTGGTGAATATTTATTTTGCGATGTTGTGAATTTATTCACAAATGGTTGTAAATATTTTTTGTTTGCGTCCTCATTTTTCACAACGTGGCCAAAATATTCACTAGTCGTGAAAAATGTACGATGCCACAAATTATATTTACGACCAGTCGTAAATATTCACGACATTGCACAAATAATCACCACTGATTATGTCCCGTCCTATATTTGGGTTCACTTTTAAAGATGGCGAGCAACAGTGCACACTACTTTGAATGTCGTCTTCAAATTTCCTGAATTTGCAGGTCAGAAATTGTTTGCGAATATCACCGAAGCCCAGAAAGTTGATCTTAGACACATACAATGTACAGGGTTGTACAGGTAGCTACGCTGGCCGGCGCCGGCCGGCGGTAGCCGGCATTAAACATCACCGGCCGGCACTCGGGGTAAAAATGAAGCTTGCCGGCCGGCACAAATTTTGCTGAAATACATCGCGATTTTGTATTTTTTGCTGCATCGCATCGCATCGCAATTTTGTTCGTGTCCATTTGTATGCTCCATGCTGCAATCGCTGATGCACGGATACGCGTACTGGCCGCATGCATAACTAGACAAGAGCGCTCGCAGGTAATTTCTAGTTAATTTCTGACTAATTTCTGGTTGATTAGGTCAGGGGACCAGACTATCCGACGTCACGTCGTTTTGTTTTATTCAATCATAGAGGGCGTGCTATCATCCAACTGGCCATGCGCCAGCCGGTGATGTACATGTACGTACGTCCGTACACTGTACATGTTTTATGTACACAATGTACACACATACACATTGACCCGCGAGCGCGCGCGCTCCTCGTTCTTGCAGCTAAATGACTGATACAGCCTCGACTACATGGGCGCGTGCGCGTTAAGATCGCGCAAGGCATGGTGGGAAAACATGGCGCAGCAAGATCGTAGCCATGGTAACGAGGTTGGAGCTGGTATGACCGCGCGGCTCTTGCCCAAAAACAGCCGGCACTAAAAAATGTCTAGCTACAACCCTGGACACATGTTATGAAAGGCGATTTAGGGGATATTAAGGTATTTTGTTTTAAAAAATTGTAGATTTTGGCGACATTTGGAACCACATTTAAGACAATTGGCCTGATGCATGTCGTACTTCCTCGGACTCTAGTAGCGCCAGATGATGTCCAAATGTTAAAAAAGAGATAACTAGAGTCCGGTAACTCGGACTACACTTTCCCATATGTTTGCCCAAAGAAACATCCGATTTCACCCTCAAAATGGCCACAAAAGTACTTAAGCCATCTGAGATACATGTACATGTACAAGTACACATCGACGAATAAGATTGTGGTACTAAGGTTCACTTATGATTCGGATAAAAAGTGAAATTAAATAAACCTTAGTACCACAATCTTATTCGTCGATGTGTACTTGTATCTCAGATGGCTTATCGAGTACTTTTGTGGCCGTTTTGAAGGTGAAATCGGATGTTTCTTTAGGCAAACATATGGGAAAAGTGACCTTTTGATTAAAATGTAGAAAAACCAATGGCGTTCCCTAGGACCCTACTATCGCAAGATCATGTCCAGATGTTAAAAAAGCGATATTTGGGTCCTAGTTACTCGGACTAGGTTATCACATGGTTATTAGAAGGATTAAATTGTGTATTAGTCTTCATAAAGAGAGAATATGTAAAGAGATGCATAAATAGTTGTTTATATTTATTAGATGTTTCGGCATTTCTGCCGAAACAGCTTTTGTTTTCGTTAAAGTTGTTTGTTTTTTTGTTTTTTTGGCTTTTTCGCTTTCAGCGAAAAAGCCTTTGTGTTTCTTCTGTTTGTTTTATCTCTTCTTCTTGTTCTTGGCACCCAAATCGTATAGACTTTGTACACGTTTTATACTGGAGGTCAATTTTGTCATTAAACAGACTTGAATCTTATTGAAACTTTGCAAATACTCAGAATTCATACTGAACTAGTGCCTAAAACTCGGATGCCATGATCACGTCATCACGTGACATGTAACGTCATCTTAAAGTTGGAATAATTTAATCTTTGAAAATCAATACAAAATTCTGTTAATGATGTCACGATGACGTCATCCAGTATCAGATTACAAGCAACCAATGATTACTGGATTTAATCTTCAAAAATCAATATAAAATCAACTGTAAGACATCCGATTTAGATTTTTACGGTAATTGATAGAATAATCCAGGGTCTTCATACTTCGTATACCATGCAATATAATTTGACCCTTCCTTACGGTCTAAACCGGAAGTGCCTGAAAATCAACCGCGAGAGGTATAATCAATTACTTTCTTTTTCAATTTTCATTTTGTATACAATGAAAATTAAATGAAAAGAATTATAAATGTAATGAACAATGAACAGAAAATGCGAAAAAGCATGCTCTGTTCATACTTGTAGAACAGACATATTTCTAGTTTCTTTTTTTTAGCTGTTTCGGCAGTTCTGCCGAAACAGCTTTTGTTTTCGTTAATTTTGTTTTAGCTGTTTCGGCAATTCAGCCGAAACAGCTATTGTAATCGTTAAGATTTTTTTCTTTTTAGCTGTTTCGGCTTTTCACCGAAACAGCTTTTGTTTTCGTTAAATTTTTTTTTTTTTTTTCGGCTTTTTCGCTTTTAGCGAAAAAGCCTTTGTGTTTCTTCTGTTTGTTTTTTTAGCTGTTTCGGCATTTCAGCCAAAACAGCTTTTGTTTTCGTTAAAGTTTTTTTAGCTGTTTCGGTTTTTCACCGAAACAGCTTTTGTTTTCGTTAAAGTTTTTTTTTCCACTTTCAGTGTTTTTACCCATAGGATTTACACACGTTTGTTCTGCCAATACACTTTGGCACTTTGGTAAATCCAATCGACTTGAGACTTGGTATACACTTAGACCTCCACCCACAGATGGTCCTATAAGAAATTTGGCTCGATTGTGTCATTCAAGGTCACGTGACGTCACGTTAAAGGTTTAATTTTCCCCATAGGTTTTGTACACGTTTTTCTTCAGACTATTGACTTTGGCACTTCGGTAAATCCGACCGACTTGAAACTTGGCATACACTTAGAACACCACCCCCAGATGTTTCTGAAAGAAATTCGGCACGATTGCGTCATTCAAGGTCACGTGACGTCACATTAAAGGTTCACATTTTTCTCCCATTGGTTTTGTACATGTTTTTCTTTAGACTATTGACTTTGACACTTTAGTAAATCCGATCGACTTGAGACTTGGCATACCTTTAGAACATCACTCGTATATGGTTCTGGAAGAAATTCGGCACGATTGCGTCATTCAAGGTCATGTGACGTCACGTTAAAGGGTCAATTTGTCCCCCATAGGTTTTGTACACGTTTTTCTTTAGACTATTGACTTTGACACTTTCGTAAATTTGATCGACTTGAGACTTGGCACACACATAGACCACCACACACACATATTGAAAATAATGTAAGACACTCGAAACAGCTCTGTGTTTGTCCACAAACACATGTCTAGTTGTTCATTACATTTATGATTCTGTTCATTTTATTGTCATTGTATACAAAATAAAAATTGAAAAAGAAAGTAATTGATCATACCTCTCGCGGTTGATTTTCAGGCACTTCCGGTTTAGACCGGAAGGAAGGGTCAAATTATTTTGCATGGTATACGAAATATGAAGACCATGGATTATTCTTTCAATTACTGTAAAAATCAAAATCGGATCTCTTACAGTTGATTGTATATTGATTTTTGAAGATTAAATCCAGTAATCATTGGTTTCTTGTAATTTGATACTGGATGACGTCATCGGGGCGTCATTAACAGAAAGCTCAAGAGCTGTCTTAACTTTGTTATTTGAAGCAAAAATCGAGATTATATCTATCGCGCCAACTTATTCCTAACAAGATGCGGTTTATAAATACCAGTTATAAAGCGATTTGAGCAAACTTTGCCACACACATCAACTGATTATTCATTTTAAACATTTTTCAACCTGCCACTAGAGGGCGCTATAACAATTTATGACGTCACTGGTAACTTCTGTGTGAGTGCAGCCTAGCCAGAGACTATCATCGTTGAAAGTAAGTTCATATCATTTTGAACTTTCAAATTATAAGGCACTTCCGGTTTGGACCGGAAGAAAGGGTCAAGTCATTTTGCATGTAATACGAAATATAAAGACCCTGGATTATTCTATCAATTCCCGTTAAAATCTAAATCAGATCTGTTACAGTTGATTTTATATTGATTTTCAAAGATTAAATCAACAAATCATTAGTTGCTTGTAATCTGATACTTGATGACGTCATCGTGACGTCATTAACATAAAGCTTGAGAGCTGTCTGAACTTGTCTATTTAAAGCAAAAAAAAAGAATTATATCTATCGCGGTTGATTTTTCAGCAATTATTTAAGGTTTAAAGATCTTTTCATTGTAACTTCCGGTCTAGTGACGTCATATTTTTTTCTCTCCGCCAACTTGTTCCTAACATGAAGACGATTATAAACACCAGATATGAAGTGATTTGGGAAAATTCGCCACACACATCAACTGATTATTCATTTTTAACAGTTTTCAACCTGCCGCTAGAGGGCGCTGTAACATGTTAAGACGTCACCGGTATTTTGTGTGAAAAGCACTATCTAGCCAGAGACTAAAATCGTTGAAACTAAGTTCACATTATGGTCCACTTTCAAATTATAAGCCACTTCCGGTTTCGACCGGAAGGAAGGGTCACGGGATTTTACGCACACGAGATAAAATGAAGATCCTGGATTTAATATTTTATCAATTCCCACAAACTTTAAGTTCCGATCATACGTGGTGGATTTTTTATTAATTTTCAAACATTAAATCTATTGCACGTTTAAGATGACGTCAAGTGACCCATGATGACGTCATCACGACGCCTGTCCGCAAGGCACGAGTGCACTATAGAGTATTTACGGAGGTTAAGTTTGATGAGAATACCAATTTGTTTTCTGTTAAAAGTACTTGTGCAAAAGTTCCCGTACATCTATTATATGGTATAATTCACGTACGCGTAGTTCTGCATTGCCGAAGGCACGTTTACCTACCTGCCGTAAGCGGCGCCCTTCCTCATGGCCTATGTTGATGACTCTCGTGTTTCACATGTCACCGTACAAATGGATACCAGTGTCCCGCCTTCCCTTCTCTATTGTACAATGTATGGAGCGTACTGACATCGTACGTACAAGTACGCTCAATACAATGTACACGTATACTTGCGCCGTGCAATCAAGGACATAAAACATGAAATTTCAAGGGTGTCTCAGGGTATGTCCAAGTTTGTCTTTTGCTACAAAACACAGGGAAGTTTGAGAAGTACTTTTACATTAACCTTTAGAGCAAAAAACACGATTATATCTGTCAGGGTTAATTTTTTAGGAATTTTTAAAGAAAAAGAGGTATTTTCATTATAACTTCCGGTCTGGTGACGTCATATGTTTTTCTTTCCGTCAACCTGTTCCTATCATGAAGCTGATTATATACATCAGTTATAAAATGATTTGAACAAACTTCGCCACACACATCAACTGATTATTCATTTCAAACATTTTCCAACCTGCCGCTAGAGGGCGCTAAAACAATTTATGACGTCACCGGTCACGTTTTTTGTAGAGCGCAGCTAGCTAGAGACTAACATCGTTGAAAGTAAGTTCAAATCATTTTCCACTTTCAAATTATAAGCCACTTCCGGTTTAGACCGGAAGGAAGGGTCACGTGATTTTACGCACACGAGATAAAATGAAGATCCTTAATTATTCTATCGATTCCCACAAACATCTAGTTACGGTCTTTCGCGGTTGATTTTGTATTGATTTTCAAAGATTAAATTGTTAAAACTTTAAGATGACGTCATGTGTCACGTGATGACGTCATGATGACATCCGAGTTTTAGGCACTAGCTCAGTATGAGTTCTGAGTATGTGCAAAGTTTCAATGATATTGAAGTCTGTTTAATGACAAAAGTGACCGCCAGAATGAAACGTGTACAAAGTCTATGCGATTTATGGCACAAGAACAAGAAGAAGAAGAAGAAGAAACTAGAACTACGTCTGTTCGAGGAACAGAACATAGGGCTTTTTCGCATTCGCAATTTGTTTTATTAAATATTTCAAAAATTGAACTTTTAAACCATCAAAACAATTTAAAATCATTGAAAACTAATTTAAGTTAATTTAAACATAGTAAAATGAATTAAAACTGATTAAAACGATGACGTCACACGTTTGTGAACTTTTTGTGCAACTATCTATCACCTAACAACACAAAATGAGGTGTTATGTTACCACGATCCGTTGCTGAGATATGCCTTCAACGTCTAAAAACGTAATAATTCAAATATAATCGTAATATGACGTAACATTTGTCAACATGACGCTAGAGGGTGCTTTAACATTTTAAGTCACTGTTAACTTTTTTGTTACTTACAACCTAGCCAGCGCCTTACATCGTTGAAAGTAAGTTAGCATCGTTTCCACTTTTAAATTATAAGGCACTTCCGGTTTGGACCGGAAGGAAGTGTCAGGTCTTTTTGATGTAATACAAATTATGAAGACCATGGATTAATCTATCAATTTCCTTAAAAATCTAAATCAGATCTCTTATAGTTGATTTTATATTGATTTTCAAAGAATAAATTTAGAAATATTTGGTTGCTTGTAATCTGACACTTGATGACGTCATTGTGACGTAATTAACAGAAACTCAAGATCAGTCTTAACTTTGCTATCTGAAGCAAAAATCTGGATTATATCTATAGCGGTTGATTTTTAAGCGACTTTTTAAAGTTTAAAGGATTTTTTATTGTAACTTCCGGTTTGGTGACGTCATAAATATTTCTCCTTCCCAATATGGTCTAAGCATGAAGCTGATTATATACACCGGTTATAAAGTTATTTCAGCAAACTTCGCAACACACATCAACAGATTAATCATTTTAACCATTTTCAACCTGCCGCTAGAGGGCGCTATAACATGTTATGACGTCGCCGGAATTTTTTTGAAAAGTGTATTCTAGCCAGACAATAACATCGTTAAAAGTAAGTTCATATCATTTTTCACTTTCAAATTATGAGGCACTTCCGGTTTAGACCGGAAGGAAGGGTCACGTGATTTCACGCACACGAGATAAAATGAAGATCCTTAATTATTCTATCTATTGCCACAAAAATCAAGTTTCAGTCTTTTGCGGTTGATTTGTTATTGATTTTCAAAGATTAAATCAATTGCACCTTTAAGATGACGTCACGTGACCCCTGATGACGTCACCATGACGTATGTCTGTTAGGACCGAGCTCACCATAGGGTCTTCACTTGGGTAAAGTTTTGTTTGGATACGACTTTGTTGTCTATGAGAAGTGCTTGTGCAAAAAAACGTGTACAAAGTCTATGGGGTTTAGGTTACTAAAAGAAAAAAGAAAAAAGGAAAAAAAAAATCAGAACAAAAACAAAGGCTTTTTCGCAAATTGCGAAAAAGCCAAAAAAAAAAAAAAAAAATTTAACGAAAACAAAAGCTGTTTCGGTGAAAAACCGAAACAGCTAAAAAAACTAGACATGTGTTTGTGGACAAACACAGAGCTGTTTCGAGTGTCTAAAATTACTTTCAATATGTGTGTGGTGGTCTTTTGTGTGTGCCAAGTCTCAAGTCGATCAGATTTACTAGTGTCAAAGTCAATAGTCTAAAGAAAAACGTGTACAAAACCTATGGGGAAAAATTGAACCTTTAACGTGACGCCCCGTGACCTTGAATGACGTAATCGTGCCAAATTTCTCCTACGACCGTCTGTGGATAGTGGTCTATGTGTGTGCCAAGTCTCAAGTCGATCGGATTTACTAAGTGTCAAAGTCAATAGTCTAAAGAAAAACGTGTACAAAACCTATGGGGGACAAATTAAACCTTTAACTTGACGTCACGTGACCTTGAATGACGCAATCGTGCTGAATTTCTTTCAGAAACCTCTGGTGGTGGTGTTCTGAGTATATGGCAAGTTTCAAGTCGGTCGGATTTACCAAAGTGTCAAATTCAATAGTCTGAGGAAAAACGTGTACAAAACCTATGGGAAAAATTTCACCTTTAACGCAAAGTCACGTGACCTTGAATGACGTAATCGCGACGAATTTCTTCTAGGACCGTCCTTGGGTGGTTGTCTAAGTGTATGCCAAGTCTCAAGTCGATCGGATTTACCAAAGTGTCAAAGTGTATTGGCTGAAAAAACGTGTACAAATCCTATGGGAAAAAGTCTGAAAGTGGAAAAAAAACAAAAAAACTAGAGATATGTCTGTTCAAGGAACATGGCTTTTTCGCATTTTTTTTTTGTATTGTTCATTACATTTATGATTTCATCTAATAAATTTCTTTATTTAATTTTTTCAAAACTGCAAATTTTAAATTATTAATTGGATTATATCTCTCGCGGTTAATTTTTAGAAATGTTTAAAGGTCTTTTAATTGTAATTTCCGGTCTAGTGACGTCATATTATTTTTTTTTTATCCGCCAACTTGTTCCTAACAAGATGCTGATTATAAATACCAATTATAAAGCGATTTGAGCAAACTGATCGCCACGAAAATGAACTGATTATTCATTTTAAACATTTTTCAACCTGCCACTAGAGGGCGTTATAACAATTTATGACGTCACCGGTAACTTTGTTTGTAGAGTGCAGGCTACCTCTAGAGACTATCATCGTTGAAAGTAAATTCATATCATTTTCAACTTTCAAATTATAAGGCACTTCCGGTTTGGACCGGAAGGAAGGGTCAAGTCATTTTGCATGTAATACGAATATGAAGACCCTGGATTATTCTATCAATTCCCGTTAAAATCTAAATCAGATCTGTTACATTTGATTTGATATTGATTTTCAAAGATTAAATCTACAAATCATTAGTTGCTTGCAATCTGATACTTGATGACGTCATCGTGACGTCATTAACATACAGCTCGAGAGCTGTCTGAACTTGTCTATTTAAAGCAAAAAAAAGAATTATATCTATCGCGGTTGATTTTTCAGCAATTATTTAAGGTTTAAAGGTCTTTTCATTGTAACTTTCGGTCTAGTGACGTCATATTTGTTTGTCTTCGCCAACTTGTTCCTAACAAGATGTTGATTATATAAACCAGTTATACAGTGATTTGAGCAAACTTCGCAAAACAAATCAACTGGGCCCAATTTCATAGCGCTGCTTATCAGTTTAATAGCGGAAAAGTTGTGCTAACTTTAGCAGAAAAAATTTGCTAACCTTAAGCGCTATTTCACGGCGTTTTTGTGCTAACGTTTGCGCGCGCATGGGGATTCTATTGTTACGTCACTGATTTAAGCAAATTTTTCCGCTAGGTTAAGCGTGCCTTTTGCTGTGCTTACTGCTTACGGTCCCCATGAAATAGACGGAGGCTCGGTTAGCAGAAAATCGTGTGCTTAGCAGCGCTATGAAATTGGGCCCAGGTTATTCATTGTTAACAGTTTTCAAACTGCCGCTAGAGGGCGCTGTAACATGTTATGGTGTTACCGGTATTTTTTGTGTGAAAAGCACTACTAGCCAGAGACTAACATCGTTGAAACTAAGTTCACATTATGGTCCACTTTTAAATTATAAGCCACTTCCGGTTTCGACCGGAAAGAAGGGTCACGGGATTTCACGCACACGAGATAAAATGAAGATCATGGATTTAATATTATATCAATTCCCACAAACTTCAAGTTCCGATCATACGCGGTTGATTTTTTTATTAATTTTTAAACATTAAATCTATTGCACGTTTAAGACGACGTCACGTGACCTATGGTAAAGTCATCACGACGGCTGTCCGCAAGGCACGAGTGCACTATAGAGTATTTACGGAGGTTAAGTTTGATGGGAATACCAATTTGTTTTCTGTTAAAAGTACTTGTGCAAAAGTTCGCGTACATCTATTATATGGTACAGTCAGTCCGCAGCGCACTGAAAAGCCGTTTCTTTTATGTGCGATTTTTGCATGGCACTTTGTGCGTGACCTCGTTTTTGAATACTTAATGAGCTGGCGACAACGCCTGGAATTTGGTCCGAAAACATCCGTTTTATTCACTGGCTGTCAATATTATGTATATTTTCTTTTGGATAAGGAAACATTTTGTTATATTATCAAATCAGATTGGAAATTATATGACATTTAGAGGGTGAAATTTATAATGTAAAAAAAGCTCCCGAACCAACAAATTGACCTTTAAAAAAAGACGAATTTTGTCCATCTTCTGGCAGCGGCCACAACCCAATTTCACACTGATGTTAAAGATAATTTCATATTCTATCACAAAACTGTAGTTTTGGGGTTGATCTAACTTAGTCCAGTCAGGGCGCAGAAAATTATAACCTTCTCAATAAATTAACAAACGGAACATCCCGCCATGACAGTCCATAGTCTTCCTGCGCCCTCATTGGTCAAAAATGACGTCATTGAAAAAGGCTTTGTGGTAACGTGTAGTTCATGCACATTTCAATACGCAGTTGTTTTTTGTGTATTTTTTTAATTGTAAGCTCGAGCGAAAAGGATTTATCTGCTATTCAGGTTTTTTTTCTTTTTAACAGTGGACTGATTAAAAAATAATAATATTGCCTGCATAATACAATGTATACAGCCAAATAAACAAAAAACAAGCGACAAATGAAGTCGTTGTTTAAAATGTATTGATAACAATAACATTGAGAAATACAAATGTTTACAACAATTTATATCTGTATTGTGAGGTTGGTTTATAAAAGAAACTGCACTTTTTATCTGAAACTTGAATTTTATCGCTTACATTAACATACCCTGTTGATGTTATATGGCTTGAATAAAATTGTTAAATTAAACCCTGAAATTGTTAAAACTTATTCATCTTTGGCATAATGTTCAATGTGCAAACCATTGAGATTTATTATAAAAGTAAATAAAGCTTGTTTTATCTTTGCTTGATGTTTTTGGCATAGTTTCTTTGGCATTAAATTATTGTAAATATTAAATTACAATGTATGCCCGCTTCTAACATTGCAAAAACAAAATATTTTAAATAAGACATAAATTTTGCTAATATAAATGTTAATGCACATAAATTATATCACTGATAATAGAAATAATACAATCTGCATTAATAAAGTTATATGCCGTTTGTGTCAAATTTACATTGTAGCTCAAAACTTTGTTGGCATAGTTTGGGGCATTATTCCTAGATGTTTTGACAAACTGACCCGACTCGGCCAGACTCGGTTTTGATCTGTTTTAGCTGCATTGCGTTTGCACAACACTGACACAAAGTCATGTATATTATTTAAAACTAAAATACAAAACCTTTAAATCTACATGTACAAAGCACGTGCTGCATATCCACCAGTACATTTAAATCTTCAACTATTTTCAACACTTCTTTGGAAACCCAACTCTAGATCATTTGTCCCAACATGAATCATTACAAATACAATGTCAGGCCATGGAGGAATAAGAGCAGATGTCATGCTGATGAAGCAGATACTTTCTAAGGTCAGAAATTGTAGTACCGCGATGAGTCACTACCTGCAAATCAACCAATAGTATACTAGATAGTAGTGATGTTCTCTTTGAGATACTTTGTGAGAGAATATCCAAGGACAAGAGTTGCCTTTGGCCTTCTGTAGAGGCTCCCGACATGCTGGCAATGGCTGCGATGGCTGCGGTGGGCATGGTGGTGGGCATGGCCATGGTGGTGGACGAGTGCTACCTACATGTAGTATAAGAAACATATTGGAAGACAGAAATAGGAACTATGAAGTTTAGCACAATAATATTACATGTGTAGTAACTAAATTTATTATTATTAAACAATTTGTTATAATTTTGAACAAAAACATAGGCCTTTTTATACATGAAAGAAACCTAACTTTATCATATAAATAAGGCTACTGTGCAATCACCATCGCATCTAGTGCATATCCAGCACATGTACACATGTGCTTGTGTGCATAATGAAATACACGTTCTGCGTATGTAAAGCCGAAAGACATGGCCGAAAAAGTTGAAATCGCGCGCACGAAAATCGTCGCAAAATACATGAACAAAATGTCGCCACAGGCTAAATTGTATATCAAACGAAAGATCATTGCTTCTTTTATCAATGTGTAGTGATCATTTTTGGTAATATTTGTTAGTCCAGTCAGGGCGCAGAAACTAAACACACGACAAAAACATTTCTTGAAATTATACTCTAACTTCGAGTGAACAAAATTCTAGCAAAAACACACTGAATCTCGTCATATTTTATATCATTCGATTCAGAAAATCGTTCGCTTTCCACTTACCACGCCATCTTGGAAAATCACTGCTTCGTTTGCAACGTGTAGCTCGTGAAAACAAAGCGGTCGAACTCCTGCAATTACTCGCGTAAATCTCGTGGCCGATTTGCGACGCCGGCCCTGCAAATAAAGTTCGGGATATGACCTTATTAACGCGTGCGCTGCGGACTGACTGTGGTACGTGTATAATTCACGCGTAGTTCTGCGTTGCCGAAGGCACGTTTACCTACCTGCCATAAGCGGCGCCCTTCCTCGTGGCCTATGTTGATGACTCTCGTGTTTCACATGTCACCGTACAAATGGATACCAGTGTCCCGCCTTCCCTTCTCTATTGTACAATGTATGGAGCGTACTGACATCGTACGTGCAAGTACGCTCAATACAATGTACACGTATACTGGCGCCTTGCAATCAAGGACATAAAACATGAAATTTCAAGGGTGTCTCAGGGTATGTCCAAGTTCGCCTTTTGCTACAAAACACAGGGAAGTTTGAGAAGTACTTTTACATTAACCTTTAGAGCAAAAAACAAGATTATATCTGTCAGGGTAAATTTTTTAGGAATTTTTAAAGTAAAAGAGGTATTTTCATTATAACTTCCGGTCTGGTGACGTCATATTTTTTTCTTTCCGTCAACCTGTTCCTATCATGAAGCTGATTTTCCCATAGGATTTGTACACGTTTTTTCTGGCATAGCACTTTGACACTTTGGTAAATCCGATCGACTTGAGACTTGGCATACATTTAGAAAACCACCCAAGGACGGTCCTAGAAGAAATTCGTCGCGATTACGTCATTCAAGGTCACGTGACGTGACGTTAAAGGTGCAAATTATTTCCCTATAGGGTTTGTACACGTTTTTCTTCAGACTATTGACTTTGACACTTTCGTAGACTTGATCGACTTGAGACTTAGCACACACCTCGACCACCATCTCCACGAGGGCCAAGGGTAAAATCGTCATGATGACGTCATCGGGGGTCATGGGACGTCACATTAAAGGTTTAGTTTTTAGGACCCTCTATCTCTGGAAGTACAGGTCCGATTGGGGTCAAACTTGGTATGCAATTATTCAAGGATGTGTTAAAGACGAAAATTAAGATGACATCATCATGACATCATCGGATATCATGTGACGTCACATTAAAGGTTCAATTTTCCCCATAGGATTTGTACACATTTTTTTCAACTAATATCTTTGGCACTAAATACAATCGACTTCAGACTTGGCACACACATAGACCACCACACACATAGACCACCACACACACATATTGAAAGTAACGTTAGACAGTCGAAACAGCTCTGTGTTTGTCCACAAACACATGTCTAGTTTTTTTAGCTGTTTCGGCACTACAGCCGAAACAGCTATTGTATTCCTTCTGATTTTTTTTTTTTTTTTTTTTCTCCTTCAGACTCTTCTCCATAGGGTTTGTACATGTTTTTTGTTCGGACAATACACTTTGGCACTTTGTTAAATCCGATCGACTTGAGACTTGGCATACACTTAGACCACCACCCACAGATGATCCTAGAAGAAATTTGTCACGATTACGTCATTCGTGGTCACGTGACGTCACGTTAAAGGTGCAATTTTTCCCCATAGGATTTGTACACGTTTTTCTTCAGAATATTGAATTTGACACTTCGGTAAATCCGATCGACTTGAGACTTAAGACACACCTCGACCACCATCCCCAGAGGGGCCAGAAGAAAAATCGTCATGATGACGTCATCGTGGGTCATTTGACGTCACATTAAAGGTTGAGTTTATAAGACCCTCTATCTCTGGAAGTAAAGGCCCGATTGGGGACAGACTTGTATGCAAGTATCCCGGGATGTGTTATAGACGAAAATTAAGATGACATTACGATGACGTCATCGGGTGTCATGTGACGTCACATTAAAGGCGCAGTTTCCCTATAGGTTTTGTACACGTTTTTCGTCAGACTATTGAATTTGACACTTTGGTGAATCCAATCGACTCGAGACTTAGTACACACCTCGACCACCATCTCTAGGAGGGCCACAAGGATAATCGTCATGATGACGTCATCGTGGGTCATGTGACGTAACTTTAAAGGTGTAGTTTTTAAGACCCTCTATCTCTGGAAGTAAAGGTCTGATTGGGGTCAAACTTGGTATGCAAGTATTCCAGGATGTGTTATAGACGAAAATTAAGATGACGTCATGACGACGTCATCATGGGCCATGTGACGTCACATTAAAGGTGAAGTTTTCCCTATAGGTTTTGTACACGTTTTTCGTCAGACTATTGAATTTGACACTTTGGTAAATCCAATCGACTCGAAACTTAGTACACACCTCGACCACCATCTCTAGGAGGGCCACAAGGATAATCGTCATGATGACGTCATCGTGGGTCAGGTGACGTAACTTTAAAGGTGTAGTTTTTAAGACCCTCTATCTCTGGAAGTAAAGGTCTGATTGGGGTCAAACTTGGTATGCAAGTATTCCAGGATGTGTTATAGACGAAAATTAAGATGACGTCATGACGACGTCATCATGGGCCATGTGACGTCACATTAAAGGTGCAGTTTTCCCTATAGGTTTTGTACACGTTTTGCGTCAGACTATTGAATTTGACACTTTGGTAAATCCAATCGACTCGAAACTTAGTACACACCTCGACCACCATCTCTAGGAGGGCCACAAGGATAATCGTCATGATGACGTCATCGTGGGTCAGGTGACGTAACTTTAAAGGTGTAGTTTTTAAGACCCTCTATCTCTGGAAGTAAAGGTCTGATTGGGGTCAAACTTGGTATGCAAGTATTCCAGGATGTGTTATAGACGGAAATTAAGATGACGTCATGACGACGTCATCGTGGGCCATGTGACGTCACGTTAAAGGTGCAGTTTTTCCCCATAGGATTTGTACACGTTTTTTGCAACCAAGATATATTTGGCACTTTGGTAAATCCGATCGACTTCAGATTTGGTACACACATAGACCACCACTCACATATTCAAAGTCATTTTAGACAAGCGAAACAGCTCTGTGTTTGTCCACAAACACATTTCTAGTTTTTAGCTGTTTCGGTTTTTCACCGAAACAGCTTTTGTTTTCGTTAAAGTTTTTTTTTTTTTTTTTTTTTTTTTTTTCACTTTCAGACTTTTTCCCATAGGATTTGTACACGTTTTTTCAGCCAATACACTTTGACACTTTGGTAAATCCGATCGACTTGAGACTTGGCATACATTTAGACAACCACCCAAGGACGGTCCTAGAAGAAATTAGTCGCGATTACGTAATTCAAGGTCACGTGACGTCATGTTAAAGGTAAAATTTTCCCCATAGGTTTTGTACACGTTTTTCTTCAGACTATTGACTTTGGCACTTTGGTAAATCCGACCGACTTGAAACTTGGCATACACTTAGAACCCCTCTCCTAGATGTCCCTGAAAGAAATGCGGCACGATTGCGTCTTTCAAGGTCACGTGACGTCACGTTAAAGGTGCAATTTTTCCCCATAGGATTTGTACACGTTTTTCTTCAGAATATTGAATTTGACACTTCGGTAAATCCGATCGACTTGAGACTTAAGACACACCTCGACCACCATCCCCAGAGGGGCCAGAAGAAAAATCGTCATGATGACGTCATCGTGGGTCATTTGACGTCACATTAAAGGTTGAGTTTATAAGACCCTCTATCTCTGGAAGTAAAGGCCCGATTGGGGACAGACTTGATATGCAAGTATCCCGGGATGTGTTATAGACGAAAATTAAGATGACATTACGATGACGTCATCGGGTGTCATGTGACGTCACATTAAAGGCGCAGTTTCCCTATAGGTTTTGTACACGTTTTTCGTCAGACTATTGAATTTGACACTTTGGTGAATCCAATCGACTCGAGACTTAGTACACACCTCGACCACCATCTCTAGGAGGGCCACAAGGATAATCGTCATGATGACGTCATCGTGGGTCATGTGACGTAACTTTAAAGGTGTAGTTTTTAAGACCCTCTATCTCTGGAAGTAAAGGTCTGATTGGGGTCAAACTTGGTATGCAAGTATTCCAGGATGTGTTATAGACGAAAATTAAGATGACGTCATGACGACGTCATCATGGGCCATGTGACGTCACATTAAAGGTGCAGTTTTCTCTATAGGTTTTGTACACGTTTTGCGTCAGACTATTGAATTTGACACTTTGGTAAATCCAATCGACTCGAAACTTAGTACACACCTCGACCACCATCTCTAGGAGGGCCACAAGGATAATCGTCATGATGACGTCATCGTGGGTCAGGTGACGTAACTTTAAAGGTGTAGTTTTTAAGACCCTCTATCTCTGGAAGTAAAGGTCTGATTGGGGTCAAACTTGGTATGCAAGTATTCCAGGATGTGTTATAGACGGAAATTAAGATGACGTCATGACGACGTCATCGTGGGCCATGTGACGTCACGTTAAAGGTGCAGTTTTTCCCCATAGGATTTGTACACGTTTTTTGCAACCAAGATATATTTGGCACTTTGGTAAATCCGATCGACTTCAGATTTGGTACACACATAGACCACCACTCACATATTCAAAGTCATTTTAGACAAGCGAAACAGCTCTGTGTTTGTCCACAAACACATTTCTAGTTTTTAGCTGTTTCGGTTTTTCACCGAAACAGCTTTTGTTTTCGTTAAAGTTTTTTTTTTTTTTTTTTTTTTTTTTTCCACTTTCAGACTTTTTCCCATAGGATTTGTACACGTTTTTTCAGCCAATACACTTTGACACTTTGGTAAATCCGATCGACTTGAGACTTGGCATACATTTAGACAACCACCCAAGGACGGTCCTAGAAGAAATTAGTCGCGATTACGTAATTCAAGGTCACGTGACGTCATGTTAAAGGTAAAATTTTCCCCATAGGTTTTGTACACGTTTTTCTTCAGACTATTGACTTTGGCACTTTGGTAAATCCGACCGACTTGAAACTTGGCATACACTTAGAACCCCTCTCCTAGATGTCCCTGAAAGAAATGCGGCACGATTGCGTCTTTCAAGGTCACGTGACGTGACGTTAAAGGTGCACATATTTTCCCCATAAGGTTTGTACACGTTTTTCTTCAGACTATTGATTTTGACACTTTCGTAAATTTGATCGATTTGAGACTCAGCACACACCTCGACCATCATCTCCAGGAGGGCCAAGGGGAAAATCGTCATGATGACGTCATCGGGGGTCATGGGACGTCATATTAAAGGTTCAGTTTTTGGGACCCTCTATCTCTGGAAGTACAGGTCCGATTGGGGTCAAACTTGGTATGCAAGTATTCCAGGATGTGTTACAGACGAAAATTAAGATGACATCATGATGACATCATCGGGTATCATGTGACGTCACATTAAAGGTTTAATTTTTCCCATAGGATTGTACACGTTTTTTCAACTAATATATCTTTGGCACTTGTGTAAATCCAATCGACTTCAGACTTGGCACACACAGACCAACACACACAGTCGTGAACCACATAACGACCGAGGATCGATATTGTGTTTTCCTTTCTTCCTTTACTTAACCCAATCCCCATTGCTTTGCGCTTGCACCGTCGATCGAGGACAGAATTCGGACAAGCAAACCGTCGATCGAGGATCCTTTGTTCCCTTTGTTCTCTTTTGTGTTTCGATCCTCGATCGTAATGCAAGACAAGAACACACAAGTGGGTAAATGCCGTCAATAGGGGACGGGGCATTGTCCGACCGTCTTCCCTCTTTTGTTTGTACTCTAACGTTTTCGGATGATCGCCATAGGATTTGCACACGAGTCTGAATCGGGGACCTTTGCGGAATAGGGGACCCCATTGTTCCCTTTGTCATACGTCCCCTATTTCAATCAAAAACAAACTCACACACATATTGAAAGTAACGTTAGACCGTCGAAACAGCTCTGTGTTTGTCCACAAACACATGTCTAGTTTTTTTTTTTTTTCAGATTTTTCTTCATAGGATTTGCACACGTTTGTTCAGACAGGGCACTTTGACACTTTGGGAAATCCGATCGACTTGAAACTTGGCATACATTTAGACAACCACCCAAGGACGGTCCTAAAAGAAATTTGTCACGATTACGTAGTTCAAGGTCACGTTACCTCACGTTAAAGGTGAAAATTTCTCCATAGGTTTTGTACACGTTTTTCTTCAGACTATTTACTTTGGCACTTCGGTAAATCCGACCGACTTGAAACTTGGCATACACTTAGAAGACCACCCCTAGATGTTTCTGAGAGAAATTCGGCACGATTGCGTCATTCAAGATCACGTGACGTCACATTAAAGGTGTCCATTTTTCTCCCATTGGTTTTGTACACGTTTTTGTTTAGACTGTTGACTTTGACACTTTGGTGAATCCGACCGACTTGAGACTTGGCACACACTTAGACCACCGTCCACAGACGGTCCTAGAAGAAATTTGGCACGATTGCGTCATTCAAGGTCACGTGACGTCAAGTTAAAGGTACAATTTTCCCCCATAGGTTTTGTACACGTTTTTCTTTAGACTATTGACTTTGACACTTTAGTAAATCTGATCGACTTGAGACTTGGCACACACAAAAGACCACCACACACATATTGAAAGTAATTTTAGACACTCGAAACAGCTCTGTGTTTGTCCACAAACACATGTCTAGTTTTTAGCTGTTTCGGTTTTTCACCGAAACAGCTATTGTTTTCGTTCTGGTTTTTTTTTTTTTTTTTTTTTTCTTTGCCTTTTGTTCTCCATAGGATTTGTACACGTTTGTTCAGACAATACACTTTGACACTTTGGAAAATCCGATCGACTTGAAACTTGGCATACACTTAGACAACCACCCAAGGATGGTCCTAGAAGAAATTCGTCGCGATTACGTCATTCAAGGTCACGTGACTTCGCGTTAAAGGTTAAATTTTCCCCATAGGTTTTGTACACGTTTTCCTTCAGACCCTTGACTTTGACACTTTGGTAAATTCGACCGACTTGAAACTTGGCATACACTTAGAACACCACCCCTAGATGTTTCTGAAAGAAATTCGGCACGATTGCGTCATTCAAGGGCACGTGACGTCACATTAAAGGTGCACATTTTTCTCCCATTAGTTTTGTACACGTTTTTGTTAAGACTGTTGACTTTGACACTTTAGTAAATCCGATCGACCTGAGACTTGGCACACACTTAGACCACCATCCACAGACGGCTCTAAAAGAAATTTGGCACGATTACGTCATTCAATGTCACGGGGCGTCACGTTAAAGTTTCATTTTTCCCCATAGATTTTGTACACGTTTTTCTTTAGACTATTGCCGTTGACACTTTAGTAAATCTGATCGACTTGAGACTTGGCACACACAAAAGACCACCACACACATATTGAAAGACACTCGAAACAGCTCTGTGTTTGTCCACAAACACATGTCTAGTTTTTTAGCTGTTTCGGCAATTCAGCCGAAACAGCTATTGTAATCGTTAAAGTTTTTTTTTTTTTTTTTTTTTTTTTTTTTTTTTTTTTTTTTTTTTTCCTCAGTTTCAGACTTTTCTCCATATAGTTTGTACACAGTTTTCTTCAGCCAATACACTTTGACACTTTGGTAAATCCGATCGACTTTAGACTTGGCATACATTTAGACAACCACCCAAGGACGGTCCTAGAAGAAATTCGTCGCGATTACGTCATTCATGATCACGTGACGTCACGTTAAAGGTGTAATTTTCCCCCATAGGTTTTGTACACGTTTTTCTTCAGACTATTGACTTTGACACTTTGTTAAATCCGATTGACTCAAAACTTAGTACACACCCCAACCACCTTCCTCAGGAGGGCCAAGAGGAAAATTGTCATGATGACGTCATCGGGGGTCATGTGACGTCACATTAAAGGTTCAGTTTTTAAGACCCTCTACCTCTGGAAGTACATGTCCGATTGGGGTCAAACTTAGTATTCAGGTATTCCAGGATGAGTTATAGACGAAAATTAAAATGTCATCATGATGACGTCATCGGGTGTCATGTGACGTCACATTAAAGGTGTAGTTTTTAGGACCCTCTATCTCTGGAAGTACATGTCCGATTAGGGTCAAACTTGGTATTCAGGTATTCCGGGATGTGTTATAGACAAAAATTAAGATGATATCACGATGACGTCATCGGGTGTCACATGACGTCACATCAAAGGTGTAGTTTTTAGGACCCTCTATCTCTGGAAGTACATGTCCGATTGGGGTCAAACTTGGTATGCACATATTCCATGATGTGTTATAGACGAACATTAAGATGACGTCATGATGACATCATCGGGTGTCATGTGACGTCACATTAAATGAACAGTTTTTACTATAGGATTTGTACACGTTTTTTCAACCAATACATTCACTTTAATACATCCGATCGACTTCACACTTGGCACACCCAAATATTGAAAGTCATTTTAGACATGCGAAACAGCTCTGTGTTTGTCCACAAACACATTTCTAGTTTTTTTTTTTTCTCTTTCAGACTCCTCTCTATAGGGTTTGTACACGTTTTTTGTTCGGACAATACACTTTGGCACTTTGTTAAATCCGATCGACTTCAGACTTGGCCTACGTGTAGACCACCACCCACAGATGATCCTAGAAGAAATTCGTCGCGATTACGTCATTCGTGGTCACGTGACGTCACGTTAAAGGTTCAATTTTTCCCCATAGGATTTGTACACGTTTTTCTTTAAAATATTGAATTTGACACTTCTGTAAATTCGATCGACTTGAGACTTAGCACAGACCTCGACCACCATCCTTAGGAGGGTCAAGAAAAAAATAATCAAGATGACGTCATCGCGGGTCATGTGACGTCACATTAAAGAAGTAGTTTTTAAGACCCTCTAACTCTGAAAGTACAAGTCCGGTTGGGGTCAAACTTGGTTTGCAAGTATTCGAGGGTGTGTTATTGACGAAAATTTAGATGACGTAATTATGACATCATTGTGTGTCATGTGACGTCACATTAAAGGTTCAATTTTCTCCATAGGTTTTGTACACGTTTTTCTTCAAAATATTGAATTTGACACTTCTGTAAATTCGATCGACTTGAGACTTAGCACAGACCTCGACCACCATCCTTAGGAGGGTCAAGAAAAAAATAATCAAGATGACGTCATCGCGGGTCATGTGACGTCACATTAAAGGTGTAGTTTTTAAGACCCTCTAACTCTGAAAGTACAAGTCCGGTTGGGGTCAAACTTGGTTTGCAAGTATTCGAGGGTGTGTTATAGACGAAAATTAAGATGACGTAATTATGACATCATCGGGTGTCATGTGACGTCACATTAAAGGTTAAATTTTCTCCATAGGTTTTGTACACGTTTTTCTTCAAAATATTGAATTTGACACTTCTGTAAATTCGATCGACTTGAGACTTAGCACAGACCTCGACCACCATCCTTAGGAGGGTCAAGAAAAAAATAATCAAGATGACGTCATCGCGGGTCATGTGACGTCACATTAAAGGTGTAGTTTTTAAGACCCTCTAACTCTGAAAGTACAAGTCCGGTTGGGGTCAAACTTGGTTTGCAAGTATTCGAGGGTGTGTTATTGACGAAAATTTAGATGACGTAATTATGACATCATCGTGTGTCATGTGACGTCACATTAAAGGTTCAATTTTCTCCATAGGTTTTGTACACGTTTTTCTTCAAAATATTGAATTTGACACTTCTGTAAATTTGACCGACTTGAGACTTAGCACAGACCTCGACCACCATCCTTAGGAGGGTCAAGAAAAAAATAATCAAGATGACGTCATCGCGGGTCATGTGACGTCACATCAAAGGTGTAGTTTTTAAGACCCTCTAACTCTGAAAGTACAAGTCCGGTTGGGGTCAAACTTGGTTTGCAAGTATTCGAGGGTGTGTTATAGACGAAAATTAAGATGACATAATTGTGACATCATCGGGTGTCATGTGACGTCACATTAAAGGTTCAATTTTCTCCATAGGTTTTGTACACGTTTTTTTTCAGACCATTGAATTTGACACTTTGATAAATCCGATCGACTTGAGACTTAGCACAGACCTCGACCACCATCCTTAGGAGGGCCAAGAAAAGAATAATCAAGATGACGTCATCGCGGGTCATGTGACGTCACATTAAAGGTGTAGTTTTTAAGACCCTCTAACTCTGAAAGTACAAGTCCGGTTGGGGTCAAACTTGGTTTGCAAGTATTCGAGGGTGTGTTATAGACGAAAATTAAGATGACGTAATTATGACATCATCGGGTGTCATGTGACGTCACATTAAAGGTACAATTTTCTCCATAGGTTTTGTACACGTTTTTCTTCAAAATATTGAATTTGACACTTCTGTAAATTCGATCGACTTGAGACTTAGCACAGACCTCGACCACCATCCTTAGGAGGGTCAAGAAAGAAATAATCAAGATGACGTCATCGCGGGTCATGTGACGTCACATTAAAGGTGTAGTTTTTAAGACCCTCTAACTCTGAAAGTACAAGTCCGGTTGGGGTCAAACTTGGTTTGCAAGTATTCGAGGGTGTGTTATTGACGAAAATTTAGATGACGTAATTATGACATCATCGTGTGTCATGTGACGTCACATTAAAAGTTCAATTTTCTCCATAGGTTTTGTACACGTTTTTCTTCAAAATATTGAATTTGACACTTCTGTAAATTCGACCGACTTGAGACTTAGCACAGACCTCGACCACCATCCTTAGGAGGGTCAAGAAAAATATAATCAAGATGACGTCATCGCGGGTCATGTGACGTCACATCAAAGGTGTAGTTTTTAAGACCCTCTAACTCTGAAAGTACAAGTCCGGTTGGGGTCAAACTTGGTTTGCAAGTATTCGAGGGTGTGTTATTGACGAAAATTTAGATGACGTAATTATGACATCATCGTGTGTCATGTGACGTCACATTAAAAGTTCAATTTTCTCCATAGGTTTTGTACACGTTTTTCTTCAAAATATTGAATTTGACACTTCTGTAAATTCGACCGACTTGAGACTTAGCACAGACCTCGACCACCATCCTTAGGAGGGTCAAGAAAAAAATAATCAAGATGACGTCATCGCGGGTCATGTGACGTCACATCACAGGTGTAGTTTTTAAGACCCTCTAACTCTGAAAGTACAAGTCCGGTTGGGGTCAAACTTGGTTTGCAAGTATTCGAGGGTGTGTTATAGACGAAAATTAAGATGACGTAATTATGACATCATCGGGTGTCATGTGACGTCACATTAAAGGTTAAATTTTCTCCATAGGTTTTGTACACGTTTTTCTTCAAAATATTGAATTTGACACTTCTGTAAATTCGATCGACTTGAGACTTAGCACAGACCTCGACCACCATCCTTAGGAGGGCCAAGAAAAGAATAATCAAGATGACGTCATCGCGGGTCATGTGACGTCACATTAAAGGTGTAGTTTTTAAAACCCTCTAACTCTGAAAGTACAAGTCCGGTTGGGGTCAAACTTGGTTTGCAAGTATTCGAGGGTGTGTTATAGACGAAAATTAAGATGACGTAATTATGACATCATCGGGTGTCATGTGACGTCACATTAAAGGTTCAATTTTCTCCATAGGTTTTGTACACGTTTTTCTTCAAAATATTGAATTTGACACTTCTGTAAATTCGATCGACTTGAGACTTAGCACAGACCTCGACCACCATCCTTAGGAGGGCCAAGAAAAGAATAATCAAGATGACGTCATCGCGGGTCATGTGACGTCACATTAAAGGTGTAGTTTTTAAGACCCTCTAACTCTGAAAGTTCAAGTCCGGTTGGGGTCAAACTTGGTTTGCAAGTATTCGAGGGTGTGTTATAGACGAAAATTAAGATGACGTAATTATGACATCATCGGGTGTCATGTGACGTCACATTAAAGGTTCAATTTTCTCCATAGGTTTTGTACACGGTTTTTTTCAGACCATTGAATTTGACACTTTGATAAATCCGATCGACTTGAGACTTAGCACAGACCTCGACCACCATCCTTAGGAGGGTCAAGAAAAAAATAATCAAGATGACGTCATCGCGGGTCATGTGACGTCACATTAAAGGTGTAGTTTTTAAGACCCTCTAACTCTGAAAGTACAAGTCCGGTTGGGGTCAAACTTGGTTTGCAAGTATTCGAGGGTGTGTTATTGACGAAAATTTAGATGACGTAATTATGACATCATCGTGTGTCATGTGACGTCACATTAAAGGTTCAATTTTCTCCATAGGTTTTGTACACGTTTTTCTTCAAAATATTGAATTTGACACTTCTGTAAATTCGACCGACTTGAGACTTAGCACAGACCTCGACCACCATCCTTAGGAGGGTCAAGAAAAAAATAATCAAGATGACGTCATCGCGGGTCATGTGACGTCACATCAAAGGTGTAGTTTTTAAGACCCTCTAACTCTGAAAGTACAAGTCCGGTTGGGGTCAAACTTGGTTTGCAAGTATTCGAGGGTGTGTTATAGACGAAAATTAAGATGACGTAATTATGACATCATCGGGTGTCATGTGACGTCACATTAAAGGTTCAATTTTCTCCATAGGTTTTGTACACGTTTTTCTTCAAAATATTGAATTTGACACTTCTGTAAATTCGATCGACTTGAGACTTAGCACAGACCTCGACCACCATCCTTAGGAGGGCCAAGAAAAGAATAATCAAGATGACGTCACGCGGGTCATGTGACGTCACATTAAAGGTGTAGTTTTTAAAACCCTCTAACTCTGAAAGTACAAGTCCGGTTGGGGTCAAACTTGGTTTGCAAGTATTCGAGGGTGTGTTATAGACGAAAATTAAGATGACGTAATTATGACATCATCGGGTGTCATGTGACGTCACATTAAAGTTTGAATTTTCTCCATAGGTTTTGTACACGTTTTTCTTCAAAATATTGAATTTGACACTTCTGTAAATTCGATCGACTTGAGACTTAGCACAGACCTCGACCACCATCCTTAGGAGGGCCAAGAAAAGAATAATCAAGATGACGTCATCGCGGGTCATGTGACGTCACATTAAAGGTGTAGTTTTTAAGACCCTCTAACTCTGAAAGTTCAAGTCCGGTTGGGGTCAAACTTGGTTTGCAAGTATTCGAGGGTGTGTTATAGACGAAAATTAAGATGACGTAATTATGACATCATCGGGTGTCATGTGACGTCACATTAAAGGTTCAATTTTCTCCATAGGTTTTGTACACGGTTTTTTTCAGACCATTGAATTTGACACTTTGATAAATCCGATCGACTTGAGACTTAGCACAGACCTCGACCACCATCCTTAGGAGGGCCAAGAGAAAAATAATCAAGATGACGTCATCGCGGGTCATGTGACGTCACATTAAAGGTGTAGTTTTTAAGACCCTCTAACTCTAAAAGTACAAGTCCGGTTGGGGTCAAACTTGGTTTGCAAGTATTCGAGGATGTGTTATAGACGAAAATTAAGATGACATAATTATGACATCATCGGGTGTCATGTGACGTCACATTAAAGGTTCAATTTTCTCCATAGGTTTTGTACACGTTTTTCTTCAGACTATTGAATTTGACAATTTGGTAAATCCGATCGACTTCAGACTTAGCACACACCTCGACCACCATACCCAGGAGGGCCAAGGGGAAAATCGTCAGGATAACGTCATCGTGGGTCATGTGACGTCACATTAAAGGGGCAGATTTTAGGACCCTCTATCTCTGGAAGTACATGTCTGATTGGGGCTAAACTTGGTATGCAAGTATTCCAGAATGTGTTATAGACCAAAATTAAGATGACATCATGATGACATTATCGGGTGTCATGTGACGTCACATTAAAGGTGCAGTTTTTCCCATAGGATTTGTACACGTATTTTTAGCTGTTTCGGTTTTTCACCGAAACAGCTTTTGTTTTCGTTCTGGTTTTTTTTTTTTTTTTTTTTTTTTTTTTTTTTTGCCTTTTGTTCTCCATAAGATTTGTACACGTTTGTTCAGCCAATACACTTTGACACTTTGGTAAATCCGATGGACTTGAGACTTGGCATACACTTAGACAACCACCCAAGGACGGTCCTAGAAGAAATTCGTCGCGATTACGTCATTCAAGGTCACGTGGCTTCGCGTTAAAGGTGAAATTTTCCCCATAGGTTTTGTACACGTTTTTCTTCAGACTATTAAATTTGACACTTTGGTCAATCCGACCGACTTGAAACTTGCCATACACTCAGAACACCACCACCAGATGTTTCTGAAAGAAATTCAGCACGATTGCGCCATTCAAGGTCACGTGACGTCAAGTTAAAGGTTTAATTTGTCCCCCATAGGTTTTGTACACGTTTTTCTTTAGACTATTGACTTTGACACTTTAGTAAATCTGATCGACTTGAGACTTTAGTAAATCTGATCGACACACAAAAGACCATCACACACATATTGAAAGACACTCGAAACAGCTCTGTGTTTGTCCACAAACACATGTCTAGTTCAACTTATATATCTTGGGAAAATTGGCAAATCCAATCGATTTCAGACTTGGCACACACATAATGAAAGTCATCTTAGACATCCGAAACAGCTCTGTGTTTGTCCACAAACACATGTCTAGTTAGCTGTTTCGGTTTTTCACCGAAACAGCTTTTGTAATCGTTAAAGTTTTTTTTTTTTAGCTGTTTCGGTTTTTCACCGAAACAGCTTTTGTTTTCGTTAAAGTTTTTTTTTTTTTTCTTTTTTTTTTTTTTTCTTTTTTTTTTTTCCACTTTCAGACTTTTTCCCATAGGATTTGTACACGTTTTTTCAGCCAATACACTTTGACACTTTGGTAAATCCGATCGACTTGAGACTTGGCATACACTTAGACAACCACCCAAGGACGGTCCTAGAAGAAATTCGTCGCGATTACGTCATTCAAGGTCACGTGACTTCGCGTTAAAGGTGAAATTTTCCCCATAGGTTTTGTACACGTTTTTCCTCAGACTATTAAATTTGACACTTTGGTAAATCCAACCGACTTGAAACTTGCCATATACTCAGAACACCACCACCAGATGTTTCTGAAAGAAATTCAGCACGATTGCGTCATTCAAGGTCACGTGACGTCAAGTTAAAGGTTTAATTTGTCCCCCATAGGTTTTGTACACGTTTTTCTTTAGACTATTGACTTTGACACTTAGTAAATCCGATCGACTTGAGACTTGGCACACACATAGACCACTATCCACAGACGGTCGTAGGAGAAATTTGGCACGATTACGTCATTCAAGGTCACGGGGCGTCACGTTAAAGGTTCAATTTTCCCCCATAGGTTTCGTACACGTTTTTCTTTAGACTATTGACTTTGACACTAGTAAATCTGATCGACTTGAGACTTGGCACACACAAAAGACCACCACATACACATTGAAAGTAACTTTGGACACTCGAAACAGCTCTGTGTTTGTCCACAAACACATGTCTAGTTTTTCTTTTTTTTTTTTTTTTTTTTTCCACTTTCAGACTTTTTCCCATAGGATTTGTACACGTTTTTTCAGCCAATACACTTTGACACTTTGGTAAATCCGATCGACTTGAGACTTGGCATACACTTGGACAACCACCCAAGGACGGTCCTAGAAGAAATTCGTCGCGATTACGTCATTCAAGGTCACGTGACTTCGCGTTAAAGGTGAAATTTTCCCCATAGGTTTTGTACACGTTTTTCCTCAGACTATTAAATTTGACACTTTGGTAAATCCAACCGACTTGAAACTTGCCATATACTCAGAACACCACCACCAGATGTTTCTGAAAGAAATTCAGCACGATTGCGTCATTCAAGGTCACGTGACGTCAAGTTAAAGGTTTAATTTGTCCCCCATAGGTTTTGTACACGTTTTTCTCTAGACTATTGACTTTGACACTTAGTAAATCCGATCGACTTGAGACTTGGCACACACATAGACCACTATCCACAGACGGTCGTAGGAGAAATTTGGCACGATTACGTCATTCAAGGTCACGGGGCGTCACGTTAAAGGTTCAATTTTCCCCCAT
This sequence comes from Crossaster papposus, assembly GCA_037893245.1. NCBI lineage: Eukaryota > Metazoa > Echinodermata > Asteroidea > Velatida > Solasteridae > Crossaster > Crossaster papposus. The sequence goes on along the minus strand of JBAIAA010000225.1, from coordinate 377,805 downwards.
AGGTTTTGTACACTTTTTTCTTTAGACTATTGACTTTGACACTTTAGTAAATCTGATCGACTTGAGACTTGGCACACACAAAAGACCACCACATACACATTGAAAGTAACTTTGGACACTCGAAACAGCTCTGTGTTTGTCCACAAACACATATGTCTAGTTTTTTTTTTCTTTTTTTTTTCAGAATTTTCTCCATAGGATTTGTACACGTTTGTTCAGACAGGTCACTTAGGTACTTTGATAAATGCGATCGACTTGAGACTTAGCATACATTTAGACAACTACGCAAGGACAGTCCTAGAAGAAATTCGTCGCGATTGCGTCACTCAAGGTCACATGACGTCACGTTAAAGGTGAAATGTTCCCCATAGGTTTTGTACACGTTTTTCTTCAGACTATTGAATTTGACACTTTAGTAAATCCGACTGACTTGAAACTTGCCATACACTCAGAACACCACTACCAGATGTTCCTGAAAGAAATTCAGCACGATTGCGTCATTCAAGGTCACGTGACGTCAAGTTAAAGGTTTAATTCGTCCCCCATAGGTTTTGTACACGTTTTCTTTAGACTATTGACTTTGACACTAAGTAAATCCGATCGACTTGAGACTTGGCACACACATAGACCACCATCCACAGACGGTCGTAGGAGAAATTAGGCACGATTACGTCATTCAAGGTCACGGGGCGTCACGTTAAAAGTTCAATTTTCCCCTATAGGTTTGTACACGTTTTTCTTTAGACTATTGACTTTGACACTTTAGTAAATCTGATCGACTTGAGACTTGGCACACACAAAAGACCATACACACATATTGAAAGACACTCGAAACAGCTCTGTGTTTGTCCACAAACACATGTCTAGTTTTTTTGTTTTTTTCCCTCAGTTTCAGACTTTTCTTCAGCCAATACACTTTGACAGTGTGGTAAATCCGATCGACTTGAAACTTGGCATACACTTAGACCACCACCCACAGATAATCCTAGAAGAAATTCGTAACGATTACGTCATTCATGGTCACGTGACGTCACGTTAAAGGTTCAATTTTTTCCCATAGGTTTTGTACACGTTTTTCTTCAGACTATTGACTTTGACACTTTGGTAAATCCGATTGACTTTAGACTTAATCTAAACCTCGACCACCATCCTCAGAAAGGCCAAGAGGAATGATTACGTCATCGGGGGTCATGTGACGTCACGTTAAAGGTGCCGTTTTTAGGACCCTCTATCTCTAGAAGTACAGGTCCGATTGGGGTCAAACTTGGTATTCATGTATTCCAGGATGAGTTATAGACGAAAATTAAGATGACATTATGATGACGTCATCGGGTGTCATGTGACGTCACATTAAAGGTGCAGTTTATAGGACCCTCTATCTCTGAAAGTACATGTCCGATTGGGGTCAAATTTCTTATACAGGTATTCTGGGATGTGTTATAGACGAAAATTAGGGTGACGTCATGATGACATAATCGTGGGTCATGTGACGTCACATTAAAGGTGTAGTTTTCCCCATAGGTTTTGTACACGTTTTCCTTCAGACTATTGACTTTGACACTGGTAAATTCACTCGACTCCAGACTTAGCATACACTTAGAACACCACCCACAGATGGTTCTGGAGGAAATTTTGCACGATTGCATACTTCAAGGTCACGTGACATGACGTTAAAGGTTCAGTTTTTCCCCCATAGGTTTTGTACACGTTTTTCTTTAGACTATTGACTTTGACACTTTCGTAAATTTGATCGACTTGAGACCTAGCACACACTTCGACCACCATCCCCAGGAGGACCAAGAGAAAACTCGTGATGATGACGTCATCGTGGGTCATGTGACGTCACTTTAAAGGTTTAGTTTTTTTAATAGCATTTGTACACGTTTTTTTCAAGCAATATATTTGGCACTTTGGTAAATCCGCTCGATTTCAGACTTGATACACACTAGACCACCACCCACATATTGAAAGCCATTTTAGACATCCGAAACAGCTCTGTGTTTGTCCACAAACACATGTCTAGTTAGCTGTTTCGGTTTTTCACCGAAACAGCTTTTGTAATCGTTAAAGTTTTTTTAGCTGTTTCGGTTTTTCACCGAAACAGCTTTTGTAATCGTTAAAGTCTTTTTTTTTTCTTTTTTAGCTGTTTCGGTTTTTCACCGAAACAGCTTTTGTTTTCGTTAAAGTTTTTTGTTTTTCTTTTTTTTCTTTTTAGCTGTTTCGGTTTTTCACCGAAAAAGATGTTGTTTTCGTTAAAGTTTTTTTTTTTCTTTTTTTTCTTTTCTGGCATAGTACTTTGACACTTTGGTAAATCCGATCGACTTGAGATTTGGCATACGTCATGATGACGTCATCATGGGTCATGTGACATTAAAGGTTCAATTTTTAAGACCCTTTATATCTGGAAGTACAGGCCCGATTGCGATCAAACTTGGTATTCAAGTATTCTATGATGTGTTATTCACGAACATTAGGATGAAATAATGATGACGTCATCGGGGGTCATGTGACGTCACATTAAAGGTGCAGTTTTTAAGACCTGGAAGTACAGGCCCGATTAGGGCAAAACTTGGTATGCAAGTATTCCAGGATGTGTTAGAGACGCAAATTAAGATGACGTCATCTGACGTCACATTAAAGGTGCAGTTTTTCCCCATAGGATTTGTACACGTTGTTTTTTAACCAATATATCTTTGGCACTTTGGTAAATCCGATCGACTTTAAACTTGGCACACACTTAGACCACCACATACACACACACATAATAATAATAATATAATAATAGACAATTCTTATATAGCGCCAAATCCGTCAAATTGACGCTCAAGGCGCTTCACAGTAAAACATGTTAATTTAAAACCCAATAAGTATTTTACAAAAGGAAATTATGCAATAAGAAATCGTAATTACAATTACATAAACATTATTCATTAAAATACATTAAAACCAAGCAAATTAAATGACAGACACAGAACATCAATCAACGCAACAGCAAGACAATCACGACAAAAAGACTTACATGTAACAAACAGAGCTGCATGGTTAACACACACAAAATGGAAATTTGTTCCAAAGTGAAGCTGCAGAATGATGTATGGCGCGAGGTCCCCATGAACGATTAACACGGGGAACAACCAGAGAGATGGACTGAGATGATCGAAGATTTCGAGTTGGTATGTACCTAGGTAGAGCTTCGGTGAGATATGCCGGTGCTGATCCACCAAGTATGTGGAACGCAAGTAGGAGAATCTTGAATATGATTCGGTTCCGAACAGGTAGCCAATGAAGAGACTTTAGCACTGTACTGATGTGCTCTGTACGTTTGGTCAGTGTTACTAGTCTAGCAGCAGAATTTTGAAGTCGTTGGAGTCTGTCAAGTTGATACTGGGGCAGGTTATACAAGATGGAGTTGCAGAAGTCCAGTCGAGAAGAAATAAGTGCATGCACAAGTTGTTCCGTAGCTGTTCGAGTCAGGTATTTGCGAATGAATCCCAGATTTCTCATATATGGAATCTGACCGACTTGGATAAGCAGGATATATGATCATTAAAGGTCATATGACTGTCAAAGATGACCCCCAAGTTTCGAGCTGTTGCAGATATATACTGATGCAGCTCGCACCAATGCGTATTGATGAAGTATTCAACTTGGCAAGGTTGCTCTTGGTGCCAAACATCATGAAACAGGATTTGGCATCATTCAGCTTGAGGCAGTTGGAGTTCATCCATGATCTGATGTGATCAATGCAAGCCTCAAGCTTCGTTATGGCAACTGTAGCACTTGATTGAAGTGGGCTGAATGATGTAAAAAGTTGAATGTCATCTGCATAGCAGTGGTAATGAATGCCGTATTTCTGGATTATCTTACCAAGTGGACTGGTGTATATGGAGAACAGAAGAGGTCCGCCAACTGATCCCTGTGGAACACCGCAGCTCAGAGGAACGGATGCAGACTTTGCGTTCTTGATGCAAACCGATTGTTGGCGATCAGCGAGATATGACGACAACCACTGCAGAGCTGTGCCCCTAATCCCCAATGAAGAAAGACGATTGATGAGTATGGTGTAATCAACCGTATCAAAAGCTGAAGATAGGTCTAGCAAAACGGTAGCTGTAACTTTGCCGGTGTCCATGTGTTGGAGAATATGGCCTGACATGTGAGCGAGTAGAGTTTCAACACTGTGGTTTTGGCGATAAGCTGACTGGTATTTGTCAAGGAGACCATTCGTTCGTAAAAACGAAGACAGTCTGGTAAAAACCACACGCTCGTGTAGCTTGTAGAGGTACGACAGGTTCGAAACAGGACGATAGTTATATGCATGACCTCAGGATCCAAATTTGACTTTTTCAGTGCTGATTTTAGGGTACATGGCACGACCCCAGATCTCAGACTCTGGTTGATGATGCAGGTAATTGCAGGAGCAATTGCATCAACACAATGCTTCAGTATTGATGTTGGGATCGGATCAAGCTCGCATGATTTCGCGGGTGTCTTCAGAATAAGTTTCCGAATTTCCTCGAGGGAGGCAGTTCTGAATGTAGACAAATACGGAGACCCTTGTGATAGTGACGTTTCAGCTATACTTGTAGCAGTTGGAAGTAAATTGGCACGGATGGTCGACACCTTGGAAATGAAAAACTGGTTGAATTGGCCGGCAAGGGTAGCTTTACAATCATGTGCTGGCAAGGGAGAGGATGTTTTCCTGTGGAGCAGCTTATTGACCACCTTGAAGAGTTGTTTCTGGTCACCAGAGCAATTGCCAACTATACTGGAGTAATGCTGACACTTTGCTTTCCGAATCACAGATATAGTATGATGACGTTGCGTGCAGTACAGTTGACGGTCAATCTCAAGACGCGAAGATCCTAGAAGAAATTCGTCGCGATTACGTCATTCAAGGTCACGTTACTTCACGTTAAAGGTGAAATTTTCCCCATAGGGTTTGTACACGTTTTTCTTCAGACTATTGATTTTGACACTTCGGTAAATCCGATCGAGACTTGGCATACACTTAGAACACCACCCACAGATGGTCCGAGAATAAATTCGTCCCGATTACGTCATTGAAGGTCACATGGCGTCACGTTAAAGGTTCAAATTTTTTTCCTATAGGTTTTGTACACGTTTTTTTTTAGTCTATTGACTTTGGCACTTTTGTACATTTGATCTACTTGAGACTTAGCACACATCTCGACCACCATCTCCAGGAGGGCCAAGGGGGAAATCGTCACGATGACGTCATTGTGGGTCATGTGACATCACAATAAAGGTGCAGGTTTTCCCCATATGATTTGTACACATTTTGTTTACCAATATATCTTTGGCACTTGGGTAAATCCGAACGACTTCAGACTTGGCACACACTTAGACAACGACACACATATTGAAAGTAATTTTAGACACTCGAAACAGCTCTGTGTTTGTCCACAAACACTTTCAGTGTTTTTGTCCATAGGATTAACACACGTTTGTTCAGCCAATACACTTTGACACTTTGGTAAATCCGATCGACTTGAGACTTTGCATACACTTACATGTAGACCACCACCCACACTAGGTCCTAGAAGAAATTCGTAATGATTACGCATTCATGGTCACGTAACGTCACGTTAAAGGTGCAGTTTTTCCCTATAGGTTTTGTACACGTTTTCCTTCAGACTATTGACTTTGACACTTTGGTAAATCCGATTGACTTTAGACTTAGGCATAAAAAAAAAAAATGTTATGTTGGCGTAACGGGCCCAAAAAAATAGGGTAGGTAGGTCGGGATTTTTTTTTTTTTTTTTTTTTTTTTCCTCCCAGCAATGAAAATGATATGTTGTCTAATTGTTTAAGCCGGTAGTGATACACGATAGCGTGTCCAGGTTCAATATTTTCACAATCCACACACACAACAATAAGAAACGGTCAGAAATGGTTTCAAACGTATTTATAACTAGATTTATATAGATTTTAATCATTAAATTTCGTCCCTTGAAAAAAAAATGTCCAGGGTCGGCCGTATTTTTAGGGTCGGTCGGGTTACGCCAACATAACATTTTTTTTTTTTATGCCTTAATACAAACCTCAACCACCATCCTCAGGAGGGCCAAGAGAAAAATCGTCATGATTACGTCATCGGGGGTCATGTGACGTCACGTTTTTAGGTGCAGTTTTTAGGACCCTCTATCACTGGAAGTACAGGTCTGATTGGGGTCAAACTTAGTATTCATGTATTCCAGGATGAGTTATATACGAAAATTAAGATGACATTATGATGACGTCATCGGGTGTCAAAGTGGTGAAAAAATGTGCGACTAGTTGCGAAAAAGTATTCACAACTAGTCGCGAATTACTCACACCTAGTCGCAAAAATATTTGCGACTAGTAGCAAATCAATTTTGTCATGACTGGTCATGAAAATATTGATGGCTAGTCGTGAATTATTCACGTAATATATTCACGACCAGTTGCAAAAATATTTACGACCAGTCGCGAAAAAATTCACGACCAGTCGCAAATAAATTCACGACTAGTCGCAAAAATGTTTACGACTTTTTATATCCCTCCAGGGCCACCATATAAATTAGCATTCGTTTAGGAGGTTTTCACCATAGAGCAAGGTCACAAATAAACGCTGGGGCAGCCATGATTTGATGTGTCAATGTACTGTCACGTACATGTACATCGTACAGTTGTATACCGTATGTACCGTACATGTACATATACGACCGGGCCAATATATCGCGGCGTGTTACGTTTTGCTGCGTAAACACAATAACCCTCACACGTATTTGCCTAACCGTCCATCAATATCACGTGATATGAATACTGCATGACCCGCTCCATCGTAATCAGGAATAAGTCGCTGAGGGCGTTTTACACAATCAGCCGTTGAAGTGAACGCATGGGTGAAAATCGTGACCAAGTCGATTTTCTGAACATTGTACTTTTAGGAAGTGTAGTTATATCAGATTATTGTCATTAATGTCTTGTATGTAAAAACGATCAATAAAGATGAAAATGAAGAGGATTTGTGTGCGCTGTCCATATGATTTTGGGCATTTTTGTTTATTTCAAAGCTGTTTTTCTCGGAATGTGGTTTCGGCAAATAAATATACACCTGCCATCTTCATCAGACCATAACTCGTTAGCCTAAACAGATACACACGTGTGATGGGTATCATTAGAAAGCTTATGAAATTCCCTTTCTCACCATGTGCATATCTCAACAAGTCATTTTGCTACTTATTCCTGATTTTCCCGGGTCACATATATTACAATAGTCTGACCGCGCCCCCCATTGTGCCAACTCATCCAAGACCTTTGAGTGAGTCCAGCTCGCGGGTGCCATTCGTCTGGAGATAGTGCCCTCTATAACATCGGTGGTTTGTGTTGTGTCAGTGATCGCGGAATAAACAACACGAATGTCTTGGAACACGGAGACTATGTACCGCGCTGCACAGTCTGTGCCACCGGTTGTGCCCGAGCTTGTTGCCTAGAAATTGTGCGCACAGGCGCGGTAGTGGCAACAAAGAACATAATGCTTTGTGTTACTTCCTTAGGCTACTGCACTTAGTATGTGGATAGTTTTTAATCGATTCAATACCCAGCCTGTAGCCTAGCAATCCCTTTTTGTTTTTTCAACTTTCCGTGGAATATCTTTTTTTAATAAAAAAACAACAGATTTTCCAGAGCAGTTAGTACTTCCCAATGCATTTTACTTGGCATGAATATCTAATGCCCTAAGTAATCACGTGGCCTCGTTTTTTATGCTAGAGGGCACTGTACAGATCCAATATGGCGGTACATGTACGGTATCTGCGAAGCAACTAATTATGTGCTGCCTTAACATGATTGGTAATTTTATATTGGCAAATTGGCCTACTCGCATCATGTGTAAGAGGATGCTATACACTTTCTCAGCATACATGTAAATATCCCCCCCCCCAAAAAAAAAAAAAAGTGAGACGGTAAACCAGCAAAATAAACACATATAAATAACAATTTGTGTATTTTGATTTTGAAAATGTAATGGTTGAGACCTTTTTTTTTTAATGATTCTGAAAACAGAAAGAACAAGTTCCCTTCGGAAGAGGTTTCAGGGCAACGAATGAAATGCTCATTGACACCGACAAAAAGAAACAACGCACTTACAGGAATGTTCTCACCAGAATGTCAGGTTCGTTATTGTGTTTTTCTAAAATGAAAGCGAACATTTTTATGGCCTAAAATACTGCATTATTTTAACAACTTTAGTGAGAAAAGAATTTCATATCTGGACATCATCCAAGTTCCTGTGTACAAAACTTGTGGGCCATGACCTAAGCATTATTTGTAGTAAAGCTGGGACATCATCAGCATTTTAACAACATCTGATGCAGTCCTTCTGATTTGAAAACCACAGGCGTGTGGAAAAAGGCACACCTGGAATTTCTAGGGGTGTGATTTTGCAAAAGCGTTATTACTCAACACCACTCACTATAGTCACCGCAAATTAAACGGCACCAGACTAGCGCTGTCGCGTGTGCCAGCATGCCAAGAGTACTTGTGAACTTGAACACGATTGGCCGAAACCATGTCAAGGCATTGCCACCGACCAATCAGTTTGCCTCACACAAAATACAGCCGTGCGAGTGTGTGGCCTTTTTTAAACTCCAGCTTTGCCTGCGCCTCCGTTCGTTTTGACTTGTTCGTTCAGTTTGGCAATGGTGATGGAATCGCTTGGAGCCGGAAATTGAGCCCTGAGCTGGGGTTTAGAAAACGGCCTGTGCGTATAATCTTTCAGTGGAGTGTGATACCAGGTACGCGCGCATGCTTCGCACGTGCTTTCGTCAATGGTCAAATTGTACGTACATGTACATGGGACAAGGCAGACTGTTGGCCAGCAAAATCCGTTCCGCGCTACCGGCACTAATTAAGTTGATACGGTGGGCATAATACGGTGGGCATAATATTTTCCTTTTTTTCCTAAATCACTGGCGTATTTTATTTCACAAATTATGAAGTTGATTACGCTGGAAATGAACATTGAGGCGTGTGGTGCAGAGGGATTAAGGCGTGCGATTATTCGCACTCCTGGGGAAGCTTTTAGGCATGCGATGGCGTGGGGGTGCGATCGCACGCCTCAAATCAGAAGGACTGCTGATGTCCAGATAGAGAATTCTTCCCATATTTGCTTATAAAATAGTGTTACAAATACAAATGTAAGCTCTCAAAATAAGTATTAGTGACTTTTTCTAAAGTTTTTTATTTTATTTTCTTCCAAGTTAAATCCTTGCTCTTGTTTACACTCCAACTGTCCAACACACTTCAATATTCGCCCCAAAAATTCCTGTGTAATTCTCCAATACACACAGCTGGATTGTTAGCATACGTACAGGTACATTTGTGTACCACCCCCATGCAATAAACAACTCTCATAGAGCAACGGTTAATTGAAGTTACTCCCAAAAGTCAATTATCTACAAGAGATAAGTTTGACTAAATTTTGTGCTACACAACTAAACCACATTGTATTGCTCTCCCACTCTACATGGTTGTTGGTGACTTTGCCCATTTGCCACTTCGCCCATTTGCCACTTCGCCCACGCGCCGCTTCGCCCACGCGCCGCTTCGCCCACGCGTAGCTTCGCCCCAAACGCCATTGTTTGGGTCTATAACATGTATCCATTCCAACTAATTCAAATCGAACACTTTTCTGCGTCACTCGCACATTTTCTTTAACCCTAACAGTCCTTAATCCTTCACCTGTTGGAGGATTGAGGACTGCTTTTAGGGGGTTGCACCATGAAAAATAGAATAAGAAGCGGGACTGCTACCAGAAAAGCAGACTTTTGGCAGATGTAAAGTGGGCTGTGGACACCTGGTTTACTTTTGCCTTTTTGGCCACGGAGGTTCACATAATAGTCTATTTATTTATTTATTTATTTATTTATTTATTTATTTATTTATTTATTTATTTATTTATTTATTTATTTATTTATTTATTTATTTATTTATTTATTTATTTATTTATTTATTTATTTATTTATTTATTTATTGAAACTTAGTAAATACAAGGTTGTTTTTCAAGAGGCCGTGTTGCGTAAAGTAAACAATACACACAAATACAAACAGTTAATTTAAATTATTAAATAAGAAAGTTATTACTTTAAAACAAATACATTTACATGTATAAAAAAACAAACACAGATCACAGTAAAAACAAATAAACAAATCACAAATAAACAAATCACAGTAATTTAAAACATAATTTAAAATAAAGAAAATATATTTAATTTAAAAACTAAATAAGCAAAAACCATTAAGAAATTATATATATATATATTCTCGAAAAACAAGCATTAGCGAGACCACTCCTTAGAGACGTGCACAAAATTGTACGTTTTTTATTGTAACCTAACCCGTTTTTACCTAGAGCTTTTTCCACGAAATTTCATATTTATGCATCAATTGTGTACCCCACTCTATCGACATAGAACATTAAATGTTAAAAAATGTATCTTTTTTCAGTAGTTGGGCGTTCGGACGACCTCGAAATGGTCACCCTAATGACGGTGGTCACCCTAATGTCGTAAAATTACGGAAAATGGTCGACCCAATGGTGATTATGCCAATATATACCATACACTCTGTAAAATTAAACAAAACAATATTTTACTTGGCCTCTTGCTAACATTCCGCTTTATAATTTGTAGCCTACATGTAGTTAATTTCTTGTATGAACACTAGCTTCAATTTAAAATAAATATAAGTTTTGTCCAGCATTCGTAAACAGATGTCCAAAATAAGGGTCAAAAGTTCAAAAGACTGAGCTCGCCTGCCGGCGATCTCCCTGTGCAACGCAAGACTAGTGCTGTTAAAAATCATGCTCTTGACCGCCGGGAAAATGGGCGAAAGTGGAAAATGGGCGAAGTGACTTTAAAGCCTCTACATGACTACATACACATGATGTATTTCATTTTGCTCCTTCTCTCAACAGAATGTACCTCCGGCCCCTTGTTTGTGCTGTATCGCTGCATGAATGAACGCTGCAAAGTACGTGTCTGCACGAGGTCATTCAAGGGACTGCGCGGTATTTGCTCAGGTTACTTGGTAACCTTCGACAAGTTCTTCAACATGGTAACCATTAGGCCGCTTAATTCTGCAACTTGGAATCGATTTACAAGAATTTACAGTTTACAAGAATTCACTAGCTGCCTAACTTTGATCAGAGAGAATTTGCTCATCTCTGGGTGATTGTGTAGTGTAGGAGACACTGTTCCCTATGGGAACAAAATCCACTTTTAGGTTATCGGACTTACCAAACAACATTACAAATGAACAGGTATCTCGTAGATAGAGGGCCTGATTTTTTATTTTTTATTACGAAAATTATGGGGTTAAACGACGATGAAGACAGCAAAATGTTACACGAGAGGAAAGATGGCATGCACTATTATGCATAGGCCACAGTGAACACCCAAATTCGCGTGGATATAAATGGCACTAACCGTAAATCATATTTAAAAAATCATATTTTCTACCACAAGAAACTGTTCAAAATTACCATCCACAAAAATTACTTTTGATTTAACCTGATTCTGGTTAAGGTTGAAAAAGTTTGGAATGATGATAAAGTGCCTGACTCTAATTTTACTTAAATTAAAAATGGGCCCTACACTGTATATTACACAATCGTCCATCTCTGGAAGACAGTAAACCACAGTTGTCGAATTGGTTACTTGTTTGAGGTTATTAACCCTAACCTCCTAGGTTTTTTTTTGCTAGCAACCATCCTCAATCCTCCAAAATTCTCGGATTGCCCTACTAAAAAAATGCATTCATACTCAATCCTCCAAAATCCTTCAATTGTTTTACTTTGGTTCAAATCAAAGGGTACCCACTGCCTCCTCCAAAATCCTCGGATTGCCCTAATCAAAAAAATGCATTCATCCTCAATCCTCAAAAATCCTCCAATTTTTTAACTTGTGTTCAAATGGAAGGGTGCTCACTGCTGGTCTCAATCCTTCAAAATCCACGGATATTTCTTGCCCAATGACCAAAGTGAGAGTTGAGCGGTGGGGGAGGGGGAATGGCTTACCGGTATATCATGTACATTTGTACAATTGGTACATGTACATGTACCACCAGTCGAACCAATCCTTCAATATCATCTCAGGCAGAATGACCATGTACTTCTAAATCTTTTTTTTCTTTTAAAGTCAATCCTCTAAAATCCTCATTTAAATAAAAAACATTCAGCCTCAATTCTACAAAATCCTCCACACTTGGAACAACATTGTGCCTAAATCCTAAAAAATCCTCATTTTTTTGAAGATAGCATTCATCCTCAATCCTCAAAATTCCTCAAACTGCAATAAGGATTATGAAGGATTGAGGAGCGTTAGTGTTTTTCTTTTTCCTTTTTGGGCAGGCTCTAGTAGATGTGGATGAAGTGTGGAGGAGGCCCTCTACTGGTCAACGGTTTTACCATGAGGAAAACATTACTTTCTCTAAGGTTAGGATTGTCAGTATCCTGCTGCCACTTCTTTGGTTGTGTAGTCTTTGGACAGTCGAGTGCATTTTCTAACAAAATTGGAAAGGTTTCTCAGCCTCCGATTAATTTTTGTCGTTTCAACAACAAAATATGCAATGATCGATCTTCACTGAGGCAATGTACGATGACAAAAAGTGGCTTCAGGGTGCAACATTCTTTCCAAAAAGTGTTTTTTATGTAAGCGATTTGAAATGATAGCACCTAAAAAATACATTCCAATTCCAAAAACGCATTCCAATTTGGGCATTCCTGCGGCGGCATCACTTTGTTCTCGTGTACAAAATGTTCGAGGGCTATTTTCAAAGTGATCTTTTTTCAACTAGAATTTATTTCTTGGGGTATAACTCTAATGTCCCTTATTAGACCTCTTACTTTAATTTGCGATAGATAACCATACCTTGAAAATTTATAGTTTTTGAGTAAGAATCCAAAAATCTATTTTATGAAACCTTTTCACCTACAAAAATTGCCCGGTGGAGACCTAATACTCCCTTTGCCTCTATTGTGTCCATGTCTCCATAGGGGCAATGGCGACTGTAATTTTGTATACGTGCAAATGATTAAACTTTAACTATTTTCATGTAGATAATGGAATGTTCCAGGCCACAGGTGTCAGAGGACTCAAAGCAATGGGTTGAACCAAGGAGAGAACAAACAAAGGAGGGGCGCCAGCAGAGAAAAGAGGGCAACACTTCTGAAAAGTATTGCCGAAAGGGAGTCACAAAAGATTCACCCTTGACACCCAAACTTAAAGACGAAAAACAATTTGAACAAAAAACAGTTTCGACATTTCGGGGCGGAGATAAACGGCGCTCGGTGAAACAAGACCCCGGGAGACACAGGCATGGACACAGGGACGAGGAGGAAAGATCAAAAAGTAGGAAAGGGGAGAAACCGTCTTGTGGAGATCCAGTGGCATCCAAGGAGAGGGAAACGAAAAAGTCCCCGGAATCGCACCACCACAGTGCAGGCGAGGGGGACGAAGAAATTGAAGACCTGCAACAGCGCCTCGCCACCCTCCGAAAAGAACTGACCTCGCTCTCTGTCGATGAAAGAGAAAGGTCACCAAAGGTCACCAGAGGAGGTCACCAGAGGAGGTCACCAGATGCAACAAAAGACGAAAGAGTCACAGACTTTCGGCTTACTCAATTATACAAAGACTTAAATACCTCTTCTAGTGAAGAACAGGAGAGTGTAGAAGTAGAAGATGTGGATGAAATAAGCACCAAAAGCAGAGGTTCTCATTTTAGAGATGGCAAAAGGGTTGTTCCGTCAACAGCCAGCCTGTACCATCAAGGCAGCACAGTACTGCTTAAAGGGTCAACAGAGGCCAGAGTTCAGAAATCGGGTCAAGGTACGAAAGGAGATACAAAACAAAAGGGTGTCGGTCACCATAAAGACCATGTGACCCGCGATACCGCTGAACAATCGAGTCGACAGGTCGCACAGACTGAAAGCAAATGTAGTACTGATGCAAGTATAAAGCGGGGCCGCTTGAAGATAAAAGTGGAAGACTTTCAAAGACGACATGTTAATCAGTTGTTCATCAGGGGCGACAATGTGGTGCTCGTCTCTGTCGATAGCATCTTGCTTCCAAAGTAGGAAGCACAATTATAACAAAACATGTTTATTTTTGTATATTTTATATTAGGGTCTTAAATTAAGATACTTTCATTTGTTACAGCACTTTTATTTAACCAGTTTGCACCGGATGACGTATATAAACGCAAAGTTTTCCCCAAATTTAAAACGGATGACGCATAAACACGCCAAGTTCAAGTTCGGAAATGTCTGTCAGCAGCGAGCAAGGCCGGAAATGCATGGGTGTGCTTCCCGGCAATATCGGCCTGAACACGCTTCGGATCGAGTTTCGTTAAAAATAATCCCGCCCCTCGGCTCGGTGATGTTAAAATAATCCCGGCACGAACTGATTTCATTTAAACGATTTAGAGTTTTAAGAAACAACTTTTTGTATTAACTGAGAAGTTAAATAAAAAACCACAAAATTATTGTCTGTGCCACTGCTAAGCCTGCAACGGTTACACGGTTACACGGTTAACCGACCGTTCAAACGGTTACACGGTTACATTTTTCCGGTTCGGTTTTTTTTAATACAAAAAACCTACCAATTGTCAACTTTGTCCGGGTTTCGTTGGAGCTTTGGTTGGGAAAAGGGATGGTTTCGATGGAGCAGGTCACAAAAAGTACAACTGATTACATTGTGTACTATGGACTGATAGCTTATCTAACATATAGTCGGCCTACATTACACAAATTGATGCAGACAATTAGCAATCGCAGAACTGCGCAAATTAGCAGCGCTAATTAGATATGCATTACAGGCCCGTGCATTTTTTTTAAATTAAATTTTTTATTTTTGTTATTAATTTCTTTTTTTTTAAATATTGTTTTTTACATTGGTTACGGTTATGGTTAACCGTAACCGTAAAAACATACGGTTACATGGATAATTTAATAACCGCAAACTGGCAGGCTTAGCCACTGCCAACATTTTTTAAATAGTAAGTTTTCTGAATTACATTTTGTACAGTTTCAGGCAGACTTAATATTTACACAGTAATTTACACAGTAAAAAGGCCTTGCATAAGGAATTAAGGATCAACAGGCATTTTGGGGTAAAAGTTGGGAACCAGACTTTTGAGCATAATTCAGGTATGCTGAATCCGATGAACGGCCTGGTTCCCAAGCGAAATTTTGAATTTTTGACTGTCTAATTTGCATAATAAAAATGGCCGCCAAATTGACAATTTGACACTTTCTGAACCATTTTCTGCAACAACTCTGTAACCAGGCAGTTAAATACCTATGTTTATACCTAGTCCAGGCAAAATACATAATTTTGTTTTGTTGACCTCAAACAAATTGCAACAAATTGTTTTTGACCACAGTGCACTTCTATAAGGTCCCTATAATTACATACTAAAAGTCGACAAAAATCCAAGTGGTGGAAATATGACTAATTTGCATAAATCGTTAATCCCTGCCGCGTAATATATTTATTCCCGTATTTGGGTATATATATGTTTTTTGGTTTTTTTGAAAGGTTTATTTTGGTGATTCTACTTACATATCCTTACATCAATAACATTTGCTAAATCATATAAGTGACTGAATAATTATGGGAACATAGTAAATATCAAAAATGACAACTTCGTGACCCTATAAATGTGCGCACATTACACTGTCTCCAGATATCATTAAGTAGTCAGTATTGACGTGCTTCAAATTCACCAAGTTGCTTACTGGCACAGTTATCCTATTAAAACCTTATGGAAAATCACATAAACAATGTTAACATTGTGATATTTAGCCCAGCAAACAAAAACTGGGAGAAAATGGTGTGTCCCTAAATTGGGCTAACAAGTAGGTGAAGGGTTGCCTAAGGTGAGAGACTTGAACAAGTTCAAGGAAACCTCCCAAATTAAAGATTGTTGTTGCTTACAATAATCCTATCTACGTTAAAATGTATTTTGGGGATTTCCTTGAACTTGTTCACGTCTCCCATGTTAGGCAACCCTTTAACTACTTTTTCGCCCAATTTATGGACACACCATTTTCCTCCAGTTTTTGTTTGCTGGGCTAAATATCACAATGTTATCATTGTAACTATGATTTTTCATAAGGTTTTAATATGATAACTGTGCCAGTAAGCAACTTGGTGAATTTGAAGCTCACCAATACCGACTACTTGATGATATCTGGAGACAGTGTAGTGTGCGCACATTTATAGGGTCACGAAGTTGTCATTTTTGATATTTACTATGTTCCCATAATTATTCAGTCACTTATATGATTTAGCAAATGTTATTGATGTAAGGATATGTAAGTAGAATCACCAAAATAAACTTTTCAAAAAATTAAAAATATATATATACCCAAATATGGGAATAAATATATTACGCGGCAGGGATTAACGATTTATGCAAATTAGTCATATTTCCACCACTTGGATTTTTGTCGACTTTTAGTATGTAATTCTAGGGACCTTATAGAAGTGCACTGTGGTGAAAAACAATTTGTTGCAATTTTTTTGAGGTCAAAACCTATTTTTCCTGGACTAATGTCAAGTCCTGCGTTCGTTTGCACTGCCTTGTCAACTCTTCAATTTCACTCAGCTTGTAAATCTTTAAATTGTGTAATACACGACGAGAACAAGACGCGGCTTGCTGGGTAGGAACTTCGTCAAAAAGAACTGAGTAATGATTTATCAAGTAGATCATCAAATATTAATTTGCTTTTGCTGACAGTCGCTTGTTTTATTTGCTTCAACTCATTAGGCCCAATAGGGCCAGGTACCTCTTTTTCTTTCACAGAGGTGCGTTTCTCTTTTGCGGTGGTGCGTTTCTCTTTGACAGTAGCTCATCTCTCTTTCAGAACGTGTGTCTCTCTCTTTCAAGGGGCAAGTCCATTTTTCACAGGGGTGCATTTCTCATTTATTCCGATTAAGTCGCGGCCGCGACATACTAAGTCGCGGCCTCGCCCCAAATACCACCCGTACCGCGACACCCGTACCGCGACACCCGTACCGCGACACCCGTACCGCGACACCCGTACCGCGACACCCGTACCGCGACACCCGTACCGCGACACCCGTACCGCGACACCCGTACCGCGACACCCGTACCGCGACACCCGTACCGCGACACCCGTACCGCGACACCCGTACCGCGACACCCGTACCGCGACACCCGTACCGCGACACCCGTACCGCGACACCCGTACCGCGACACCCGTACCGCGACACCCGTACCGCGACACCCGTACCGCGACACCCGTACCGCGACACCCGTACCGCGACACCCGTACCGCGACACCCGTACCGCGACACCCGTACCGCGACACCCGTACCGCGACACCCGTACCGCGACACCCGTACCGCGACACCCGTACCGCGACACCCGTACCGCGACACCCGTCATAAGGGGTCACGTGACGTCATCTTAAAGGTGCAATTGATTTAATCTTTGAAAATCAATAACAAATCAACCGTAAAAGACCGAAACTTGATTTTTGTGGCAACAGATAGAATAATCCAGGACCTTCATTTTATCTCGTGGGCGTGAAATCACGTGACCCTTCCTTCCGGTCTAAACCGGAAGTGTCCTATAATTGTTAAAATGAATAATCTGTTGACGTGTGTGGCGAAGTTTGCTTAAATCACTGTATAACCGGTGTATTTAATCAGCTTCATGCTATGAACAAGTTGACGGGAAGACAAAATTATGACGTCACCAGACCGGAACTTGGAATGAAAAGACTTCTTTTCCTTTAAAAATTCCTTAACAAATAAACCTGACAGATAACATGCCCGCTCATCCAAGAGGACACTAGCCGCCAACCTGTGAAACAGGATGACGTCATCAAATTGCCCATGGGAAAGGGCGCCGCGTACGACAGGTAGGTAAACACGCTTTCGGCTACGCCGAATCCAATCCCATGGACTTTGTAAACGTTGCTTGCACAATTCCAAGCACTTTTAACGGAAAACAAAGTCGTATTCCCATAAAACTTGACCCAGGTGAAGACCCTATAGTAAACTCCAGTCTCGCCAAAAGACGCCATGATGAAGACGTCATCAGGGTCACGTGACGTCATCTTAAAGGGATTGTATACGTTTGGTAATTGGAACCCACTGTTTGTTTCAATCCTATATAGTTATAGATATATATTATAAAACTAACCAGTACAAATTTCATTTCAAAAGGTGGTAGCGATTTTGAGATATTGCCGAAAATCTGGAGCGATTATATCCACGCAGGAAGAATAATCTGCATTGGAATACACAATCTGAGAAACGTCACTGCAGTAACGCTTCTCAGATTCAAATTTTTGTGGATAAAAAGTGATATCCTTCTCCATACCCGCAGTACTTCGAAGTAAAAAGTTTCAAAAAATGCATTATACTATCCAAAGCTGACGTACTTCTTACCAAGTAAGTTTTTATTGCCATTAATATTTGGAGTAATTACCAAACGTATACGATCCCTTGAAAGGTGTAATTGATTTAATCTTTGAAAATCAATAAAAAATTAACCGCAAAAGACCGAAACTTGAATGTTGTGGCAATGGATAGAATAATCCAGGATCTTCATTTTATCTCGTGCGTAAAATCACGTGACCCTTCCTTCCGGTCCAAACCGGAAGTGCCTTATAATATAAAAGTGAAAAATTATATGAACTCACTTTCAATGATGTTAGTGTCTGGCTACTAGGTAATTTAAAAATACCAGCGACGTCATAACATGTTATAGCGCCCCCTAGCGGCAGGTTGAAAATGGTTAAAATGAATAATCTGTTGATGTGTGTGGCGAAGTTTGCTGAAACCACTTTATAACCGGTGTATATGTGACGAGTTGTTCCGTGGGAAGTATTGAGGACACGGCAAATTAGCTTCAGACATCGAGTTTATTTATGTAAAGACGAAGAGAACACGTCTTGTCACGTCTTCGTTTTAGAATGGTAATCCACAAACAAATCAAAGTGTTAAATATTAAACAAATAATAAAGAAATGTACAAATTGGCTATTTATTACTCTATACAAAAGACTGAAATAATAATAAAAAGTATAAATCAAAACTTCAGGTTCCCGCCTAAACTGTTCTAGGGGCCGCCGTCTTTGCGTTTGCCTCGGTTAAATTAAACAAAGTAATGGAAATGTCATTTTTAACGGATCAGGGACCTTATTCACAAAGCATCCGCACGCTTTAACGGATCCGTTAAGCCTCCGTTATCGAATGCCAAGGCATGTACTGTTGGAGGTAAAAGATTTAATCCGTGATCAAGTTGAACATCCGACACAGAGGTCGCATGCAATACCCGCCACGCAGATCATAACAGCCCTCCGATTTTTCGCAGAAGGTTCTTTCCAATTAACAAATGGAGATTGAATTAGTCAGCTGTCTAACTTTTCGAATTGTTACCCGGGTCGCAACTGTCCTTCAAAGAATTTCGCCACAAATAATTTGATTTCCGAGGAACATATAGCCAGTCAGAATCTGATCAAAGAAGGTTTCTACGATGAACGTCATCGTCGGATTCCAAACGTTTTGGGATGCCTTGATGGATCACTTGTCCAGATTAAATGTCCTACACGTGACGAAGGTGCCTATACATATGCAGACATAACTACATGTACCACGCTATAAATGTCCAGGGGGTTTGTGACCACCAGAAGAAGTTCACCAATATTGTTGCCAAGTGGCCAGGCTCGACCCATGATTCGTTTATGTGGACTCACTCAAGCCTCAACCACCAACTAGCCAATGGTCTTGCAAACGATGGTCACCTTCTAGGCGATTCTGCATACCCCCTTCGATCATGGCAGCTAACACCAGTACCACAACCTGATGATGATCGATGATGCAGAACGTCGACACAATATTCATCACCGAAGAACCCGACAGAACATCGAAGGAACTTTTCAATTTGGAAGACGGAAAATGAGGTGGCAGTGCCTGCATAGCGAAGGTAGGTGTTTACGGTGTCAGTATAGAAGGCCTACAAGTGTATGTGAACTCTGCCATCCAGAAGCCATCGCATCTTTCTGGATGCAACTCTAAACTTGTGAAATGGTGCTGTCATCCAGAAAGTAGCATTGTCTCAAGTACTTTAGAATTTAACTGACAACCACCTTCTATAATGCACATTACAAAATAATGTGGTCGACGTCAGTGAAAGTATCGTAACAAATAAAACTCATGGTTATTAACTATTGCACGAAAATGTGTCTGTGATGACTGAACATTCGTTTGGATGCCGGATTGTGTTAATCGATGTGTGTGTTCCGATAGTGTAAGATGTACACCACCCTCGAAAAAACTGCCTTTGAAATCTGTTTGACAATAGGCCATGGTATAGGTGAAATATGAATTGCTCCGCAAGAAATCAATTGATGTGGTTTTGCTAATAATTTGTTGTTCATTATATCGCCCTTTCCATAAAATGCTGTTTGTCATCAGATTATGTTTTTGGTGATTTGAGTCAACTTCTTAATTTCACATGTTTTTTTACCCAAAAAGGAATAGATTGGTATGATGGCTTTCACAGAACAAGTTCACGAAATCGTTCCTTAGTTTGAGAAAATAACCAGTGCATTGTGGAAATTCATCTTTTTTTTCGCCAAGAATTTGAAATGTAGGCCGCAATCGGCTAACCTATGTATTTTGGATTCATAGCAATTCGACTACATTTCTATTTTACGCTCTTATGAATTGTTACATAATCACACAGGCGCTTCATTCACCCGTACAGCTCGTTGAACGACACCCCCATTATTAGCGGAGCTCCGCAACTTTACCGATACTAACGGAACCTTTCGTGAATACAGCGTAGCGCAATTCTAACGTATCCAAAGGCTGTTACGGACCTGGTAATAGCGGATGCTTCGTGAATAAGGTCCCAGGTGGCACTCGGGTCGTCCGTCCAACGACAATCCTTGCACAAAATGCTGCCCCGTAATCATCACTGCATTTCACCCGTTCTCCATTTACTGTCAGTTCGAGTGTTCTAAAGTTGAGTAACCCGCGAGTCGGATAAAGTCCATACCCAGAATGCCGTCCATAGACTAAATTCCCGAAGGTCGCGTATACTGGATGTGTGGTTCTCCCTACTTGTAGCTCTATCCAGGCGCTACCTATCATCGCTATCCGTGAACCATCGGCATTTTTTATGTGAGTACCCTCGGTGGAAAGATGTGGCCTATTTTCAGGTGCAATCTTGTAGTACAGTGTTGATGACAGAAAGGTGTCTGTCGCCCCAGTGTCCACATGAAGCTTCGCGTGCTGTCCCCTAACCACCGCTGGTACAAACATGCCTCTCTTCACTCTCCCTCCAAAACTCGTGCGTGATTAGGGTTCCGACCAGACCTTTGTTGTTTTACCTTAAGAAAATTCTCTGTCGCCATTGCTGCCCTGACAGCCTCATCAAGTGTCTTCGGCTGTGCCCGGAAGATTCCTTAACGAATGGCCTGGGCCTCTATGGCATCCGAGAAATGCCCTCTCGCAAGGCGATCCTTTCCTTCGTCTGCTATATTTGGATGAGCCAGTGTAGCCAACTCTCTTATTGACTGACCCAGCTCCCTCAGCGTCTCTTTAGGGCCCTGTCTCCTGCAACGTAGCTCTATCAGATGGTTGTCTGACAACTGACCTGGTCCGAATCGCCTTTCCGGCCTGTCTTTGAACTTATTGTACGTCATCGGTTGACCACCTTCCTGTCTGTCCGATAGAACCTTTACTGCTGTCCCCTGCAAACTTGCAGCCAAGAAGATTTTAGCCTGCTCATCTGTCCATCCATTAGCTAGTCTACACGCCTCAAAATGCTGCAGTAAGTCTCTCCATACCGTTTTGCCATGGTACCGACCTGGTACAATATTAGGCCGATTCAACCCTGCAGTCGAATGACCCTCGAATGCATCTTGCCTATATAGGCGGCTACTCCTGTCCTCACCCGAAACCTGTTTCTCTGGCTCTGATGCTCTCTCTGTTGCATCCATTGAAAACTTTCTCTCCGTTGACCATCCTTTTGTTGCATCAGCACCACTCTGGATTTCTTGATTGGATGCTTCTACTGATGTCCAGGTCGTGACTGGTGTGTTGTTAGGAGCCACTAACGAAGAAGAAAGTGTCGGATGTCTGGTTCTGGGTTTTGGTGTTGGTCTGTACCTCGGCGTAGGTGTTGACGATGTTCCCAGGCTGTTCAACGGATCTCTAGCAGTCTCAAAGTACCCGAAGCTCTGTGGCGGTACATCCTCCTGTCAACTTTCAAGCTGTACACTTCTATAGTCTCCAGTTCGTATAGTTGTTCATGTAGTTGACCTAATGTTGTCCACAGTTTATCTGTCTCGACTTCTAGGTGTCGTTTTTTTTCGGTGTACTGGGAGGTCTCAGTCGTGTTTCCGCCTATGAGCAATTCTTCTAGTATCACCTGTCCAGGTTGACCTGCTTCCCGTTTATCCATGACGCCTATCTGGGTGACCTGTTCCCAGGTAGTTTGTGATGGGTTCTGAGTTGTGTAATCCTGGCGCCTATCCCACTTCTGACACCATTTGTGGCGTTTTCCTCCCCTCGATTCAACCTCGTCGCCGTCGTCGTCCACCTATACCAGGCGACTTCCTCCTTGTGACTAGGGAAGGGGGCGTACCCGGAGTGTGACCTCGGCAGCCCTACGAGCGGTCGGATAAGAAGGCCGGAAGAGCAGACTCGTTGCGGGACAGTCTACCACCAGGCACACAGGCAACACACTCTAGTTATTACTTTCACACCTCACAACCGCACTTAGGGGAACTTGTAATGAACAGGTCGGGCAAAATCAAGTACTTGGGGTCTCTCCTCTTTGTTAGTTAACATAACGCCCTAGTAAGGTGTGTCCCAAACAGGTGCAACACAGTTTAGCTACAGTTATGAGTTCCGGTATGAGCTTTTCCTAATCTTTAAATAATGGTGCAAGTAACTGCTCCCCAGGTTTCCAGTCGGGTTTCCCCACTTACCGGGACCAACGTCCAGGGTTCCTACAACATCGGACAAGACTGACCAGACTCTAGGTGGGAGCTTCGGTTGAGCATACGCGTCAACAGCTCAAGGGAGAGATTGTAGGATCAGAGCGCACCGAGAGGAGACAGCGAATGCCTCGCAACACGCGCCTATATACCCGCACCGGGTACCAATCAGTCGCGCAACTCGAGCTCTGTACAACAGACAGCAGTCCGCGTACCAACTTACTAAACTATGGCGAGCCTAGCGCGCCAACATCAACTGTTCCGTTACAATACCATTGACTCTAAATAAAAACAATCTGCGTAATGCAGTCACGTTTCTAAATTGAATATTCATATCCTCGATCGCCATACAATTTCGCGATATTTTTGCACGATCAAAGTCAAAATTGAGGCAATGCGACATGTTTCGGAGTATTTTTAGAGAAATAATGTTGTAATATTTAAGTATTGACAATGTGAAAGGAAGAAATTTGCCCAGAAGGCAACACGAAAGGAATAAATCATTTTTACTTTCCAAAACTGTGACTGAAAAAAATGGTCGACGCGCAGGAATTCGGAGGCAAAGCCAAAGCCGAAACGCAGTCACCTTTCTAAATTACATATTCATATCCACGATCGTCATACAATTTCGCGACATTTTTGCACGATCAAAGGTAACATTGAGGCAATAGCGATGACAAACAAACCGCGAAACTTAGCGAGTAGAGTACCAGCTAAAAATTATTTCGAGCTCACGAACAATTTTTTTGGGAGCGCACGAAGTCATTTCGTGTCCACGAAAACATTTCATACATTTCATACATTTTGTATTCGTCATTATGTCCCTTTAGGGGCTCCGTAGAATACCATTGACTCTAAATAACAACAATCTCTGTAAAAATACTTCCCGACTTCCGAACTAATAATACTCAATAGGCAGTCCATCTTCGCTTGCATGCTGCCTGCGCCTCATGATTTTTTTAACAGGAATCGTACGGGAAACACGTACTATGTTTCCAGGAAACTCCGCAATAACCAAGGGAAAGTATAAAGCGGGGCACCAGCTTAAATAACACGGCCCAGCCAGCAAGCCCAAGTGGGCCCCATGTGGGTTGTAGTTGGGTTTGATGGGCTTAGGTGGGCTTGAGCTTGAAATGGGCTGCCCACATGGGTCCTGTGTGGGGTGACGGTGGGTTTTCAGTGGGCGTGGGCATCAAATGGGCACGATGTATGGGTCCAGTGTGGGGATTTGGTGGGCTAAGTGGGCTGTTTATAAACCGGGTTTTGATAGGGCTGGCCCAAGTGGGCCCTGTGTGGGATATAGGTGGGCCCGGTGGGCTGTATTGTACGTGGGGTTTGGGAGGGCTGGCCCAAGTGGGCCCTGTGTGGGATATAGGTTGGCACGGTGGGCTGTATTGTACGTGGGCTTTAGGAGGGCTGGCCCAAGTGGGTCCTGTGTGGGATATAGGTGGGCCCGGTGGGCTGTATTGTACATTGGCTTTGGAGGGCTGTCCCAAGTGGGTCCTGGGTGGGATATAGGTGGGCCCGATTGGCTGTATTGTACGTGGGCTTTGGGAGGGCTGGCCCAAGTGGGTCCTGTATGGGATATAGGTGGGCCCGGTGGGCTGTATTGTACATAAACTTTGGGAGGGCTGTCCCAAGTGGGCCCTGTGTGGGATATAGGTGGGCCCGGTGGGCTGTATTGTACGTGGGCTTTGTGAGGGCTTGCCCAAGTGGGCCCTGGGTGGGATATAGGTGGGCCCGGTGGGCTGTATTGTACGTGGGCTTTGAAAGGGTTGGCCCAAGTGGGACCTGTGTGGGATATAGGTGGGCCCGGTGGGCTGTATTGTAAATGGGTTTGGGGAGTCGCGGCCGCGAGATAATTATGTCGCGGCCGCGCCTCGGGGAGTCGCGGCCTCGACATAATTATGTCGCGGCCGCCAGTTGGGGGCTGGCCAACTAGTGGGCTATGTGTGGGATATAGGTGGGCGAGGTGGGCTGTACAACACTGTTATGGCCGATGGCGGTTTGCCTAAAGGTCACATGCTTGCCCTCTGATTTGCCCCCTAATAATAGGTACCAGTTTTGTGGCAGTGACCTTACATACCACAGAAAAACAGTGTTACTGCTGTGTGACTCGACTGTGAGCCACATTTGAATTTTGGAGACGGATCCAACATCGCACATCGTTTTACATGAAAATTAATTTGTATTCAAATCTTATGCCCAATTTTTCACTTGTAAAGTTTTACGACACGGTTTAGATTACTTCAAATTTTACACTGCTGTCTTTGTGTGAGTGTACTACCTTAATTATTGTCGACACATTATCTCGTTTGCTTATTCGTTTACACGTACATGTATTTTATAGTTTGTATTTATATCTCATTGATCTGCTTGTCTGTACGTGTGTGTCTCGGTGTGTCTGTCTGTCTGTCTATATGTGCTTGTTTTGGTGCTCTTGGTGTCTTTGTCTGTCCGTACCTGTCTGTGTCGATCTAACTGTGCTTGTCTTTTTTTTAATTTAATTTTTGTTTTATTTTTGTTTTGGTGTTTGTCTGTTCGTGCCAGTATGTGTCCTTCTTTGTTTGTCTAAGTCTGTGTCCTTCCTTGTTTGTCTCAGTCTGTGTCCTTCCTTGTTTGTCTCAGTCTGTGTCCTTTGTTTGTCTCTCTGGTTGTTTCAGTGATTTAGTCGCGCATTCGGAGAGCTACTTGATAGTGATTAAGTTCACTTTTTAGCAATCCTGCAGGGGTGCACGTCTTTTTGTTGCATTTTGTCTTGTCTTGTTTCTGAATTGAATGAAAATATATATTACATGTACATGTAGTAATTTGTTTACTTACTTGATATCTTGTAACTGTTAAAAATGAATATTCTTAACTTTCTAATGATTGTAAATTTATATCTGTTTTTCTTTGTGTGCCCTGCGAAATAATAAATGAAATGAAATGAAATGAAATTTGTGAGTCAACATATTAATTAATTCTGTTTCCATGCAACAAACGGCTATATTTGGGCATCATTTGGTCAATTTCAAGTTCGCTCGGGCGTAAACATGGGAATAAGGAAGAGACAACCATCTTTGTGGATTGCAACTCCGGTCAGCAATTTTGAACATTATCATGCTGTTTTTATTTTAAAGTTCTTGTTGGCCTACATTTCGGACATTTCATGACTGAAAACATCAAAAGCTAAAATGCTGGATGAGTCTTCAAATTGCATACGCCTTTCAGACCGTATTTGCTTTTTCTTGGTTTTGTTTATTTGTTTGTTTTATATATTTTTTAGGAGCCACCAAGAAGAACAGTCAAGCCGATACTGAGGAATCCAAGCCCACATGGCTGGCTAGCGACAATGTTGGACCATGGACATGACAGACAGCGGATCAGCGAGCACACTTGAAGACGAAGTAATCAAGAAACAAGCTGCCGCAATTAAGTTAGTCACTGAGCGAAACAATTAAGGAAATAATTGTTAAACTGTTGTGGTTACATGTTTAGGAAGTATACTTGTTGGTAGTGTTATTCAGGTTAATATCTACTGTGGTAAAATAAAGACTCTTTCATTCATCGTGCATTTGTAAATTTTGGCAAACCACATTTCATGGCGTTTTAACCTGCCTGTCAAATTATATTTCACAGGTACGTAATTATAATGTAGGTTAACGATTATTTCATCCGAGTTATTTCAAAGACGAGTGGCTTGGCCGTGATGCAACAGACTTACATCCAGTATTCCACTTAAGGGTGATCTAGTAGATTTAGTATTTTTACCAATTTACCCATCACAAAGATTTCCACAGCTAATTGTGACACTATAAAGCTCTGTACACATGATACTATAAAGCTCTGTACACATGGACGTAATGTTTAGTCGGACTCATCTATAGTTTAGATATTTTTTTCAGAGAAATAAAAAAGGTGTTTATTAGGTCCAGTTTGGGGAAACAGTATCCTAGAAAAATCCATCAAAGAAACCATCCTATGACCTTCGTGTCACCACAATGTCATGATCATAATCTGCATAGCTTGGATTAACTAAACCGTCTTTTGTAAAATATAAATATTGTTAGTAAACCCAGTTCTCTTATGGCATCAAATTGGCCGTGCATTTGACTCACAAATCATGTTATTAATAATCCAAGTTATTAATAAGTTCCAAATAATTATTACCATTGCGAATTCTGGTTTATTAAAGTACGTTTTGACAAGACACATGTATACTGGTTTGGCATGCTTTCTTCTATTCTCATGACCTGAATATGCTATAGTACATATTAAGTCCGTAATAGCCCACAACAAACCGATTTTATATTGTGGGTGCTCCCAATTTAATTTAATTGAAATCAATCGAATTAAATTGAATAATGATCGATCCCATAATGCTAACCTTTGTACAAGAGATGCAAGGCCCAGATGGAACCCATATACGACTGCTGGGCTGCCCATTAATGTGACCCACCTTATACGTACATTTTGCCCACTTATAACCCGGTTAAAGCACAAAAGGGACCCACACAGTACCCACATAGGACCCGCCTGAAGTTACGTGGACTTGCCCATTTAAACCCAAGTAGCACCGGCGGACAAATCTCTGTGGGCCCCAACTGGGCAGCCCACATGGGACCCATGTGGGCGGCACATTTGGAGCCCGGTTGAAGCTAAAAAGGGGCCCACACAGGACCCACATGGGACCCACATGGGACCCACACGGGTCCCACACGGGTCCCACATGAATTTATGTGGGCTTGCCTATTTGGGTTTGGGACCCAAGTGGCACCGGCGGACAAATCTCTGTGGGCCCCAACTGGGCAGCCCATATGGGACCCAAGAGCGAGCCCATTTGGAGCCCACCTGCGCCCCATTTAGGGCCCACTTGTACCCCGGTTAAAGCTCAGAAGGGACCCACACAAGACCAACATGGGACCCACACGGGGCCCACAAGAATTTATGTGGGCTTGCCCATTTAAGGCCCAAGTGGCGCCGGCGGAAAATCTCTGTGGGCCCCAACTCGGCAGCCCAAGTGGGACCCATGAGGGAGCCCATTTGGGGCCCACTAGGGAATGTTGACTGGGGGGATGGCCACCCAATCACGAACAACCAACTCGGCAACAACTCGGCCACCGCGCGAGCAAGGCGGATACAATTAATTTGCGAAGGCTTCGTGTAACGCAATAGCTGCCACCCAATAGCGAACAGAGCCAACAATACGGCAACCGAGCAACGGGATATGATTTCGGGAAGGCTTCGGCCCGAACTCCGGCAAGGACAATGCAAAAATAACGCAATATTTTTCCTTCTTTATAGTATAGAAGACTAGAAGACTAGATGATCTGTCCATCTGTAGACGTCAGTGGGTTGCACTAGGGCAACGTCGTTACCATGGGTACGATCTTACTGTGCCGTGTTTCCCCACCATGCCTTGCGCGATCTTAACTATAGTACTGACTAAATTTAATCCTGAATTTGACATTCATAAAGAGGAATGGAATAAGATTTATTCTTTGACTTTTAGATCTTGTAATTAAAGAGGTTAAAACATAAATCTTCCAGTATAAAATTAATATGAATTCTTTAACCCTACAACTCCCTACCACATTTTTCTTACACATAACCTTAATCCTGCAAAATCCAGCAATTCTAAAGTGTTAAAACTCAATGTAACCTGAATCCTGCAAAATCCTACATTTTGTTACTGTTGACGACTGCCTGAATCCTGCAAAATCCTGCAGTGGGTTTATCATTGAGCTATACTAGCGGGATGCCGCGCTACGCGCGGCACCCGCTAGCTGGGTGGAATCGTAACTTATAGATACACCTTGTTGACGTCCTAAAAACATAATGGATTGTATGACAAACAAACCGAGACAATTTCGAGCTCACGAAAATATTTTTTTGGAGCGCACGAAATCATTTAGTGGGCACGAAATCATTTGAGCTCACGAAATAAGTTATTTCGAGTGCACGAAATGATTTCGTGGGCACGAAATCATTTCGTGCACTGAAATGGTTTCGAGCGCACGAAATGAAATAATCAAATGATTTCGTCACGGTGATTTGTATTCGTCATATGTCCCTTTAGGGGCTCCGTAGGATACCATTGACTCTGAATAAAAACAATCTGCGTAATGCAGTCACGTTTCTAAATTGAATATTCATATCCACAATCGCCATACAATTTCGCGACATTTTTGCACGATCAAAGTTAAAATTGAGGCAATAGCGATTGTTTTAGAGAGATAATGTTGTAATATCTAAGTATTGACAATGTGAAAGGAAGAAATTTGCCCAGAAGGCAACACGAAAGGAATAAATCATTGTTTTTACGTTCCAAAACTGTGACTAAAAAATGGTCGACGCGCAGAAATTTGGAGGCAAAGCCGCTGCCGAAACGCAGTCACGTTTCTAAATTGCATAATTCATATCCACGATTGCCATACAATTTCGTGACATTTTTGCACGATCAAAGGTAACATTGAGGCAATAGCGATGACAAACAAACCGCGAAACTTAGCGAGTAGGGTACCAGCTAGAAAGTATTTCGAGCGCGCAAAATTATTTCGAGCTCACGAACAGATTTTTTCGAGCGCACGAAGTCATTTCGTGGCCACGAAAACATTTCGAGCTCACGAAATAAGTTATTTTGAGTGCACGAAAAAAACTCAAATTATTTCGTAACGGTGATTTGTGTTCGTCATATGTCCCTTTAGGGGCTCCGTAGAATACCATTGACTCTGAATAAAAACAATCTTTGTAAAAATACTCCCGACTTCAGAACTAATAATACTCAATAGGCAGTCCATCTTCGCTTGCATGCTGCCTGTGTCTCGTGATTTTTAACAGGAATCGTACGGGAAACAATACGAACCACTTCGTGTAACGCAGTAGCTGCCGCTTAATCGCGAACAGCCAACAATTCGGTAACCGAGTTACGGTATACGATTTCGGGAAGGCTTCGGCCCGAACTCCGGCAAGGACAATGCAAACATAACGCAATAGTTTACGCAAAAAGGCCCACACACATCAACAGGCAATCGAAAAGCGACTGCACGTTTATCAGTAACGTCTGTTTCTTCCAAATCTCACCACGGACGAATACGAGTTTTTCTTTAAAATCTTATTCCCCGGGGGATTCGTCGTCGCGAACGATCTGGCACCCCGCCGCACCGACGCCGGCGGCACACACGCGCGGCGACGAGTCGCCCGACCAAAAGCGCCGCGCCTCTCCAACATGGCGCCAACCACGCGCCAAGATGGCGCGGCCCTGTGTTCCAAGATGGCGGCGCCCAGGGACAAGATGGCGCATTTTTCATCTGTTATAGTATAGACTAGCAGGATGCCGCGCTTCGCGCGGCACCTGCTAGCTGGGTGAAATCGTAACTTATACTTATAGATACACCTTGTTGACGTCTTAAAAACATAATGGATTGTATGACAAACAAATCGCGAAACTTGTAGAAGCGAAGCGAGTAGAGTGATGATGATGATGATCATGCATTTGTAAAGCGCCATCTATCTAGTTGCCTATTCCGAGGCGCTGCCAGGAACACCGGGGCGAACCCCTTCTCTTAGCGAAGAGTGTTACTGGGTTCTTTTACGTGCATTACACAACGCACGGCACCTACAGCTTTACGTCCCATCCGAAGGACGAAGCAATAGTGGTTTAATTGCCTTGCTTAAGGACACACGTGTCGACACCGGGACTCGAACCCACGCTCTGCGGAACAGAAAACCGAGTTCTAACCGCCCGGCCACCACACGAAATTATTTCGAGCTCACGAACAAATTTGTTTAGAGCGCACGAAGTCATTTCGTGGCTACGAAAACTTTTTGAGCTCACAAAATAAGTTATTTTGAGTGCACGATCAACAACTCAAATTATTTCGTAACGGTGCTTTCTATTCGTCATAATTATGTCCCTTTAGGGGCTCCGTAGAATACCATCGCCTCTGAATAACAAACAATCTTTGTAAAAATACTTCCCGACTTCCGAACTAATAATACTCAATAGGCAGTCCATCTTCGCTTGCATGCTGCCTGCGTCTCGTGATTTTTTAACAGGAATCGTACGGGAAACAATACGAACCACTTCGGGATTTCTGAGTTTACATCATCGTGATAATCCTGATTAAAAAACCCAACAGGCCGGCCACCTGACAGTGCGCCCTCAACTGACGTAATGCAGTCAAGTTTCTAAATTGCATATTCATATCCACCATCGCCATACAATTTCGCGACATTTTTGCGTGATCAAAGTTGAAATTGAGGCAATAGCGATATGTTTCGGAGTGTTTTGAGACAGATAATGTTGTAATATTTAAGTATCGACAATGTGAAGCAAAGAAATTTGCCCAAAAGGCAACACGAAAGGAATAAATCATTTTTTAACGTTCCCAAGCTGTGACTGAAAGTTGTCGGCAAACACGGAATTCGAAGCCGAAAACGAAGCTGGCGCTCAAACTCCGCAATAACCAAGGGGGTACATGTATAAAGCGCGCGGGGCATCAGCTCAAATAACACGGGACGGGCCGCCCAATCGCGAACAACAAACTCGGCACCAACTCGGCCACCGCGCAAGCAAGGCGGATACAATCAATTTGCGAAGGCTTCGCGTAACGCATGTAGCCGCAGCTTAATCGCAAACAGCCAACAATTTGGCAACCGAGTTACGGTAGTACGATTTCGGGAAGGCTTCGGCCCGAACTCCGGGCAAGGACAATGCAAAAATAACGCAATAGTTCACGCAAAATGGCCCACAGACATCGACAGGCAATCGAAAAGCGATTACGCGTTTATCGGTAACGTCCGTTTCTTTTAAATCTCACTTCGGACGAATACGATTTTTTTTTAAATCTTATTCCCCGGGGGATTCCCCGTCGCGAACGATCCGGCACCCCGCCGCACCGACGCCGGCGGCACACACGCGCGGCGACGAGTCGCCCGACCAAAAGCCAACATGGCGCCAACCACGCGCCAAGATGGCGCGGCCCTGTGTTCCAAGATGGAGGCGCCCAGGGACAAGATGGCGCATTTAACATCTTGTATCTATCTATCTATCTATCTAGGGTGACGCGGGAGCGTCACACCCAACGGGTTCGCCCGGCTGGGAGTGGCAGCGCCGCGGCACCCTTACTTTGCCAGTGCACCGATTTTGCGTTAATTTTATTCTTCTTTCTTTCTTCTTCAGTCCGACTGGAATAACTCGCGATCGCTCCACGGAATCGAAAAGAACCCAATAACGAAAATGATCAGGAGATCAAGGGCATGAGTTCTATTGGGACAGAATTTTGATTTTCGACTTCTCAGAGGGGGTTGTCATACGAATCTGACCATCTGACAATGACAACAATGTGAATGAATTTCCTCAGTTCGACGACAGAGGGGGTTGTCATACGAATCTGACCATCTGACATGTCAATGAATTTCCTCAGTTCGACGACAGAGGGGGTTGTCATACGAATCTGACCATCTGACATGTGAGGGTGACGCGGGAGCGTCACACCCAACGGGTTCGCCCGGCTGGGAGTGGCAGCGCCGCGGCACCCTTACTTTGCCAGTGAACCGATTTTGCGTTAATTTTATTCTTCTTTCTTTCTTCTTCAGTCCGACTGGAATAACTCGCGATCGCTCCACGGAATCGAAAAGAACCCAATAACGAAAATGATCAGGAGATCAAGGGCATGAGTTCTATTGGGACAGGATTTTGATTTTCGACTTCTCAGAGGGGGTTGTCATACGAATCTGACCATCTGTCAATGACAACAATGTGAATGAATTTCCTCAGTTCGACGACAGAGGGGGTTGTCATACGAATCTGACCATCTGACATGTGAGGGTGACGCGGGAGCGTCACACCCAACGGGTTCGCCCGGCTGGGAGTGGCAGCGCCGCGGCACCCTTACTTTGCCAGTGAACCGATTTTGCGTTAATTGGCTTTTTCGCAATTTGCGAAAAAGCCTTTGTTTTTGTTCTGATTTTTTTTTTTCTTTTTTTTTCTTTCTTTTAGTAACCTAAACCCCATAGACTTTGTACACGTTTTTTTGCACAAGCACTTCTCATAGACAACAAAGTCGTATCCAAACAAAACTTTACCCAAGTGAAGACCCTATGGTGAGCTCGGTCCTAACAGACATACGTCATGGTGACGTCATCAGGGGTCACGTGACGTCATCTTAAAGGTGCAATTGATTTAATCTTGGAAAATCAATAACAAATCAACCGCAAAAGACCGAAACTTAATTTTTGTGGCAATAGATAGAATAATCCAGGATCTTCATTTTATCTCGTGTGCGTGAAATCACGTGACCCTTCCTTCCGGTCCAAACCGGAAGTGCCTTATAATTTAAAAGTGAACAATGATATGAACTTACTTTCAACGATGTTAGTGTCTGGCTACAATGTATTTTTCAAAAAAAATATTGGTGACGTCATAACATGTTATAGCGCCCTCTAGCGGCAGTTTGAAAAATTGTTAAAATGAATAATCTGTTGATGTGTGTGGCGAAGTTTGCTGAAATCACTTTATAACCGGTGTATTTAATCAGCTTCATGCTAGGAACAAGTTGACGGGAAGAAAAAATTATGACGTCACCAGACCGGAAGTTAGAATGAAAAGACTCCTTTACCTTCGAAAATTCCTAAAAAATTAAACCTGACAGATACAATCTTGATTTTTGCTCTAAAGGTTAATGTAAAAGTAGTTCTCGAACTTCCCTGTGTTTTGGGGCAAAAAACGAACTTGAACATACCCTGCGGCACCCTTGAAATGTAATCGTTTTGGCCTAGGCGCATAAAGCATCGACCCCTTATATGTGCATGGCACACGTATAATAGGGGTGTACATGCTTGTATGTACGTACGTATACACTGATAACGTACTATGCATTCAGCGAATGTATCACTACTGACATCGTACTTGCATGCAAATGTACGCTCACCCAAGAGGACACTAGCCGCCAACAAGCGAAACAGGATGACGTCATCAAATTGCCTATGGGGAAGGGCGCCGTGTGCGACAGGTAGGTAAACAGGCTCTCGGCTACGCAGAATCCAATCCCATAGACTTTGTAAACGTTGTTTGCACAATTCCAAGCACTTTTAACGAAAAACAAAGTCGTATTTCCATAAACCTTGACCCAGGTGAAGACCCTATAGTAAACTCGTGTCTCGCAGACATACGTCATGGTTACGTCGTCAGGGGTCACGTGACGTCATCTTAAAGGTGTAATTGATTTAATCTTTAAAAATAAATAACAAATCAACCACAAAAGACCGAAACTTGATTTTTGTGGCAATAGATAGAATAATCCAGAATCTTCATTTTATCTCTTGTGCGTAAAATCACGTGACCCTTCCTTCCGGTCCAAACTGGAAGTGCCTCATAATTTGAAAGTGAAAAATGATATGAACTTACTTTCAACGATGTTAGTTTCTGGCTAGAATAAACTTTTCCAAACAAAATCAGGCGACGTCATAATATGTTATAGCGCCCTCTAGCGGAAGGTTGAAAAATGGTTAAAATGAATAATCTGTTGATGTGTGTGGCGAAGTTTGCTGAAATCACTTTATAACCGGTGTATTTAATCAGCTTCATGCTAGGAACAAGTTGACGGGAAGAAAAAATTATGACGTCACCAGACCGGAAGTTAGAATGAAAAGACTCTTTTTCCTTTGAAAATTCCTAAAAAATTAAACTTGACAGATACCATCTTGATTTTTGCTCTAAAGGTTAATGTAAAAGTAGTTCTCGAACTTCCCTGTGTTTTGGGGCAAAAAACGAACTTGAACATACCCTGCGGCACCCTTGAAATGTAATCGTTTTGGCCTAGGTGCAAAAAGCATTGACCCCTTACGTGTGCGTGCCACACGTATAATATACATGCTAGTACATGTACGACTAGGTCGATTGCAAAACTATTACGGACGGATACGTAAATGACCTACAGAACTACGTATCCTCCCAAAATCACTGTAATGAATAATTATTGGCTATCGGTAGAGTATCCGAGTATGCAATTGGTCGGTGATGGTTTCGCTTTTTACAAGTATGAGCGCTTGGCAATTACCATAATAATGAGAGGCACACGTAATTACTGACAAAAGAAATAAAGAGAGAGAGGTCCCCAAGTCTCGCTAGCTCCCTGAAAATGTCCATAATAATACTCTTGTGATAGTGTATGGAAGGATAACTTCATCATTGTTATCCCTGGAAATGGTTTTCACCGCGTCTATTCCTTTTAATCTTTTACAAGCCAGATGTGATTGAGTATCGCCAAGTACAGTAAACTTTGACTGTCATACAGACAAAGTTTACTGTACTTGGCGATCATAATGAAGCACGATATGTGGCAGAGAAAACCCCCCCTCTTTTGTGTTGACCATTGTGTTCCCGGAATCTCAGGAATTCCTTTTAGGTTTCAAGGGGGGATGGGTTAGGTTACAACTGTGTTGAGTGCGTATAAAGGATAAGAGGGGGGTACCCCTCTGCCACATATCGTGCTGGGTATATTGGCGATACTCAATCACATCTGGCTTGTAAAAGATTAAAAGGAATAGACGCGGTGAAAACCATTTCCAGGGATAACAATGATGAAGTTATCCTTCCATACACTATCACAAGAGTATTATTATGGAAATTTTCAGGGAGCTAGCGAGACTTGGGGACCTCTCTATCTTTATTTCTTTTGTCAGTAATTACGTGTGCCTCTCATTATTATGGTAATTGCCAAGCGCTCCTACTAAAAAGCAGGACCATCACCGACCAATTGCATACTCGGATACGCTACCGATAGCCAATAATTATTCATTACAGTGATTTTGGGAGGATACGTAGTTCTGTAGGTCATTTACGTATCCGTCCGTAATAGTTTTGCAATCGCCCTTATACACCGATAGTGCATTATGTATTGAGCGAATGTATCACCACTGACATCGTTCGTGCAAGCACATTTACGCTCACCCAAGATGACACTAGCCGCCAACCTGTGAAACAGGATGACGTCATCAAGTTGCCCATGAGGAAGGGCGCCGCGTACGACAGGTAGGTAAACACGCTTTCGGCTACGCAGAATCCAACCCCGTAGACTTTGTAAACGTTGCTTGCACAATTCAAAGCACTTTTAACGGAAAAACAAAGTCGTATTTCCATAAACTCGACCCAGGTGAAGACCCAATAGTGAACTCCAGTCTCGCCGACAGACACCACGAGGAAGACGTCATCAGGCCCACGTGACCTTATCTTAAAGGTGCAATTGATTTAATCTTGGAAAATCAATAAAACATCAACCGCAAAAGACCGAAACTTGAATTTTGTGGCAATTAATCGAATAATCCAGGATCTTCATTTTATCTCCTGTGCGTGAAATCACGTGACCTTTCCTTCCGGTCAAAACCGGAAGTGCCTTATAATTTGAATGTGAAAAATGATATGAACTTACTTTCAACGATGTTAGTGTCTGGCTAGAATAAACTATTCAAAAAAATTCCGGCGACGTCATAACATGTTATAGCGCCCTTTAGCGGCAGGTTGAAAATGGTTAAAATGATTAATCTGTTGATGTGTGTTGCACAGTTTGCTGAAATAACTTTATAACTGGTGTATATAATCAGCTTCATGCTTAGAGCATATTGGGAAGGAGAAATATTTATGACGTCACCAAACCGGAAGTTACAATAAAAAAATCCTTTAAACTTTAAAAAGTCGCTTAAAAATCAACCGCTATAGATATAATCCAGATGTTTGCTTCAAATAGCAAAGTTAAGACTGATCTCGAGTTTCTGTTAATTACGTCACAATGACGTCACCAAGTGTCAGATTACAAGCAACCAAATATTTATAAATTTAATCTTTGAAAATCAATATAAAATCAACTGTAAGAGATCTGATTTAGATTTTTAAGGAAATTGATAGATTAATCCATGGTCTTCATAATTTGTATTACATGCAAAAAGACTTGACACTTCCTTCCGGTCCAAACCGGAAGTGCCTTATAATTTAAAAGTGGAAAACGATGCTAACTTACTTTCAACGATGTTAGGCGCTGGCTAGGTTGTAAGTAACAACAAAGTTAACAGTGACTTCATAAAATGTTAAAGCGCCCTCTAGCGTCATGTTGACGAATGTTACGTCATATTACGATTATATTTGAATTATTACGTTTTTAGACGTTGAAGGCATATCTCAGCAACGGATCGTGTTAACATAACACCTCATTTTGTGTTGTTAGGTGATAGATAGTTGCACACAAAGTTCACAAACGTGTGACGTCATCGTTTTAATCAGTTTTAATTCATTTTACTCTGTTTAAATTAACTTAAATTAGTTTTCAATGATTTTAAATTGTTTTGATGGTTTAAAAGTTCAATTTTTAAAATATTTAATAAAAAAAAATTGTGAATGCGAAAAAGCCCTATGTTCTGTTCCTCGAACAGACGTAGTTCTAGTTTTATTCTTTCTTCTTTAGTCCGACTGGAATAACTCGCGATCGCTCCACGGAATCGAAAAGAACCCAATAACGAAAATGATCAGGAGATCAAGGGCATGAGTTCTATTGGGACATAATTTTGATTTTCGACTTCTCAGAGGGGGTTGTCATACGAATCTGACCATCTGACATGTGAATTTCCTCAGTTCGACGAAAACGGCACTAAAAGCATCTGTGAATGAATGCATTCCTAAGTGAAACTCGGTGCAAGAATGTGTGATATTTCTTGCGTTTTTGTGAGTTTCAGGCGTTTTAGCATTTGCTAGTGTCAGTGCGCATGTACTGCGCAATTGTGCGGCGTTGTTTGCAAGTGTGCGCTGCGCAAATGCCGCCAAAACGCTTGCGCACACAACCACAAATTTCAGCTCTGGTAATAATTTTCGCTGTCTGAATCGCTTCAAATTATCGGCAATTTCGGTCAATTCTGTGTTTCTGTCTAACTTTCTTGCTTCTGCCGCAATTTTGTTTCATTTCCTGCTGAAAATTGTCAAACTATTTCGCTTTTTTGCAGCAGTCACAGTGTGCCCTTTGTAGTGAAGCACAACGGCAACTTGACGCTGGACAATATCATCACAATCGCAGACGTTCGCCGATGACAACGACGACGCCGACTCGCAGGAGGGGGGGGGGGAGGTTAAAAAAAGTAACAAAACACCCGAAATAACGAAGCTAAAACGTATTTTGGCTTCAAAAGTGACCAATTTAGACAATTAAGACAGAAACAACGAAGTAGCAGCTGCTATTGACTAGTGCTATCTCCTCACAGGGTAGGAGCTAATGGGTATACGGAGAACAATGTAATGGTGTACAGTACTATATAGTATATACATACTAGTAGCCCGTAGCCCAGCTAACAATCGGACTTTTATGAACGTTTTTTTAACGTTTTAAATTGGTTTTTTAAACGTTCAAAAAAAACGTTTTGTAAACGTTTTTTTGTGGTAGGTTTTGGACGTTTAAAAAACGTTTTTATTGAACGTTTAAAAAACCAATTTAAAACGTTTAAAAAACCAATTTAAAACCTTGTCTCGTATTCGTTTTCCAGACCAGCTCTCCAGAAAACATTTAGACGTTTAGAAAACCTTTTAAGAACGTTTAAAAAAAATCTTTAAGAACGTCTAGAAAACCTTTTAAGAACGTTTAGAAAACCCTTTAAGAACGTCTACACTGCAAAAAATTTGGGTGTTGAATAACACCAGTTTGAGGATCATACCGTTTTAACACTATAATTTTGTACATATTAACTGCATGGACAAATTACGTAATGAAATATTACAAAGAACTGACTTATTACACATTACACATGGGTTTTTGGACTAAATACAACAATTTAACATCGACTATTGTTAACATATACCATAATTCCTTATCGACCAATCAGAGGGCTTTATTTCACACACGCATGCGCACTAGGTCAAATTTAACACCAAAAGTACGTAACACCAGTACTTGATTTGAAACTAATACTTCAAGAATCATTTTACTTCATTTTAACACCAATGTTCATTCCAAAAGATTAAAAAAACATTGGTGTTAAAATTTTAACACCACAGTTTTTGCAGTGCCTTTTTAGGACGTCTAGAAAACCTTTAGACGTTTAAAAAACCTTTTAAGAACGTCTAGAAAACCTTTTAAAAACGTTCAAAAAACCTTTTAAGAACGTTCAGAAAACCTTTTAAGAACGTCTAGAAAACCTTTTAAAAACCTTCAGAAAACCTATTCAGAACGTTCAGAAAACCTTTCAAGAACATCCAACATAGCGTTTGAATATAAACGATGGCATGCACGCTGTACGTAGGCGGCCAGCCAGGCCGCGCCGGCGCACCGCATGATATCGATGTCACAAAATATAACAATTACGTACATCAACGACGTCGACGACGACCATATGGGCCACACGATGAGGATGACGATCATGATCATGATCATAATCATAATCATCATCGATCATCATAATCATAATCATCATCATAATCACCATCATTAGGCTACTCAATTTAATCATCAAAATAATAATCATATTAAATCATAATATTAAAAAACAATAATTAATTACAATTAGTTTTTATTTGACTTGGACGTAAGGAAAACGTTTTTTAAACGTCCAGAAAAAAAATCGTCTTTTTCAAACGTTTCGTAAACGTTTTGTAAACGTTTTAAAAAAACCTTTGCTTTGGGGCAAATATTAGGTCAAAATTAGATGTTCTCCAAACGTTTTTTAAACGTTTGTTAAAAATCAAGACGTAGCGGACGTTTAAAAAACGTTTTTTAAACGTTTATTTAGGACGAAGACCTAGCGGGCCTAATTAAACGTTTAAATAACGTTTTTTAAACGTTTATTTAGGACGAAGACCTAGCGGACCTACTTAAACGTTTAAAAAACGTTTTTTAAACGTTTTGTGTTTGCTGGGAGGTCTGTGGCAAGACGCAACACCGTAGGTCTGACGGCAAAGTAGGCTGATTGGTTTATTTAGAGTCGGGTAGGTTAGTAGATGGGCTCGACTAACTGTAACGGGTGGTTCTGTTCTGTGTGGGAACAACGTGTACCGAGGTGTCAACTTGCATCTATACTCAACAACCGTTTGCTGTTTGTTCGCACATCGGCAAACTTACATTGTGGTTTTTTGCAGGTTTCCTTCGCTCGGAATCTACGCATCGATTTCCGGGCACAACAAGCGATAGACGATTGCTTGTAAGAGGTAAGAGAAAAAAACGTAAAAAAACCTTCAAAACAAAAACAAAACGACAAGCGACGGCCGCCCAAGGCGTCGTCGCCGCGTCGCCGACTGCGTCGCAAACCCTACGGGGCGCGGGAGAGTGAGCTGCCACTCGTCGACAGCAGCCAGTCGCAGTACACTAGCGACGCGCACGAGATACAAGCGCACATGCCCAAGTCGCCCTGCGGCGACAACACCGGGCCGCAGGCGGCGCATCGCGCGCGGGCGCACTCGTGCTCGCGCGATAGGGCGCATAAGATCAATCGGCGTCGGCGCAGTCACTCCGCGCAGCCACGGGACGACACGCGTCCGGCCCAGCACGTGCAGCTGCTCTACACGCAGTTCATGCACATATGGCTGGACGCGCGTCGCGACCGCATGGCGCGCATTCCGCGTCGAAAGCGACGCCCCAAGTTCCATGCGCCGGCGCCGCTCACCATCACCAAGCGAGAGAGTGAGCTGACACTCTGCAACAACAGCCCGCCGCAGTACAAGGGCACCTCACTGCCGCACAAACAGAAGTGTGCCGGCAAGTGCAGCCAGCTGCCCTCCGAGTAGACTTGATCACTACCAGACTCGACTTCTGCAACAGTCTCCTTGCTGGACTGCCTCAAAATACACTGCGTCGGTTACAATCAGTCCAAAATGCTGCTGCAAGATTACTTACAGGTACAAAAATGTCTTCTCATATCTCTCCCATCCTACACAATCTACACTGGCTACCAATTAGTTTCAGAATTCAGTACAAAATCAACCTCCTGACATTCAAAACACTTCATGGTTTAGCCCCTCCCTACTTTCAGAGCATGCTTCAGCACCGGCATGCCAGGCCAGGTCTGAGGTCATCAGGCAGCATGCTTTTTGTTCCCCGGACTCGCCTTGTCTCTTATGGTGATAGAGTTTTCTCTAATCTTGCCCCCCGCCTCTGGAACTCTCTGTCTCAAGGTCTAAGAGATACACATGACATTTCTCACTTCCAAAACTCCCTTAAAACACATCTTTTCAGACTGGCCTTTGAACACATCTGAGATTTCTTTTATTGACCTGGACCGGCGCCTTTAAATGTGTATACAGAGAAAGTGCGCCTTACAAATGCTGTGTTTTATTATTATTATTATTATTATGTGGTAACATTGCTCATGGTCATCCACACTGTGCGCCTCGCGTCACGTCCACGCTTATCAGTAGCGCGCCCTCATGCGCCACCCATGTGTGGTTCAGAAATCCCGACTTGACGGATGTGCCACACGTTTGTACACAACCTATGGGCTCATCTACCGAAAACGGTAGCGGCCAATCAAATTGCAGAATTGTATAAATTAGCATATATCTGTAATAATATGAACTTTGACCCAGTTGTGTGACGGACATACGTGCACATTGTGATGTACAATGTACATACACATGTGCATAGTGTACATTATGTGTAAATGTACAAACGGTTTAATAGTCTTGCTATCGTGTACATTGTCCGGCCGTTAAGTTTGCACTATACCATACTCTAACTAAATTAACGAAGTATGGACGCAGTTATTTAATTTGAAAAAGGCATCTAGTGACAGTACTGCCTACCATTCCTCCATAGTCCGTTAGCGGTCTAGAGAGTCCGTACCGATTGGCGGACTTATTTGGTATACATCGCGCATAACCATGTGATGCGTATGCAAATAATTTATGAATAACTACATATCACCGCGGGGGGTTTGATTGGCCGATCCGTCAAGTCGGATTTACTGCACTGACATGATGACATCGCGTTGATGCCGAAAGCGGAACGACAACCAGATGACGGCGCCTTTTTTCTAAGGCCAACAAAGCACATAACTATTCGGCCGGATTGACGAAAGCAAATTGGTAGTCTTAACTCCATGGTAAGTCCGACTTGGGTCAAGTCTACCCTCCGAGTACATTTGCGCGCGCCTCTACGCGGCATACGAGAAAATGCGCCGACTGCGCACGCACAAGCGGCGTATCGCCCGCCTCTTCAAAGAGGATGCGCAGTGGTGGGCGCACACGGGCGTCAAAGCGCTGCTGCCGCCGTTGGAGCGGAAGTAGTCTTGCCTGCGTATTTGCGTCGAGCACTCGCTTTGCACCGCCCTCATCCGCCTAGTCTCATTACATCCCTCACATGTGGACAGCTCCGAGGCCTCCGCTCCACCCACTTCTCCCGTCTCTTAGTCATGGAGTGCGTGAGCTCTTCTCCGCTCCATCCCTAGCTAGTCACGTAGTCATGGAGTGCGTGAGCTCTACTCCGCTCCATCCCTAGCTAGTCACGTAGTCATGGAGTGCGTGAGCTCTTCTCCGCTCCATCCCTAGCTAGTCACGTAGTCATGGAGTGCGTGAGCTCTACTCCGCTCCACCCCTAGCTAGTCACGTAGTCATGGAGTGCGTGAGCTCTTCTCCGCTCCATCCCTAGCTAGTATCTCATCCACGGACGCGTCGAGGCCTCCAACGCTGCACCCTTTCTGCGGCACCGCTGTTAGGGTTGCGTCAAAGTTCGAGTGCTCCGCAAAATCTCGCATGGCGAACGCTTCACGCTGGACGACACCTGCACATTATTGCTCCTTTGTGCCGCGCACCGCGCAACACGAGTACACAAAAAACTTCACATCTGGGCAATCGGCCGGGGGAAGGCGCTCGCTCGACTATAAACAAAACCCCCCGGACGCCAGATGTGGAGTTAGTCGAGCGATTGGGTGAGGGACTGCATGCACCCGATGATCCCGAGCCAAAAGCGCGCATGCAAACTTCTTACTGTTCAAACACAAGCTACTAAATAAAAGGAAGTGGACAAGTCAAAGGTAAAATGCTCTGAGAGCATAATAAAAGGGCCAACGGGTTTCCAGTTAAAGTAAAATGCTGTGCGAGCATTCCAGCTAAAGTAAAATGCTGTCTCAGCACTGCACTCGCGTCAAAAAGAAAGTGGACAAGAGAATGCCAACGGGTTTTACCTCTTACCCCCCCAACAAGCGCAGACCGAGCGAAAGGTCAGCAGGTGTGGGCCACTAGTTCGGTGTGGGCGGGTCGAAACCGTTGCCCTCCCACCGAGCAGTAGATGTTAACTGGTTAGCACCGTACCGTAATCACTGTATTTATTTGCATACACTAATGCTGGTGGGTCATCGTAAGATAGCCATTACGGCTTGGATGGAGTTCAATTTTGGTTTTGCGTTGCTATAAAGAGTACTATCACCAATGTTCGATATACGCTGCGCGCTCTCCTGCACTGACGACACTGTCTGAGAGGTCCTACACTCTAAAAACTGAAGTGTTAAAACCTAGCACTATCCAAGTGCTACATAAATTCAGCACTTTAAGTTTTAAGATAGTGCTATAATAACACTTGGAGGCGTTCATTTCCAACACCATAATTGGTGCTATTCTAGCACTTCAAAGTGCTTTAATACACAAACATCTAAAACATCTAAAACATCTAAAACATAGGATATTTGTTTGGTTTTACCTCGATACACGTATTGTTTTGTCTAAACTTTTGACATGGTTGTTGCTTCGAGGGATCAAGTAAAAAATAAAGGCTAATTTGAAGAGACATCCTTTTGAATTTGTCATTTCTCTGTTCAATAAAGTAAGTCTGCACAAGGACCTAACTATCTTAAATTTGTCCAAAAATTGGTCCTTGTGTCAACTAACTTCATGAAAAATCACTGCCCCCAACCACCCCGCCCTGCCCCCACTGCCCCGCCCATTTAAAAGTAACGCCTAGGAAGGACTTATATTAGCACTTCATTGGTGCTGTATCGATTAGGAAATTTAC
The DNA here is from genome assembly GCA_037893245.1 of Crossaster papposus. Lineage (NCBI taxonomy): Eukaryota > Metazoa > Echinodermata > Asteroidea > Velatida > Solasteridae > Crossaster > Crossaster papposus. Next base: position 333,817 of record JBAIAA010000225.1, on the reverse strand, counting down.
CTACAGCAACTGACCAATCAGAAGGGAGGAAATGTGTGTTCACAATAGTCGATGTTAAATTGTGGTATTTAGTCCAACAATTCACTTTTTTGACCATGATATGTAATTATTCAAACGATTCCTCGATTGAATTTTGATTTTTGGGCAAATAGTGAGAAAAAAATCGCATTACATTTTATTCGTATTCAAATGTTGACATTATTCATAAAAATTTGCTGTGACTTTTTCGTGGACAACAAAGCGAACTATAAAACTAACAACGGCAATAGCTAAGTTTGTAGTAAGTGTTCAGTAGGTAATATCTAATAGGAATAGGTTATTATTGTATGTATGTGTAATTGCAATGTGTAATAAGTTAATGTAGTATTACGTAATCTGTACACGCAGTGAATATGTACATGTACATAATTAGAGTGTTCAACAGTAGATTTTTGTATCTTGCCAATGTGCATTGAATGTTGTACGAATGTTATTTCACAACGTTTCTTTGTAACGTTCAAAGGACGTCAAGAGAACTCCACACATTTACGTTCCCGCAACGTTTTTTTCCAAACGTTCCGGAAACATTACCGTAACGTTGTAAGAACGTTCATGGAACGTTTTTTGGTTAGCTGGGATGCTGACACTTCATCAAATGCTGTATGGATTGCACCTTGGGGTGCTGGATGTACACCAAGATGGTGCTACAAAGGACTTAAATCAACACTATATTAGTGCTGTATTGGTAGCACTTTCACAGCACTTAGATAGTGCTGCAATGCTGACACTTCATCAAGTGCTGAAATGGCACTTGAGGTGCAGTCCCTCAGGAAGCACCTGGATAGTGCTAAATCTAACACTTAGGGATTTATTTATAACACTTCAGTTTTTAGAGTGTAGGTGCCACTATGCACGCTCTTCTACTCTGGCGCATACTAGCTACGCCCATAATTCTAACCTACACCCTCCAGCTAGCCCAAGACACTTGACAGCCTTCGCTCCGCTTTGCATGCACATCTGCGCCGGCGTACTTTCAGCATCTGTCAGCTACACCTAATGCATGAGCGCCTGTGCCTGCATAGGGTTGCACTTCATACACTGCAACAGGTCATCACGTCAGTTGACAATGACAATTCTACTTAGCACCGCCTTCTTTCTCCGCCTTTAGACCACCGTACGTAGCTGTGCCTTGCGCGCATTCGTCTCACAAACGCTCGCAAATACACAGCGAACGCACGCTTTCTCTAATTCATCCGACACGTGTGCCGGATTCAAAAAAAAAAGATGTCACCTTGCTTCAATACTCAACAACTTTTGCACGGAAACATGTGAGCGCCAACAGCAGCATACTTACTACTTGATACACAGCGCGCACAGAGCGGGTAAGAAGTGAACTTCACCGTGGGCCCACAGCGCGCGTCGAGATTATCCGTTAATAAGCCCATTATAAGCTTATTTATAAGCTCGTGCTCATCCGCCCTATCGCGCGAGCACGAGTTATTGTTTACGCGCCGTCCATTTCGTGCCAGTTATTCAGCTACGTGACCACCGACCGCGTTACATAGCCGGTGATCGCCTTCCCACTCTCTTGCGTTGCGGCCTTCTCTCTCTCGCAGAGAGTGCAGCGCTTTCCCCTCCAATGCGTGTGACTCTCTCTCATTGGCTCATTGAGTCGGTGCTTTAGACTACCCGATTGTGAGTCCATGCTGCTATGGGAGGAGGGGGCGAGGTGGGAGGGCAATGGTTTCGACCCGCCCACACCGAACTAGTGGCCCACACCTGCTGACCTTTCGCTCGGTCTGCGCTTGTTGGGGGGGTTAGAGGTAAAACCCGTTGGCATTCTCTTGTCCACTTCCTTTTTGACGCGAGTGCAGTGCTGAGACAGCATTTTACTTTAGCTGGAATGCTCGCACAGCATTTTACTTTAACTGGAAACCCGTTGGCCCTTTTATTATGCTCTCAGAGCATTTTACCTTTGACTTGTCTATACTATAAAAGATGTTAAATGCGCCATCTTGTCCCTGGGCGCCGCCATCTTGGAACGCAGGGCCGCGCCATCTTGGAACACAGGGCCGCGCCATCTTGGCGCGTGGTTGGCGCCATGTTAGAGAGGCGCGGCGCTTTTGGTCGGGCGACTCGTCGCCGCGCGTGTGTGCCGCCGGCGTCGGTGCGGCGGGGTGCCAGATCGTTCGCGACAACGAATCCCCCGGGGAATAAGATTTAAAAAAAAATTGTATTCGTCGTGGTGAGATTTAGGAGAAACGGACGTTACCGATAAACGCGTAATCGCTTTTCGATTGCCTGTTGATGTCTGTGGGCCTTTTTGCGTAAACTATTGCGTTATTTTTGCATTGTCCTTGCCCGGAGTTCGGGCCGAAGCCTTCCCGAAATCGTATACCGTAACTCGGTTGCCGATTTGTTAGCTGTTTGCTATTAAGCGGCAGCTACTGCGTTACACGAAGCCTTCGCAAATTAATTGTATCCGCCTTACTCGCGCGGTGGCCGAGTTGTTGCCGAGTTTGTTGTTCGCGATTGGGCGGCGCATTCGCGCGCTTTATACTCCCTTGGTTATTGCGGAGTTTGAGCGCCAGCTTCGTTTTCGGCTTCGAATTCCGTGCGCGCCGAACACTTTCAGTCACTGTTTGGGAACGTAAAAACAATGATTAATTCCTTTCGCGTTGCCTTTTGGACAAATCTCTCTCTTGCACATTGTCAATACTTAAATATTACAACATTATCTCTGTAAAAACACTCCGAAACATATCGCTATTGCGCAAATGTTAACGTTCATGGTGCAAAAATGTCGCGAAATTGTATGTCGATCGTGGATATGAATATGCAATTTAGAAACGCGGCTACATTTACGTCAGTTGAGGGCGCACTGTCAGACGGCCGGTCTAGAGTTATTTTAATCACGATTTTCACGATAATGTAAATCAGAAATCCCGAAGTGGTTCGTATTGTTTCTCGTACGATTCCTGTTAAAAATAACGAGACGCAGGCAGCATGCAAGCGAAGATGGACTGCCTATTGAGTATTATTAGTTCGGAAGTCGGGAGTATTTTTACAATGATTGTTTTTAATCAGAGTCAATGGTATTCTACAGAGCCCCTAAAGGGGCATATGACGACTAAAAATCACCGTTACGAAATAATTATATTTTGTTCGTGCACTCAAAATAACTTATTTCGTGAGCTCGAAATGTTTTCGTGGCCACGAAATAACTTCGTGCGTTCGAAAAAAATCTGTTCGTGAGCTCGAAATAATTTCGTGCGCTCGAAATACTTTCTAGCTGGTACTCTACTCGCCAAGTTTCGCGGTTTGTTTGTCATCGCTATTGCCTCAATGTTACCTTTGATCGTGCAAAAATGTCGCGAAATTGTATGGCAATCGTGGATATTAATTATGTAATTTAGAAACGTGACTGCGTTTCGGCTTCGGCTTTGCCTCCGAATTTCTGCGCGTCGACCATTTTACAGTCACAGTTTTGGAACATAAAAACAATGATTTATTCCTTTCGTGTTGCCATTTGGGCACATTTCTTCCTTTCACATTGTCAATACTTAAATATTACAACATTATCTCTCTAAAAACAATCGCTATTGCCTCAATTTTTACTTTGATCGTCCAAAAATGTCGCGAAATTGTATGGCGATCGTGGATATGAATATTCAATTTAGAAACGTGACTGCATTACGCAGATTGTTTTTATTCAGAGTCAATGGTATCCTACGGAGCCCCTAAAGGGACATATGACGAATACAAATCACCGTGATAAAATCATTGGATTATTTCATTTCGTGCCCACTAAATGATTTCGTGAGCTCGGAATTATCTCAGTTTGTTTGTCATACAATCCATTATGTTTTTAGGACGTCAACAAGGTGTATCTATAAGTTACGATTCCACCCAGCTAGCGGGTGCCGCGCGAAGCGCGGCATCCCGCTAGTCTATACTATAAAAGATGTAAAATGCGCCATCTTGTCCCTGGGCGCCGCCATCTTGGAACACAGGGCCGCGCCATCGTGGCGCATGGTTGGCGCCATGTTGGAGAGGCGCGGCGCTTTTGGTCGGGCGACTCGTCGCCGCGCGTGTGTGCCGCCGGCGTCGGTGCGGCGGGGTGCCGGATCGTTCGCGACGGGGAATCCCCCGGGGAATAAGATTTTAAAAAAAATCGTATTCGTCCGTGGTGAGATTTAAAAGAAACGGACGTTACCGATAAACGCGTAATCGCTTTTCGATTGCCTGTTATGATGTCTGTGGGCCTTTTTGCGTGAACTATTGCGTTATTTTTGCATTGTCCTTGCCCGGAGTTCGGGCCGAAGCCTTCCCGAAATCGTACTACCGTAACTCGTTTACCAAATTGTTGGCTGTTTGCGATTAAGCGGCGGCTACATGCGTTACACGAAGCCTTCGCAAATTAATTGTATCCGCCTTGCTTGCGCGGTGGCCGAGTTGGTGCCGAGTTTGTTATTCGCGATTGGGCGGCCCGTCCCATGTGTTATTTGAGCTGGTGCCCCGATTTATACGTCCTTGGTTATTGCGGAGTAAACATAGTACCAGTTGAGCGGGGGCTTCGTTTTCGGGTTCGAATTCGTGCGCGTCGACCACGTTTCAGTCACAGCTTGGGAACGTTAAAAAATGATTTATTCCTTTTGTGTTGCCTTTTGGGCAAATTTCTTTGCTTCACATTGTCGATACTTAAATATTACAACATTATCTGTCTCAAAACACATCGCTATTGCCTCAATTTCAACTTTGATCGCGCAAAAATGTCGCGAAATTGTATGGCGATGGTGGATATGAATATGCAATTTAGAAACGTGACTGCATTACGTCAGTTGAGGGCGCACTGTCAGGTGGCCGGCCTGTTGGGTTTTTTAATCAGGATTTTCACGATGATGTAAACTCAGAAATCCCGAAGTGGTTCGTATTGTTTCCTGTACGATTCCTGTTAAAAAATCACGAGACGCAGGCAGCATGCAAGCGAAGATGGACTGCCTATTGAGTATTATTAGTTCGGAAGTCGGGAAGTATTTTTACAAAGATTGTTATTCTACGGAGCCCCTAAAGGGACATATGACGAATAAAAATCACCGTTACGAAATAATTTGAGTATTTTATTTCGTGCACTCAAAATAACTTATTTCGTGAGCTCGAAATGTTTTCGTGGCCACGAAATGACTTCTTGCGCTCCAAGAATATCTGTTCGTGAGCTCGAAATAATTTCGTGCGCTCGAAATACTTTCTAGCTGGTACTCTCGCTAAGTTTCGCGATTTGTTTGTCATACAATCCATTGTCTTTTTAAGACGTCAACAAGGTGTATCTATAAGTTACGATTTCACCCAGCTAGCAGGTGCCGCGCGAAGCGCGGCATCCTGCTAGTAGTATAGATAGATAGATAGATAGATAGTATAGATAGTATATAGAAGCACCCAAACATGGAACAAACAGGTGCTATAAAGTGCAGTATAGTATGTCATTGTCACTGTAACGCACGCCTGAAAATGCGAAGCGAAACAAAAAAGTTCTCGGGCCGTTTGTCACCCTTCCCAGGGCAAATGTGCAACTCGGAAAGAAACAAGACAAGACACATCCAATTAGATTCTGAACAATTAATTTAATTATAAATTAAACAGTTATGATCAAATGTTTAAGACCCCTAACAAAACCAATTAATATATAAATACACGAGTACAAAATGTACTGTCGATGCACACCAATTTCGATGTACAATAAGGTCTCGTCAGACCATTTACATGCTTCGAAATCACACCCTTAAATCTGAGTGACTTCAGATTTGTTTTCACTGAAGTGAAATGCTTCAATCAAAATCACAATTAGCACAAATCAGTGAATATTCTTAAAATCGTCTAATTCAACAATTCACTAGTTAACACTAGTTACCCAAATCTTGGTTCCTAAACAAACCTTACGATTGAACCATTATGTCTGGATTTCATAATACGAATGTAATTACATAATTTAAGTGGGCCCACCATTGTTTGCGCATTGTTGCTACCGGTATGACAAGTGTCCTGACGCTGGGTTTTGGTCACTTGGTGGAGGTCCTGCCGTCTGTGATCGGCGCTCTCCGGCACATGTACTTGGGTCCCAAAGGCTCTCCAGAGATCCACTCGGGCATCGTCTTCGTCAGCCGGCCATGAACCAACAGCTCCGGTCAACGGGCGTTTAGAGGCTGCTGGTCCGTACGACTAGCACACATGTGGTCACTCACTAACTCAACTGTCGTCTACGGCCAAAATCCTGGCCCACGAGCCATCTGAAATTGGTTACACAATACACCTCTAATGTCCCCAAATCCTCACTTCACAAGTTACAAGGAAAACAAACTATTTCAATAATTATATTGAAGTGAACAATAAAACCAGTACATGAATCGATTAATCAGCAACAATTTAGAATTATCAATGGCTTCCATTCCAAATTCAAATGTTGACGTTAACGGTCAAAATGTCACCCTTAAATCTTACGACATTTCATAAATATTAAAATTGTAAGATTTCTATCCAGTATAGGGCCTAACAAATATAAAGTATTCCATACAATAATTGTGTTAATACTCACGGTAAAAACAGAGGCAAACCGTGCCCTCAAAATACAATTTTCGCAGCAGCCGAAACCTGACGGTTGGTCTCGCAACCGCTCAAGCAGATTTGAAATTTCTCCCGTTAAGCAACGCGCCCGTTTTACGATTTGCTATTCACAACCATTACGACACTCGTCCGTTCACTCACGCGTATACCATGGCTCAACAAACAACAAAGGAGACGGTATGTGCGTATGGTTTATTCGAGCGTAAAACAATTACAAAGCACACTTCCTTCGGTCTAAAAAGCGGACCGAATATATACAAACTAACCAAATAACATTGTCATGAATAAATACAATGGGAATAAACAAATTATTTACAACGTGACATCAGGCCTAACAGTCACGTTGACTGAAGCTCTACGGAGATTTGTGCATAGAGCACGAGCAGTGTGAAAGTACAAAGTAACAAATAACCTGAATCCTTCGAAATTCTTATTTGGATAACTACCCAAGTAACTCAGGGCCGTAGGAAGCTATACGGCCGGTACGGCCATGGCCGGACCAATATTTTCGTTTGCTGTTGTTGTTGTTGTTGTTTTTTGTTTGTTTTTTTCTTTTTTTCTCCTCTCCCCCCTAGCAATTGTTCCCGTTGTCGGCAGCCTCCTTGTTGAGCAAACCCAGGACACCAAACTGTATGGACATTTTTCCGCTCAGAGGGAATTTCATGTGGGGTTCTCCAAGGTACAAAATTGGGTCTGGTCTTTTTCTGGTTTTGATAAAGGTCATCTTAGCTTGGTAAACAAATTAACTTTGATTGTTTTCTAGCATGGGCAATGTCTTTTGAGAGAAATTCAAATTATTATTTTCAAAACGCAAATATTTTACGAGGGACCTTTTTATTGTTATTAATAACCAGAATAATAAAACCCATGTAGGTCACATTTGTTTGTTTGGTTTTTCACAGCTGTCACCAACACACTCCTTTTACAAATACCGGATTTCACAACGGCACAATTTTTTGTGTTTACATGAGCTGAGCTCACAAAATCTCATTAGTAAATGAGGTGGCCTTAATTATGAGCTGTTATAGTGCCTCCATTACCCAATTATATACAGGGATAGTGCCACCGACATGCATCAATACATACAGCACCTTCCCCCTCTCTATTTCGGGCCCCGGGCGAGTATATTTTTTTACACCGCAGCGAACTTGGGTTTCTAGTCGTAACACTGGCAATTCCACTCTTGAAAGGAGACTCACGAATACGAAGTACAGTGTACACAGCGCGCGCGAAAATATACGATCGTGTACGCGCGCACACACACGCAAGCACCCACAGAAGACTCAACTCAAACATGTCTATTGTTTCTCTCCATGGTTCTGGTAAATACATGTTTATTATTTTCCTACTGTTCAACCAGTGCATAACACATTAATATGGAATAATTTATTGTTATTTCATCAAGTATCTTGTGGTTTTCTTGTTTATAAAACATGTAGTTTAGATTGATTTGTATAACTTTGTATAACTTAGTATTAGATTGTATTACTAAAGGTGGTATTACCAACTCTTTTTATTGTAGGTCTGAATTAATCTATCATCAGTAACAGAAAAAAATGGCTGAAAGCACAGACCATACTCGAAAAAGACCAGTGTCACTGGATCTACAATTATGCATCATATGCCAGAAGGAAACTAACCAAAAGCTCATGACTGTCAGCAGTGATGGTCTCCAGTCAGTTGATACTAGTATTAGGCAACTCCGGTCAAAATTAAACAATGACAATTTCCGAGAGGCAACCGATCGACTTACTGGAATATTTCGTACAGACTCACCTCCACCATTCTTGTGGCATAAGGACTGCCGGCCTAGTTACATGAGTAAATGTAAAGTTGAAAGATTAAGGAGTGCTGGGTTGAAAGAAATGAACGACCAATGTTCGTCTGCATCCAGATCAACTCATCTGCAAAATGTTAGTTTACGGAGCAAAACACCTCAGATAGATTGGAGGCAGTGTATCTTTTGTCAACATGATCAAAAAGAAACGCTTCATCTCATACAAGAAATGAAAGTCAGCAGAAGAATATTGGAAGCAGCGAAGTATGACCAAATCTTAAGAGTTCAACTAGCTTGCGTAAATGATCTAACTGCTGCAGATGGGACATATCACAGAAGTTGCATCGTCCAGTTCGAACGTAAGACCAAACGCATAGCAAATATATCACCCAAGAGCTCAGATATTACGTTAGCCTGGCTTTGCCAAGAACTTGAACAATCAGCAGAGCAAGGTGATATACTTGATCTCATAAATATGTGGGACAGGTACTGCACAATAGCTAGTAACGCTCAGATAGATATACCACCTTCATTTCTCAGTCGGAGGAACACATTCAAGGAAATAGCCGACCGTCTTGAGGGCATATTTGAAGTTGTTGTACTGCATGATCAGCCTAGAAATGAGCCTCGTACTGTATTGGTTCCAACCAAATTCCGGCATATTCCAGTATCAGCGATGGTGAAAGAAGGCACCACCGGTAAAGTCATCCCTTCATTGGAACAAGAAGATACTGATACATTCTTGACCATGGTTCACGTGGCATTGCAAATCCGTGGTGACATGTTGTCACATCCCAAGCCAGAAGGGATAGACATCAGCGAATACAGGGCAATAAACAGCATACCTGATAGCCTGTACATGGTTCTGAACTTGTTACTAGGTGGTCAGCGTCTACTGGAGGAGGATGAACTGGACGAGGATAAGAATGAAGCCAGACGGCGGCTTAGAATCATCAGCATTGCTCAGGTTCTTATGTACACAGCCAATGGAGACAAGTTCCTCACTCCGAAGCATATATGATTGGCCAGTTCCCTTCATCAAGCTACACGTTCGAAAGAGCTGGTGAACATGTTTCACAAGGCAGGTCATGTCATGAGTTATCGAGATGTAATCAAACTTGACACTGCGCTGGCAGCGAAGACATTAGAAACCATAGATGACGATGGTGCCGTTGTTCCCCAAAATCTAGTAAGGGGACGCTACGTCCATTTCTCCACGGACAACGTAGACATGAGTACACTCTGGATGGAAAAGGAACCTTCCATGCCACTCAAGTGGCTGCCTGGCAAGTGGTCCTCCTGAAGATGATATCCTCATTGGAATAGATATTTCTAAGACAGGATCATTCCAAATCCCTGAGGCGATGACTGACATCATACCTGCATCAAACAGAGGAATTAAGGAGCGTCCATTCAGCGGTTTGATCGCAGCCGATTGTTTTTACACAGTCATCTGAGGAATGTCTTTCAGCACAGAATTCGCACGCAACTGACATGGACTTCATCTTATCCCGGTCATCCCACAAACCAATGCCTTCCTGGACATTTTACAATCAAAAGGCAAGCACAGTTAACCCTGAGAAAACTACAGTTGGGTACCTACCTATCATACAGAATCCTGCATCTGAACTCGAAACTTTGAACACAGTTGTCAAGCGAGTGCTTCATGTGGCCAAATCGATGGAACAAAAGCATGTCGTACTGACAGTGGACGAGGCGCTTTACCCAAAGCTGCTTGAATTGAAGTGGTCAGTAGAAGAGTACAAGGACGTGCTTATACCTTGCCTTGGGGGACTTCACATTGCCATGAACTTTATTGGTGTAATAGGGCGACACATGAGTGAGTCTGGCCTGAGTGAGCTATGGGTAGGGTGTGATCTTTTGGGAGCCAATGCCGCGCAGAATGTCATGAAAGGAAAGGGGTACGCACGTGCCACCAGGACACATAAACTTACCCTTCAGGCCCTTTGGCAACTACTCCTCCCACGGCTTTATACGTACCTAGATGGAGTTGATGTTACACTGAGAGACGAACTCTCAAATGTCTGCACAACCATATAGACGCCGACCACATTGCACAGATGGTCGACAAACTGACTACCGACAGATTTCAGCAGCCCATGAAAGAGTTCCCGGCAACTCTTGCAGTTGATGACCCGAATGCTGAATTCTGGTGGAACTATATGACTATGGTCAGCATCCTACTCTGCTTCACAAAAGCGCAACGTGATGGATCTTGGGATCTCCACCTATATGCCTTCAAGCGTATGCTGCCATTCCTCTTCAGGTACGATCATGTTAACTACGCCAGGTGGGGTACTGTATACTTGGCTGCATGAGATGTCGGCTCTCCCACCAGAAGTCCTCCGTGAGTTTCAAGAAGGCAACTTTGTAGTAAAACGCAGCGATCGACGCTTCAATCAGGTTTCGGCCGACCAAAGTACGGAATGGCTAAATGCTACAGGAAAAAAGAGTGGAGGCTTAGTAGGTATAACGAGAATAGCATCCGCACTCAGTAGATGGACATTGTCATACAATCTGAGAACAGTTATAGCTTCTCAGACAAAAACATTGCTGAGCCTGACAATGGACGATGAAGACGATGAGTACACACACAATGAGTGCACGATAAGCAGGATGGAGAAAGACGACTCTGATGAAGACAGCCTTGTTGTATCAATGGAACAGCATGGCTTGTTTCAAGATGGCGCTGCAAAACCAAGGATGTGGTCACTCCTGTGATTCAAGAATCTCTGCTTAGTGCGGAACACCTCGGACGGGCGCAAATGAAAGTCTTTGTAAACAAACGTCTGTGTGAACCTCCAGAAAGTAAACAGCACCTGGATCTAAAATCACCCATTCAAAAAAATAACGCCAAGACATTTGCCTCTTTGTACGAAGTCGTGAAACCTTCCAAAAGCAAGCAAAACACTCTGAAAGTGGACAGGAATATTCTACAAAGGCTTTTAACAGCTTATAAAGCAGGGCGTGAGGTAAACCTAGAAAACATCCCCCAGCATGAACTCATGACCATCCCACTATCTTTGGCCACAACCAGTGGTAGTCCACATTCTACCAACAAGTCTTATGTTAGCAAACATTCTGACACAAGAAGTCCAAACTCCAGCAAATGTTACACTCGATCAGCCCAGCTGCCTGCTTATTGATGGCCATCAAGCACTCGTGATGGCAGTTGGAAAGCCGCCTGACATTAGAACGTTCGGAGACTATGCCAACACATTTGCTAACACTGTGTTCAAGATGGGAGCAGAATACCAGAGGATCGACGTAGTCTTCGACAGGTACCAAGGAGAATCAATCAAAGCAGGTACAAGGACCAAACGGAAGCAGCGCCACCGACCGGTACGTCGTGTAATAGAAAATGAATCATCAGTTCCTCTCCCGTCAGACTGGTCTAGCTTTATGGCTCTCGAGGAAAATAAAGCAGATCTCGCACTACTACTTTCAAACCACCTGATTGAACACAGCCCGACAGATAAACCAGTGGTTGTAGTAGCTGGTGGGTTCGCCGAAGCGACCACTGTCAAGTCATCTGATCCAGATCTTGAAGTCTCCTCTCTGAGGGCTGACCACGAAGAAGCTGATACCCGGCTGATTTTGCACTGCATCCATGCTCATATGAAAACGATAGTTGTGTCAGTACGTGATACAGATGTGCTTCTTTTACTTGTAGCACACTATGACAGAATGGGATGTACATCTCTCTACATGAAAGCCGGGACATCTAAGGCTCCAAAGTATTTACCAGTTCATGAAATTCGAAATTTGTTATCTCCTGATCTAGTAGACACACTACTTGCCTTCCATGCTGTAACCGGCTGTGATTGTGTTTCTCAGTTTAGTTGCCACGGAAAGAAAACAGCCTGGAAGGTGTTCGAGCAACATCACACTGATCTGATTGGTCTTGGAAAAGGCCCTCTCACAAAAAAACATCGCTATATCAACAGAAAAATTCATTTGTAAGATATATGGCGTGCCCAAAGTAGATACATGCAACAAAGCACGAGTCAAGTTGTTTTGTATTGGTCGTGCACAAGAGACTCTGCCACCAACCTCAGATGCAGCAACGTTTCACATCATGCGTTCACACTATCAAGCAAGTGTCTGGAATCAAGCACACCTGCCATATCCTGATCTTCCTCCAGTGACCGAAATGGGATGGATGCACTTGGACGGTCAGTTAGTGCAACGGCTACTCTCTCTGCCACCTATCCCTAAAGCTTGCAGGGAGATCACCTCATGGTTGTACAAAGGGATGCCTTAGCTTGCTCTGCAGCTGCAGGAAAGTTCGCATGAAATGCATCGAGGCGTGCAACTGCAGGAAACTTGACGACAACTGCCGGAACACTCATGACGACCAGGAATGAGTTCACGTGTGCACATCTACATCTACTGCAGATATGGTAAACTCAGGTAAATTACGTACAATTAAATTCTTGTCATTGCTGTCATTTTACAAACAAATTATGTTGGCTTAGGTAAAAGTGTGTGTCAGTGTTACTCGAGTATACCTTTGCTAAGCCAAAATGGGTATTGCATCCATGAAGTTTTCCACTTACTTTAAACCAAATGTAATATGCCCTTTTAACCAACAAATGGATGGTCTGTTTATTTGTTTTTTGTTTAGATGATCTTCCTGTCAAGCGGTCTATGTTCCTAGTGGGGAAGGAGAGCGATGAGCGTGCGGATCTTATTTGGTCAACAAAATTGTCATCTTAAAAAGGGAACATTTTTGCGTTAAACACAAGTTTAAACCAGTTTCTTAACATTTTATCTCAAAACTGTTTGTGGCATTGGATTCCCCGTACATGATAACCTTAAAAAGGTAATTTAATTTAAGTTTCTACCTTGTTTAGTTTAAAAAGATATGCACATAAATACATTTTAACTCGTCAGTGGCGGCCATCTTGGATCTTTGAATTTTAAGGCATTATGGGACATTTTTGAGCTTGGCATACAGCAGATTTGAGTTCAGCACCCCTCAATACCCCTAGAAAGCTTGTATGCCATAAATTAACACAACTTTGCCTTCAGCACTCTAAATATGCACATTTTCACAACTTTTGCCTAGTCTATAGGTCTAATTCGACATAATACTAGTGGGGAATCCTTGTTTTATAATGTCTAACTTTACAATATCATTTCACCCGCTGTGTCAGAAAACAATTCTCTTTTCGATGTATATTGCCCCTAAGTGCCGATAATTTTATTCGCAAGAACATAATAATTGTTGAACATAATAATTTAGTAGTACATAGGGCTATTAACGATCGATATATATTTTTAAACGTAAGGTTTCGGCAAAGAGAAGCACATTAACTTCCATCGTGGCCGATGCTCCACCACCCGGAGTGCCACCCACGCTGCAGCAACCAAACAAGAATATCCAGCAAGTAAGTAACATGATGTGCCTATACCTCACCCAACGCAATTGTTGTTATCGATTTCTTTGTGTGTAGAAATCGCAGCGAATGTTTGCAAATTATCTCGATACTGAAAATTGGCATTTTAGGGATAAACACTGTTTCGAATTTGTTTCGTATTTTGCAATAGAGAAAACTAACCTTCATTAAAAAAAATATGACAGTAATGATCTAAAAGGTAACATAAAACCAACAACTTTTACTATTATGAAGGAACACGACTATACTAAGACTGTGGATAATTTGGTGACGGAAGTCAACGACTCAACGACCTAAAGAGCAAACTAAAAGCCACGAAACAAGACTTGCGTGCCACGAAAAACCCACTGAAAAGACGAGATAAATCCCTCACATCTGTGACTGAAGAGTTGGTGAAATTGAAGCTTATCAACGAAGAGCAGAAGAGGACATTGACAGAAAACTTTTTCAGTAAGTTTATTTTTAGCATTTTTCTGATACTGATATTTTAAAGGAAAACCATCTGGACTTACCCCGCTACATTAATATGGCCAATGTATACCGGTAATCTTTGAAAATCTAAGTGTCCCAAAAATGGTGCAAGTGGAATGTGCCATTTTGCTCATATTGCATTTCAGCATTTGCTTTGAGCTTCATAATAACTAATTAGCTTTCAAATGCCGTTTGTTTTACCCTATTTGCCTTTGTCAATATTGAGTTTTTTTCTTTTCAAAGAACTCCAGCTAGACATGTGTGGGACAACTGATCCACGCCGAAACAAATTTTCTGATGATGTGCGTGAATTTGCGACCACATTATATATTTACTCCCCGAAGGCATACGAGTTCGTCCGCAGGCACTATCATCTTCCTCATCCGAGAACCTTAAGAAGGTGAGAAATTATAGGTTATATCTTTTGTTTTTGATTTTCACTGCAAGGAAACGACATTTGTATTGCGCACTTTCCATGATATTGTCGAAAGCCAGGATTTATTTACAGATCTGTTAGCTCTAGGGTCTTTGATGTGCAGCGATGCACTCAGGCCTGCGCTCTTGCACCATAAAACAGTTGTTGGTGGTCGCTCGAAAAGCCATTGTCGTGTCCCCCGTCTTCGCATAGTGTGCTCTTTACGTGAGTCGGGTGCTGTCGGGATATCGGGACGTCTATAATGTATGTACGGGCCTTTTCGAAACCTTTGCTTCGTCTTTGGCTTTGGCTTCGCCTCCGAGTTCCGAATCACTGAGAAGCAAATAGAAATTAAAGCAAATATGAATAGTCTAACTTTTGGGTTCATATCAGTAGATTGAATGTTTCTGAAGCACAACAGGCATCAAATTGTGGCAGGGGATCTCGCAGTTGGGAATCTAAAATCGCCTTAATCCAAAGACGAAGACGAAGCCAGGGATTCGAAAAGGCCCGTAGTTTATATTGACCGAACGTTATGGGCATCATTGTTTTGAAAAGCTGGTCGAAAATCGAAATTGCTCGGATTTGCAACCCCAAATAATCGTGAGTACCAATAAAGCCATAACAGTTCTTCTTTAACATGTATAGAAGCCAGTGTGCGCTTTCCAATATATATTGTCAAGTATTTGGCATGTTTTGGCCTTTGGGCAACTTGTGTGGTCACAACTTTTTTTTATATTGGCAATACAATAGGCTTTACAACGGTTGGGGCGTACCGTAGAACGACAGACAAAATCCAAAATTCGAAAAAGGAGTGAAAACGCCCCAATTATTGGGTCTAGTCTGAAACTAGACCGAGTTACTGGCCTCTAGTTATCGCTTTTTTAACATTTGGGCATTATCTTGGGCTACTACTAGAGGCCGAGCCAGGAGAATATTGAAATCCGATCAGCTCTACTAGAAAGTGGTTCAAATTGTCGCCAAAATCCACAAAATACTTCTAAATCGTCTAAATAACCTTCCATATGTGTCCAAGCTGAGTTAACGAACTTCTAAGGTATTCACGATCAATTTTTGACCTGCAAATCAAGGAAATTTGACGCCAGTTTTCCAGCGCGTACTGAACTTTTGCATGGCCGCCATTTTTGTGATTGCCTGTGACGTCACTGCCAAAGGGTGCACCTGCCTAATTCAAGTCCCATTGAAAACAGTGTAAAATCAACAATGTTCACGACCAAGTTTCTTGCACACCGACATCACTGGGGTTTCTCAAACAACAATCAGATTATTGTCTTGGTCTTTATCTTTCCATTTCTTTTCAATTTTTAGTAGGTTAGCCAATTACATTTTTTAATATTCACACCAAAAGAAACTCACCTCCCGAAAAGTGATACTTCCCGAGCCTGCAAGCAGCCATTTTACAAATGGCATCCCTCCACGTTCTAGGGCAATTAGGACCCATTTTTCAACCGTAATTTTGTCAAGTCTGCCCTCAGATTGAAGCTCAAAAACCAGGGAGTTGATCCTATGCTATATTTACACAATCCCACCATTTCTTTCGCCAAACGGCATCCGTTTTCAAAAGAAATTGTGGGGGCACATTTCATGCAAATGAGCTCGCGTAGAAATTCTCCTTACAATTAGGGTGGTGCACCCCAAAGTGCATGCCGACCGTACCACTATACGCGGGGGTGCTCTCCGATGTCACAGGTCGGAGTATATCGCGTTGCGCGCGCGATACAATGACCTGTGAAATCGCAGAGCACCCCGCGTATAGTGGTACGGTCGGCACGCACTTTGGCAGTGACGTCACAGAATACCCACAATGCTCGTTTTGCTCATCATAAAAATGGCGGCCATGCAAAAGTTCAGTACGCTCGGAGGTACGCGGACCTGAGAACATTACCAGCAGGTTGGGGAGCTCGGGCTCCCTAGTTTGCTGGGATACGGCCGACCTTGCGGGAGCCTCATGGTGGCGCTGTGTATATCTCGCGGGTTTCTCGCGCCTAACCTCCCCACATACCTAACTAGACTATAGTTATAGCGCCGCAAGGCGGCGCTATCTGCTAAATTATGCGTTAATGGCACACAGGGCACATAAGCTGCCAAAAGTGCCAACCACAAATTACAACAACAACAACAACAACAACAAGTTCAGTACGCGCTGGAAAACTGGCGTCGAATTTCCTTGATTTGCAGGTAAAGAATTGATCGTGAATACCTTAGAAGTTCGTTAACTCAGCTTGGACACATATGGAAGGTTATTTAGACGATTTAGAGGTATTTTGTTAAGTATTTGTGTGGATTTTGGCGACATTTTGAACAACTTTCTAGAGCTGATAGGATTTCAATATTCTCCTGGCTCGGCCTCTAGTAGCGCAAGATAATGCCCAAATGTTAAAAAAGCGATAACTAGAGGCCAGTAACTCGGTCTAGTCCGAAACATAATTAGGTTGTAACATTGGCGAGTCTTGGCCAAGAAATGTCTGAAACGTAATACTGCCATTGTGTAGGATTATAAGAGACAGGTGTGAGACAGCTAGCCTCTGCCACGATTAGGTCAACTTGCCCCCTGACCGACTCGTCCCTTACCTACTCGCCCCTTACCAACTCGCCCCCTGACCGACTCGCCCCTTACTAACTCGCCCCCCTGACCGACTCGCCCCCTGGCCGACTCGCCCCCTGGCCGACTCGCCCCCTGGCCGACTCGCCCCCTGGCCGACTCGCCCCCTGGCCGACTCGCCTCCTGACCGTCTCGCCTCCTGACCGACTCGCCCGCTGACCGACTCGCCCCCCTCGTTTGATTTATGGACCTTAAGTTTGATTTATGTATATTCGTTACCATAAAATTCGTAATTTTTAGGAATAAAAACGAACTCTCAACTTAGACAATACTACTACATAATAAATAAATTTTATTTTTTACATTTTACATGTGCAAATTACGTTTATTTAATAGGCCTAGGCCTATGTTTTTTCTTGAAGTATTATCATGCACCAACAAGAATATTTTGGTTTACATATTTCAATAACAACCAAAAATACGCTGCATGAATGCGACTTCCAGAAAATCAATGGAAACGAACAACCAAGTTTCTGATATTATTCTTCAAGTAAAGTTAGGTACAATTTATTTACATCAGGCGTACAAAGAAATTATTCAAATATTATAATTAAGGAGAAATCTACAAAACTAGTAAACTGTGATGGACTGGACTGGACTCCCGCGAACAATTGACGATGATTCCGAACCCCGCGCATGTTTGGCGAACGTTTGGAACCTTGAAAATACGAATGTTGGACTTTGCCATGTTTTCGGCATTCGCATCTTTCGCGAATCGTTCGCGTTCCCCGCAAAAACCCACCCTAAAGCATGCAGAAAAACGGTCTATGGATGTGTCTTAGAAAAGTTTGTGCTTTTTATGTTCTGAATTTTCTCAGGTCTAACACGACATACTGTACCAAACGTCTTAGAAACCAACATGTATCAGACCATGGAAGTTCCTACCGGTACCTCCATGATCGGACATACAAAATACCCGGAAAAACGAACATGCAGTCCCCCTTTTCCAAAAGTAGCAACCTCATTGGTCAAATTAGCGACTTTATTGTATTCACTGTCAGCTCTTTGATCTGGGTTGTTCACCATCTTTCAGCCCATTTGGCGGACCATGGGCGGACTGATCAGAGGGAGCCGACAGTTTTGTGGAGCTGCGCGTCGTAACACCCAGTTCAATCCCTCATTAGCGTTGGTTTTCGTAACAAAGAATGATGGGAGTAATAATTATTGACAGATTCCCGAAATACATGTAGCTTCCTTGAAAAGCTATTGGGTTGAAAAGCAGAAAACAAAATCGCATCAAATTATGCGATCAACTTGTCCCCCCGCGCTCCGAAAAAAACATCATAAAAACAAGAACCAAACAGGAGTCCCCCCCCCCCAATTTTCTTTATACATGTACGTATATACATGTATATAAATAAATAGTTATGAGTTTAATTTTTTTGGCTTCGAGGATTTAGGTCTACTGCTTTGTCATTAATTTCCACCACCGAAATCGATAAGTGGATTAGAACGAACATCAAAAGGTATTTTCTAAAACTCAAAAAATAAATAATCAAGATTTATGCCAGAGAATTATTCAAGGGAAAAGTTTACCCATATCGTCTTTTCAGTTGTTCTACTAGGGCAAATTATACAAATTGTAGAATTAAAAACACATGTAACTCAAACTTCACACAAACGGGATGGGCACTCACGACTTTGAATGAAACAATTATTCAGGGGGCGAGTTAGTAAGGGGTGAGTCGGTCAGGGGGCGAGTCGGTCAGGGGGCGAGTCGGTCAGGGGTCGAGTCGGTCAGGGGGCGAGTCGGTCAGGGGGCGAGTCGGTCAGGGGGCGAGTCGGTCAGGGGGCGAGTAGGTAAGGGGCGAGTCGGTCAGGGGCGAGTCGGTCAGGGGGCGAGTTGACCTGACACCGCTAAACATGCCCCGCGCTAGCCCAGGCTGGACTCCTCCGTTGTGTACAACCATGGAGAAATAAGACCATGGTACAACGCGACGGAGTCCAGGGTATCAATGTATCCTGCCATAGCGAAACATTTTACAACATATTTTTTTCATATTTTTACCTGATGAAAGAAGCCGAAATCTCGCTTATAAAATGTATTCCTGGTGTCTAGAATTACAGATCGTCATGGGTTATTAAAAGTTAATGTGTCTTTAGGCAACTTATTTACAGAAAATAAATTTCAAATCCACGCATTTGGACGTGAACATCATGTACGAACTCTCTACAATCCCTACATGCGGGCGCCGGTATCCGGCAGCCTTATCATTTGTAGGCCGGCGCTGCTGCCGGGTAACCGCGCACGCGCGCATGTAGTAATTGTAGTGCGCGGGTATCCGGCAGCCTCATCAGTTGTTGGCCGGCGCGGCTGCCGGGGTACCCGCGCACCCGCGCATGTAGGAATTGTAGAGTGTTCGTACATGATGTTCACGGCCAAAAGCGTGATTTGAAATTTATTGAGTTTCGTTAAAAATAATTCTGCCCCACGGCTCGGTGATTTTAAAATAATCCTGGCGCGAACTGGTTAAGACTCAAAATCAAAGACATAAATATACCGTACATGTACGTAACTTCAAATACATCATTTTCAATCAATCAATCAATCAATCAATCAATTTAAGGGATAATTTATAAAGAAACATACGACTTTAAAAAAAATATATTAACCCTAACCCCCTGATGACTGAGTACATTGTACTTTTATTAGAAAGTGTCCTGAATCTTCTAAAATCTACCAATTTGTTTATGCACAAACAAAGTTAGGGTTAGTGTGACTGCTATAGAGGTATCCTGGTTCCATCTAAATCCTGCCGTACCGCTAGGCTTAAATCCACAGATTTCACCAGTATTCAATATATCCTGAATCCGCCCAAATCCTCCAAAACATTAAATGGATTCAGGGTGGAATAGGGTTAACATGTCTGATTGAACTAGTATGAAATTAACATGCAATTGTGCACATTTAAAATAAACTAAAACAGAATTATGGTAGGGAATGCGATTATATAGAGTTTATATTCAAAATACAGATTCAAAACCAAAACAGATCATTTAGGTAAAGGTAGGATACACCATTTGCAGATATCAAAAATATTTACTACCGAATTATTAAAAAATATCTTACTCATTTGAAAGTAAATGTTGATTCTATAGGCATCCAGCAAAAGGATTGCGTTAGATATCCTGTAATTATTCCGAAAAATATAATTTTATAATGAAAAATTCGCTATCGCCGGACGGCGATCGCGAAAAAACAAAGATAACATAAGAATAACTGCTCGACGTCGGTTGAAAAAAACCGCTGTTTTTCGTGCTTTTCTCGGCATCCATGATTGTAAAACTTCGGACAGCTCAGTTAAACGATATTTACTATAAAATACAACCCCCCAAATCTACTCATTCATGATAATTCAAGCAATGACCAATGGTGTATACTAGTACCTTCAAGGATTGAATTTGAAAACAATTTCACAACACTTGCAGTGTCCAATACATACATGTTTATTCATACGCAATGACGGTGATTTGTAACTTTAATCATTTATAATTCATATTTTTTATGTTATTTCCCGGTAGGTTTTATACAAAAGTTCACTTTGAAGTTTGCAAAACTTTCAAAACTCTTTTGCCGGCATTTTGGCAAAAGTTGGTTAAAGTTAAACATGCATCATATGACATGTATTCGTCCCATATCTCCAGTGAGACAATGAATTGGAGTACCCGGTACTTGACAATCGATCGCTCATTTTGTAGAATAAGCCTTCAGGAACACGTTTATACGTAGGTCTTTAAAGGTAGAATATTTACCATTTGTCGGTTGTGCATTCTTATCGTTTAACCAGTTCGCGCCGGGATTATTGTAACATTCACCGAGCCGCCGAGACTCGGGACAATTTTTAATGAAACTCGATCTGAGGTATGTAGGTTTGGGCCGATTGTACAGGAAAGCATATCCATGACATTTCTGATTTTTGCTCGCTGCTGACAGACATTTCTAGCCTTGCTCGTGACTTGTTTATGCATCAACTGTTTTAAATCTGGGGAAAACTTTGCGTACAATACGTCCTCCGGCGCGAACTGGTTAATGCGATGTTTATGTACAGCAGTTTGTACCAAGGCTTCATCCAATTTATCCCTGGTCATCAGACCATGATGAGACCATTGATTTCAATTAAAGGTAGTATACACCATTGGTCATTGCTTGAATTATCATGAATGAGTAGATTTGGGGGGGTTGTAGTTATAGTAAATATCGTTTAACTGAGCTGTCCGAAGTTTTACAATAATGGTTGCTGAGAAAAGCACGAAAAACAGCGTGTTTTTTTCAACCGGCGTCGAGCAGTTATTCTTATGTTATCTTTGTTTTTTCGCGATCGCCGTCCGGAATAATTACAGGATATCTAGCGCAATCATTTTGCTGGATGCCCAGAATCAACATTTACTTTCAGATGAGTAGGATATTTCTTAAATATTTGGTAGTAAATATTTTCGATATCTGCAAATGGTGTATACTACCTTTAACCCTAACAGTCCTCAATCCTCCAAAATCAATATGATTTTGCACATGTATAGCCTAGGGAGATAGGTTAAACTACAGATCAATGCATGAGACCAATATTTGTTTTGCAGCATCAGGAGATCAAGGTACTGGTACCGGTAGTTGGGCTATTCAATGATGTTAAGACATACATGTAAGGTGTGACATTTCTGCTACAATGTACATTTATAAAGTTACCAGTACGTGTACACGTCGGCTACTGTACGTACATTTTGTTAGAAATTAGGGGTTGGAAAGAATTGGGCAAGTTTTGTACCAATCGAACATTAGTTTCCTGAGAAATTTGACGTTTAGAACGGGCACTGCACTAATGTACATGTACATTTGTACATGTACGTACCGGTACAATGTCTACGGTATCTCTCCATTGCCACGGCAAAGCATGTTTACAAATTGAATGGCCAGATATTCTGGTAAACATTGTCATCATCACCAGCTGGCACACATCTGACGTGTAAATTCTTTGGGTAATTAATCAACCATGATTATGAAGAAAATACACATGGATGAGGATTGAGGATATTGTGACATGTATGTGATTCACACAGGACATACACCATGGAGGAATAAGAGCAGACTTATTTCTCCATGCATACACATATATACGTACGTAGTGTATTTTATCATGGAGGAATAAGAGCAGATGAAAGCTAGGTGACAGCTGCAGGCTTGATTTTGTGTGCTAATGTTGATGCACATGTTAGTATACTTTTATACTACATTTTATGGTAAGCATGTATGTACATCGTGTACACATGATATTGTACATGTATGTGTACGTAATCCTCTTGTTTTTATGTTGTACAAGATGCGTGCTTGTACAAAACTAAACTTAGATACATGTACCGGTATAAGTGCGTATTTTTTTATGATCATATGAAGACAAATATTCATTTTTTTCTTTATTCAGACTGAAGTTTCCGATTTTGAATTGATGCAAACTGCGGTCAACCATGCCAGCCCTGGTGTTGTTCAATCGACGTTGGCGAATCGGGAGCGACGACTTTGTTCTCCCCGGCATTTGGTCTTTTGTTTTTAGAATTATATGGTAATAGACTATTTGTAGAAAAATATGTAACACAAAAATGCATTTTTTGTTTTCGGAGAGAAATATTTATGATTAATGATGATTAATTAAAGATGAAATTATATGGCGATAGAGCACGCATGATATGGCATTGGGACTATTCACTAGTTTGCGCCGTTTTGTTTGTTTGTTGCTGAACCCAGGCGAGGGTCCATGCCAGCAGTCCGTGGGCAGCACGCCAGCTGTGAGCCGGGAGCTGACAGATATTTTCGGAAAAAATATTGTGTGTGTATATACACGTCGTCTGGTGCAAATTTTATAGGATTCCAAATTTAATGTGACGCAAAAAAAACCGTTTAAAACTGGCTGGGCATGTTTTATTGCTCATTCATAAATAACTTAGGCATTTTACCCATTTACATTGGTCGAGAGCCTGTCATGTGGCCAGTTTTAAACGGATGATAAAACACTGGGGCCAGTTTTAAACACTTTTCCAGTGTCACATGAAATGTTGATGCCTGTGACATCTGGTTGCTTTAGGGTCATTCCCTATCAAATTACCCCAACAAATTTAAACACCCCCTTCAAGTTAGTTCATATTTATTTTATAGTGTGATTTTGGGTGAAAACAACCCAAAATTTCAAGTTTAAGCGAAACCCTACCAGCGGTTTTCGTGCTGCCGCCTGCTATTCTTTTGTGAATTTGGCCAACGTGGACTCGCGTTTGCAGCCGATCCACAATGGTCTCAAATCGTTTCTTCACCAATTGCTGGAAGAAATCATCTTCGGCCTGTGAATTTGGCATGTTTACTGTCGCAGAGCTCTGAAGCTTTTGCCAAGGTTGTACGATCAGAGTACATCGTAGCAGGACTGATGCCAGTTCTTCCATCCTGGAAGGCAGAGAGCTGACAGGATTGAAAAACCTTTTAAGGCGAACATAAATACAACCATAATATCACGAAGAGCTGCCATTATTAGGATGCTAAATCATAGATTTCAGAACCTTCTGATGAAATTAGTAAAACAAAATATTCCTAGCAAAAAACCTGGATTCAAGCAACCTTTAATGGTATGAAGCACATTTTATTTATACTGCATCGCATGCCAGTGCTGTGTTTCTGCCGACTTGCAGGTCATCATCCCTGTAAGTGTAAGAACAAAACGTCCATGAAATTATTTATCTGGTCGATTGTGCCGTATGCTTTTCCATGGCAATTCTGTTTGTTGCTAGAGAGAACAGAATCTTGAACATATAGTCAAGTTTCTTAGGTATTTTCGTTCAGTTTTTGTGTAGATTTGCTAAACTATACATTTTTGGAAACGTTAGGATATACTTAACATGAAAACCAATTTGCTCTTAGGTTCTTTATGGCGGCCATCTTGGTTTTTCTAAATGGCATTTTGATGACGTCATGATGACGTCACGATGACGTCACACATTTTTCACAATTGTGTTCGTATAACCCAATAAACAAATTACAAAAAGAATTTTGAATTTATTATGTTCTGTTGATGAGATATGGCTTAAAGGTCCAAAAATGATACAAAATCATAAAAAATCACACGATGACGTCATCATGTTGTCACTTCAATTTATATCTATAACACATCCCGCCATACCTGCATACCAAGTTTGAACCCAATCGGGCTTATACATGTACTTCCAGAGATATAGGGCAAAATGACCTTTAATGTGACACCCAATGACTTTTCATGTGTCGCGTCACATTTAAGAACCATTTTTGTTCAAAAGAACCTACAAACAAATGTAAACATTGGTTTTCATGTTGAGAATATCCTAACGTTTCCAAAAATGTATAGTTTAGCAAATCTACCAAAAAAATGAACGAAACTTTCAATATATGTACATTATGAACCTGTTTTGGTTGTTCAAATTATACCCTAACATGTTTTTTTCAATATATCAACAAATTGGAGGTATATTTCTAGTTCTGTATATTGTATGCAAATTGGACATACATACAATACACATCTATTTTCATCAATATACAAGTACGGGTACATGTACATATAGACAAATCACATTTGTTCGACTATTAAACACGGAAATATACTGGAGCGCACCAAATATATATTTGGAGCGCTTCAGTATATTTCCGTGTTAGTCGAACAAAGGTGATTAGTCGAACAAATGTGATTTGTATGTGTACAAAGTATTAGGCCAAACAAAATAGTGAATTACTGTGATGCAGTAAAGATTTTCTCACTCATTTTCTCATCTCAACCCAACAGGTTAACAACTGTTTTTGTCACCTACTCATCTCATGTGTCCCTCCTGGATTGCCTAGGGAGGAACCTTCTACAGACCTACCTCATCGGTCTGATCACCATCCTTCTAATAACAGTAGTACTGGAGTCCATCATAGTGTATGTGAGCGCTCAGGGGTCCATATTAAATACCACACCAAGGCGGCTTTTACCTTTGGTAAGATAAACCCACAGACACTAGAGATGAAACTTCCCGATTTTAATCAGAAATCTGACCTATTCAAGTTTATATCTTTTCTGAAGAAGACAATAATACATGTACATACTGTACTGTACATGTACCTGAGTCAAACTTTAAATAGTGCACTGAGGTTGGGCTAACATTAGTACATTTAGTAACTTGTGGGTGCATTTAGACACCGTTTTAAATTCACTAGTTCAACTCGATTTGGTTAAAAGTTTTAGCTAAAACCATGTCTGAACGGTTTTAGTTTTAACAGAATCGGTTTTATCTTGCCACTAAATGGTGATTTAAAACACCTCGGAGGGAGGGTTTAGCTAAACCTTTGACCTTTTTAACCAGTTCGCGCCGGGATTATTTTAACATCGCCGAGCCGACGGGCGGGATTATTTTTAACGAAACTCGATCCGAAGCGTGTTCAGGCCTATAGTGCTGGGTAGCACACCCACGCATTTCCGGCCTTGCGCGCTGCTGACATACATTTCCGAACTTGAACTTGGCGTATATATTCGTCATCCGTTTTGAATTTGGGGAAATTTTTGCGTTTATATTCGTCATCCGGCGCGAACTGGTTAACACAGTGTTTAAACGGTTTTAGCTAAAACACTTCTTGTTTTAGTTGACCCGGTGTTGTGTAAGCTGTTCTTGTGGCGCGCTTTTGGTGTAAACAAGTGCGGTAATTGTTTACTTGCTCCGGTCCAGTACAGTGATGCGGCGTACATGTGCGTGCAATCAGCGAATGGGTAGCTGCACGCCGCATACCCACACCATTAACAGCCGCCATTGCAATGTTTTACCTCAATGGTTTTAAACTATCTTCAGTTATGTTATATCTACTAGTTTATCCGTGTGTTTTCGTTGATCATTAACGATAGCTGTACTTCCAATTATGTTCATCATCAATCATGGCCCATGCTCTGATGACATCGACTGCAAAGAAAGGCTAAAAAAAAGGTACCGCGTGTTGCGAATTGGTCGAGGGTGGAAGTGAAGGCTTTCACTATCGGTGTGGGCCGAACTGAAATCGTTTCTTCGCTGCACTTGCCTTCTTATCATGCTCAAGAAAGCTACTATCCTTAATGCTATCGACTGCCGGTTAGCTTCTTCATTAGAAACAATCATTTGCTTATTCGCGATAATTATATTAAGAACAATTTTTCGAGACAGCGCCATGTTGAAAATCATGCATTTAGGGTTTGCTATTGTGCGCGCAACCAAGCGATAAATGCATGCATTACGCACTGTGTTAGGAAGCAAGTATGCCTGCGGCTGCACACAGAATGTTTTGATGTACACACAAATTGTAGCGCGCGAAATATGTAAACGAGCGTAAGTTCTACGTGACCCAAGAACAGAGATAAAACACTAAGAAGTTATACTTAAAACGGTGTCTGAACGCTCGGTGTTTTAATTTTACGACCCTCGGCCCATGGTGAGCGACCGTTTTAACGTTTACTGTTTTAGGTAAAACGCTGTCTGAACATGGTCTAACTTTCTCAAGTACATGTAAGAACAGAAGTGAAGTTGTTTAGATCAGATAATCTAACCTTAAAGTTACTCTAACCTTGCCGGATGGCAATTGCAAAAACCACAACTTATCGTAATATTTTGTTCGGACCTAAACAAAAATGTTTGGGAGTCGGTTACTCGGTTCACATTTTTGAGTAATTTTTTTTATTCATAGGTTTGTTTCATCTCTGCACACAACCAAAAAAACAAAAACACCCCACCCCCACCACAACCTCCACACCTACCCCAAAAAATTGATTTGCCCCAAAATACAAGGACTATGTTCCCGTCAGGATTCAAACCCGTGTACAATCGCACATTTATAAGTCTTACACTGTATTAACCATTGGACCACAGCGCGACCCGCCCATATTAAAATTGAAATTGAGATCTTATATTAGTATTTTCTATGAATAGCATTTACCGAGATATAACTTTACGAGGTAATAGTTGTCAAGCACCTTTCCATAGATTGTGACCTTCAAACGATAAAAATGCCTAACTGACAAATAGTATCCTATATTTTTAATGTTCCTCCTGCAGTTCTTGTACCTTCGAGTCTTTGTCTTCCTGGTGGAGATTATCTTCAGCATCGTGGGTGCCGTCTGGGCATTCAGGGAGTGGGAGTTTGACCGGAAAGGCAGCTGCGACCGCAACGTAGTCCACTTGGTCCAGGCCTTCATCGTCGTCAGCTGGTTTTTCTTTGTCGCTGTCATGGTTGCCGTTCTGATTCTTATGAATCCGTGGCACCACGACGACGAAACAGATGAGGCAGATCACAAAGGAGAGCATACCGTTGATCCCGTCGTCCAACTAAAATGGGAACACAGGTAACTTTAATTATCATTGGGAGTTTCTCTAATTTATGCCTTGTATTCACACACTGGTAGTTTTGCTGGGCATTTGAAAGCGTTTACATGTATTCCAAACCCTACCAAACACAATTACTAAAATGGGAACAGAGGTAACTATAATTATCATTATGAGTTTTCAAAACTTTGATTTTGGCTTTTGGAAATCTTGAATACTATACCCTTCAGGTATAGTTCGTCGATGTCAGTTTTTTATAATAATCGATATATCGGAAATTCAATATCGAGTATACTTGATATATCGATTATTTCCCGTGTGCAAGATGAAGCCTAAAAACAGTGCTCAATATACTGAAGACCGACAGTTTAATAGGGTTGCATATATACCGGTTTTCGGCTAGATCCTCCGCGCATGTTGTCGGTCCGAACAATATTAAATTGCGCCAGCCCGCATGTTTATGGTTTTACAACGAAGATAAGAAATGATTACAGTTGCCGCTTCTGCTTGCTAGGCGAATAGCAGGGTGCAGAGAAAGCTCCCCGCAAAACACAAAACAACTTCACAACCGCAGTTGGTCGTCGAACGTATTTTATTTAAGAGGCCTACTCGAATGTTTTAAGACGGCAGCTTTTCTAATCTAAAGCCTGGAGATTTTCTGGATAATCTGACACTCTTTCGGTGTTTTTCAATATCATTTAGGAACATCAAAATTCAGATACCGGTACATCAAAATTGTTGATACATCGAAATGTCGATATTTCGATATGATTAAAAAAGTGACAACGTCGATATCGATGTCAAAAAAGTATCGAGTACTTGAGTAATATCGGTATATTGACGGGCGTTACCTTCAGGGTATTATATAGCTAGAGACCCTACCAAACACAACTAAAATGCGAAAAGAGGTAACTTAAATTATCATTGGGAGTTTTCAAATTTATAGGCTTCGGTTTTCGCTTGGTTTTGACAAATGGGCGTTTAGAAGCCTTCTACCCTAAACCCTCTATGGTATGTTGGCACTTGAGAAATTCTACCAAACAATAACTGAAATTGGAACAGAGGGACTTTTTCGAACTTAGGCTTTTATTTTCACTTTTGACTAAGAATTGACTAAGAAATTAGCATTTGGAAGGCTTTAAATAACGCCTTTTTGGCTACAAACCCTACAAAACACAACTAAAATGTGATTAGAGGAAACTTTAATTATCATTGGGAATTTTTCAAACTTTGGTTTTGGCTTGGTTTTGACTAGTGGGCATTTAGAACCCTTTAACCTTAAAGGTAGGATACACCATTTACAAATATCAACAAAAATGTACTACCAAATTATTAAGAAATATATATCTTACTTATTTGAAATAAAATAATGATTCTAGACATCCAGCAGAATGATTGCGCTAGATATCAAGTTATTTCCGCGATCGCGAAAAAAACACCCAAAACAACATAGAACTACTGCCCCGCGCCGCTTGAAAAAATAAAGCTGTTTTCTTGCTTTTCTCAGCATCCATGATTGTAAAACTTCAAACAGGTCAGTTAAACGATATTTACTATAAAATACAACCCCCCAAATCCCTTTCCTGATAATTTAAACAATTACCAATGGTGTATCCTACCTCTTTAATACACAGAATACATGTAATTATATTGTTTTAAATGTAAAATAAAAGGAATAATGAAATGCATTTTAAAATGTCAACTAGGAGCTTTACCTGATTGAGATACAGACATGCTATTAACCCTCCCATTTTTGCCGGGAGGCTCCCGGAAAATCAACTAAACTTCCGACCTTATGGGCACATAAGATAACATGTATCTCCCTGGATTTGCAATATTAATGCGCTTTTGTTTTTGTATCGGCATTTTTGCAGCGGCGTAACAATTACAAAGTTGCTTTCTGTGAACGCGCTGCCATTCAATGCAATACAGCATGCAGGGTAAAATTTTTTATTTTTATTTCGGGGGCTCCATTTTCAATTTTTTTATTTCGGGGGCTCCATTTTCAATTTTTTTATTTCGGGGGCTACTCTTTCGGGGGCTACTCTTTCGGGGGCTACTTTTCATTAATTAACAAAAGGATACAATTTGTTGAGTACTTGAGTTTATCTGGCACTAGTCTTGATCCAAGACCGAGCTAGCTGTTCATTTGTTCCGCGGCGCGCTGTCTGTATTATATCCAGGCTTATTGAGGGCGCCCTAAATTATCGCCAGATTCGTTAGAATCTGGCGATAATTTAGGGCGTCCTCAATAAGCCTGGATACGGACGGCGCGCCACGGAACAAAATGAACGGCTAGCTCGGTCTTGGATCAGGACTAATTGGCACGCAAACAATCTATGAAAACTTCAAACCAATACAGTCACAATATCGCACGAGGTTTACTTTGCCGATATCGCTGCAGTATATACTGCATGCATACATGTACATAGCACATGCAGCGATCGCGTGCCCAGAGAGGGGTATCCCTAATTGCTCAATTGCGACACCCCCTAGTTTTTTTCCCAGTCGTTTTGAATGCTCCGCGCTGTGTAGTTCGGATGGTGAATTGCATGAAGCCGGAATGTAGACGAAACAAACGTTTAGAAAACGGCCACATACAGTGGTGATTAAATTGAAGTACCCATTAATTTGCGAGCGAGTACGAGGAGGTACGTGCGTTTAAGTGTGTTTACGAGATCTCGAAATCACTCTTACCGTCTCGAAAACCCTCAGCATAAAATTAACTCGCTCGAACCCGCTCGAAAATCCCCGCGTGCGTCGAGCGAGATGCAACGACTGTACGAGCGGTGATCACTGACCCGTGAAATTCCAGTTTGGGTTTCCAAGTACGAACGACCGCCTGTGTGTGTATGTACACTGAATGTCGCAGACTAGACTGTAAACCGCAGGATTCCCCAACTAACTGAGTGATGACCCGACCGAGTTTCTTGAAAAGACCAACATCAAAGCCTTAGCACCGCTCACTACTTCCAGTGACAAGATCGTTATCCAATCATGAAGTCCAGTTAAACAAATCTTTATTGTCGTTGGGTGTCAGACGTTCTCTCAACACAAAGTGGTACCCATAGAATGTTGTACTGACCTGCTTATCTCCAACAAAGATACATTGTATTTACTTACACTGACCCTTGCCTGGCAGATACAAAATTCATTTAAAATGCGTTGGTCGGTGTATTTATCGAGCGAATTTATTTGTCTCCTAACCCAACCGAAGATCATTTAATTGGCTGTAAGTACCTTCGTACCTTGCCGTACTGATTTACAGAAGGTATTGAGATGTTCAAATAAAAACATGTTAAAACCCCGAGCCTGTTCATTTAGGAAACCACAGTCCTAAACAAAAATATTCCTTAGGTTAATTATGTAATTGTCCATGTTTTTATAGAAAAAAAGAAGAGAAATGGTACTTAAAGACTTATTTGTCTGAACTCCTAAAATTTCTCCAACCGATTTCAGGGGTAAATAATAATGCGATTTATTCTTGGTCCGGCCTAGGCGTTATGGAGGCGGCGTTTAGCTTTGATGACTGTGAAGAATAGGTTTTGATTGACAGGCTCCACAAAAGGATCCGGTAGTTCTCCCAGTAGAGAGATTATTTTACGCAACTTGGGGAAAGGGCAAGTACTAGAATTGGTAAAATAATAAAGTAGGGGAAAATAATAAAGCCAGAGGAAATGTGCAGTTCTGGTGTCTATTCTCACAAAATAAATGTACATTTACTGAAACATCACACAATTTTCTAATATAAGTTGTATTTATCTCTTGGCCTAACCGATGGTCATTAAATTGGATGCGAGTACTTTACAAAAGTTTGCCGTAATCGTTTACAAAATTCATTCAGATGTACAAATAAAAAGGTGTTAAAAATTCTGAGCCTGTTTATTTACGAAACCCTAGTCATCCAAAATATATCCCTATGGTTAATTTTAAAATTGTCCTTATTGTCTTTTTATAGAGAAAAAGGGGAAAGGGTACTCAAAGACTTATTTGTCTGAACTCTTAAAATTTCTCCAACCGATTTTAGCGGTAAATAATAATGCGATTTATTCTTGGTCCGGCCCAGGCAATATGGAGGCGGCGTTTAGCTTTGATGACTGTGAAGAATAGGTTTTGATTGACAGGCTCCACAAAAGGATCCGGTAGTTCTCCCAGTAGAGAGATTATTTTACGCAACTTGGGGAAAGGGCAAGTACTAGAATTGGTAAAATAATAAAGTAGGGGGAAAATAATAAAGCCAGAGGAAATGTGCAGTTCTGGTGTCTATTCTCACAAAATAAATGTACATTTACTGAAACATCACACAATTTTCTAATATAAGTTGTATTTATCTCTTGGCCTAACCGATGGTCATTAAATTGGATGCGAGTACTTTACAAAAGTTTGCCGTAATCGTTTACAAAATTCATTCAGATGTACAAATAAAAAGGTGTTAAAAATTCTGAGCCTGTTTTTTTACGAAACCCTAGTCATCCAAAATATATCCCTACGGTTAATTTTGAAATTGTCCTTATTGTCTTTTTATAGAAAAAAGAGGAAAGGGTACTCAAAGACTTATTTGTCTGAACTCCTAAAATTTCTCCAACCGATTTCAGGGGTAAATAATAATGCGATTTATTCTTGGTTTTTCTGATATCTAATAAAATCGACATACACCCAGAACAATAAATTACGAGGCTAGCGAAATAAATTCCAGGTTTATTTAATAACATTTATTTCTGGTTTCATTGGGTTTTTTAAAGGAAGAAAGAAAGAATAAACGGAACCTTAACACCTAATATTTTGAGCTCCTAAACATTTTTCAAACAGATTGAAGGGGGAAATTTATTTCCAATTATTTTTCTTTTTTTTGTCTTTAACAAAACGATGTATTTCGTGGCCCGTAAATTACAAGGCTAGCTTTTAAAAACAATCACAAAACCCATACGAGCCAATAAGATAAGCAAGATTAAAATCGAGGTGGTACAAAATCCCGATGGCGGACCCCAGAATACCAACACTGGACCATGAATAGTTTAAATACTCTAAATTAAAACCCAGAAAAAAACTGCGTGATTTTCATCGAAAACGGGTACTATTATTTGTTGTCGTGCATTGTCCCCTAAAATGCACGAGCTGAGGTTTTATCCCAGCAACTTACTCCCAGAAGCGTGTATTTCAGTCTTGAATGATTGTGTACACATCATGAGGAGTTCAAATTTAATAAATATGCTGCTAGGTTTTATTTATTAAAACACATAATATTTAATTTGTCCGTAAAATAGATGTGGAAATTGTAAGAGCTCGTTCCTTTTTTTAAATTTATAAGTGGTTCTTGGTGTAATTTTACATAATAAACGCTATGATAGTTGAAGGGGAATAAAATAAAACCACAGGAGAATTATTTGGGAGTATTTTCCGAATATATTCCACTTGGGGCAATAAACCCAGACAATGATTGACAGCTGACCTACAAATAGTATTAAACAAGTCTTGAAGTGCCGTTCGGTTTTCGCTGATGCGCATGCGTCTACTTTGCATTACAACTCTATTGTTGTTGTTTTAAGAATCAGGTTCAGTCAGATAATAGACTCGGGACTGTAGATTTGTGCAACACAGTTCCTCATCCGTTCTTAACTTGACAGCCCCGGCTTTTAATGTTGGTAAACATAATCCAACAATCCAACAATCCAACAATCCAACAAAAGTGTGTATTTATTAACCCAGGTCTTGTCTGTCTTATTTCACTACAGGATAGAGAGAAATTTTCCAACTTCCACCTTCAGCGAGTCCGCGATGTCAGACTAAAAACGTCAACTTGAAAATTTCACTTCCTTTCTTCACTCCGTTTAAATCCCCAGGCATTGCTTGGGGACGTCCGATGACCGCAAGATTGTCATGGCAGAGCTCCACAGTCAATACCCATATTGCCTCGACCAATCATCAACCGTGGATCAACGAGCGCACCCCACATTAAACCATTCAATGTCTGGCTTTGCTTTTGTCAGCTACGCAATTGTCAGACACCACGAGCAAACACAATCTCCTTCTTTCCCACGCACCCCACCCTTTGCTTTTCCCCGCGGATAGTAATTCGAGCCCTTTCAAA
Source organism: Crossaster papposus (assembly GCA_037893245.1). NCBI lineage: Eukaryota > Metazoa > Echinodermata > Asteroidea > Velatida > Solasteridae > Crossaster > Crossaster papposus. The sequence continues at coordinate 300,103 of JBAIAA010000225.1, read as the reverse complement.
GACACCCTCTGTTATTGAAGAACCAATCATAGCCCCCATGACTCGTTTTTGGTTGGCTAAATAAATCAAAGGAAACCGGCCCCGGCGTTATGGAGGCGGCGTTAAGCTTTGATGACTGTAAAGAATAGGTTTTGATTGACAGGCTCCACAAAAGGATTCGGTAGTTCTCCCAGTAGAGAGATTATTTTACGCAACTTGGGGAAAGGGCAAGTACTAGAAGTGGTAAAATAATAAATATAGGGGAAAATAATAAAGCCAGAGGAAATGTGCAGTTTTGGTGTCTATTCTCACAAAATAAATGTACATTTACTGAAACATCACACAATTTTCTAACATAAGTTGTATTTATCTCTTGGCCTAACCGATGGTCATTAAATTGAATGCGAGTACTTTACAAAAGTTTGCCGTAATCGTTTACAAAATATATTTAGATGTACAAATAAAAAGGTGTTAAAAATTCTGAGCCTGTTTTTTTACGAAACCCTTGTCATCCGAAATTGTCCTTATTGTCTTTTTATAGAAAAAAAGGGGAAAGGGTACTTAAAGACTTATTTGTCTGAACTCCTAAACATTTCCCCAACCGATTTCAGGGGTAAATAATAATACGATTTATTCTTGGTTTTTCTGGTATCTAATACAATCAACATACACCGGACTATTAAATTACGAGGCTGGCGAAATAAATTTCAGAGGTTTATTTAATAACATTTATTTCTGGTTTCATTGTTGGAAAAAAACCCAAAAAAAACCGGGACCTTAACACCTAAACAATTTTAAACGGATTTAGGGTGAAAATTTAATACGATTTATTTTCCGTTTTTCTTGTACATGTATTTAACAAAAACGATCTATTTTATGGCCCGTAAATTACAAGGATAGCTTTTAAAATCTTCCACCAAACCAATAGGCCTACAGCCAAGAATAAATAAGAATATGATCAAGGTGATACAAAATCCCGATCCAGGACCCCAAGACCCCCCAAACTAATATTTTGAATATAATCCAAGTAGGCGCAAGAAATCCAGATAATGATTGACAGCTGACCTACAAAATGTATTAAGTTGGATAAGCAAGCCGGCCAACATGTGGCCGACCACCACATTGGAATTTTAATTGGCTGGGGAATGTTTCTTTGTGGCATACAATTACAACCAATGAAAAAGATAATTTGTTAGAAGGAAGGACATGGTTGGAAGTTCTTTCTTTTTTGAACGATCTCATTCTCACCAACGCTTTTTGTCCTTCCGAAAACACCGCTCGATAATACGAATAGAGATCAAAAATACTTTGTCATTCAGCTTTAAAACGCACCGACACAATGGACTTACATGCACATGTAGAGCACCCAACAAGATCCCACAAAAGAAGCACGGTGCACTAATTATAATGAAAATAAATGTAGGCTGTTCCTTGGCACTCAACCAATAACCTTTTTATAGCTCCATGTTCACAGTAAAAGCGCTCTCAATTGGGCTTTTGTGTAGCGCAACAATCACTCAAAACAGTTGTCCCAACTGAAAAGCCGGATCGATTGGTAAATGGGCCACTACACGTACTTGGGAATCACACGAAGTCATTGTTATGCATGGATGACTTTCCTCGTAAGTGCTCGTTCTTCACGCACCTCGGAAGCGCTCGCGCGTAACTGCGAGACCCCGTAAATCCTCGCGGGTAACTGCGAGACCTCGTTAATCCTCAGACAATGGCCGAGTAGATACGTGCGTTAACGGGTGAATTGCGAGCGAGTACGAGTGCGAGGGGTACTTCAATTTAATCATCACTGTAGTACAGGCCAGCTTTTTATCGCTGTTGTACGCGTCATGCATGCATGCAGCGCGCGCTGCTGAGTGTAGTCTTGTTTGCAAGACGATGCAGCGTGCGTAGGCCGCCGATGCGGGCGTCCTCTAATGTACGCTGTGGCCTTACCATACACACAAGGTCATTCGCGCGTGGTTTATGGCGTGTGTTAGAGGGCGCCCCGCATCGCGAAGATTGTCTTGAAACAAGACTATGCTGAGTGCTAAATCTATTATGTGTACTGTACATGTACCGCGCGCTCTGGATCTCCGGTCTGCATGCCGGCGCGGCCGCTTAGCAGTGGCGCTAGGATAAGGGAGAGCGGCCGTTCGTAGTCGTGCAGCAAATATTACGGGGCGATTTTGGACCATTTTCTATTTTTAAGTCGCCCCCGAAATTGGATTTTTTGCCTATTTCGGGGGCTCCTGTAGGTGTTTCCAGAGCGAATTCGCCCGCCGCCCCCGTGTATTTTTTTCGCTGACAGCATGCATAGTTACCGTACCAAGCCCGTCTGCCTGAAGCACTCGGTACACAACTACATGTAGCTGCAGTGCGCCTGCATACTTCTGTAGTATGCCATTACCGTATGCATGGTGCACAGTGATTACCGTAATTTCCTGCGGACAAGGCGCTCGGCGGTTAAGGCGCAGGTCCCTAAAATCACCCCCCAAAAATTCAAACGTCAACAGATAAAGCGCACCGCCGAATAAGGCGCATGCTTGAACGCACCCAAAAGAACACCAGGCGCCACCCGGTGTAGGTACATCGCCAGAAAGGGGTCATTTTGTTGCCTTAGAACGATCCCACTATTCCAAGCATGAATTAAACCGTAACCCCATGGGCTGGTCACATGTGTACCCAGGTGAAAATTCCAGTTGAAACCAGTTGAACTGGACCAGTTGGGACCAGTTAAAACCAGTCGAACTGGTCTCAACTGGTCCAGTTCAACTGGGAATTGGTGACTGGTATTGAACTGGTTTAACTGGTATTGAACTGGTTTAACTGGTATTGAACTGGTTTAACTGGTATTGAACTGGTATTGAACTGGTTTAACTGGTATTGAACTGGTTTAACTGGTATTGAACTGGTTTTGAAACAAAAAAACTTCAATGAACGTTCTTATAACAACAGCATGGAATTCTGCAATTAATACCAATGGAATTTACTTATTAAACATTACTAGGGGGAAGTATAGGTATACATACAATAATAACCTACTCCTATTATATATTACCTACTAAATCGTACTACACTTAGCCATTGTCGTTAGTTAGTTATATACTACACTTTTTTGTCCACGACATAGTCACAGCTAGTTTTTATGAATAATGTCAAAATTTGAATACGAATGGAATGTAATGGGAATTTTTAACTATGTTTGCACAAAAATATAAATTCAATCATGGAATCGTTTGAATAATTACATATAATGTCACCAAAGTGCATTTTTTGGACAAAATACCACAATTTAACATCGACTATTGCAACTGGTTTTGCAACTGGTTTTTCAACTGGTTTTCGCAACTGCATGGTTTGGCGCAACTTGTTGTTGCAACTGTTTTTTTCAACTGAATTTTGCAACTGCGAGTGCATGGTTTTTGCAACTGCATGGTTTGGGCAACTGCATGATTTTTTGCAACTGCATGGTTTGGGCAACTGCATGGTTTGGGCAACTGCATGATTTGGGCAACTGCATGGTTTGGGCAACTGCATGGTTTGGACAAATGCATGGTTTGGCGCAACTGGTTCTTGCAACTGGTTCTTGCAACTGGTTCTTGCAACTGGTTCTTGCAACTGGTTCTTGCAACTGGTTCTTGCAACTGGTTCTTGCAACTGGTTCTTGCAACTGGTTCTTGCAACTGGTTCTTGCAACTGGTTCTTGCAACTGGTTCTTGCAACTGGTTCTTGCAACTGGTTCTTGCAACTGGTTCTTGCAACTGGTTCTTGCAACTGGTTCTTGCAACTGGTTCTTGCAACTGGTTCTTGCAACTGCATGGTTTTTGCAACTGGTTTTTGCAACTGGTTTTTGCAACTGGTTTTGTGCAACTGGTTTTGTGCAACTGGTTTTGTGCAACTGTTTTGTGCAACTGGTTTTTGCAACTGGTTTTTGCAACTGGTTTTTGCAACTGGTTTTTGCAACTGGTTTTTGCAACTGGTTTTTGCAACTGGCTTTTGCAACTGGTTTTTGCAACTGGTTTTTGCAACTGGTTTTTGCAACTGGTTTTTGCAACTGGTTTTTGCAACTGGTTTTTGCAACTGGTTTTTGCAACTGGTTTTTGCAACTGGTTTTTGCAACTGGTTTTTGCAACTGGTTTTTGCAACTGGTTTTTGCAACTGGTTTTTGCAACTGGTTTTTGCAACTGGTTTTTGCAACTGGTTTTTGCAACTGGTTTTTGCAACTGGTTTTTGCAACTGGTTTTTGCAACTGGTTTTTGCAACTGGTTTTTGTCGAGGGGGATGTTGGTTCTTGGCAATAGGTATTTTTAATAAATCAAGTTGGGGAAAATGTGCTGTCTGTTGATTCTGTTGGGGATGTAATTCGACTTTTAAAGAATGTTTCATTTGGTTCCTGTTCACTTGACCAGTTGGTACATGTAACTGGTTTCAACAATTGGTTTCAACTAGTTATTGTTAATAAGAAAGACCAGTTCAGGGTACGTAACTGGTTCCTTCAACTGGTTCCTTCAACTGGTTTGAACTGTTTCCTGTTGTCGGCACAAGAATGACCAGTTGGTAACTGGTTCCTTCAACTGGTCTGAACTGTTTCCTATTGTTGGCACAATAATGACCAGTTGGTAAATGGTTCCTTCAACTGGTTTAACTGTTTCCTATTGTCGCCACAAGATTGACCAGTTGGTAAATGTTCCTACAACTGGTTTCAACTGGTTCCTATTGTCGCCACACAAATTACCAGTTGGTAACTGGTCCTTTAACTGCTTACAACTGGTTTCAACTGGTTTTTGTTGAATCCGGTTGAGCTACCAGTTGATGCCAGTTGATTCCATCACGTACCAGTTGGATACCAGTTAATTCCAGTTCAAAACAGTTGAAACCAGTTGAAAGTTTAACTGGTTTCAACTGGAATTTTCACCTGGGTAGAGCCAAGAAGTAAATTGATACCAACCTTCATCCATCGCTGTGCATGATTGCGGTTTCTGACCCTACAATGGTGCGTCTTTTTCCAAAAGAAATGAGGTTCAATGAACTAACCCTTTGAGTGAGCCGACACGAAATGTATCAACAATCACAAACCCCAGATGTTCCTGACCGCAGAGTTTATACAATGGAAGCCGATACATGGTGCCTCTCCCACAGATATCGTGTTTCAAAACCACGTTTAATGTTTTGGTCAGTGGGATTGTAAATTAATTCAGTAGTAAGTTCAGTCAGTCAGTGATATAGTTTCTTTCCAGACAACGTAATCAGACAACATAGAGTTGACTTAATATATATATGGAAGGGATTTTTACGGGGGATTTTTTTAAATAAAGTTCTTTTCCTTTATTTCAAACCTATAATTTGTTAATCACGTTCATAAGATATTTGTTTAATACATCACTTCTCACTTGATCCAAGACCAAGCTAGCCGTTTATTTGTTCCGCGGCGCGCCGTCCATATATTCGGGCTTATTGAGGGCGCCCTTAATTATCGCCAGATTCGTATAGGTCGGGGCGGACATCCGGGAACCTTCACAATAACGCGTCATAATACGTACACCGCGCCGATGAAAACGATAATCGCGCGTGCAGTCTTGTATGCTTCAGTGCAGTGTCGGCGTGCATTGTTTTCATCGGCGCGCTGACCTGTGATGTATGTCCGCGGTGATCAATAGGGGAACGAATCTGGCGAAATAAATAAATTCGCTCGAGAAATACACTGACCAACGCCTTTTAAATAAATTAATTAACTGCCAGGCGAGGGTTAGTGTAAGTAAATACAATGTATCTTTGTTGGAGATAAGCGGGCCGGGACAACATTCTTTGAGAAGCAGTTTGTGTTGAGAGAACGTCGACACCCAATGGCAATGAAGATTTTTGTAACTGGACTTCAGGGTTGGATAACGATCTTTTCATTGGGGAAGTACTGTAGTGAGCGGTGCTAAGGCTTTAATGTTGGTCTTTTCAAGAAACTTGGTCGGGTCATCACTCAGTCAACCTGAATAATAAGATAATATTACGTTAAATTCCCATAATACTTTCTCAAACAAACATCTAAAATGAGGCAATAAATAAATAAACGATTTGAACGTTTAATGAAACAAACAAAAGTGCAATTCGTATGTAGGCCTTTTGTATGTTTACCATAAACATTGGTACCGGTACTTCATATTATCCTAAATAGTACGTTAGGTCTAAAGCAAACTTTGAAGATAAAATAAAACACCCTCAACGTTCACACAATAGAGGTTGGGTGAATGCGATTTCCAAACGTTTAAGTAATTCTGTTGCAGCATTTTCGGAATGAAAAAACGGCCACAAAGAAAAAGGGGTCAACGCATTGCGGCATTGTTGGAATAAAAACACGGTCGTGGGGGGGGGGATCAACACATCGCGGCATTGTTGGAAGGGAAGCACGGTCGTATAGGGATCAACACATCGCGGCATTGTTAAAATGGAAACACGGTCACAATGTCAGGAGAGTTGAGCTAATTGGTTGACCGCATTATTGAGTAAGATTGCGGCGTTCAAAGAATTCTTCACACAAAGACCGTCACTTTGAACTCAAGCGACATCATATACGGCGCACCGAAAGATAAGGCGTGGCGATGTTTTTGTGGTCTAGAAAGTCAGATAAGCCGTGTCTTTACCGCAGGAAATTACGGTACAATGAATACATGTGGTACACGCAAGTCACAAGACCGGCAGAAACACCATTTCGCGACTTGACTTTATGTCTATTTGTTGCCGCGCTGTGTGACACCATGGAGCTATATGGTGATACCCATTGTCATATGAAAACCCGACTCCTGTGAAAATCGGACTCCATTTTCTTATTGGTTAATCCCTCTCATGTGACCAGTCGCTGTTCTAATTATCATACGTACATGTACGTATGCGCAATACTACCAATAGGTCCACATTTTTGGAGTCGGATTTTTACGCTAACAACTGTCAAATCTATTTTGTGAATAAAGAATTGCTTTGCGTTTGCTGTGTACTTGGCGTGTATTAATGCGCGTTGTTTTGCAGTGCATTATGCATGCAAGCAACTCTGTTCAAGGTGCAACATGACGGAGACTACCGTAAAAGGAAAAAATAAAATAAAAAAATGTAAATACATATCCTCCTTGACAACAGGATTCAAAAGTTGGCATCTCTGCAGATACGGTCCTGTGGAATTATTTTTTAGCTAAATGGATAATCTTTCAGAATATAAATCAAAATAAATGTGTTATCAACATGGTAATAACCATGTAAACAAAAACCAAATCCATGGCTGCAGGTTCACGGGACTCAAGTGCCTCCATTGCGCTGTACATGTGTCATAAACATGGCCCACAATTGGGCCACAATGTCATTTTGTTTTTTCAATCAGAATCATCTTGAATCTCATCTTCTGACATATTTTCAAGGAATTTGAGTACTTGGTCATCAGGCCCAAAGCGAGATGGCATGTTGAGATATAGTCGCTTTTATTCGCAAGATCACACAAACGTGTGTGCATCAAAGGGTTAATTAACCCTCAAGTTTTGTTTCGCTAGAAACCCTACCAATTCTCTATTAAGAGTACATGTACCACATTGGGCAAACAACTTGCTTTTTCATCTTGCATACCTTTAAAGGGAAATTCCAGGCTCAATAATATTTTACCTAGTCTAAAAGAAAATATGTGACACGATCAAGCGGAATGAGTCGGATGTCGGGGAATCCCAAAAATCTGAACTGTGTTCTTCGTTGGTAATTAAACAAATTTACATAACTCGACGTGGGTTTTTTGTTTTTAAAACGTACAGATGTCCTCTTTAAAACTACATGAAAACTCATTTTTTGACTGGGGCCGACATCCGACTCATTTCGCTTGATCTTGTCACACAATGGTAACATACTGACTCAGCAGAGAATTTGTTTGATTTGTTACCGGGAATGACTCGCGCGGATATTATATTCACGATTTCTTGCCATTCATGAGTACAAGGGCGCATCCATATAGTTCCATTTTCCCGCCTCATCCGGTACATTATCATTGTGGTGTCTGCACCTCGGTGCACATCGCTTTATTGCGTGTTGTTTGCACTGGTATCCTACCCGGTACCTTGCCGCGGCCAACTACATTATGTTGTACGGCGCCAGACTATTTGCGAGTACATCACTGTGCAAAATATCAACTTGACGCGCCACAAACTATCGTTTGTTTTTGTATTTTCTGAGAAGAATCGAAAATCTGTGAGCTAGTGAATATGGCATCAGGTCCTTCTACGTATAATATTGATCCCACTTTTACATAGTACAGTACACATTATGTACATGTATACACTATGCCGTACACAAAAGGGTTCACTTGCATTCCGTGCGCGTGCAAGGCCGCTATCGATTGGGCTTTGCGTACTGATGGTGCAGACACTACTGTACGTCACAATATCCTGAATGTACAAAATGGCAGCTCGATGACGGTAAGGCATAAAACAAAAAAAATGTTATGTTGGCGTAACCCGACCGACCCTAAAAATACCGCCGACCCTGGATATTTTTTTGTTCAAGGGACGAAATTTAATGATTAAAATCTATATAAATCTAGTTATAAATACGTTTGAAACCATTTCTGACCGTTTCTCATTGTTGTGTGTGTGGATTGTGTATTGAACCTGGACATGCTATCGTGTATCACTACTACTGTTTTTTTTCTTCAGATGTAAGATGCTTTGTTGCTGCGCAAGGACAGACGACAACTCCCAGGTGGCCTATGCAGAGGTGGCAGCCATCCTCTCCAAATTATTCCATGTGAGTCTTTGAGTGCTAAGCACCTTTTTAGGAATCAACTCATTAAATAGTAGGGACACATCCTGATTGATTTTTAAATGAAAAAAAGGATGCGATTTTTGTAAGAAAATTGTCAATTTATTTTAAACAATTACATGTATATCATTGATTCAATTCCTCTTTCACCAATGTGGGTAAAAAACACAATACAAAATTATGATTTTGGTAAGTTGGCTCAACAATTTTTAACCCAGAAGCATTTTGTCACAAACAAGGCCGGAAATGTCTGTCAGCAGCGAGCAAGGCTGGAAATGCGTGGGTGTGCTTCCCGGTACCATCGGCCTGAAACCACCTTTGATCGAGTTTTGTTAAAAATAATCCAGCGAACTGGTTAACAACTGTTTTCATTGAATTCCTCATACCCCTGAATGGGGGTAAATAACCACCTTTGGGGGTGTCCAGAATGGTCCGTTTGGCTTTAAAATGCTTTAAATGACTATGTAATGTCAGTCACAAACAATTAAAACTTATAATTACTGATTTGCTACTACCGGTATACACCAAGCTGTAAATTTGTGGTGTGTTAGGTGGAGGGGCGAGTTGGGGTGGGGGTGAGGGTGGGGTAAGCCTAGTTTTCTTTACATCATGTGGATGTGGTATCTACTTCAACTGTTGCTAGGGAACTTTTATAGATCGATTCCTAAACTTTAAAACAAATTTACCAACAGTATATCCACATGGTGTACTGCAAATTGAAATAGAAAATAGAATCTTATACTGGCTGGGATGAGAGAGTACCCGGTACATGTATGTGTAAAGAAATGTTGGCATGTATTTTTAGCACATTGACAATTTTTAAAATATCAGTTTTACATACGTGACCCCGTACACCAAAATCAGGAATAATTTGGAAAATGACTTTTTGCGATATGTACATAGTAAGATTGGAAATTCCATAAGCTTTCTAATGATATTCACTATTTATTGACTATGAGGTACAGGCTTATGATGGGTATCATTAGAAAGCTTGTGGAATTTTACAACAGTACATATCGCAAAAAGTCATTTTCCAAGTCACGGTGGAATTGCCCAGCTGCCATTTTAGGGTGGCGCCACCAGCCACGCACACGCTGCACACATTCTTAATCAGTTCACGCCGGATGACGTATATACATGTACACGCAAAACGGATGACGAATAAACACGTCCCGAGCAAGGCCAAATTAAATCGTGTACTATCCACGTATGAAGCGTTAATTCGTCAGGCACAGCAATTTCATTCCGCGGAGGACATGTATACGCTGCAAAGGTTTCCTTGGTTGTTATGGTTGACGTGTATTTATGTCAAAAAGTTACCAGCTAGCGCTCCAGAGGACGGATACACAACTGACATACACGCGGTAGACGTAAATGACTTACACGCGGTAGACGTGAATATGTGACCCGCTCCATCGTAATCAGGAATAAGTCGCTGGGGCCGTTTTACGCAATCGGTCGTTGAAGTGAACGCATGGGTGAAAATCGTGACCAAGTCGTTTTTCTGAACATTGTATTTTTAGGAAGTGTAGTAATCACAGATTATTGTCATTAATGTCTTGTATGTAAAAACGATCAATAAAGATAAAAATGAAGAGGATTTGTGTGCGCTGTCTGTATGATTTTGGTCAATTTTTTTTATTTCAAAGCTGTTTTTCTCGGAAAGTGGATTCGGCAAATAAATATTCACCTGTCATCTTCATCAGACCATAACTCGTTAACCTAAGAAGATACACACTTGTGATGGGTATCATTAGAAAGCTTATGGAATTCCCTTTCTCACCATGTGCATATATCTCAAAACGTCATTTCAAGACTTATTCCTGATTTTGATGGAGCGGGTCACATATACGTCGACGTTGCCAAGCATACTTCGTTGACGCGGTGGACGTGTATACGCTATATTGTGGTATCACGCTTTAGTGATTAGGCCTATTCAACACTCTAGTTCCATTGTCTTCATTTAATTCATACAGCAGAGGATTATCAGCTGCGTCCAGCAATTTCTTGACATTCAAATTTTCCAACTATTGTTCCTTAGTTTTCTTTGAAATTCTTAAAAGGGTGCTTTTAAGCTGGCTTTGCAAATATTTGTATTACCGCGTACAATGTACATGTCCCCGGCCCTGGTTATAGTTCCAGGCGGATGACGTATAAGTATGTATCCACGCGTCAGCTTTTATGGCGGGTAGCGGTTGACGTGATATCACACCCTGACTGCAGACAGAAAAAGTGCCCTAGCTAGATGACAGAATGTTGGCAACAACATGTACAACGGGGCTAATAAAGTAAGGGTTGGCATCCTGTAGTACATAGTTGCATTATCAAAACAGGAATATTTTACTGAAAAAACCTCAATTTTTTTTGATGAAAAATAATCCTGCCAGTGGGCTCAGTCACTTGAAAATAAACCCGGCACGAACTGGTTAAAGAAGATGCACGCGTATATTTTGGTGTAGACCCTATTGATTCAAGGAGCTCAAATGTACTTGAGTAGCACCGCAGAAAATGGCTGTCGTCCATTTAGTCTGTATTATACATGTGAAGGTACAGGTACTAGGGTTTCCCCTTAACTTCTTTTTTCACTATCCGGCCGGACCAGTAATGTTTTTTTCTTCACCTTTTAGGCTACTTTTTTTGTAAGTAACCTTTTACATCAATTACAATGTAAATAATGTATACACCGACGTCGTGTAAATGGTAAATTGGGCAGTGATGTTCCAGAATATTATACATATTATTATTAATAACAGGGACAAGGCGAGCCACTTGAATTCCGACTTTTTTGTTTTCGGTACGATCGTTGCCGTTTGCTTTGATCGTAGTCTTTATCGCGCTCGATCGATCTCGTTTTGTCGATTTCCCAGCTCCAGGGTCTAAAACAGAAAGGAAAAATTGCAACAACACGTCAATTTTATTTTCGGGATCCACTCTCTCCGATACGCTTCATACTCAATCAAAATACTGCAGCAAAATGTGAAGCTAAAAAACCTCACGCATGTGATCAGGTTTAATACATGTATATTGATACATTGTAAAACAATTAACTATGGCAAATATACTGACACCAGGTTTAATAAATTGATACATTAAAACAATAACACATTTTATAGCTTTATGGCCTATGGTAAACCCACTGCAGGATTGTGAAGGATTCAGGCAGTAGGTACATGTACAATGTACCTGTACTGGTAGCAATAAATATTGGAGGATTTTGCAGGATTCAGGTTACCCGGTACATGAGGTTTTAACACTTTGGAATTGCAGGATTTTGCAGGATTCAGGTGTAAGAAAAATTTGGTAGGGAGTTAGAGGTAGAGTCTTAAATCTAAAATAAGTGTGGTCTGATTAGTCTGAACTCATTTAAAGGTACATGTAGTATACACCATTTGCAAATATCGAAAAAATTTACTACCGAATTATTAAGAAATATCTTACTTATTTAAAAGTAAATAATGATTGTAGGCATCCAGCAAAATAAGGGCCCTAGATATCCTGTAATTGTTCAAAAAAATTGAATTGTATAAACCAAAATTCATTCTCGCCGTCCGGCGAGCGCGAAAAAACAAAGATAACATAAGAATAACTGCTCGACTCCGGTGGAAAACAAACGCTGTTTTTCATGCTTTTCTCGGCATCCATGAATGTAAAAATTCGGACAGGTCAGTTAAACGATATTTACTATAAAATACAACCCCCCAAATCCACCCATTCCTGATAATTCAACAAATTACCAATGGTGTATACTACCTTTAAGCGGGGCGCTTAGGTGTCATGGTATTCTTGACCCAAGTCAGGATTCTGTGTCAACATTGCTCACTGTCATCCACATCGTGTGACACGCGTCACGTCCACGCTCATCATTAGCGCGCTCTCATGCGCCGCCCCCGCTCATGTGTGGTTCAGGAATCCCGACTTGACGGATCTGCCACACGCTTGTACACAACCAACGAGCTCATCTACCAAAAACGGTAGAAGCCAATCAAATTGCAGAATTGTATAAATTAGCATATTGACCCAGTTGTGTGACGTACGTGGATATTGTGATGTACAATGTACACAATTGTGACCCAGCACGAGTAAATGAGACACTTTGAAGCAAAAATGAAAATTGAGATTTTGATTTCATCGTTTAAAGCTAAACAAGCTTTAAATGATGAAATCAAAATCTCAATTTTCATTTTTACCTTAAAGTGTATCATTTACTCGTGCAGGGTCACAATTATGTACTGTACATAGTGTACATTATGTGTACATGTACAAATGGTTTATATATAGACTAGCTATCGTGTACATTTTCCGGCCTTTAAGTTTGCACTATACCGTACTCTAACTATATAAAAACGAAGTATGGACGCAGCTATAGAATTTGAAAAAGGCATCCTTGTGTGCTAGTGTCAATATTGCCTACCATTCCTACATACTCCGTTAGCGGTCTTGCTAGTCCGTACTCCGATTGGCGGACTTACAGTGATGATTAAATTGAAGTACCCCTCGCACTCGTACTCGCACGCAATTCACTCGTTAACGCACGTATCTACTCGGCCATTGTCTGAGGATTTACGAGGTCTCGCAGTTACACGCGAGGGTTTACGGGGTCTCGCAGTTACGCGCGAGCGCTTCCGAGGTGCATGAAGAACGAGCACTTACGAGGGCAGTCATCCATGCATAACAATGACTTCGTGTGATTCCCAAGTACGTGTAGTGGCCCATTTTAATACCAATCGATCCGCTTTTCAGTTGGGACAACTGTTTTGAGTGATTGTTGCGCTGCACAAAAGCCCAATTGAGAGCGCTTTTACTGTGAACATGAGCTATAAAAAGGACAATTGGTTGAGTGCCAAGGAACGACCTACATTTATTTTCATTATAATTAGTGCACCGTGCTTCCTTTGTTGGATCTTGTTTGGCGCTCTACATGTACGTGTCCATTGTGTCGGTGAGTTTTAAAGCTGAATGACGAAGTATTTTTGATCTCTATTCGTATTATCGGGCGGTGTATTCGGAAGGACAAAAAACGTTGGTGAAAATGAGATCATGTAAAAAAAGAACTTCCAATCATGTCCTTCCTTCTAACTAATTATCTTGTTCATTGGTTGTAATTGTATGCCACAAAGAGACATTCCCCAGCCAATTAAAATTCCAAAGTGGTGGTCGGCCACACGTTGGCGGGCCGGCTTGCTTATCCAACGTAATACATTTTGTAGGTCAGCTGTCAATCATTATCTGGATTTCTTGCGCCTACTTGGATTATATTAACAATTTTAGTTTGGGGGGGTCTTGGGGTCCTGGATCGGGATTTTGTATCACCTTGATTATATTCTTGTTTATTTATTTTTGGCTCGTAGGCCTATTGGTTTGGTGGAAGTTTTTACAAGCTATCCTTGTAATTTACGGGCCATAAAATAGATCATTTTTGTTAAATACATGTACAAGAAAAACGGAAAATAAATCGTATTAAATTTTCACCCTAAATCCGTTTAAAATTGTTTAGGTGTTAAGGTCCCGTTTTTTGGGGATTTTTTTAAACAATGAAACCAGAAATAAACGTTATTAAATAAACCTCTGAAATTTATTTTGCTAGCCTCGTAATTTAGTGGTCCGGTGTATGTTGATTTTATTAGATACCAGAAAAACCAAGAATAAATCCTATTATTATTTACCCCTGAAATCGGTTGGGGAAATGTTTAGAAGTTCAGACAAATAAGTCTTTAAGTACCCTTTCCCCTTTTTTTTCTATAAAAAGACAATATAAGGACAATTTCAAAATTAACCGTAGAATATATTTTGGATGACTAGGGTTTCGTAAATAAACAGGCTCAGAGTTTTTTAACACTTTTTTATTTGTACATCTCAATATATAATGTAAACGAGTACGGCAAACTTGTGTAAAAGTGCTTGCATCCAATTTAATGACCATCGGTTGGGCCAAGAGATAAATACGTTTGCTCGAGACAGTGACCAACGCCTTTTAAATAAATTCTGTATCTGCTAGGCAAGTGTTGACGATCACTTTATTTAGCAGTTAATCGCGTAACTTATATTAGAAAATTGTGTGATGTTTCAGTAAATGTACATGTATTTTGTGAGAGTAGACACCAGAACTGCACATTTCCTCTGGCTTCATTATTTTCTCTTACTTTATTATTTTATCACTTCTAGTACTTGCCCTTTCCCCAAGTTGCGTAAAATAATCTCTCTACTGGGAGAACTCCCGGATCCTTTTGTGGAGACTATTCTTCACAGTCATCAAAGCTTAACGCCGCCTCCATAACCCCGGGCCGGTTTCCTTTGATTTATTTAGCCAACCAAGAACGAGTCATCTGGGCTATGATAATAATAATAATAATATCAGTATTTATAAAGCGCTAAATTGCCAAAGGATACAAGGCGCTGAGAAAACAAAGGGGGAAAGAAAAAGACAAAAGAAAAAAGACGACCAGCTAGGAAGAGGCAAAAAGGTGGGTTTTAAGAGCACGTTTGAAGGCTGGGACACTGTTAGAGGTTCTAATTAGGGTAGGTAAGGAATTCCATAGACGGGGAGCAGCAATTGAAAAAGCCCTGTCACCAGCAAGTTTATGGGTTCTGTGAACGGAGAGGGATTTACCAGTAGAAGAGCGAAGAGAGTAAGAAGAAGTCTGGAGTGAAAGAAGAGAGGAGAGATAATCCGGGGCACAGTGATTGAGGGATTTATACGTGTGGACCATTGTGCGGAATTGAATGCGTTGGGCGACTGGAAGCCAGTGTAATTGCTTGAGAAGTGGAGATGTGTGAGTGTATTTGGGCAGCTTAAAGATAAGTCTGGCACATCGGTTTTGGAGCCGTTGAAGGCGAGCAACATCTTTCTGGGAAACACCGTTCAGGAGGCAGCAGCCGTAGTCCATCTTGGACAGAATTAAGGCTCGGACAGCATTATGGCAAGCGCTGAAATCGAGGAACCTTCTGATCCGGCTTAGGTTGCGTATATGCCAGTTAAGAGAACGACAGAGTTGAGTAATGTGAGCAGACATGGACATGCTGCGATCGAAGACTACACCCAAGTTTCTGACAGATGGAGAGGGATGAATTTGAGTGCCATTGAAATTAAAGGTGAGGTGGTCCAGGTTTTTGAGGTGAGTGGGAGAGGCTGCAATGAAGAATTCTGTCTTATCCGGGTTCATCTTTAACTTATTGATGACCAACCAGGATTGAAGCTCGTTGACACACCGAGACAAACGAAACAAAGCACAGGCCGCATCACCAGGACGGGAGGGGTTGAATGGTAAGAACAACTGTACATCGTCAGCATACATGTGATACTGGATAGAGTGACGTCGAATAAGTTGACCAATGGTGTGGGAGTAGTAAGTGAACATCTGAGGGCCGATGACTGAGCCCTGAGGAACGCCATATTTGAGCTTTGCTTCAGTAGAGAGGGCATCCTTAACACAAACCTGGCTAGATCTATCACTCAAGTATGTGTGGAACCACTGATGAACAACTCCATCTAGACCAAAATCACCTGTGAGCCGCTGAAGGAGGATATTGTGGTCAACTGTATCGAAAGCGGCCGACAAGTCAACCATGATGAGAAAAACGGCCTGGTGTGAATCAATAGCTCTGAGAAAAGCATCTTGAACTGTAAGAAGAGCTGTTTCAGTGCTATGGCAAGGCCGGTAGGCAGACTGCAAAGGCTCGGACAAGTCATTGGATTTGACAAAAGAGGCAACCTGTGAGGAGACCACAGGTCGGTAACTCATGAGTTGCTGAGTGTCAAGGGATGGCTTCTTAAGGACAGGAGTGATCCTAGCTTTGCGGAGCTCAGCCGGAAACACACCCGAAGACAGTGAGCAATTCACGATGCGACACAAAATCTGAATAAGAACAGGTAAATGTTGTTTGACTAACCATGTGGGCATAGGTCACACGATTTAGAGGAACATTGACTTATAATACGAGTTAGTTCTTCCACAGATACAAGATCAAAACAACACATTTTACAATTCAAAGGTTTGTAAACAGTTGGGAGACAATTACCAGAGTTAATATTGTCAACTTCAGAACGAATGTTATCAACTTTGTTTACAAAGAAATCCTGAAATTCGTTGGCAAGGTTAACAGAGGAAGTAGAATCAGGTAAATGACATTTGCTATTGTTAAGTAATGTGTTAACAACTTTAAACATGTCTTTATGATTACAGTCAGATAATTGTTCATTGTAGTAGTTCGTCTTGGCTTCAGTGATGGTAACAGAGACATCACGCTGGGACTTGATGTACTTTTGGTGATCAGCCTCTGCATGTGACTTTCTCCATTTCCGCTCACTGCGTCGTCTTGCACGACGAGCAGCTTCCACAGTCTCGTTGAACCACCTGGGCTTGCGACAGACGGTGCGGGAACGGGTAGTTGGCGGAGCATGGAAGTCGAGAACTTCCCGACAACCACAGTTGTAGCCGGCGACAAGAACATTAATGTCATCATGGGCAGACAATGAGACAACGTCCATCCTGGCAGCAAGATCATGACCAAAGGCATCAGAGTCAATAGATCTGAAATTACGTGATATATATGAAGTCTTCATATCACGGGGTTTGTCAAGGTCGAGGTTAAACTTGATGACAAGGTGATCAGAAGAGTGGGGATGGTATATGGAGTATGAGTCAATAAGGGTGTCGTCGTCTTCCACTAGCACGAAGTCAAGAGTATGGCCAGCAGTATGTGTTGGTTCATGGATTAACTGGTGGTAGTTCAAGGAAGCGATGATGGTAGTGAAGGCTTTAACTTCTGGTTTAGATGGACAGTCATAATGAATGTTGAAGTCCCCGAGAACCACACATCTACCAGGAAGATGCTCCAAGGCACATACGAAGTCTTCAAATTCGAGCAGAAAATCGGTGACAGAGAATGAAGGGGGTCTGTAGATGATGGCAAAATTTATGTTACTTTGTCGGTAAGTAACAACCACATGTTCAAAAGTGCTTAACGGAGGGAGAACATTGTTCCTAAGCTGAAGGTTCAATGGGCTCTTGAAAACAAGACCAATGCCCCCACCACGGCCAGACTGACGAGGAACACTCAGTGCCGAATAACCAGGTGGGCACATGTCACCCATAACCACCTGATCATCGGCTTTCAACCAAGTCTCTGTAAGAATCGTGATATCAGTATCGTGTTCAAGGATCATCTCACACAATAAATCCGTCTTATTCCTTATGGACTGTGCGTTCCATAGGATAGCACTAGCAGTCACAATATGTCTTAATCGGTGTGGGGATCGATCTACAGGGGTATCATTATCATAGTTACCAGAGACCAAGATGGTGGTAGATTTCTTGCCTGCCCGTTTTCCTCTGCAGGTAGGGAGTTTGCGATTTATACCAAGTCGGCAAATGGAGCAGGAGCGTATGATGCGTGACGGGGAGGGGTCCAACCTGATGCGCCCTGCCGGCCCCTGCCTGTCAGCCCCCTCCAGGCCGGCCATTGAGGAGGTCCCCCTGGCCCTGCACTACCTCCGCTTTGCCTCCAGCGCCTACGGCTGGAAGATGTTCTTGTACAGTAATCTGTGCTGTGGGATCTGTAAACTCTGTAGTCACTGCAGGTGGGTTGAGTGCGTAATGTTGAAGATGTGATTATCACAAGTCTCGTCACAAAGAATCACAATTCGGTCATAAGGAAATAACAAGTCCGGTCACAAGTTCGTCCACAAGTCCGGTCACAAATCCAATCACAAGTCCAATCACAAGTCCAATCACAAGTCCAATCACAAGTCCAATCACAAGTCCAATCACAAGTCCAATCACAAGTCCAATCGCCCGTTTTCCTCTGCAGGTAGGGGGTTTGCGATTTATACCAAGTCGGCAAATGTTGTTGTAGACATCAGTTGGGAGTCTAGCATGCTGCACAGTAGCAGTGTACAGTAGCTTTAGTTGGTCCACAGAATATTGTTACAGATGTGGCAGACCATTGTCGCCTGGATGGAGATGAACAATAAGAGTGCCGTGCACCCAGCCCACTGTTTGTGCATAGGCACCATGTGTGAAGTAAACCACTGTGTTATAGCAGCCATCAGCAGCAGATATGAGCAGAAATTTCAGTCGAAATAACGGCAAATCAGGTTCAAGTTAAACAACCAGAATGGTTGGGAAATGGCACCAGGTGATGATAACCCACTGTAAACAAGAATTACCAAAATTGAAGCTGGTATACAGGAACACGAAAAAAAAGAAGATCAGAGAGCGAGGTACATATGGTGCTGCCAGACTGGCGCTCCAGTGATTGGTTCTTCAATAACAGAGGGTGTCTTTGAAAGGGCTCGAATTACTATCCGCGGGCAAAAGCAAAGGGTGGGGCGCGTGGGAAAAAAGGAGATTGTGTTTGCTGGTGGTGTCTGACAATTGCGTAGCTGACAAAAGCAAAATCAGACATTGAATGATTTAATGTGGGAAACGCTCGTTGATCCACGGTTGTTGATTGGTCGAGGCAATGTGGCTATTAACTGTGGAGCTCTGCCATGACAATCTTGCGGTCATCGGACATCCCCAAGCAATGCCTGGGGATTTAAACAGAGTGAGGAAAGGAAGTGAAATTTAAAATGTTATTAAATAAACCCCTGACATTTATTTCGCTATAGCCTCGTAATATAATGGTCCGGTGTATGTTGATTTTATTAGATACCAGAAAAACCAAGAATAAATCTAGTAAAATTATTTACCCCTGAAATCGGTTGGGGAAATGTTTAGAAGTTCAGACAAATAAGTCTTTAAGAACCCTTTCCCCTTTTTTTCTATAAAAAGACAATAAAAGAACAATTTCAAAATCAACCGTAGGAATATATTTTGGACTAGGGTTTCGTAAATAAACAGGCTCAGAGTTTGTTAATACCTTTTTATTTGTACATCTCAATACATTTTTTAAACGACTACGGCAAACTTTTGTAAAAGTACTTGCATCCAATTTAATGACAATCGGTTAGGCCAAGAGATAAATGCATTTGCTCGATGAATACAGCGACCAACGCCTTTTAACTAAATTCTGTATCTGCTAGGCAGTGTTGACGATTACTAAATTTAGCAGTTAATCGCGTAACTTATATTAGAAAATTGTGTGATGTTTCAGTAAATGTACATGTACTTTGTGTTTTTATTACAAGTTTAAGAAGTAGAATAGACACCAGAACTGCACATTTTTGTAGAGAAATCACATACAGGCCGTTCACTGTGGAAGATTCCCCCAGGGCCCAGGGTTTCCCCTTAAACTTTTTTTCACTAGCCGGCCGGACCAGTTATGCCAGCATTTTCACTGGTCGGCATGTTTTTTTTCTCAACTTTAAGGCTACTTTTTTTGTAAGTAAGCAGCCGCGGCCCTGAACTGCACTCAAAGGCAATGCGATACAATAGTGTTACATTATGGCGCGGTCTTGTTTTCGACTGCGTGATCTTCCCCGGTCCTACCCACATCAAAAATAAACCATCCCATAAAAAAGAAGTCCAATTATGTCCTTCCTTCTAACAATCTCTCCTTTTCATTGGGTGTAATTGTATGCCGCAAAGTGACATGTCCCAGCCTATTGAAATTCCAAAGTAATGGTCGGCCACATGTTGGCCTACTTGCTTATACAATGTAATACTATTTGTAGGTCAGCTGTCAATCATTGTCTGGATTTATTGTCCCTAGTGGAATATATTCAGAAAATACTCCCAAATAATTCCCCCGTGGTTGTGGTTTTGTTTTATTCCCCTTAAACTATCAGAGCGTTTATTACATGTATGTAAAATTACACCACAGAACCACTTATAAATTAAGGAACGAGCTCTTACAATTTCAACATCTATTTTACGGACAAATTAAATATTATGTGTTTTAATGAATAAAACCCAGCAGCATTTTTGTTAAATTTAAATAAATTTGAACTCCTTAGAATGTGTAGAAAATCATTTAAGACTGAAATACATGCTTCTGGGAGTAAGTTGCTGGGATAAAACCTCAGCTCGTGCATTTTAAGGGACAATGCAGGACAACAAATAATAATACCCGTTTTCGATGAAAATCATGCAGTGTTTTCTGGGTTTTAATTTAGAGTATTTAAACTATTCGTGGTCCAGTTTTGGTATTCTGGGGTCCGCCATCGGGATTTTGTACCACCTCGATTTTATTCTTGCTTATCTATTCTTGGCTCGTATGGGTTTTGTGATTGTTTTTAAAAGCTAGCCTTGTATTTTACGGGCCACGAAATAGATCGTTTTGTTAAAGACAAAAAATAAAAATATATTGTATTAAATTTCCCCCTTAAATCTGTTGGAAAAATGTTTAGGAGCTCAAAATATTAGGTGTTAAGGTTCCGTTTATTCTTTTTTTCTTCCTTAAAAAAACCCAATGAAACCAGAAATAAATTGTATTAAATAAACCTGGAATTTATTTCGCTAGCCTCGTAATTTAATGGTCGAGTATATATATGTCGATTTTATTAGATATCAGAAAAACCAAGAATAAATCGCATTATTATTTAACCCTGAAATCGGTTGGAGAAATTTTAGGAGTTCATTCCAATAAGTCTTTAAGTACCCTTTCTCTTCTTTTTTTCTATAAAAACATGGACAATTACATAATTAACCTAAGGAATATTTTTGTTTAGGACTGTGGTTTCCTAAATGAACAGGCTCGGGGTTTTAACATGTTTTTATTTGTACATCTTAATACCTTCTGTAAATCAGTACGGCAAGGTACGAAGGTACTTACAGCCAATTAAATAATCTTCGGTTGGGTTAAGAGATCTATAAATAAATTCGCTCGATAAATACACCGACCAACGCATTTTAAATAAATTTTTAAATAAATCTGCCAGGCATGGGTTAGTGTAAGTAAATACAATGTATCTTTGTTGGAGATAAGCGGGCCGGTAAAACATTCTATGAGTACCACTTTGTGTTGAGAGAACGTCTGCTCTGAAAGAAGAAAGTCAACACCCAATGACAATAAAGATTTGTTTAACTGGACTTCATGATTGGATAACGATCTTGTCACTGGGAAGTAGTGAGTGGTGCTAAAGCTTTGATGTTGGTCTTTTCAAGAAACTCTGTCGGGTCATCACTCAGTTACTTGGGGAATCCTGCTGTTTACAGTCTAGTCTGCGACTTTCAGTGTACATACACAGTGGCGGTCGTTCGTACATGGAAACCCAAACTGGAATTTCACGGGTCAGTGATCACCGCTCGTACGGTCGTTGCATCTCACTCGACACACGCGGGGATTTTCGAGCGGGTTCGAGCGAGTTAATTGAATGCTGAGGGTTTTCGAGACGGCAAGAGTGATTTCGAGATCTCGTAAACACACTTAAACGCACGTACCTCCTCGTACTCGCTCGCAAATTAATGGGTACTTCAATTTAATCACCATATGTATTTGGCATACATCGCGCAAAATCATGTGATGCATATGCAATGAAAAACTACATATCACCGCGTGGGGTTTGATTAGCCGATCCGTCAAGTCGGATTTACCGCACTGACATGATGATATGACATAACGTTTTTTCGGAACGACAACCAGATGAGGGCGCCTATGTAAGGCCAACAAAGCATGCACATAATTATTCAGCCGGATTGACAAAAGCAAATTGGTAGTCTTAACTTTATGGTAAGTCCGACTTGGGTCAAGTCTAGTGTCATGGCGCCTTTTTTCTGTCTTTCGGTTTGTACATTTTGGGCTCAAAATTTGATATTCTAGTGGCTATGGAAAATCTCGTCAGTATCAAATTATTGTAAAAGGAAGCCAAGTTGAAGTTAATGTGTGACAGCTCTAGAATTGTAGTTCGTTGACATTCTGACGATTTTTTTCGATCGATTTGTTAAATTTTAGGCGGGCGGAATGATTGCGATTGATGACATGTTACGTTAACGTTAACCAATGACATGCAATACACGTGATTTCCGACTATAAAATGCAAAAGAACTAATCTTACCTTTGAAAGAATGCGAATAAATCACCATCACAATTTGTTTCACACTCGAGAGTAAATCAAATGAAAATGTCACTATTATTCTGTGTTAAAACATCTAAAACGTGCATAACAAACTTGTTTGACGCGCGCGTGACGCAGACTATTTTGGTGCACTAACTTGGGCTTGAAAACTACGTCGCTAGCTGTGTGCGTGTGCACATGTGCATGATAAACCGCGCAGATATCGGTAGATAACATTTTCGTTGCGTAGGAACGTTTATGACAAATGTTTTGCGCATGAGCAACAGTGACTGCTTTAAACACTTAAGTGGAGCACTAAAATTTTGCTTAGATCTTTTGTGAATACCAAATTAAGCGTGCCACTTAAGTTAGCAGGGTGCTTAGATTTAGGTCTGACTTAAGTGTTCTCCTAAGTGTTCTCTACATGTATAGGTTTTTTTATTAGCACGGTACGTGTAAGCCAAACACAGTGAAACAAAGCATGTGCGACAGCTGCACGGTCGGCTCCTTTGTGCAGTGCAGCTAATTGACAAAGGCTGCTGTGCAGTCATGTGTATGACTTGGTGTAGTGAGGAATTATATTACCGGCGTCAAGGGAAACAGATTTTGGGGGGTGTGTGAAACTCGAAGCATTATTTTCACAGTGTTTCTTTCCTGTCAGGGTCTGGACATAGTGCCTTCGGACATCGTGGCTGGCCTGATGCTTATGCAACTGGAGCAGGAGCGTATGATGCGTGACGGGGAGGGGTCCAACCTGATGCGCCCTGCCGGCCCCTGCCTGTCAGCCCCCTCCAGGCCGGCCATTGAGGAGGTCCCCCTGGCCCTGCACTACCTCCGCTTTGCCTCCAGCGCCTACGGCTGGAAGATGTTCTTGTACAGTAATCTGTGCTGTGGGATCTGTAAACTCTGTAGTCACTGCAGGTGGGTTGAGTGCGTAGTGTTGAAGATGTGATTATCACAAGTCTCGTCACAAAGAATCACAATTCGGTCATAAGGAAATAACAAGTCCGGTCACAAGTTCGTCCACAAGTCCGGTCACAAATCCAATCACAAGTCCAATCACAAGTCCAATCACAAGTCCAATCACAAGTCCGGTCACAAGTCCGGTCACAAGTCCGGTCACAAGTCCGGTCACAAGTCCGGTCACAAGTCCGGTCACAAGTCCGGTCACAAGTCCGGTCACAAGTCCGGTCACAAGTCCGGTCACAAGTCCGGTCACAAGTCCGGTCACAAGTCCGGTCACAAGTCCGGTCACAAGTCCGGTCACAAGTCCGGTCACAAGTCCGGTCACAAGTCCGGTCACAAGTCCGGTCACAAGTCCGGTCACAAGTCCGGTCACAAGTCCGGTCACAAGTCCGGTCACAAGTCCGGTCACAAGTCCGGTCACAAGTCCGGTCACAAGTCCGGTCACAAGTCCGGTCACAAGTCCGGTCACAAGTCCGGTCACAAGTCCGGTCACAAGTCCGGTCACAAGTCCGGTCACAAGTCCGGTCACAAGTCCGGTCACAAGTCCGGTCACAAGTCCGGTCACAAGTCCGGTCACAAGTCCGGTCACAAGTCCGGTCACAAGTCCGGTCACAAGTCCGGTCACAAGTCCGGTCACAAGTCCGGTCACAAGTCCGGTCACAAGTCCGGTCACAAGTCCGGTCACAAGTCCGGTCACAAGTCCGGTCACAAGTCCGGTCACAAGTCCGGTCACAAGTCCGGTCACAAGTCCGGTCACAAGTCCATTTACACGACTGAATGGACAATAATAAAGAAATGCCTTTGAGTTAACGAAATAATAACGTGATTATAGCTGACTTTTTTCTGCTTTTATGCTTTTCATATTTTTTCAATCGCAAAGGAATAATCAAACAATGTGAGTATTCAGAAAGTAATTTGTATGGTGATGGTGCATTCATTTCTTGTAGTAGATTAGCAGAAGTATGTAGTATTAACCCTCAGTCCCTGTTCTCAGTTCAATACAAATGCATTGCCCATTTTGGTGAATTTTGGCATGAGTACACCGATCCAGTAGGCCACGCCCGCCATAGCAACTGCCTAGTAGTGTGACGCGTGTCTGGCTTATCACTTGCACAGTGCATTACAACCTAGTGTAATTACTTGTACCATAGATATTCGACCTTTAGCTTAGGAAATGGCAAAAATTACCTTTTCCTGTTATTAATAGTCTGTATAAGTCGGATTTACAATTTTAAAACTTAACAACACCACTTTAACCAGGCTGGTAATGGAATTGGGGCATACAAATAAAACAAAAGTTAAATGCTGAAGTGAAGAATTTTGTTCAGACAAAATGGCGACAATTTGTCGGACATTAAAATTATGCAGTCATTTTTTGGGGGGGATGCATGTGGCATACTGGATTGGACTATTTTGCGGGAGTGTGAAAATCAACCAGTATTTTGGTGTATAAGAAGCAGAGTGACTGATAGATTTTGATGGACGGGGTCTTCTCCTTAGTCCGGTATATACATGTATTACCAGTATTTCAGCTTTTTAGAGGTTTAACCCTAACCATTCCCAACCCTTCAACATCAACTGCATGTTTTTTTATATTACAATTCATAGAATTTAACCAGTTCGCGTCAAAGTATGTGTAAACACGCAATTTTTTTCAAAATTTGAAATGGATGACAGATAACGTGGATGATGGATAACGTCATAAGCAAAACCGGAAATATCTGTCAGCAACCGGCTCGCAGCAAGCGAGGCCAGGAAATTTTTCCAATGGGTAGACTGAGCAGATTAGAAGTTTGAGATCGTAAGGAATAACGGGAATTCGCCCTTTTTGTTAATAAATCACAAAGATATTTGGGAGCCTGGTTATGAAATGCTTTAAATGTCAGTAACAATACTTTAAATTGAATACGAGCTGGAATGGGAAGCCAGTGTAGTGTCTATAACAGGGGGGTAACGTGAGCGTATCTAGAAGCACCATACAAGTCTTGCCGCTGTATTTTGAACACGTTGTAGTTTATCCAAGTATGATTTTGGTGAGCCAAAATAAAGACTGTTGCAGTAATCAAGTCGGGAAGTTATTCAAGCATGGACCAAAATGTTAAGGGTGTCTCTAGATAAACATTTACGGATATGTCTAATATTGTGAATATGAAAAAAGCTTATTGAACAAACACTGCTGATTTGTTTAGCCATACTAAACTTTGAATCAAACCAAAGACCAAGATTGCAAGCTGTTAATACTGGTGAGATGTTGACATCGCCCACTTTGACATTATAAATATTCACTTTTAATAGATAGTTGTTGCCTAGTCCCAATAATAATAAATTCAGTTTTTGAATCATTTATAATTAGCCTGTTCTGTGACATTCATTGGCGAATGGCGTGTATACAACTCTCCATACTACTAACAGCTTGCTGCTGGTCAATAATATTACCTGGTTTGAATGACATATACAATTGAGTATCGTCAGCATAACAATGGACACTAGGTAAATGTTTTTCAATAATATCAAATAATTCAGAAGCATATATGGTGAACAGTAATGGTCCTAGACAGGACCTCTGTGGGACACCACAATTCACATCAAACCGGTCAGAGAATGCTCCTTGAAACAGAACCCGCTGACCCCTGCCTGTCAAATAAGACTTAAACCAGTCCAATGCTATACCGGTTATCCTGATCCTAGAGTAAAGACGGTCTAAAAGAATTGTATGATCGACCGTGTCGAAAGCAGCACTTAGATCTAAAAGTACAAGCAATGTGATACATTGTGAATTCATTTTCATTAGAATGTCATTATGTACCTTCAGTAAAGCTGTCTCAGTACTATGATTCTTTTTATATGCCGATTGTAGCAATGGATACAATGAATGGGTGGTCATGTGACTATGGATCTGATTAAACACTACTCTTTCTGTCAGTTTGGAAATGTACTGTAGATTACTAATAGGACGGTAGTTTTGAAAATCAGCGGAACTTAAATTATCTTTTTTCAATAATGGAATATCCATCGACTCTTTCCAAACTGAGGGGAATGTACCGGACACCAAAGACAGATTAATGATTCTGGTAATAGTTGGCAATAAAACATCTAAACAGTCTACCACAAGATTAGTTGGCATAGGATCTAAGGAACAAGATTTCTTAGAACCCGAGTTTACACAAATCTTAACATCATAATCTGTGACTGGTAAAAAACGATCAAACTGTGCACAGGTACTTGTCTTTATTTGATGAGAAACACCTAAATTATCAGTAGTCATTTCATTGAGTTCAGCATGTATATTTTCCACTTTCCGTATAAAAAATTTACCCATTTCATTGGCAAAAACACGATTGTCCACACCAAGAATCGTAGTCTGTCTTTTACGTTTTAAGAGTTTGCTAATGGAACTAAAAAGTTTCCGTTGGTTGCAACTATTTTCCCTAATAAAACTAGTATAAAAATTGTGTCTAGCCTTATTCATAAGAAAACTAGTACGATTCCTTTGTCTACGAAAATGTATAAGATCATCCTCATTTTTAGTGAGTCGCCATTTTCTCTCGGCTTTACGACGTAGTTTTTTGGATGTTTTGATCTCTTCGCTAAGCCAAGGTACAGCAGGTCGTATATTAACAGTTCTATTTATTACCGGTGCATGAGCATCTAAATTAGCTCTGTGTCTCATTGTAACAGCACACCAGATCATTCAGTTCACTAGGTGGATTTAGGAATAACCGATTACTGACCAAGTCATTCATTCAATCAGAGCCTTTGTTACAAACAGACCAAGGCCGTTTTCGAAACCCCTGGCTTTGGCTCCGTCTCCGGCTACAGCCTATTGCTAAACTGTATGAATATAGCCTGAGACGAAGACAAAGCTGGGGTTCGGAAAACAGCCCAAGGCATGCGAACCAACCTCAACCCTAGGGATAAAATTTGTCATTCATAAAATGCCGAGCTACATGTAGGTTAGACTTGATGACAAGTTGTTAGATAGTCGGGTTTAATCCGTGTATTTCAGTCGAAGTTTATCGGCACGGCTGGTTTAAGACTAGTAACGTGCCGAGTTGCGACATATCTAACGGTAACTTCGAAATTGGGAACGAGGCAACCGCAACCTCCCCCCTGTATATACCGAGTGGACCACTATTACCGACTTGGCACCAAGTCTACATAGGTTGGCTAACAAACAAACAAATTCTCAATTTGATTTTTTGAAGGAAAACATTTGCGAAAGGTTTTGTGTTCCGTGCCTAAAAGACCTACACAAACGCACCTTAAGGGCGTATGAGGAAGGCAAGGACGCACCTTAACCCTTTCAATACCGCATTGTTTTATGGGGTCACATTGCCCTGTACCGCATTCTTTCACACAACGCACTGTTTTATGCAACTTACAGCGTTTACTATTTGTAAACCTCAATTTTCCATTTGAAGACTTCGTTTTACCGAAAATCATTGTGTATATTATTTGTAGGCAATGAAATGGTCTTTCATATCTGTTAGTTGTTATACAAATAGAACAAAATGTAGTTATATAAAAATACATCAGCGACACCAGCTACCCAAGGCCCGGCGCGTCAAACGGCACCCCGTCCACCACCGGCACCCCGTCCACGGCGGGCCGTTGTAGTAGCACTATGACCAGGCATATCAAAGTCAAACGACGACGTAGACATGGAAGAAACTTCACTAGATTCATTGGAATCCTCACTAAGTTCCTCTTCAGAACTTTCCAAATCTATATCGGAGTCACTATCAGCAAATAACTATGCTAGTATTTCCGCGTTACGATCAGCCATAATGGTGATATTTTGTCCAACCAAAACAGAAGAAGATTTGTTGCGTGTGTTTTTCTCGGAAAATCGTAATGGAAACCCCACACGCGTTAAACACCATTGTAAAGCTAGCTCAATTGACTTCCTGACTATATAAAATTCAACAACAGAGGGCAGCAAACGAAAATAATGCAGCTTCTCGAAAACAGAGGCACTCTGTTGTCGAGTAAACTCGACATTGGTACGGAAGCACACTGCGTTGCGCTGTCGAGTAAACTCGACATTGGTATTGATAGAGTTAAGGGCGTATGAGGAAGGCAAGGACGCACCTTAAGGGCGTATGAGGAAGGCAAGGACGCACCTTGAGGGGGTATGAGGAAGGCAAGGATGTCATAGTGTGTTCCAAGTATAGTTGTAGAAATTGTCATTTTACCAGGGGTGGACGTTCATATCATGTATTGGCCAACTTGTTTATTGATTGCTGCAAATGTCCGCAGGGTTTGAGGGCGACAATTCAAGAGCCTGTTAAACTCTGCGTGGCTCATGATTGGCGCGGACTGGTTATTACATGTAGGTCCTCTTCTGCAGATCTGCAACTCTACCGGCAGGGCCCGGGCTTTTAAATTGCCGGGGTCACGGTCCGGCCTACCTGGTACATGTAGTTCTATTTCTTATTGCACTACATGTATGTATGAGAGATTGCGAACGTCTTCCCTGTTCATTTTTGTATCGTTTATATTTTGATTTTTATTATTTTTATTTACTTGGTTTTTTTTTATTTATTTTTTTTATTGGTTTTTAATATTATTATTCAATTTGTTATTGTTGTCTCCGGTCTGTTTTATGTTTTCTTCTTCAACGTTTCAGGTGTGGGGGGGGGGGGGGGGGGGGGAACTTATAGTGCTTGCACTCTTCACACTCTACCTGATTTGTCTTATTAAATAATAATAATAATCATCATTTGTTTCGTAACTTTCTGGTACACTTCCAAGTACTAATTTCCACTGTCATTGCCTTGGACAAGAAACCGCAGCTGATTTCACTCAAATTTCACTCACATTTCCGTAATGACACATTTCACAAAAGTTTGTACATGTTGTAGACCTAAACCTTGTGCACAAAATCATGGCATAAATTACTTTATATAAATAAATACCTAGGAGAGTTGATGGCTTCTGATTGGTCAGGACTCAATCACATGGAGGGTATTATTTTGTAGTAATATCATGGGCTTTTTTAAAGAAGAAGCGAATAAATGTTCACTGAACCAGCATTGATCAAGCATCATGTAAGCCAATGATTGGCCGAATGCAACAGTTCTACGGTAACTTGTAACAAGGACGCGTCAAATCTTGATAGTGCGCGCTATAAATGTAAGCATCATGTAAGCCAATGATTGGCCGAATGCAACAGTTCTACGGTAACTTGTAACAAGGACGCGTCAAATCTTGATACTCCGTGCTATAAATGTACCCGTAGAACGTTTGTATCTATACGCGCGACATTTTGTAAATGAGCGTGTCGTCTGTTAACGCTAGCGTTGCTATGCACGGTGGGCATCAGTGGTCAGGTAGTGTGGTCTCAAAGTATGTGTTATAATAACAACACATATTGAAGAGACAGGGTACCACGCATAAGCTAAAACATGGCCCCTAAACATGAACACAAAACGCTGGAAATATCGCCGAAAGAAAAGTCACGAAATTTGGAGCATTTTCACAATTTTTCTTGTTAAAAAGGTATTTATTAAAGGTAATAACAGTGCGAGGACCCGGTTATTACTGCGTGATAATGACTGGGTTGGGGGATGACCGCTGGTAATGGACCTCGCCTTCGGCTCGATCCATTACCAGCGGTCATCCCCCAACCCAGTCATTATCACGCAATAATATCCGGGTCCTCGCACTGTTATTACCTAATTAATCAAGCATCATGTAATTAAGCCATTGATTGGCCGAATGCAACAGTATTACAGTAACTTGTAACAAGGACGCGTCAGATCTTGATACTGCGTGCTGTAAATGTACGAGTAGAACGTTTGTATCTATACGCGTAGCATTTTTCAAATAGTCTCGTCTGTTAACGCTTGCACGTTGCTATGCACGGTGGTCATCAGTGGTAAGCTAGTCTGGTCTCAAAGTATGGTAATAATAACAACACATTAAAGAGACAGGATACCATGCATATAAGCTAAAATATGGCCCCTGAACATGAAAACAAAACGCTGGAGATATCGCCAAAAGAAAAGTCACGCAATATGGAGCATTTTCACAATTTTACTTGTTAAAAATGTATTGACCCAGTCAATTATTACGCAGTAATGACCGGGTCCTTGCACTGTTATTCCCCAAATAACACACCTATCTTGCTGTTTTTTTGTTGTAGTTGGCTAAAACACGGTTACGTGGGATTCACTTATATGCTATACCGATAGATTGCGTGGAATTTGAGTATACCTGTAGTGCCCGATCAGGCACTGCCCTCTACAGGTTGCCCAAGGCTCATAAAATGAAAAATGGCAGCGTCTAGCATGGATCATGTACATGTACGATACTCCTGATATATTTTGGACAAAGTATTTAGGACTGGCATAATTCGGTCACTATGCATTTCTATAAGCCAAGCCCCCCCCCCCTCGGGCCGGAGTGACCAGAAGATTACCCTCTTTGGGGCACATAGACGTGCAATAGTGACATCATTGTTTTCAAGTTTTCAGGTTTATTCACACACGTATTTCAATGTTGGCAACAACAAAACAATCATTACAAGTAGGCACAATATACAAACAGTTCAAATTACAATATGAAAATTAAACTAAATGTAGAAAAAAGAACATGTCAACATTGGGGAAAGGAAGAAGCCAAAGATTTTATTTCTTTCCCTATCCCCCACTCTTTCCCCAACCCCAGACATATAAGCTACAGACAACATACAAGGACTACAATAAACAATTACACTTACAGGAGATCAGGCCAAATAATAAATAATAAAAAATTGATTGTCATCACTGATAAATATGCCAAGATTAAAATAATAAATATTAGTCAACTTAAGCAAGTTCAAATTGGCCGCTTTAAAAATAATACGTACAGCTCTTTTTTGTAAGAGAAATAATTTATTATGTTCTAAAATCGAGCCACCCCAGACAATAACTGAATAATTTATATAAGGAAGTATGAAGAATTATACAATGTTAATAAAACATTACTGGGAAGAATCGACTTCAATCGATTCATAACACCAATATTTGTTGAGACCTTAGTAGCGAAAGTATTAATATGATTGGACCTACTTAAATGACTATCAATGTTAATACCTAAAAAGTTGGTATTGGAAACTTGTTGAAAAATGATACCATTTAATACCAAGGGAACAGTTAGATAATATTTACAATTACCAGAACTGAAAATAATATAATTTGTTTTTAAGAGATTGACAGATAATGTATTAGACAACAACAAAGTGGAAATCTTAACAAGTTCAACATTTAAGTTTTGAATACCGGTATCAATATCATTATGGTCAAACAATAAACTTGTATCATCTGCAAATAAACAAAATGAAATAATTTTTGAGGAATTACAAACATCATTTATATAAATAGGAAATAATAATGGGCCCAACTCAGAACCTTGAGGTACCCCACATGAAATATATTGATCCATGGAGATGGCAGAATATTGTCAGACTATGTGTATAATTTATTGTACATAGTGACAAATTGTTATTGTCATGATGAAGCTCTAGCTTGTCAATGTTGATACAAGATACATGTAGCTGTGTGTATGTAAAGAAAATGTACTGCTCCTTAATACCCATGACATAATTTTTAGACTAGAGTTGCTGCACAATTCCGAAGAAACTTGGACAAATCTATTATTTAAAATGGTGGGTTGGAGTCAATTTGACCACTTTTTTGCGAGCGAAACAGAAATTATACAGCCATTGTAAATGCTGTTATTCTCCTTATCCACGTTTAAAACATTGCATATGCCAAGTTCATGAAGTCTATCATACATTTTTGTTCAAAGCTGTACAACAAATTTGTTGCTTAAATTTGCTTAAATCCATGATGTAAGTTATACATCTAGTGCTATTTCTTGAAATTTACTGCAGTCAAAAACACTGTTTTTTGTTGTTGTTTTTTCATACACTTTCCAGGTTTTGAAGTATTCCTACTTTTCTACTTTTCTACATTTTTGTCCCACTAAGTGAAATCCCATGGAATATTTGTCATAACATTGTTGCACACTTTCATATTATGTGTATACATGTAAATTACACAATGAAGGGCTTAGGCACAGGAGTACTGCAACTGTAGTTTCTGAGAGCAATTAGTTGACGCTTAAATGCACTTATATTCACTACCCTGATGAGGAAATACCGGTATGAACACATTAACAAAAAAAGGGACGGAATATTTCTCCACAGGGTAATTTCTACAGGTGTAAAGGTCTCCACAAGGATTTCCTGATGTGTATTTTAATAAACAGCTACAGTGTACATGCAGGGAATAGGGTAGGGATAGTGTTTGGGGTTAGGGATATTTTTGAAAATTTTAACCCAAGAAAGTAATTTGGAATACAAATTTGTGATTGGGTGGACATTGGGGAGTATCAACAAAAACTACCGGTACTTGAGAAAGCCTGCAAAAGTCCTACTTGAGTATTCAGATTTTGTCCTCCAAAAACCTACTTGAAAATTGTGATCCTACTGTTATACTTGTTTTATACTTGGGTCTGCTTGAAAGCCTGACTTTCTTCACCTGATGTAGACTTAAAGGGAGTATATACAATATTTGCAAACATAAAAACAAATATATGACCATTCAAATGATCAAAAAATACTTCACTGGACTGTTAGGGAATGGCAGTCTGAAGTATCCTGTAAAATAATAGCTCCCTGTGTGCTGACATTTTCAAGCAAAGTGGTATTTTTGTATCAATTTCCAATGCTGGTTCGATCGGCAGCCTTTTTTCCCAAACTGCTGCTAATTTTTCATATTTAGTTATTCCACATTTTGTGTGCAATTGATTACGCATCTGTGAATAGATACAACTGATTCTATGACCGATTTATTATCAAACTATTTATCTTACTTATTTGAAAGTAAATACTGATTTAAGGCATCCAGCAAAATTAGTTTTTTGGTTTTTTTTCAGCATCTACAAATGCAAAACTTAAAACAAGTCAGAGTAACAATATTTGCTATAACACACTAAACCCTCAAATCCATTCATTTTTTGAAAATTTTAGCAAAAGCAAATGATGTATATTCCCTTTAATTATTATTCCTACATGATTAGGTGCTGCGGTTGTCTACGTTCAGATTACGGCACAGAGAAGGATAACTGTTGCGACTGTAACACGGCAGCTATCAAGTATATCACAGAACTGGATGCAGAGGACATTGTTTATATCAGCTTTCATAACAAAGTAAGCAAGCAAAAACCTTGCTGCCAAAGTAGGAATACAAATCTATAATTGGCCATCGACCGGTGGTTAGTATCAAATGAGGGGAATAATGCTCATGGTGATTTTTGGGTGAAGTTTGCACAGCTGCCTGTAGTTGGAAAATATGTTATACTGTAGCTTTGCAAAAGTGGCAGGTTTTTGGGTGTTATCAACCTCTAAACAAAAATGGCCTCCAAATATAATATATATTATATAATTATATTATAACAATATAATTACCCCATATAATTAAACTGGTAACAAGCATTTTTTGGCGGCCATTTTGAAGAAGAAAAGAGAAAAAAGAAAAAGTAATGACACCTAAAAAGCTGCCACCGCTTATGATGCAATGCTATCACACATTTTCTAACTTTAGGCATCCATATTTTGCCAAAAATCGATTTGAGCATTACTCCTTTCGATTATTTTATTTATTTATTTATAAATCCAACAGCGAAATATCACCTATTACAGGATAAATAAGTGAGAGAAGACAATGTGAAGAAGTTACAGTTTGAGGTGGAAGATAACCCCGGAAGAATATTCAGGGGAAAAACATCCACGTAATCAGGCAGGGACTGAAAACCCAATCCACATTTTGGCCCAGGCAGAATCGACCCGCGTCATAGCGGTGGTAGGCGAGGAAAGAACCGCTGCGCCAACCTGACTCCACATTGAAACTGGTGACTCATTTATTTGACTGAGGTTAAATCAAAGGCCTATAAACCCTATAAAGTATAAAACCTGAAGTACATAGATGTAGGGAAAGGAGACATGAGGGGGTAGTTAACATTGCAGATACCGTGAGGGGGGGGGGGGAGGAGGTTAGGTTACGTTACGTGTCGTGTGTGTCAATGTGTACACATGTACAGTACATTGCAATTGAACATTAACCTAAAAATTGGAAATTCTTTTTCACTTCATCTCTCTGCCCAAGCAGTTCATATTCATTTCACAAATTTGGGGAAAACTGTTCACATCTATTCACAAAAGTTTGGAAATCTTTCATTTTCACACCTTTTCTCAAAAGTGGAAAAGATATGTTCTCACTTTTTCACACAGGTGGGAACATGTGCGTGCGGAATTAGAAAAAGAAATGTGAATAGGAAATGAAATTCCTTTCAAAAATTGTCCTATTCTTATTCACAGTGTTAACTTTCAGTTGCATTGTACTGTATTTATACCTACCAGGACCAATTTCTATGTACATCACAAATCATTATGACACTGTACCATTCACATTAAACCATTTAACAGTTGCTATGCATTGTACAGTTTCTTAACTAATTGTGACAAACACCTTTTTCTCCACTTAGATATATGAGATTCCATTTTTCGTTGCCTTGGATCACCAGACCCAGTCTGTGGTAGTCACAATCAGAGGATCTTTATCATTCAGGGTAAGCTCATCAAATAACATCTTCTATTTGTTCCCTCTATAGACAGTCTCTAAAATGTGTCCATATTTATATTGACAAAGGGCTGTGCATCGGAACCGGGTATCTGACCACTGATTTTTGAAAACACATCTAGCTTTCTAAGGAAAACAATTCTAGTTTACACATACAGGTACATGTATGTCTGGTTTACATGTAGAAATATATATCGACAAGCTGGAGTCCCAGCTTATATTGAACTAAATCTAACATAACGTAATGCATGCACTTTTAGAGCACTTGTATATTGCATTGGTAGGAAGGGCTCGCGCACGCAATATCTCGTGTTCTTGTGAAAAGGACGACGCGCGCGATGCTGCGTTCTTATTATTTTGGACTTCAATTAATTCAAGCCTACCCGGTATGTAAATGTGTACACCACTTAATAAAGTACATGTACATTCACATGTAAATTCACATGTACTTTCACATTTGTTCACATATAATCTTTCAAGCTAGATCTTTCAAGCAGTGGCAACACTGATTGCGGTACATGAACGTTTAAACGCCGTATACACGCACTGCTTTTATGTTGTTTTACAAATCCACACTATCTACACTCATAATATCATTACGCGCACACGGGTGATTAAATGGAAAGAACGTTACTGCAGACATAATTATCGTTCTCGGTCATTTCTTTATTGATTTTGACCATTCAAAAAAGAAAGAAAAAACAACATTTCACACAGGGAACTATTACGGTATTTATATCGACTTATATAATGGTATTTAGTTGTTACATTTTAAGTGGAATCGTTCAGGCAGGATCGCTTTCACACCTTATCGTAGTTTAGCGCTGATAACAATCTTAATCTTCTGGGCGCATGCTGTGAATTGCCCCATTAAAAAACTTCAATTTTATGAATGCGGACCCGACCAGAGTATAGGGTTGGTCGGGTCGGCCTCTAAAGGGATGTATTTGTAATGGTCTTGGAACCAATCTAATATATGTTGGAATTCACCCTAATCTCCTCTTTATCCGTGTCGCAGGACGCCCTGACAGACGCCACTGCGGAATCAATCAAGTTAGACGTGGAGGGCCAAGAAATCTACGCCCACAAAGGCATTGCTAGGACCGCCATATACATTAGAGATAAACTAGAGAGGGAGCACATACTAGAGAAGGCGTTTCAGAAGGCACCGGTAGGTGGAAAGGGCCAGGTAGGGTTTAAGACCAGAAAGGGGCAAGACCAGGAAGGGGTGGGATCCCCGTCTTATCTTTATAATTTTAAAGAGGATTTTTAAATTTTAGCAGATTCTCAAACAAATTTACCCGATTTAAATACACTTTTATCACTTTTTTCGAGGTCTCTTGTGCATTAAAAATCATAAACTGACAGATTAGAAATAGGCTGTTGCTTTTGAGTTTATACATACATGTACATGTACATGTATATAAAATCGTGTTGTGAAAACCCGACCCGAAACCGACTTTGTTTTGGGTCGGTTTTACCATGTCAACCCCCATGCTATTGTACATGTAGTTTGTAGTACGACACTATAACGTGTACACCCATCGTTAAGATTGTTCGTTATTTTATACTGACAGACATCTGCAGTGTTCGTGAAATTTAGGTTTGGCCTGGTCAACCCAACCTACTGTACATCATTAACCCGAACTCTCTACCCCATTTTTCTTACACATAATTAATACTGCAAAATCCTCCCAATATATTTATTACTCGACCACTGCATGAATCCTGCAGTGAGTTTACAATTGAGCTACATGTATAAAACAGCCAAACATGGAACAAATGGCTGCTAATAGTGCCCTATTACAACGAGGGTCTGCACACAAGACCCGTATTTAGTATGCAAATGTTTCCTATCCTTGACAGATAATCAAATAAGTTAAGAGGGCCTAATATTTCGATCTTAACAAGATCTTCTTCACAGACATAAATGCTGTGTACAAGAAACAACATATATAGGGCAACATACAACATGATGCACATCATGGCTGGCGGGAGAAACACAAAAAGAAAAGCATGTACAGATCAGTCCAGTGAAACAACAAATGGATTAGGCTGAGGGGTTAAAGGGAATGGTCAATGTGGGTAGGATCAAAGAAAGAACTAACAAAGAAGTATTAATAGGAGAAATGTGGAGTGAGAACTGCCCACAGTGCTACATGTAGTGACAAGTTACATGTACATTTTGTACCTATCCTAGTTTTAATTTCCATGTGACCGAGTTGCAGGCCTATTTTGTTTTGCCCTTATAGAATTGAACAAGATTACTTGAGGTTTTAAAAGTCATTTTTAGGAATGATAAAAACCCTCTAAGAATTAAGGCCGACAGAATTGTCAACAATGGTCATAGCTCTTTTTAAACTCGATTTAAACATGTTTAGTACAAATCACACATTCTATGGGGACATGGACGGGATAGGTGGTTCTAGGATTAAGAAAATTAAATTCTGAAATAGTCCTATTCTTTTTTTTAAAGGCATCTACTCAACTACATCATGCACTTTTGACAATGATTCCAGCAGAACATGATCATCTCCGGTTTTTTTGCGATTTCTGCTTATAGGTACATGTAGAAGTAAAAACATTCGTCCACCTACCGCCACAAGCGAGGATTTTTTTCCAACTTTTTTTAGAGAACGAAAAAACCTGGAATTTGCATTTGAAACGTGCATAATACACTTTTTCGTACAGTTATAGTCTTCCTAAATTTGATCATACTTTTTTTGTGAAATTGGCCCAAGCATTGTTTTAGGCCTATGACCTGGATCCTGCATTATCCTCCATTGGCAAAACTCCAAACACCCTCGATCCTGCAAATTCCTCCGATGCATCAACTTCCAAGTGACCTCAATTCTGCAAAATCCTGCAATTTGAGATGAAAGGGTTAATATATAATGCATAGTCAATACATTTTTTTCTCTCAATCTTTCAGGATTATAAGCTAGTAATAGCAGGCCACAGTCTGGGGGCCGGCGCAGGGACTGTCCTCTCTATCTTACTATACAACACCTGGCCTGGCCTTAAGTGTTACGCCTTCTCACCACCCGGTGGACTACTCAGGTAAATACGTGACTAAACAAGTCAAGTAGAGCTGGACCCAGAGAGCACAAAGTTTGATTCAGTTGATTTGGAAATGAAGCAAATTGTGGGCTGAATTAAACCTTTTCAGTTGTGTTTTAGGGTAATCCTAACCTATAGAACTTGCCGACTTACTAGTTGGGTCATCTGGAACAATTCCGTGACCGTGGAGAGCAAAGGTTCGTTTCTAAGTGGATTTGTCTTCTATGAAGGTTATATAACAAATCTAGCAGGGGTGTCCCTCGCGAAAGTGTGGGCGGAATCCGTGAGAGTCAAAAATCCAAAATGGCCGCTGTCGGCCATTTTGAAAAATATTATTTTGATCGGTTTAGCCTCTTTTGCTGTTCAATATATGGTTTATAAGGTTTTGGGGGTCAAGGAACTCATATCTGATGATGATTTAATGATTTGACCTATTATTGGCCTTCATATTCAAGATGGCGGCCAAAAATGGCCGCCAAAACTGTTGAAATCATACAAAATCAAAACTAATCTAAAAAATATGATCAATTAGTAAAATAGCAATTGGGATTTCATTCCCTGGATGGTAGTACATTGTAGCTAATTTTCAGTAGTTCAGTTATGTTTTCATATTAAAAACATCCTAAATGGCCGTCTAAAATGGCCTCCAAAATTAATAAAATAACAGAAAACTGCATATACCACCTCAAAAATGTGTCATATCGTTTTAAAAAAATACCTTTGGATTTGACTCAATGGTTATTAGTAACTAATTTCTGGCAATTAGGTTTTATTACCATTAAAACAATTCAAGATGGTGTCCAAAATGGCCACCAAATAGGTAAAATGAATATAACGTATCAACAATTTGAACATTGGGTAAAATAATCTTTGGGATTTTGTTCCTTGGCCATCAGTAACTATAGAACTACAAAGATGGTGGCCAAAATGGCTGCAACAATTGGTAAATAAAAACCTCAACAATTATAATTTAGGTTACATGTACATCTTACAAAGTGGCCAAGGAATTAAAGTTGATGGTTCATGGTTATCTTCTCTATGGAAGTACAATACATTTACCTCAGACAGAGTTGCACTTAGCAATGTTTGACTGAAGTAATAACAATCGCGATTAGAATTTGAAGAAAAATTTCCGAATGAGAAGAAACAGGTGAAATCCTTTAATATTATCTTTTTGCTCATTCCGTTCTATTTGTATTGCTCTATTCCAACACTATTAGGTAACGTATACACTTAGAAACACTTTAACAGAACCTTAATATTAGTACTATGGTCAGACAAGAAGCCGAAGCTTGTACTATATACTAGGTCTGCCCCATCACAAAAATACATTTAATTATACAATTCATGATTAACCAGGTAGATAATAATAACAAAACAATACATATGAATACATTAATTTCATGAATTCATGACCTAATAAATATTAATAAATCACATCCTTAACTTTTAATGTGTTAATAATAACTCAATTCCACAAAATAATAATAATTTGCTCTTAATCACAATTTACATTGACAACAACAATTTTCTTTTTAATATTTTGTACACGCTCTAATAGACGTCATTGGGCAGGAAGATTAAATGTTGTTCCACAAAAACGGGTCCTTGGTGCCTAACGATTGAGAGGTGTAGAGATGTTATAACTTTTTTAAGATGAAGCTTATTTTAAGACCGTGTGTTGTTATGAATATATCAGCGTTCCTTGCAAAGAACAATTATACATTCAGAGGCAGTGTATTTTGTTTTCAAATTATACATCAGAGCACACAAATGATATTTATCGAGATTGTACACAGATAAAGTGTCGAATTTAACGAATATCGGTGAATGTAACGAATAGCGTTTTCATCACCATGATCGCGTGTTTTGGTTTTATCAACAGAAACAAATAATAATAATTAATAAGAACCCGAATTTTACCTTATCCTGAAACTTGGTCAAACACAAGTTTGTTGTTTATTCATATCCGCATCGCACACACACCTCACGGCATGAACAAGATGGCTGTCCACACGTTCAAACGATACCTGTCCCGAAAGGATGTCCTAGAAAGCCACCACCTTTCCTTATATGATTTCGGTTTTACACACCTACATGTAATGTACTTCTACTTTCTTCAAGAAACAGTGCATTTTCCCGTTTTATGGCGTACAAGTGGCGATCGAGTATGGTACTCATCTCTATTTGAAAAGTCCTATGATATAATTCGGTTTGGCTGGTAATTTTTGTATTTATATCTTGGGGTGTCACACAGTTTGCTCGTTCACTTTGGAGGCGTCCGCCCAAGGTGTCATGTTCGTCTTGCAGCCGCTGAGGGCGCCTTTCCGGTTGGACCTCGATGTGAAGACAGGCTGTCTTGTTCTTATTAATTATTATTATTTGTTTCTGTTGATAAAACCAATACACTTAGTGTTTCTAAGTGTATAAGATACCTAATAGTGTTGGAATAGAGCAATACAAATAAAACGGAATGAGCAAAAAGATAATATTAAAGGATTTCACCTGTTTCTTCTCATTCGGAAATTTTTCTTCAAATTCTAATTGCGATTGTTATTACTTCAGTCAAACATTGCTAAGTGCAACTCTGTCTGGGGTAAATGTATTGTACTTCCATAGAGAAGATAACCATGAACCATCAACTTTAATTCCTTGGCCACTTTGTAAGATGTACATGTAACCTAAATTATAATTGTTGAGGTTTTTATTTACCCATTGTTGCAGCCATTTTGGCCACCATCTTTGTAGTTCTATAGTTACTGATGGCCAAGGAACCAAATCCCAAAGATTATTTTACCCAATGTTCAAATTGTTGATACGTTATATTAATTTTACCTATTTGGTGGCCATTTTGGACACCATCTTGGATTGTTTTAATGGCAATAAAACCTAATTGCCAGAAATTAGTTACTAATAACCATTGAGTCAAATCCAAAGCTATTTTTTAAAACAATATGACACATTTTTGAGGTGGTATATGCGGTTTCCTGTTATTTTATTAATTTTGGAGGCCATTTTAGACGGCCATTTGGGATGTTTTTAATATGAAAACATAACTGAACTACTGAAAATTAGCTACTACCATCCAGGGAATAAAATCCCAATTGCTATTTTACTAGTTGATCATATTTTTTAGATATTAGTTTTGATTTTGTATGATTTCACCAGTTTTGGCGGCCATTTTTGGCCGCCATCTTGAATATGAAGGTCAAAAATAGGTCAAATCATTAAATCATTAGATATGAGTTCCTTGACCCCAAAAACCTTATAAACCATATATTGAACAGCAAAAGAGGCTAAACCGATCAAAATAATATTTTTCAAAATGGCCGACAGCGGCCATTTTGGATTTTTGACTCTCACGGATTCCGCCCACACTTTCGCGAGGGACACCCCCGCTAGATTTGTTATATAACCTTCATAGAAGACAAATCCACTTAGAAACGAACCTTTGCTCTCCACGGTCACGGAATTGTTCCAGATGACCCAACTATACAGTGACTGCAAGTCAGTGAGGCACTGTGGGACCAGCAAAACTTGATCTTATCGTTTTCCATTTGAATAAACATATGCTGGCTAATATAGCTTTTCCCAGTTATTTTAATACTTACATGTACAGTATCAAAAAAATCCTTTGTAACTACACTTTAATTTCATCCCCGAAACATCGTCAAGTTAAATTCCCAATTTTAATTAAAAAAGTTACCAACGCATTTCATTTAAGGTCCAGTATAATTCAAATCTGTAGAATTCTGTTTTGACTTACATGTAGGTTTTCCCACTTGTTTTAACACTTTAAGTGTTTAGGACCAATCGTTCTAAACACTTAAAGTGTTCAAATAACTAGAAAAACCTATATTAAACAGATGTGTTTAAAACCCGAGGGGGGGGGGGGGGGGGGGGGGGGAGGGGGGACACGTGATAATGCCGGAGCCGAAGGTCTTTTAATGCATCTCCCGGTTTTAAACCTACTTCTTTAATAGTCAAGCACATATCTTTCCCATTTATTAATACCTTTTGGTCAAAAAGTCAACACAAGTTCAAAAATTATACATTTCAAAT
This sequence comes from Crossaster papposus, assembly GCA_037893245.1. Lineage (NCBI taxonomy): Eukaryota > Metazoa > Echinodermata > Asteroidea > Velatida > Solasteridae > Crossaster > Crossaster papposus. The sequence continues at coordinate 257,701 of JBAIAA010000225.1, read as the reverse complement.
GCTTATAGTTCAACAATTTTACTTCATATTTGTGAAACACCCCTCCAGGTATGTTCATGGTGTGTGTACAAATAAAACATAGATGGGGAATTGTTTTAATGCGTACTGCACAAGTGTGGAGTGATGTAGTGCAAAACACACCTGTGCCAGTGTTGTTTTTAAATTAGGACTAGTATTAGACCAAAATGCATTTGAGACCCCAATGTAAAATAAGCCTGTAAAATTAGCTTTTTGGGGCTGTCCCAGGTTAAATCAAATGCTTTTGTCAAAAAAATTGCAAATTATCTTGCAGCTTCTTGACGCATATCGTGAATCGTCTACATAAATTTTACTTTAAACTACCCAGGAAGATGTTGGGAAACTCACAAATAAAATCCCTAGTCTACATATCTGTGAACCAGTTTTTGCTAAAATCGTCATTTAAAAATCAGGTTTTCTCTGTTTCGACACAAAATAATTCCAAGTGAACAATTATGTCATTATTTTTCAAGACACGCTTCAAAAAAGAGCCAGCATATGGGCGCGCATATCCCGCTAGCAAAATGGCGTCCGCCAAGAGCTCCTCGGATGACGGCGATTTGGACAAAAACAAGTGTAATATATGCATGTTTTGAATGCAGAATCAAGAGTTTCGTCGTTCTCTTAGAAATGTTGGAGACAATTTTTCACTTGTGCTGGTAGGTGCAAGAAGAATGTAGAGCGATTGACACAAGCAGAAATTGCCGGAAAAGCAGAGATGTAAATCAGCATGCCAATATCGTGCATTAACCCTAACTCCCTCACCATTGTTATTGAACAATACAATTCCTTCAAAATCCTCCAACTTCCTTTGTTGTGTAGGGAGTTAGGGTTAAGGAAGGATCATTGATATTAGATAAACTTGATATTAATTATTTAAATTTCATATCTTTCAAGTTTGGGGCATTAACCAGTTCACGCCGGGATTATTTTAACATCACCGAGCCGAGGGGTGGGATTACTTTTAACGAAACTCCACCCGAAGTGGGTTCAGGCCGATAGTGCCGGGAAGCACACCCACACATTTCCGGCCTTGCTCGTTGCTGACAGACATTTCCGAACTTGAACTTGGCGTGTTTATGCGACATCCGTTTTGAATTTGGGAAAAACTTTGCGTTTATATACGTCATGCGGCGCGAACTGGTTGAAACGCACCCTAATTTCTCCTTAATCAAATTATGTCCTTGCAGAGTCCCTTTTTAGCAAGCAACAATAATTTCCTATTAACCCTAACCCTACCTAATGCTACTTTTTACTACTAGTAGTAAAAAGTAGTATGCAGTACTCTCACTGACTTGTGTGCAATGCCTATAGTAATTTTTAGTATTGGGTACTTCACCCCTTATTGAACTTGTAGTACTTTTTAGCATTGGGTCCCTCTGCTTGCTGAGTGTCCATGGCCCATACATGCTGTGTAAGGTGTTCTAAACTCTACAGCAAAAATTGTCACTTGGGACACAGCAATGTGTCAAGGCTGGACTACTGCATTTTTTGCCAGGTAAGTATTTCTGACCTGTATTAATTGCCACTATTAGTATTTTGTAGTTGGCAGTATCTGTACTCTGTCAGTACACACCCAATCATCAGTCACAGAGAGACCTAATGCTACAAAATACTAAGTACCGGTAGTATTCTGTAGTACGCAGTTCTTTAGCCCAAAGTAAGGCCTAGGGGGTTAGGGTTAAGCAATATTTTCCTATTGAAAATGTACACAGCTTTCCAAACCGGTCAATAGAGGGCCCCTTTTTTATACTGGTTATTAAAATGCAAATATTTAAATAACTTGTTTAATACCTTGGGATTGGAGATTTTTGGTTCTTCAGGATCCACGTGGTGTTGGCTAACAGATTGCAGTGATTCCACTTAGATTCAAGATGTGCGCCAAGAAAATCTAGTTTTTCAGCACATTTTGCAGCCATGCCCTGTGGTCTATATGAAATACAAACTCGGGAGTATGAGAGATTATTAAATGAAAGGGCAACACAGAGTCCAAAATTAGTGTTGCACCAGAAAAGCTGACTGGTGTTTTTATCAGCCGTTAAAAACTGCCCACGTGATGGGCGCTCTCAAACAATAAGAATGGCTAAACTGTATGTGTTTTTTGTATGAGACGTACCGTTATGGAACGGAGTAGTTATGTATTTACTATATGTTTCAACGTAAACATGTGCCACACGGGGGTACGTACACCATGTTAAATTGTTTATTGCAGCTGATTCACTTGTATGGGCTCCATTCTGTGTGTGGTAATTAACCATTTTGACAAATGGTACAGATTGTTGCATCTGGCAGGATTTCCAGCCAAAGTACCCTGGAGGGTTAGTGTTAATAAACATGCATAGCAAAACAGTGTGTAGTAATATGTAAAAGTACTGAAATTGCCTCACAACAGGTTCTAGACTTAAGCAAGGACACAGTAAAGCCCTTTTCACAATAGACGATTTCCCTGGCAATTCCCCTGGCAATTTCCCTGGAAATTGCCGGGGAATTTTGGTCGGTCTGTTCACACTACCAAAGAAATCCCAGGGAAACTGCTTTTCCCCGGGAAATATTTACCCCTGCTCGGGAGTAGGGTTAAAGGAGAAATCCCCGGGTTTAACGTTTTTCCCGGGGAAAAGCAACTAGTGTGAATGTCGCAGGGTTTGAACTTACCCCACCTTTTTGCGTCCACAGGTAAATAATTCGTGCGGTGACTTAGTATTGTAATGAGTACCTTTCAAAACTTTTCGTAAATTTATTTACAGTTAAGTACAGAAGACAAATGATTTGAAAATTATACAAATAGTCCTGCAGATTAATAACTTTTTTCACCACAATATTGCATTTGATGATACAAGCACCAAAATTGGCATAACTACTCTTTTGGGGTCACTTTACACAAAAACCCCGTTAGCCAAATTAAAATCCAATATGGCGGCCATTTTTTCAAGATGGCCGCCACTAAATGGTAACACTTAATGTTACATTGGATTAATTGGTCATACAAGCACCAACAGTTGCAACTATCCACCAAATGTACCCCTTATCAATTCAAAAATAGAAACAACTTAAACATTCAAGATGGCGGCCATTTTTCCAAGATTGCTTTCATTGAATTGCATACATTGGTTATTTTACAAAAGAAACCAAATGGTCATACAATAAAGCTGCAATTTACCTCTCGTTGGGCATTTATAATTCACAAATCATAAATCACTGGAAATCAAAGATGGCCGCCATTTACCCAATTTATAACAATAGCGGGTGTCAGTAAAGAAGAAAATGGTTACAAGAATTGCGACCTGACATGAGATTCTTACCATTACTGTTCCCACTGGGCATTTTACCCGATATTACCCGGGTTGTAACGAGTTATAACGAGTAATAACTCGTGGTTATTACTGGGTAATAACGGGGAAATAGTAGACCAATATTTCCCTGTTATTACCACCTGATATTACCCCATTTACCCAATATTACCAGAGAAAATGTAACCGTTATTTACCGGCATCGCATTGTTATTACCAACCGATATTACCCAATATTACCAGGGAGAATATTACCGATATTGTTTTGCATTGCATCGCCAATATTGGTTAATTGGTATACACATATAAACATAAACATACACTCTTCTGAGCTTGCCAGTCCTACAATCTTAGTGTGTACTTAAACGCTATATACGTGCCCAATATCACCGCTGTCTGTAATCACAGTTTGCAAATAATTTGTTGTTAATGTATTTGTGTGTTGGCTTTTTGGCAAATTTGTTTATTTGAGACTTGGGGTAAATAAATATTACACAATTATCTCTACGAAAACACCCTAAACGTATCACTATTACGCAAAACATAACGTTTATGTAGAAAAAGTGACAACAATGTTTCACCAAGGTTTATCACGCCCACTTTGGGTCAACATGTAAATCGAGGTCACCCGATATTACCCCATTTACCCAACATTACCAGGGAGAATGTAACTTATATTCCTGGCATTGCTGTGTTATTACCACCTGATATAACCCTATTTACCAAATATTACCAAGGAGAATGTAACCGATATTTCTGGCATTTCCATGTTATTAACTCGGTAAAATGTTAACATTACTTCTTAGTACCCTTTTTCAAAATGTCGGTTTCAACGGGGTAATAACAGTAATATTTGAACTTGGAAATTTGGTAGACCGGTGAACCATTTTTCAAGAGTTTTTCTCATCAGAAACAGATCCTGTCGGTCTCAAGGATCAATTATATCCAATCCTTATATTACAAAAACAAATATTAATGTATAACAATTTCATTATCACACAGGTAATATCATTTGGGTAATAACACGGTAATATTGGTAATATTTAGACTTAGTCAAATTGTGGGGTGATATTACCGGTAATATCGGTAACCTGTAACAAATTGCCCAGTGGTTTGTAATTGCTTTCCAAGATTAACTCTTTATTTTGTATTTGCGTTACTGAACATTTGAAGACATACTTAGCGTGCCTTTGCTTACAGTCTGTGTTTTAACATCCCATGCATAGAGCAAATCAATCTCATCAGTCCTGGTTGAGCTTGTAACCAAAGTATTAACCAATATATTGGTTATCCTTTAACCAGTTTTATTGGTTGAGCTTGCAACCAAGGTACCAACCAATATATTGGTCATTCATAACCAATGTTGGTTGTCCTTCAACCAGTCATTGGTTGAGCTTGCAACCAAGGTATCTACCAATCTATTGGTTATTCATAATGTAGAACATGTACCTACAGCAACTGACCAATCAGAAGTGAGAAAATTTGTTTTGACAATAGTCGATGTTAAATTGTGGTATTTAGTCCAAAATGCACTTTTTTGACCATAATATGTAATTATTCAAACGATCCATGATTGAATTTAGATGTTTGTGCAAACATAGTGAAAAATTGACATTAAATTTCACCCGTATTTATCTGTTGACATTATTCATGAAAAAATAGCTGTGATTTCGTCGTTGACAAAAAAGCGAATTATAAAACTAACAACGGCAATAGCTGAGTGTGTAGTAAGTGTTCAGTAGCTGATATCTAATAGGAATAGGTTATTATTGTATGTATGCGTAATTGCAACGTGTAATAAGTTAATTCCATTGGTATTATTTCATTACTTATTATTGGTATTATTTCAGTCCACGTTATGTAATTGGTTGCGTGGGAACCTTTGAATTAAATATTGTATTGGTTGGTGTAATGCAAATTGGTTTGGTTGGTGTTATGCAAATTGGTTGCGTGTTAACCAATATGAATATGCAGCCCTACTATAATGTATTGGTGCTATAACCAATACAAATTACCAACACAAATTGGTTGGAGTTCTTTGTGGATTGGTTAAATTAACCAACATTGCATTGGTTGGTGTTATAACCAATATGGATTAACTAGGTAACCAATATAATCAGATTGGTTATTTTAACCCAATATTTTGGTTATCCACATATCTACCAACTGGATTGGTTTCTACCAATATCTACCAATCTGTTTTTAGAGTGTGTTGTATGTCTTTGTACCGGGGCTGCGTTCCACTTACGCGAACAGTTTGCGCGAACGTTCGCCTACGTTTTGAGTTTGCGTTAGTTGAAGTGGAACGATATTTAAAAAAATACGTTTTCAAAATGGCGGTGCCCAGTGACAGTGACATCGTTTGGTTGGCTGTTTTTTGTCCAACTCATTATTTTAATTAAGAAGACCCCTGTAACTGCTCAAAACGATCCACCGTTTATAACGAAAAGTATGAAATGTAAATCAAAACCGTAAAAAGAAAAATGTCGGCTGCTAACTTCTCCGCCATCTTTAAAATACGTCACTGGCCAACAGCGAACAGCTCGAAATGTCGTTCGCCGTTTTCGCTAACGTTTGCCAACATAATTGGCGCACATTGCGTTCCACTCAAGCGAACAACGCTAACGTTGGCCAACGTTGGCAACGTTCGCTTGAGTGGAACGCACCCCAGATATGTTACGATTTATGTGTCACTTGTTGTAACATATAGGCTGAGTCATCTTGTGGCGACCATCTTTAAAAATGGTAGCCATCTTGAATTACCAAGTGGTTGACAATTTTAGCATAATATTGGATTCAAATGGAGATTAAATGCACATTTTGGTCGGTGTATTACTGTTTGATCCTTGGTAACACTACTACTAGCCATTCAGTGGCGACCATTTTGGAAAATGGCGGCCATCTTGAATTTTCAAGTGCCTAATATCCTGTTTTGGATATGCCAACAACAGGGAGACCAAACAGATGTTAAATGCCAAGTTTTGTGCTTGTATTGCCATTCTATCCACCCGTACATCAATATTTCGGTGATATTTGGCCTTCAATGGCGGCCATCTTCAAAAATGGTGGCCATCTTGGATTTTAATTTGGCTAACGGGGTTTTTGTGTAAAGTGACCCAAAATGAGCATGTGTGCCAATTTTGGTGCTTGTATCACTAAATGCAATATTATTGTAGTAATCTGCTGGACTAAAATAGTATAATTTTAAAGAATATGAGCAAAATGAATGGTTTCAATATTTAATAAAAGAAGTGTCGTGAACAAGACTGTGTTTAGCTTAAGGCACCCTCAGTTTACACATTTCCCGGGGTTTGATGGCCAGTGTGAAACGACCGTGCATATTCCCGGGAAATAGTGTCCCCGGGAGTTACCAAATGGGTCTAGTGTGAACGGTTGCTGGGGTGTTGGTGGGGTAATAAATGCCCGGGAATTGTCCGGGGATTTATTTCCAGGGGATTGGCTCTGCAGTGTGAAAAGGGCTTAAGGATCCCAACAACCCTATATTGTTCATTTTAAGGCAATTTTAGTTTTTCCATCTTTTTTTGCTCCACTCTAGTGCAGAAGGAGTAATCTACACTGCTGATTTTGTGACGTCTGTTTTGCTTGGGGAAGATCTTGTGCCAAGGTAGGAAATACATGGCAGGGTTTCAAGTATTCCTACTTTTTTCTAGTTCACAGAATCATGAATTTGTATCGCTGTGAAGACATGGAATTTTTATCATGTACAAACAAATTGTGGACTGTCAACAGTTTTTTTTAAATGCTCCTGGGTTGAAATTTGGACACCAAAATGCAGCACAAAGCCAAAATGCAGCACAAAATGCAGCACAAAATGTAGCTTACGCACGTGGCACTGCTGGTACTGTACAATATTACACTTGTGCAATATACACAGACCCGAAACTACATGTAGGCTAGAGTTGAAAAGGAGATACAACAACGCATTTCATTTCATTGGCTCTTTTATGGACACAAAATTGGTAATATTGTAAATGGACAAATGATCGCCACTGTATGAAGAATATTCTAGTGCACGATTTTCAGCATCAGTGTGTTACATGTGTTTTGGTGAAAACGTACAGCTCCAACGTTAACATCACGATCATTGCAAAGACATAATTTACCAGAAATAAGAGGGATGATAAACGATCAAAAAAGAAATAAACAAATACCGTGCAGTGGGAATGGGTGTAATCTAAATCTGGAGCCTTTGTGGAGGATTTGTTTCTGTCAAAATTTGCCTGGAAATTAAAAAAAGCCAAGGCCTGGATAAAGCACTGGCTGTGGTGCGATGCCGAAAAACTATGCATCGTGGGGGAAGTTACTAGCATGAGACGGGTGACATTTATTTAAAAAAACTTGTTGCACTTTTTGGTCAGATTTTACCTCTTTCCCTGCAAATTTCTCAAAATACTTACGATTAATATTTTACCATAGTAAACGTCAAGCATTTTTCAATACTTTGCATGGACTTTACCGTGGACTTTACCGTGCCCGCAACCAATTGTGCTGCTTACTTGTTTTTCGCGCTGCTCACTTGTTTTTCGTGCTGCTCACTTGTTTTTCGCGCTGCTCACTTGGATATGGAGAACAAAAATCCAACTTTTTCATTTTTATCAGAATCTCATCTCCGATTCTACCTTGACATATCGTAAACCCAAACATAACCCTAGTTTTTAAGTAAAATCCATATATCTATTTCGTGAAATCTTTGTAGAGACATATATTTCCCCTACAGAAATCATCCTGGGGAGATGTATTTATTCATATAGTTTATATTGTGTTCATGTCGCCACAAGGTACGGTATAATCAGATCACTTGTATGTAAATCACACAATGAAGGGCTTTAGGCGTAGGAGTACTACAACTGTACTTCCGAAAGCTTAGATGCAGACGGAGCACAAGTGTTGTGAGTATGTCAAATGAGACTTTGATGCTGTGGACATATCAACTACTCCTGAAAGCCCACAAAAGAAACTACTTTTATCCTGATTTTGTCCAAGTCCTACTTATGTCCTGCTTTAACCAGTTTGCGCCGGGATTATTTTAACATCGCCTAGCCGACGGGCTGGATTATTTTTAACGAAACTCGATCCGAAGCGTGTTCAGGCTGATAGTGCCGGGAAGCACACCCACGCATTTCCGGCCTTGCGCGCTGCTGACATACATTTCCGAACTTGAACTTGGCGTGTTTATGCGTCATTCGTTTTGAATTTGGGGGAATTTTTGCGTTTATATACGTCATCCGGCGCGAACTGGTTAAAAAAAACAATTTTGATTTTACTTTTTAATCTGGGTCTGCTAAAAATCCTGAAACAAGTTTGACATTGACTACTTCAGTGGGTGTATTTGCCCTGAATTTCTGACAGAAAACTTAATACAATGTATTATATTACAGAAAATAATCACCTTCGTTACCTACATATGCATTTCCAATGCGCTTGCGCACGCAATACCACTGAGAATAACAAAGCCCATTGGCCTCTGTCACGAAATGACGAAAATCCACCGAAGAGGGCGTTTTGCGGAAATTTGTCAATATGGCTTCCGAGCTCTCGCATAAGACTAACGTAATTAGCTATACCATGGAGGAAAGAAAACAGATAGTTAGTGAATTGCGGGGAAATACTTAATAAAAAAATTGCCAATCATAAAACTATTTGCTTTCCTGCACTTGAAAAGACCCGCCGTTTATTTATGCTCCTTAGAAAACCGGTTAGGCCCAACATTTTAACATTTTTTTTCTTCAGTGGCACTGAACTGTGAAGCTTTATTTGAATGCCATATATTTAAATGCCATACAGTAAACAAATTTTGGGGCCAATTCATACAAGCAATATTTTTTTTAATTTTTTTTTAAATTTTTTTTACATCAAATATAAATTTCGGGATTTACACACAAGCACTTTGTTCACATAATTACTATATGGACGTTAAACCTCAACATTCCTGATCCTGCGCAATGTTAATTTAAAAACCAACCAGGTTTAAATACTGTCACATTAAATGTAGACGCCTGTGAAATCTAGTACCTTTCACCATTTTATTGACTGAAACCTTACATGGGTCATAAATGAAAGAAGTTCATGAATATTAAACTTGGATTTTTCAAGAATTAGTCAATTGCGCCACGAACTTGGGAACACTCGGTCGATTGTGTGCCAAATTTCTGGACGCCACCGTTTTGGACTAAGTTTACACCTAAATTGTTAACAGATGGTAAATAGCAAGCATTAATAACATTAACATGGTAAATAAGGGTACAATGAATTTGCAGTTTGGCAACATTGCACGAGGAAAGTCGGCTCAACCATGGAGAAATAAGTGTCTTATTTCTCCATGGCTCAACATTAACTGTTTATAAACAACTGTAAACGTCGAAGTACAGCTATAGCTACGCACGTACGTATAGCGCAGCGCACTTTCACCAACTGACCATTTTTCAGTCGCTGTTCCTTTCCCTTTCGTAATTTTACGGTTTTGGATGACATTTAGCCTTATGCCTTCGGTTTATTCTTTCGAAATAGCCACAGCCTTTAGAGCTCCGTCGTAAGCCATAAAGTTCTGACATCGACGACACACGTGTTGCTGTTGTTAAGCGCCGCCATTTTGACAATTTTCCGCGCGTTGACCTTTTAGAAAGGTCATGACAGAGGCTAATGGCGTAGCTCCATGCACTGCTCGACCCTCTCAGGAAGGACGCCCTCATGTGCTAATCAACCCTTTTTTTTCAGTGCGCTGTTACTGCCTGCACGTTTTTTATCTCGCTCTCTGCGCAGCACATCATATACCAATCGAGCCTCTTATTTCAACACGTCCGATTTTCAGCGATGTCCGACGCTAAATCTAAGCGTAAATCTTATCTACGGTCTACATGTAGATCTTGTGGAGGATCTCCAAATACCCTGGACTTTGACGAACATTCTACCTGCTATCGATGTCGCGTTTGTTATCGCGAAAATACCTGTAACATTTGCAACCGTTGGACAGACGACCAATGGCTGATTTTCATCGGCTGGCAGGGCAATCAGACACGTTCCAATCCGTTCCAACTTGCTCGTCATCTTCATCAGCCCCATGGTCGAATATTCTCACCACTGCATGTACAGCGGCAAACACCCTCGATCAGATTCCCAAAGATGCCACGCCCTTCTTTACCGCTAATACTCAAATTTGTAGCGTCGAAGACCCTTCGCATCATGTGCGGTTTGGTGTTGGCGCCCCCGCCCCCGCCAGCGGTTTGGTTTTTACTCCAAATTTCAGAGGAAGTGTTCCATCTGCCTCGGTTAATTTTAGTATGCCAAGAGAAGATTTCATACATGGTGAGCCGCAAACTTCTTTCTTTCGCCACCCATGGGCTAGTAGAGATTAGTAGAAAACACCTACATGTATCGGAACCCTCATTATTATCCACAGCAGGATTTCTTCCCTGATTCAGTCAAAAATCCAGACCATTTTTCCTGTTATCATGGGGACAGTTCTCATCCTGTTTAAAGATCGAATGATAAGCATGTATCTTTTCGTCCTCACACCTCACACCGACATCGAGAAGTTTATAATGAAATTCCTTCCGGATCCCATCATTCTTCCCGCCGAGATTATCGCTCCAGATCTCGTTCACCACTTCGACGTGGTGCCCGCGAAAGATCTCCTTCACGTAGCAGTTCTGGCTCCCCACCCAGTCGGTACTTGGACTCTAGTTCAGTTTCACCGGACAATGTTTTGGATCAGGACTTCTCATACGAGATTTCTTATACGAGTCTATGGCCCAAAGGGGCAACGTGGTGATTCCTGAAGTGGGTCGGTTACTTCAATTCCCTCCACCGTCACCTCAAAAACCCGCTCGTCATCCTTTCGCAGGGATTCTTCACACTGTCCCCCCCCCCCCCCCCCCCCAGAAAACACAATTTCCTGTGGACAGTTCATGTGCAGATATTATGGATAATGCTTTCAATAGTGTCTTGAATAAAAAATTGATCATCCCTGCACGAGAACTGAATCTGTTTAAGACTCATGAAGCTGATACCAACAAATACTTCAACGTCCCTTAAATTGCCACGGTGGTCAAAGACAAACTCCGTGCCGAAAAGTACGATCCTTGTACAACAAGAAATATGTATTCCTTGACAAACGCTCTAGGGAACTGAATAAAATGTTGGAGAATGCAGACAGCCACCTACGCCATGGGGCTATGGTCTCCAGTTTTTCACTGCTTCTTACAGACTCCCTTGCACGATTTTGTGAAGATCCCACAGCGGTTGACCCTGATCTTCTTCGAACGATGTTCAAGTTCATGGATGACTGCCTGAGTTCCTGCCTAAGTAAATTTGCAGTCGGATCTGCCATTACTACATCTATTCGCAGGTCTATGATCCTCGACAACAGGTTTTGGCCTTCACAAGGTTCTAGGGAACGAATGGAGTCTCTTCCCTTGACCGGCACCGATTTGTTCAACAACAAATTTGATGAATCCTTGCTACATACAAGAAGCCAAACGCCTAAAAACCCAGGAAAGGATCGATTTGCGTCGTCCAAGTTCCTCATCTCACTGAAGGGGCTTTAGTTCTAGCTCTAGATAGTGGTTCCAAGCACAACCGAGGCCTTCTGCAACAATCAGTGCCTCTCAGGTCCATGTACAAGTACCGCTTCTCGTCGACTGGCAAATCACAGACCCCCAGATAGACGCGATCCTTCAAGTCCCAGGGTTCGCGACAGTACAGGGGCAAATGACTACCATGCCAGGACTATTCCCACACCACCTGCTCCGGGTCCAGTAGAAGGTCGACTTAGGGAATTCTCGCATAACCTCAGATAACTGGGTTCTTCAGACAATCTCTTCAGGATACCAGTTAGAATTTACCACGCTTCCACAACCTCAATAATTCCCTCGCCGATCAACTCCAGTCCCTATGGATTTTTCCCGTCGGAGTTTCATCGAGAACGAGATTTCATCCTTACTAGAGAAGAAGGCAATAGTCCCAGTACACCCTTCATCAACCCCAGCGTTTTCGTCAACCTTTTTCCTGGCGCCAAAGAAGACGGGCGACTGGTGTCCAATTAAATTTTTCGGCCACTGAATGCCTTCATTCGACCGAAATTTTTTGCATGGAGACAAACGTGGGTATGCTGACACTACCCGGGCTCTTCCAGATAAGCCACATGGGTATGCTAACGCTACCCAGGCTACCCAGAAAAGCCACGTGGGTATGTTAACGCTACCCGGGCTCTCCCAGATAAGCCATGTTGGTACATGTATGCTAACGCTACCAGGGCTCTTCCAGATAAGCCACGTGGGTTTGCTGACGCTTTCCGGGCTCTTTTAGATAGGCCACAAGGGATTGCTAGCGCTTCCCAGGCTCTTACAACCCAACCAAGTAAAAATACTGGCACTTTCCAAGCATCTCATACTGACGAAGATGCAACTACCCGAGCTACTGTAAAAGCACATCAGACACGCAGCTTGTCCACTTCATTGGCTCATTTCCAGGGAGTCCCTAACAAAGAAATAATGGAGGCAGCCTGCTGACAAAATCCATCTACCTTCACTTCGTGCTATCTACGTGACGTTCTGCAAAAGGAAGGATCCATGGGCAAAAAAGTCTTGCAAGCATCAGCACGATCAGCAACCCGTTAGTCTCAAAACTACTTGGGCATAGTTAGGTCAACTCACGGGTACTGTATGTCTTAACTACTATTATTGATTCTTGATTTCTAGATAGACCTAGTTTAAGACTTGCTGCTTAGCTCCGCACTGCAGGCCCTCTCCCTACTTTTTTTACAGTTTACGGTGCTATTCCGCATATGTAGGTAACGAAGGTGATTATTTTTTGTAACAGAATCCCCCAAAATCTGGAGGGATTTTCTATTCTATTAAGAAAATACTCACCTTTGTTACCATCCTTCCCTTACTACCTCGACTTACATGTAACTTTTTTGTGGAAAAAAAAAGGGTTGATTAAAACATGAGGGCGTCCTTCCTGGGAGGGCCGGGCAGTGCATGGAGCTACGTCATGGGATTTGTTATTCTCAGTGGTATTGCGTGCGCAAGCGCATTGGAAATGCATGTAGGTAACGAAGGTGAGTATTTACTTAATAGAATAGAAAATCCCTCAAGATTTTGTGGGAATCTTCAAAATTCTCCTCGACTGACAAGTTTTCTGTTTGTCTTGCAGACTAGGATTGGGTACTCTCGACGAACTAAAAACCAGAATGATTGACATTGTAAAAAGATCAGACAGACCAAAGGTATGGCAGAATCTCTTTTTAATATTGGACTTGTACATCACGCCCAAAATCTTTTTTTTTTCTTTACTTTTCCTAATTTGTTTTCTCTTTTTCGCCGCTAAATGCAGTAAAAAAAAAAGAAGTTTCATTTCTTTTGCTGCCACAGCAAACACATTTTTATATACACTTTAATAAATTAAAAACCAAAAAAATAACAAAAATCAGTCATTTTCACATCGGCACATCCCAATCGTAATGTTTCTCCTAACGACGCCAAAATCAATCTCCCAAATTGTTAGATTTTGTCAGACTTGGGAAAATAGTAATGGATTTTGATGGACTTGGTTAAGGAGGCCTAAAGCAGTGGCGGTGCAATTGATGAATTTTGATGCAATTGATGAAGTAGTGTTGTTGCCATGAGACATACAAATCCATCAACATCTACCAACACTTCATTATTGGAGGTTCCATTATTAGCCCATGTAACAAAAATTACTGATGGAATGGCAGATTTGGTCCAGTACCCCCACCAGACTAATTATTATCATATTATGATGCGACACTCTATCATTCTGTGATAGTCTATACGAATACGTCAAAAATGATCTTAGCACAATAGTCAAAACACTGCATACAGTAGCATCTTGCCAATGGGGGGCACTGTTTAAAGCAATCAAGGGTGCGTTCTACTCACGCAAACGTATGTTGCCAATGATTGCTAACTATATGCAAACAATTTTCCATCGGACGTGCACAAAATTGTTTTTGAATGTTGGCAAACGTTTGCATTGTGAGTGGAACACAGCCATGGTCTGGACCCTATCAGACAATATGTTATTCATTTTAAACAAACAAGTTCATTGTTGGGTTTTCGCCCATCACCGAAAATTGTATAAACACTCTGAAACTCGGTGTTGTCCAAATATGAAAAACAAGTACCAAATGGTACAGCCCACGGCAACTTCACTTGGTTAATGTATCGTACAACCGCGAATTTCGCATTGCAATGGGGTGTGGTCTAATATGCAAACTAGATGCGTGTGCAATTAGTGCTATCAAAACAGCTATTCCCAAGAAACTTTTTTGCAAAGCTGTGATACATACGTGGCATGGAAACAGTAATACACCCAGATAGAATGGGCAGAGTGTACATTCTACCCACCCACTCACCAACATAGCGAGGAGAAACCCACGGCTCATTTTACGCCACCATGGGAAAAAAAAACAAGCTTTACTTGGGTTGCGACTCGAACCTACATGACCTTCTAATTACTAGTGCATACGTCTTGTCACTTGACCACCCAGCTTGCTGGGGTCGACTTGACATTTAAAAATTAACTCGGCATGAACTATATGTGTGTAAACATCGGTGAAGGGCGAAACCCAGTTTTAACTTGTTATCTTTTAACACAAAACTTAATTTATAAACCAAAAGCTCTACTCTTGCCACTTATCTAGTACCAAACCCTCTTAGGCGGCTGTTGGTGGACACTGTGCGGTTTCCCCGAGACCCTTCCCCGATCCTCGGACTCCTGCGACAATCGCCCAACGGAGGACCCAGAGAGCCGCCAGCCCCTGATCAACAGTCAAGCCACGCCCAAGTACACAGGGGCAACCACCGAAATGGAAGGGAACAATGGAGGCGCGACATGGGGTCATTCTGGCGCTGGGGGTAGGATTGAGCTGTATCCGCCTGGCAGGATACTGTGGGTGACAGAGGATGCTAGACAATTAAGGTAAAGGGTTAACCCATTGATCTTTATTATAAAGACCTGATAGGATTATCGCCCTCCATGATGCGGCTACAACGTGGTCGGGTCAATTGGCATGTAGACAGCCACCATATATGACCCCTACACATGACCAGGGAGCACAGCCAGATATCAATTGAATTTTGATACAATTATTATTCCTGTTCATCAGGGACGAGGCCTTATATCCGCCGCAGCTCTAGATCAGCGCAATTTGGTATCTACCTTCACAATTAAAGTATTCATTTATACTCATTTATACTGGGTGGAGAGAGGCAATTGCATTAAACTGTCTTACCCAAGAACACAAGCAACATGTTCTCATCAGGATTCAAACACGAGTCGAACACCATAATTCCATTGGACCACAACGCCCCATGTTACGTGGTACTGTACAGTACTGTGCGATTGAAAGTTAACACTGCGGGAATGGGAATGGGAATGGGAAATTTTGCGAAAAGAATTCGCTTTTGCATTTCGCATTTGACCTTTCCCTGGCAAATCGGATGCGAAAAAGTGCGAAAGCAGTGAGAAAAAATTGCGAAGACTGTGTGGAGACTGTGCGAAGACGGTGGAGAGACGGTGCGAAAACGATGCGTAATAGGTTCCAGGCAGGGGCCGTGCGAGGAGTGCGTGACTGCAAATCATCGATATAATTCTGCATCACACGTCCAGGGCCACACCGAACTACGACGAGTACGAGGGAAGGAATATGCACGTGACTACATGTAGCTGTATATAGCCTACATGTACGTAATAAGGCTGTCGGGGGTACCCGGGTACCCGCCCGCGGAAGCCAAGAACCAGTTCTATTTTATCGGGTCGGGTACCCGTAACCAAATTTATAAATTTTGACGCAAAGTACATGCATTCAAATATCACTAAAAGAAGAATTACAAAGTTCCGAGTGAATTTACCGACGATTCCAAAACTCAATCCTGTGGTTTATATTAAGGTTTTTAGTTTTATTTAGACTATCTTTGATGCGTCTCCAGAAGCGCGAAAGTGATAAAACATGATAGTATCAACCTATTGTTTGTGTTTGTAATAAAATAATGCTAGTTTCTTATATGGCGCTTTAGACTCCCACAATGTGGGTGTATCAAAGCGCTTTACAATTTATTATTACCCCGGTCATTGGGCCCATGAAACATTCCAAATACCATCTCAGCTCCCTGGGGAGTATACAGCTCGATGCTGCCATTTCGGCGCAAAGCAGCTAAATCAACCACAATAACCATGATCTCTGCCCTCACAGGTACCCATTTACTCCTGGGTGGAGAGAAGCAATGAGTGACAAAGTGCCTTGCCCAAGGGCACACGCACCATAGTCCCAGGCCGGACTCAAACCCACAACCTGTATATTTACATACAGATTACAAATTCAATGCTCTAGACCACGAGACCACGGCACCCCACTATAATAAAGCTTCTTGTAGCCACTAGCCAGCAGCCGATTTCACGAAACTTTACTTTTTTGGCGTAAGTGGACTTACGCCATAACTTATTGCGTAAATTGCGCAATAACTTTAGGACGGATTTCACGAAAGTTGCGCATTATCGGGATATGTCGTAACTCACCGAGTTACGCCATAAGATGTGGCATAACTTACGCCATGACTTTAGGTGGCATAAGACATGGCCAGCTATGTGTTTTGCCGTGAAAGATTGTTCCCTGACCGAATAAATCTCCTATAGATCATTTCGAAGACGACGAAATCAGAGTGCGGTAACGCTTTTCTCGGAGGGTATTTTCTAAATCGTTGAAGATTTACGACATGTTTTTGAGCGTCCTACACAAATAGTTTCTCATTTTCCATTAACATTAGTAAATGTAGAGTGCAACAAAAACCACCCTCATTAATAAATCTCACTTTCTCAAATCATAACAAATCTCCGGCGCACTTTTTTGTCTCAAACGTTGAACAGCGCACTCATGCACCTCTATTACAGATGAATGTAGGCCCATTATTGGTCAATAAACATTGCGATGTACTCGGGGATAAAAGTGGTTTGTGAGGAGCACGTTCTCAAAATGTATTATTGGATAAGCTACCCACCTGTTAGATCAAATCAAAGCCAGAACCAAATGGTTTTTATTTGTAGTTTTTTTTCCCAGGTTATAAAGCTTA
This sequence comes from Crossaster papposus, assembly GCA_037893245.1. Lineage (NCBI taxonomy): Eukaryota > Metazoa > Echinodermata > Asteroidea > Velatida > Solasteridae > Crossaster > Crossaster papposus. The sequence goes on along the minus strand of JBAIAA010000225.1, from coordinate 240,288 downwards.
AGTTATATAAAATACTACAAAACATGAGAAATGAGAAACCATTGCAAGTCTAGGAACAAGGCTTCTGTATTTTATTTATAAATAAATTATACATGTACATTGTATATACACAAATTGGTCCCAAGAAAGAAATTATAATCAAGGAAGATAATAAATATAAACAAGACTTTTTGGTATTATCATGGCAATTTTATAAACTTGACTTTTCATTGAATATACAAACAATATACTTTTTCAAATCCCTGGCTTCGTCTTAAGTTGATTTTTGGCCCCTAACTGCAGGAACACAGTTGCATTCTTAATTTTTGCAGTATATTTGTGCATGTATTGTACATGTACATGTATTCACACAGTGGGTAGTCTTGGTTGCAAGACGTCTTTATTAGCAGACGAACACCGCCGGCCGCTCCTGTCCGAGCGACGCAACGATCGACAATGATCCAGCAACAAAACCAAACGTGACTGGCGATCCCCATCTTATCTTTGTTCAAGTTGCTGTGTCAATTTCCCATTATAGGTCACGACAAGGCGTGATCATACTATGGGATTTTCATCGAGAAAAAAAGGCTTTAAAATCGGTATACACGCTGCAAACACAGCCCCGAAAAAATTGCGGCATCCAACAACAAAAAAACACGTAAACACGTACAATTGTAATGTCTGTTTTATGTATATTTGTGCAACAACTTAAAGTCATCCTCGTCCTAGAAATATAAAAGTTTTTAGTGAAAATAGGATGTTGCGTAACTAAGTCGAGTTTCGTGAAATCAATTTTAACTTAAGGCGCAGCTATGCGTTAATGTTATGGCGTAAGTCTTGCGCTACATCCAGTTAGGGCGTATACTTTACGCACAGTTTCGTGAAATCGGCTGCAGGCCGTTACTTTAACCTACCGTAGGCTTTGTTCCGTTATGGCTCTAGCAATATTGCCAAACTGCATGACTGAAGCCAAAACTGAAACACAGTTTCGTTTAAGAAAACGGCACTCCGTGACTAAACCTAAATTGTAACCAATCAAAAATACTGTGTTATGTATGAGTCTGCGTCTGTATCCAATCAGTGCTCTCGTTACCCACGTTTCTGACCTGTTGTACAACATGGCGGCTTATGAAGACGGGGCGGAGACGGCGCCGATCTTGAACAATCGCCCCTGTTTACATGCATGCTGCACTGTGATACAGGAGCCAAAGGCAGTGTTTCACCATTTTCCATACAAAGCTGGTCTCGCTTCCTCGAGTTTGCAGACCAATGGAATATTTAAAAGGGAATACAGTCGGATATAAAGAGATAAAATCTGTTCAACGTTCAACGTCCACCAAAAAATGCTGGATATCATCCATCTTGCTACGCTCGGCTCACGGATATAAATAAGATCGTGAAAGTCACAGCAGTCCAAGATAAACGACAAAGGGAAATCTCTGAAACCTGTAAATGTTTACATCATATTTGTACATAGGATAAACATTAGGTTCTTTTTTTAAAGAATACATGATCCTGCTGCTACTTGAGATTTCTGACTTTGTTGGGGTGATGGGGTCCGCTCGTAAGTCCGACCCCTTATACGTCTGACGCCTCATTTGTCCGACAAAATACCCAATAAGGCCCATAAGTTTGATGCCCCATAGGCCCGACGCCCCGTAGGCCCGACGCCCCGTAGGCCCGACGCCCCGTAGGCTCGACGCCCCGTAGGCTCGACGCCCCGACGCCCCGACGCCCCGTAGGCCCTACGCCCCGTAGGCCCTACGCCCCGTAGGCCCGACGCCCCGTAGGCCCGACGCCCCGTAGGCCCGACGCCCCGTAGGCCCGACGCCCCGTAGGCCCGACGCCCCGTAGGCCCGACGCCCCGTAGGCCCGACGCCCCGTAGGCCCGACGCCCCGTAGGCCCGACGCCCCGTAAGTCCGACGCCTCGTAAGTCCGACGCCTCGTAAGTCCGACGCCTCGTAAGCCCGACGCCTCGTAAGCCCGATGCCTCGTAAGTCCGAATTTGTTGCCTAAATAATTTATTTAAACATGAGATCTGGCATTGCGTATGTAGCAAGGATTTATATTAAATATACGTCCCTCTGCTGTTGATTTCAACGCCCCGTAGGCCCGACGGCCCGACGCCCCGTAGGCCCGACGTCCCGTAGGCCCGACGCCCCGTAGGCCCGACGCCCCGTAGGCCCGACGCCCCGTAGGCCCGACGCCCCGTAGGCCCGACGCCCCGTAGGCCCGACGCCCCGTAGGCCCGACGCCCCGTAGGCCCGACGCCCCGTAGGCCCGACGCCCCGTAGGCCCGACGCCCCGTAGGCCCGACGCCCCGACGCCCCGTAGGCCCGACGCCCCGTAGGCCCGACGCCCCGTAGGCCCGACGCCCCGTAGGCCCGACGCCCCGTAGGCCCGACGCCCCGTAGGCCCGACGCCCCGTATGCCCGAAGCCCCGTATGCCCGAAGCCCCGTATGCCCGACGCCTCGTATGCCCGACGCCTCGTATGCCCGACGCCTCGAAAGCCCGACGCCTCGAAAGCCCGACGCCTCGTAAGTCCAAATGTTTTGCCTAAATAATTTATTTAAACATGAGATCTGGCATTGCGTATGTAGCAAGGATTTATATTAAATATACGTCCCTCTGCTGTTCATTTCAACACAAAATGCAGATTATTTTGGGGAAAAGAACGTGACTTTGATAATCCATCGTACAGGCATCCCGCAGACTTGTTCGTACCAGCTGAGCATTAAAATGTCTTGCTTATTAAAAACAGCTAGGATATTAGCAAACAGTTGCCTCGTCGGGCAAATTAATATTTTCTTATAATAGTCTATAGCTCCTACGCCCCAACAGTCTGACAGCTCATTTGTTCGACGACGTCGGACTTATGAGGTGTCCGACCCATGAGCCCGAGTGTATGAGGCAAGTGCCTCATGTATGAGGCGTCGGACTTACGATACAGCCCCAGGGCGATTATGAAGTTCAGAACACCTCATTTCTTTTGTTTGTGACGCTCTAAAATTGTTTTTGACGCTCTAATATGACATTTAAGACCACAGGCCTTATTCTCCTAACCATTGACCTTCGCCCCACTATTGTGGCCCCGGTATGCTGTGCTTTATTATGGGGCCACACATTCAGACACGCTTTGATCAGTTAAACTACTGGATGTATTCTGTAATCGCTCAGTTTTTTTACTATCTTGATTAATGCTTAAATCTCTCCTAAAAAAAATTGAGAAATGTTTCTTACTTGGTCGAAATGCACTGTGCAGTACAAAGGTAACTGCTATTTTGTAACCCAAAGGCCTTTTTGTAAACCCCAACTTGTAGGTTTTGGTCCGGCTACATAACCATTGCCAAACTGCATGAATGAAGCCCAAAGTGGGGCTATTTTGATCTTGTTTTTATTTTTAATGTTGTTTCTCATATTAAGTCATTTCACAAAAACCCATCATTGATTTTATTTTTTCATTGATGATGACAGACCTCCAAAATAACTTGTTTACTCATTTCCAGTGCCAGCCTACCATAAGCCCCAACGTTAGAAGCATGTCCTACCAGCCATGTGGGTCGTCTGCTAAAAATCGCACGGGTTGTGAAAACATTAATGTGTTCACTTCAGTGATTTTCAGATTGTTATAATTCTTAATTTTAATGGAGAAGTTAAGAGAATTATGCTTGAACTGGTTTTTGTGTACTAAACTGCAGGAACACAGTTGCATTCTTAATTTTTGCAGTATATTTGTGCATGTATTGTACATGTACATGTATTCACACAGTGGGTAGTCTTGGTTGCAAGACGTCTTTATTAGCAGACGAACACCGCCGGCCGCTCCTGTCCGAGCGACGCAACGATCGACAATGATCCAGCAACAAAACCAAACGTGACTGGCGATCCCCATCTTATCTTTGTTCAAGTTGCTGTGTCAATTTCCCATTATAGGTCACGACAAGGCGTGATCATACTATGGGTTTTTCATCGAGAAAAAAAGGCTTTAAAATCGGTATACACGCTGCAAACACAGCCCCGAAAAAATTGCGGCATCCAACAACAAAAAAACACGTAAACACGTACAATTGTAATGTCTGTTTTATGTATATTTGTGCAACAACTTAAAGTCATCCTCGTCCTAGAAATATAAAAGTTTTTAGTGAAAATAGGATGTTGCGTAACTAAGTCGAGTTTCGTGAAATCAATTTTAACTTAAGGCGCAGCTATGCGTTAATGTTATGGCGTAAGTCTTGCGCTACATCCAGTTAGGGCGTATACTTTACGCACAGTTTCGTGAAATCGGCTGCAGGCCGTTACTTTAACCTACCGTAGGCTTTGTTCCGTTATGGCTCTAGCAATATTGCCAAACTGCATGACTGAAGCCAAAACTGAAACACAGTTTCGTTTAAGAAAACGGCACTCCGTGACTAAACCTAAATTGTAACCAATCAAAAATACTGTGTTATGTATGAGTCTGCGTCTGTATCCAATCAGTGCTCTCGTTACCCACGTTTCTGACCTGTTGTACAACATGGCGGCTTATGAAGACGGGGCGGAGACGGCGCCGATCTTGAACAATCGCCCCTGTTTACATGCATGTTGCACTGTGATACAGGAGCCAAAGGCAGTGTTTCACCATTTTCCATACAAAGCTGGTCTCGCTTCCTCGAGTTTGCAGACCAATGGAATATTTTAAAGGGAATACAGTCGGATATAAAGAGATAAAATCTGTTCAACGTTCAACGTCCACCAAAAAATGCTGGATATCATCCATCTTGCTACGCTCGGCTCACGGATATAAATAAGATCGAGAAAGTCACAGCAGTCCAAGAGAAACGACAAAGGGAAATCTCTGAAACCTGTAAATGTTTACATCATATTTGTACATAGGATAAACATTAGGTTCTTTTTTTAAAGAATACATGATCCTGCTGCTACTTGAGATTTCTGACTTTGTTGGGGTGATGGGGTCCGCTCGTAAGTCCGACCCCTTATACGTCTGACGCCTCATTTGTCCGACAAAATACCCAATAAGGCCCATAAGTTTGATGCCCCATAGGCCCGACGCCCCGTAGGCCCGACGCCCCGTAGGCCCGACGCCCCGTAGGCCCGACGCCCCGTAGGCCCGACGCCCCGTAGGCCCGACGCCCTGTAGGCCCGACGCCCCGTAAGTCCGACGCCTCGTAAGTCCGACGCCTCGTAAGTCCGACGCCTCGTAAGCCCGACGCCTCGTAAGCCCGATGCCTCGTAAGTCCGAATTTGTTGCCTAAATAATTTATTTAAACATGAGATCTGGCATTGCGTATGTAGCAAGAATTTATATTAAATATACGTCCCTCTGCTGTTGATTTCAACGCCCCGTAGGCCCGACGGCCCGACGCCCCGACGGCCCGACGCCCCGACGCCCCGACGTCCCGTAGGCCCGACGCCCCGTAGGCCCGACGCCCCGTAGGCCCGACGCCCCGTAGGCCCGACGCCCCGTAGGCCCGACGCCCCGTAGGCCCGACGCCCCGTAGGCCCGACGCCCCGTAGGCCCGACGCCCCGTAGGCCCGACGCCCCGTAGGCCCGACGCCCCGTAGGCCCGACGCCCCGTAGGCCCGACGCCCCGTAGGCCCGACGCCCCGTAGGCCCGACGCCCCGTAGGCCCGACGCCCCGTATGCCCGAAGCCCCGTATGCCCGACGCCTCGTATGCCCGACGCCTCGTATGCCCGACGCCTCGAAAGCCCGACGCCTCGAAAGCCCGACGCCTCGTAAGTCCAAATGTTTTGCCTAAATAATTTATTTAAACATGAGATCTGGCATTGCGTATGTAGCAAGGATTTATATTAAATATACGTCCCTCTGCTGTTCATTTCAACACAAAATGCAGATTATTTTGGGGAAAAGAACGTGACTTTGATAATCCATCGTACAGGCATCCCGCAGACTTGTTCGTACCAGGTGCCAATTTTTTTTAATTATTTTATAAAAAAATTTTGCTGAGCATTAAAATGTCTTGCTTATTAAAAACAGCTAGGATATTAGCAAACAGTTGCCTCGTCGGGCAAATTAATATTTTCTTATAATAGTCTATAGCTCCTACGCCCCAACAGTCTGACAGCTCATTTGTTCGACGACGTCGGACTTATGAGGTGTCCGACCCATGAGCCCGAGTGTATGAGGCAAGTGCCTCATGTATGAGGCGTCGGACTTACGATACAGCCCCAGGGCGATTATGAAGTTCAGAACACCTCATTTCTTTTGTTTGTGACGCTCTAAAATTGTTTTTGACGCTCTAATATGACATTTAAGACCACAGGCCTTATTCTCCTAACCATTGACCTTCGCCCCACTATTGTGGCCCCGGTATGCTGTGCTTTATTATGGGGCCACACATTCAGACACGCTTTGATCAGTTAAACTACTGGATGTATTCTGTAATCGCTCAGTTTTTTTACTATCTTGATTAATGCTTAAATCTCTCCTAAAAAAAATTGAGAAATGTTTCTTACTTGGTCGAAATGCACTGTGCAGTACAAAGGTAACTGCTATTTTGTAACCCAAAGGCCTTTTTGTAAACCCCAACTTGTAGGTTTTGGTCCGGCTACATAACCATTGCCAAACTGCATGAATGAAGCCCAAAGTGGGGCTATTTTGATCTTGTTTTTATTTTTAATGTTGTTTCTCATATTAAGTCATTTCACAAAAACCCATCATTGATTTTATTTTTTCATTGATGATGACAGACCTCCAAAATAACTTGTTTACTCATTTCCAGTGCCAGCCTACCATAAGCCCCAACGTTAGAAGCATGTCCTACCAGCCATGTGGGTCGTCTGCTAAAAATCGCACGGGTTGTGAAAACATTAATGTGTTCACTTCAGTGATTTTCAGATTGTTATAATTCTTAATTTTAATGGAGAAGTTAAGAGAATTATGCTTGAACTGGTTTTTGTGTACTAACTGACAGACAATATGTAAGAGAAGTCAGAAGCATTTTTTGGACACTTTTCATTATTTTCATTCGTCTAACTTACACTTTCCCTGTTCAACATGGCAACTATTTTCAAGGCTCTTTCTAATTGAAAAGTGTAACCTAGTTGACACTTATTGGAACTACATACTGAAACATTCATTATGGAGTATGAATATCCCTCTTTTTGAGAAAATATTGTACTAAAAAAATATTGGCATTTACACAAATTTTAATTACTTGCAAAATTGTGCTTACAATTCACCATTTCTGTCATTTCAAATGTTATTGCAACATTGACTTTAATCACAATAAACAATTCAGGATTCCCAGTAAGGTTACAGATCCAGTGTAAAATAAAACTGTAGGGTGGGGCAGGCACTACCACTCGTGGGCCAAAGCAACAAAAAGGTTGGTACAGGGCCACAAATTGTGAACATTTATTTGTTAATTCTCAATTTTCATGTGATTCGATTTATTTTTATGTCACTTTGCAATAGTTTGTTCCATATCAAAAAATAATTGAGTACAAAACAATAGATACTGTGTGGATCTGATTTTTTTGTTGTATTTCATTATTATGTATTTCATTACAAACTCGCCTTATACATAAAACCCATTAAAACCACCCTTAAAAAAAACCAGCTGATAACCCCCCCCCCCCCCCCCCCCCCATAAAATAATAATAAAAACAATAAAAACAATTGCAGATTGAATAAGCCATTTTATTTATCAATCAAATATCTAATAACGCACTTAAATAGATCAATCTGGGCACCCATCTAGCCAAAGGGAGTGATTTAAATTACAATGTAAACGGGGGTAAACGGTTCATATTGTCACCAGCAACTTTTTCCTGGTATGTTCTATGGGTCTAGTTGGCTGGAGTCAGTACAATATTAGGTGGAAAGATGTATGGGCGAGGTGGCTTTGAGCGACATTTTAATACAAACAAGGCGAGAAAAACCCATGCTATTTTCGCCCCATCAAATTGTTAATGTTAAATAACTCTCCAAAGTGCCGCTTTTGCAAAAATGAACATCCTAATACCTTCAAATTGGTACTGAAAACAAAACTTTTGCATCAGTTTGAAATGAAAAACTAAATATATCCGTGTACGGCCCCCCACTATCCCAAATGTTGTCAAGTATGCCCTAAAGATCAATTACGAAAGTTTTATCAACTACCAAGGTGAAGATCACAACAATTACTTTTTAAAAGGATTTAGTGACTTCGTCCCATCGTCTAAATGGTCTGCTGTTCTTTTATAATAACCAAAGCCCCGTGATTAGTTCTACAAAATTAACGGATAAATAAAATAACAAGTGCTTGCAACTCTGTGTGTGTATGTGTGTGATTTTATTTGGTTAAAATGCAAATTAAATCATGTAATTTTAAAAAAATGTCATAATGGACAGAAATGTGTGTGTTTTTTGTTATTATAAAATATTATACGTAAAAACAAAAACGAAAGTTAATGTGAAAAACATAATTTGTTTTTACTGTAACAGTAAGTTTGAAGCTTCAAAATGCTGCCGGCAAAAATGGTACGTAACCGAAACATTCATTGTCCTCTGAAAGCAGAAACGCTGATGGCCACATTTCGGCCGCCTGTGTAAAATCTGCTTTTCAGGTGGCAGAAAAATGAGAAAATAGTAAAGTCGAAAATGTTCAATCGGATTTTCTGCTACTCAAGAAAAAAACAACAATTTGTTCACTTTTTGTCTGCCATCAAATATTTGCATCGATAAATGCAAAATTTTAACAGCCTTATTACCTTGTCAACAGAATGTCCAACAGTATGGTAAAGATAATTGTATTCTCTTTCCTAATACCATTAACCTAATTTAAGCCTCTGCCTAGTTATGTTTCGTTTTGCCAGAATGAATCGCATATTATTCCTTTAACTCTGAAGAAAAAGTCAAATACGATGCAAAACATGCCTTTACCACCTGTCATGGATAATGGCTATTTCAGTGCTATTTCTTGTTCAGCTAGTCAAGTAACTATAGCGAGTGGAGTTTGCACTCTCTCGTAAAAGTTAGATTTGTTGTTGAAGTCCATTTTGTTGTTGAGATTGTAGTTGTCTTTTTAAAGGGGAATATACCTTTTATCCAAAGAGTAACCTACCAAAATACTGTTGAAAAGCTTTCTTGTTGTTAATGATTCTCAACTCTCTGTGAAATTGTTCCTTCTGGCATGCTGTCATTTTGAAGAAAACCACCAATGAATGTCATTACCTAAGATGTGTCTCAAAGACTAACTTTTATAAATGTCCACAAATGCCGGTAGTGATGAGGGCTGTTCATTTTTGTATATTAGTCAGGGAATATTAATAAAATCTGGGAACAATTTCCTTACCAAGATTTTTTTCCAGTAATGTGTTTGTTAAGGTGTCTTCTAACACGTTTTAAAAAGTTTAAACCCAACTCCTCTAGGGCAACCCGTGACAGCTGCTAAAAGTTTGGGGTACCCAGACCCTTATCCGGGACAAAAACAAATTACAAAATCTGCCTAAAGTAGCTTGTGAGGGGTCAAACTAGGGATTTTTCATGATTTTGAATCGATTGCAAGCATTTGTTTTGGACAAAAACCACTATACTCGGCGAAAAAAAAAACATTTCCCGCTCGTAGCAATTATATTTTGTTAAACAGTAGCATTGCACGATAATGCTCCACAATGCCAAATGCCTCAGGAGTCGAGGTCTGAGTCTTCTCCAGACTCTACACCCTCCTGGGTACAGTTATTGCATGTAATGCCTCTACAACGTCCGCATGCTGAGATACACTTGACACCATTCTTCTTGCAGCTGCAACGCCGGTTACTGCAGTCTCCATTGCAATTGCAGCTAGTGAACTGTAACAGCTTCTCAGGAGCCATGGGCTCTACTGTTGGAACCAGCTCATAACCACGAACCCCTACCGTCCATCCATAGTCACTGGGGTCCATGCTCTGCAGCAGCATCCAGTCCCTGGTTTGAATATAGGCACGGAGAGAATGTTGTGTAGCTGCACCATCTGTTGGAGGAAGAGTCTCTGGTTTGATCAGCCCGGACGCCGCCTTCAGCGAGAACATGTTGTATCGAATTGTACCCAGAGCAGTAGGCCTACCTGGTGCGTGGTAAATGTACTGGAAAATTGCAATACCAGCCCCGATCACTGTGTCCTTGGTAGCCCGTACGTCAAGAAAGATGTCCATGTGTTTATCAATGTTCCCTGTACAAAAACCTGTCGAATCGAGTAGTTTTCCCGTGGCCCCAGATTGCAGAAACAGTATCACAACCGGTAAAGGCGTGACATTTCTTTCCAGCGGTCTCTGTAATGAAGTGAAGAGGTGCACAATACCAGTTCATAAGATGCCATCAAATGCAAAATGTGAATACTTATAAAAAATAACTGTATTGATACAGAGGGATACAGCAGTTGCTTGATGACATGCGATCACGTGACCAACTGTCAAAGAAAGCTCACAAATTTCTTTCACCAACTGACTGTAGAACTGCCAGATTTTATCTTCTCCCGAAGATTCACAAGACTGGTAACCCTGGTATGCCCATCGTATCGGGTAATGGCTCACCCACGGAACACATCTCCCTGTTTATTGACAGTTTTCTTAAACCCCTTGTCCCTAGGATTCCATCATACATCCATGACACCCCAGACTTTCTGCGCAAGCTTGAAGGAATCAAGGACCAGATTCTCAGAGCGGCCATCATTAGGACTTTTGACGTCTCATCCTTGTACACCAACATACCCCACGAAGAAGGTATTCGTGCCTGTTCCATACCCCTAGCTAGGGCAGGACACACGACCCCTCCCATAAGTGACATTCGCGCCCTCATGAAACTTGTACTAACGAAGAATAATTTTTCCTTCCTAGATAAGCACTATCTACAGGTACATGGCACTGCAATGGGTACTCACATGGCACCCTCCTTTGCATGCCTCTTCATGGGTGACCTCGAGGAACGCATACTTGCCTCAGCACCTTGCCGTCCCTGGATTTGGTGGAGATACATTGATGATGTATTTTTTATCTGGACCAGTGATTAGGACAGTCTGCTAACTTTCACTAATCACATGAATTCCTTTCACAGGACCATCAAGTTCACATCAGAGTACTCACATCATCAGGCCCACTTCCTGGATGTCATCATCCGCAAGGAGGATAACTTAATAACCACTGATCTGTATTATAAACCCACAGACACACACCAGTATCTCCACTCCTCCAGCTGTCACCCTAGGCATTGTAAGACTGGTATAGCATTTAGTCAGGCCCTCAGACTCAAAAGGATTTGTTCTAACGACTATGATTTATCCCGCCACTCACAGATACTGAAGAATAACTTGGTTGCCAGGGGTCACCGCTCCCGCTAAGTTCAACGTGCTATTGCCAGAGCCAAAGCTGTACTTAGAAATTTGGCTCTAAAGGTAAAGGCCGCCCAGGCTAATGCCAAACCCACGATCCCCCTGGTGACTACCTTTCACCCAAGTCTCCCTTCCCTTCGCAAAATCACTAACGACAGCCATCACATTCTCCACACTTCAGATCGCCTTGTCCGTGCCGTCCCCGACAGCCCTGTGTTGGCTTATAGACGCCCTCGTAATCTACGAGACCTCATTGTTCGAGCCGAAGTTCCCAGCTTAGATACATCTCCTCCCATCCAGAACGGAACTTTCAAGTGCAGTTCCAGATGTGTGGTTTGCCAGATCCACATCCAGGAGTCTGACTCCTTTTCTGGCCACTCTTCTGGTACCACCCATAACATTATTGGTAACATCACTTGTAGTACATCTAATGTCGTATATCCCATCTCTTGCAGGTTATGTAGAGTTCAGTATGTCGGAGAGACCAAAAACGCCCTAAAAAATCGTTTCTATAGTCATCGATCGACTGTCAACACCAAGAAACTAGCTACCCCAGTCGGTCACCACTTCAATCAGCCTAACCATTGCATTTCTGATATGATTCTACAGGGCATAGAATCACTTGGCCATCGGAAAGACTCAGTCCGTCTCAGCCGGGAGAAAGTTTGGATGAATCGTCTTCGGACTGTTCAACAACGTGGGATCAACATCCAACTAGGAAATGATTAACTTCTATTGTTTTCTCCCATTTGTCATCTGTTTCAGATTTAATCCTTGCCAGCAGTTTGTTCTTATTTGTTCTCACCCCTCTGGTTTCCCCTTGTCTATTGCCCCCCCCCCCCCCCCCCCCCCTCCACATTTCTTCTTTTAACACTTCTTTGTTAGTTCTTTCTTTGATCCTATACCCACACTGACCTTTCCCTTTAACCCTTCAGCCTAATCATCCTTTTGTTGTTCCACAGAACTCTGTACAGGTTTTTCTTTTGTGTTTCTCCCGTTTCTCCCGTTTGTTGCCCTATTATGTTTGTTTCGTGTACACAGTCATTATGTCTCTGAAAAAGATTTTGTTAAGATCGAAATATTAGGCCCTCTTAACTTATTTGATTTGTATATTTCAGGTCATTCCAGCCAGTAAGCAGTTTGCAGCAGTTTTAATCTTATTCATGTATTGATTTGTCACTGCCCATCACTATCTTACCACTACTCATCACATACATGTACCTTTATCCATCACATCACTACCAATCATACCAATCACATACAATGTCATCAATTACACCGGTTTATTGTCATTGCTCTGCATAAGGTCGTTACACCCTTCAATCCAACCTGGATGATTTGGGAAGAGATGGGCGGGCTGGTTTCAAAGAATGCATACATCTTTGTACAGAAACTGAACAGAACGTGAACTACTACTACATGCAGTAGATGCACTGAACCCAGAACAAATACGTCGTCTCTGTGTCTGTGCCGAATTTTTCTCCGCCTGTGCTGCACCTGCAATAACAAAAATGTGAAGTTTATTTTAGAAGTTTATTCACATAAAATATTACCAGTATAAAAAAAAATGTTCATTATTCCCTGCCTAGTAAAACAGGCCACACTTACAAGTTGACTTCGTGGTGACCTTGACAGACTTGTTGTACAAATCAAGTTTACACTCTGAGAGGTATCTCATTCTTCCGACATCCCATGCCTCCATATGCGCTTCAAAATTGTAGTATTTTCAACCATTTCTGCATACGCCAAAAGAGTAGGGTAGCCTTTAGAAGTTGCCTGTGCGAGCTTCTGAGCCGGCGTCTCCGCTCCTTCACAGATGAAACAAATGAGCGGAGGAGCAGAAATAACGTCTACGTCCATACTGCTAGACTGTACTGCCCTAGGGTTAAAACATTGCTAGACTAATGCCGTGTTCTCATTGAACTTACTGCGACATTTTTTTGTGTAATTCTACGGTGCGTGGCAAAATGTCACGCATTGTGGGCGCTGTGTACAATCATCTTTGACCTATGACCTAAGGTTTTAGTCCAAAACAAATGCTTGCAAACGATTCAAAATCATGAAAAACCCCTAGTTTGACCCTTCACAAGCTACTTTAGCCAGATTTTTAATTTTTTATTTATTTATTTATTTATTTATTTATTTTTTTATTTTTTTTGGGGGGGGTTCCGGATAAGGGTCTGGGTACCCCTACTTTCAGCAGCTGTCACGGGTTGCCCTAGAGGAGTTGGGTTTAAACTTTTTGAAAGGTGTTAGTCGACACCTTTACAAACACATTGGTGAAGAAATTTTTTGGTAAGGAATTTATTCCCAGAATTTCCAGATATTTGATAATATTCTCTGACTATATTAGTAATCGATGTTCAAAACTGCGTTAGGGCCGAATATTAGGGAAAAAAATCGGAATGTGCACCATTCACAGAACCTAAAATCTTTATCAGGTTGTTTGTCAAGCACCTTTCTTTAGATTTTTAGCATTTTTTAAAAGATTTTTAGCATTTTTTAAAGATTTTTAGCTGCTTCAAATGATAAAAATGACAAATGGTCAAAACTGACAAATGGTCATATTTTGGTGTCCCTTCAACTATTTTATTAAGTTGCATTACGCTGTATATGTACATGTACAAAAATTGTCTGTTGTACTCTACTATCTGAAAGGTAATTTCTCTCCCCCCCCCCAATAAGTACAGGAGCTCGCTATGCTACCAACCGTCTTACAAAATCAAGTGGGCGACGTGTCAGGATTTGAGCCACATCATCATCAGCCCCGCGATGGTCGGCGATCACATACCAGTCAAGCTGATTAGAGCGTTGGAGGAAATGGACGAGACTTGCTGTGTTGGACTGGACTCCAACAACCATCCGGTATGATGGCGGAAAGTCAGGGGGTACACAAAGAGGTCGGGTCCAGATGTACCGCATATATGCAGAGTGTAAAGACTCCAAAGAAATGAGGCAGATGTATTTAACCCTAACCATCCTCAACAATCCTCATTGCAGTTTTGTAAGATTTTGAAGGATTGAGGGTGAACGGCAAAAAAAGTGCCAGTTGATTTTGGAGGATGCAATGGGTCAAAGTCGTCGGCCATATCCAGCATTCTTTATATTCAGCCATGCATAATTGAGGTGTTATGCTTAATTTCCCGCACTGCTTCTGAATGTCATACTAATCAACCCATAGAAGTGTTGGACAGGATTTTTGAGGATTAAAGCAATGCATGGTCACTCCTTCACTAAACAAAATTAAGAAATAATGGATGATTTTGGAGGATTGAGGATGAATCCACTTTTTACATTGTAGCAATTTGGAGGATTTTTCAGGATGGAAAATATATATGGTCTAGGGGGTTAGGAATAACGGTCATATTTATATCGGAATGGCTGTTCATTTATCTGGTCTACACATGTACTGTGTCGGGTACAACGATAATGATCATGTTGTTAATTGATTGGTTATGTTGGAAAGCCTATTGAAAAAATGAAAGTTACTGTTACTGCATGTACAGTATTCCCAATATGTCAGCTCATGAGCTAGTCTAATCATGCACTACTTACAAATGAATGTGAATCGAAATGCACAATTCACTGTTGATCACTAGTGCCTTGGGCCAAGACTAATCAGTTACAGACACTTGTTTTCAGATATAAGTGTAGGCTATATTATGAGGTTTTCCTATGTATTTATTTATTACATGTCTTTACTCATGGTGTGCCCAAACAGTCTAACAAATGATTTTCATTGGTGCCCTGCAAACACCATTAAATGAAATTGGATAAAAAAATACATATCGACGCCGTAAACTGACAAATATACATATAAATACAACAACTTTTATACAAAAACTACAAACAGAATATTTACACAGACGTACAAGGATATTTACAAGAATACAACAAATTGATACATGCGTTTAGAACAGTCCTGTCTAAGGCCAATTCTGATTTACGAGATAGGCTAAAACCCAAGGGAAAAAACCCAAGCTTTTGAGGGACAGAAGAGAAGGAACATTTGTCCTAATATTGGCAATTGGCATAATATCTAATGGATGGTATTACGGATCTCCGATTTAAATTATGATTTAATGCATATCTTAAATGATTTTTTTTGCTGTATTTATATATGGTTTGCACAATTTGTTTGCTTGCCTTGTATGACAACATTGTTGTTAGTATTAGTAAGCAAAAACCTGTTTCATGCCTATATTGCTGAAATTGGCCTATTTATATATTTGCACTTAAATAGTATACAAGTGTCTGTATTTGTAAGTATTTTGTTCTATATTTCATCATATATTATGTTATTATATTAAATTGCAGCTACATTCCCTTTTCAAATTGCGCTAATGAAAATACTATTCAGTATTTACAAACAAATGCTTGTTGTACTCGTGGCATAATTCCTTATGAACAGTTAACCAAAGAAAATAAGTTTAGTTTTAGGTAGCAATGTTGTTTTTGTTTACAGAATAAAAATATTGTTACAAGTTGTATTTGTGACATAAGTAGTGTATTTAGACTTCCTGGCACACTTTGACCTTTAGAGAAATATGATAAAGGTCATATGAATATGTATAATTATGATATGAATATGTATACTTATGATATAAATATGTAATAGGGTAGGATTAAAAATTCTGGCACAATTTGACCTTTTGGTATGAAAATGAATAGAGGATGATGTTATAGGGTTAACAAATTGAGTACAGTTTGACCTTTTGGTATGGAAATGAATAATAATAGGGTGATAATATAGGGTTAAAAAATTGAGTACAGTTTGACCCGTTATACAGGAAATACTGTATAATGTATGGAACAACTATACAAATTTCTGGCACAGTTTGACCTTAGTTATGAATTTATTGCGAGTCATGGTGCAATACTGCGCAATCAGTGGGTATTTGATAATCCTTAGTGTATACATCTGGGAGGTACATCCGGGAAGTGCATGTACATCCGGGAAGTACATATGGCCAGTACATCCGGGAAGTGTGGACGGTACAGATTGTGGAGGTCGGAACCGATTGAAGTATTTGCGTATAGGAAATGTATTTTTAGGGATGATGTCACGGTCTATTTTAAACTTTGGCATTTCGCAATGTTGTGAGTGAATCGTATTCGTACGTGGAAATAAAACAACCCACGAAGTTGACCGTCTACAAATCATTTTTACGAACTCGTTTAGAGATGCAGCACGTACTGCGTAACACCGAGTCAGCCGATTAATAATAAACATGGATATCTACAGAGAAATACAAAATTGTGAAACTTATGAAGAACTCGGTATCATTCTCGACACCGTTGAACTCAACGACGATGAGAGGGCATACGCTCTGAATAGGCTGTACGAGTTAACTTTACGGAGCAGCCAGGATGAGGAAGAAGGCGTGCCGCATGAACACGGGCACGGTAACGACGACGGCGCCCCAGATAATGATGATGATCTGTGGGCAGGATTTGAGGAAGATTTTCAAGAGGACGGGGCGGTGGGCCGCCTGACTTTACGGAACAATCAGGATGAAGAAGAAGACGTGTCGTATCAACAAGGCCGCGGTAACGACGACGGCGACCCGGATGATGATGGTGATCCGTGGGCAGACTTTGAGGAAGATTCTCAAGAAGTTCGGATGGGTGATGAAGAAATATCTAACGAGGACGAGGAAAATCAGCCGCGGAGAAAGAGGATTTGCGTGGAGAGACCGCAAGATTTTTACGTCAATGAGAAATTTGTAAAAAAAAAATATCAAGCCAAGATGTATGATTATAGAGTTCAGTTCAGGGACTTGGAGCACTTATCATTACGGGAATTTATACCACGCCTGGGTTCTATATTTGAGAGCCTTTTAGAAGGATTAACGGATGGTCTCCCCGGTGAAGACAGAGTAAGGTTGGTGTTTCAGTCCAGTTATTTGAATTTTCCAATCGCTCTGCCATTTTTACGAGAAGATGAATTAACGGTAGAGAGATTTATGGCTCGTATCGAGCAAGTATTGCAGTCGTATCAACACCTTCGATTAGACGACAGGGTTGACATCCATTGTGTGTATATGCGGTTGCCGCAGGGGGGAAAGACCAACAAGAAAAATCACGGCGTGGTAACAATTCACGACATGTTACGGGATAAGACTTCGGTCATTCAGATTAAAGATACTAAGACGGAATTGTGCTGCGCCAGAGCAATAGTCACCGGGATAGCTATCAAAGAAAACCATCCACAATTAAGAAATATAAAACAAAGTCGCAAAGACCAAGAATATCTTGCTAGAGATTTGCACGCTAAAGCGGTCGTAAAAGAAGGCCAGTGCGGTCTCGAAGAGATACAGAAATTTCAGGATGTCTTACCCGATTATCGTATCGTGGTTTTATCGGCCGATCATTTCAATGCAGCCATTTTCAAAGGACCCGTCCGACGGCACACGATTTATCTGTATTTTCACGATAATCACTACGATCTGGTTACATCGATGAAGGGATTTTTACATAGGGGTTACTTTTGCGACACGTGTCAAACGGGGTACGATTCGAAAGAGAGACACACGAGATGTGTGGACGACTGTAAACTGTGCTTTTCTCCCGGCTGTAAGTCGGGCGAAATAACTACGTGGGTGCACTGTTCAGAATGTAACCATAATTTTAAGGATAGGAGATGTTTTGATAATCATAAGAGCAAACGGATTAAGGGAAAGACAGTATGTCAAATGTATTATATATGTAAACGCTGCGATTGTTTCGTGAACACCGACTGAAGGGTAAATACGGAGAACACGATTGTACTCGTAGGTATTGTACCGTTTGCAAAGAAATGGGGTCGATCGATCACGAATGCTTTAGTAGTGTTCATGCGTTTTGCACGTACGTAAGACGGTCATTAAGCTCTTGGCCAATGAAAAGCCCCGCTTTGCTGACTCCGCCCCGAACTCCAACCCTATCCGACCGTCGACGTCTATAGAATTTCACAACGAGTTCGGTAGCCGATTGTTCAATTTCTTTTCACTCGTGGATTTGCAACAATGGGGATTAACAACACACTGCCTTCTATTACTTCAATGGTTGTCCGGCAATCAGAACTATTATAGTCTAGGCGATATTAAAAAAAAGGGTCTCATCTAGGGCAAGAAGAGGCATCTTTTGAGTAGAAGTTTGTAATATAGCTATTTTGGGGTGCTGAATCCGAAAATGATGGTCACCAAGCTGGATTTTTAGTGGAATTATGCCTAACTTGCATAAATCTTTAACACCTGTCGTGTAATATATTTGTTCCCATATTTAGATATATATATATATATATATATTTTTTTATTTTTTTTGCAAAATTTATTTTGGTGATTTTACTTACAGTTCCCTTACTTCAATAACATTTTGTAAAGCATATAATTGACTGAATAATTATGTTAACATAGTAACAATCAAAATGGCTAAAAATCATACCCTTAAGTTGCGCGCATTTACACTCTAAAAACAGATTGGTTGAAAATAACCAATATATTGGTCGATTTCAACCAATCCAGTTGGTAGATATGTGGATAACCAAAATATTGGTTAAAATAACCAATATGACATTGGTTACCTATTTAACCAATCCATATTGGTTATAAAACCAACCAATGCAATGTTGGTTAATTTAACCAATCCACAATGGTAGGACTCCAACCAATTTGTATTGGTTACCACGTAACCAATCCATATTGGTTATAGCACTAACCATACATAATGGTAGGGCTGCAACCAATTCATATTGGTTAACACGCAACCAATTGCATTGGTTATAACAAATGCAAAAATACATTATTGGTTAATTCAACCAATTTATAATGGTTAGGCTACAACCAATACTATTGGTTGTTTTTATGTATTGGTTCCTACGTGGACAAATTACGTAATTAAATAATACCAATGGAATTAACTTATTACACACTGCAAATACACATAAATACAATAATAACCTATTACCTACTGAACACTTACTACAAACTTAGCTACTGCCGTTGTTAGTTTTATAGTTCGCTTTTTTTGTCCACGACGAAGTCACAGCTAGTTTTTTATGAATAATGTCAAAATTTGAATACAAAGGAAATGTAATGTGAATTTTTCACTATGTTTGTACAAAAATCTAAATTCAATCATGGAATCGTTTGAATAATTACATATTAAGGCCAAAAAAGTGCATTTTGGACTAAATACTACAATTTAACATCGACTATTGTCAAAACAAATGTTCTCACTTCTGATTGGTCAGTTGCTGTATACAAGCTCAACCAATATGACTGGTTAAAGGCCAACCAATCTATTGGTTATGAATAACCAATAGATTGGTTAATACCTTGGTTTCAAGCTCAACCAATATGACTGGTTGAAGGACAACCAACATATTGGTTATTAATGACCAATAGATTGGTTGATACCTTAGTTGCAAGCTCAACCAATATAACTGGTTGAAGGACAACCAATATATTGGTTATGAATAACCAATAGATTGGTTAATACAATTGGTTACAAGCTCAACCAATATGACTGGTTGAAGGACAACCAACATATTGGTTATGAATAACCAATAGATTGGTTAATACCTTGGTTACAAGCTCAACCAATATGACTGGTTGAAGGACAACCAACATATTGGTTATGAATAACCAATATATTGGTTAATACCTTGGTTACAAGCTCAACCAATATGACTGGTTGAAGGACAACCAATATATTGGTTATAAATGACCAATAGATTGGTTGATACCGTCAACCAATATGACTGGTTGACGGACAACCAACGCATTGGTTACGCTTTAACCAACACATTGGTTAAAAACAACCAATATGGGGTCAACCAATTAGATTGGTTGGTCTTTTAACCAATCTGTTTTTAGAGTGTACCTTGTCTCCGGTTATCATCAAGTAGTCTTGCCAAACCTCAGTATTGATAAGCGTCAAATTCACCAAGTTGCATACTGGCACAGTTACCATATTAAAACCTTATGGAAAATCATATGAACAATGATAACATTGTAATATTTAGCCCAGCAAAGACAAATGGGGAACATTTGGTGTCCGCAAATTGGGCTAAAAGTGGTCAAAGTTCAAGGAAATCACTAAAATTATGTGTAAGAAACCATTTGACGTTGACATAATTATAAGCAATAATACTCTTATTTGGGGATTTCCTTGAACTTGTTTAAGTCTCCCACGTTAGGCAACCCTTCACCGACATTTTAGCCCAATTTACAACCATCTCATTTTTGCCTGTTTTTGTTTGCTGGGCTAAATATAAAAATGTTATCATTGTTTATATGATTTTCCATAAGGGTTTAATACTTGGTGATTTTAAAGCTCATCAAAACTGAAGTTTGGCAAGACTACTTGATGATATACATTGTATGGAAACAAGGTAAATGCGCGCAACTTTATGATATAATAATTAGCCATTGTGTATCGTTACTATGTTCTCGAAATTTTGTAGTCATTTCAGAAAATGTTATTGAAGTAAAAATATGTAGGCCTATGTAGATTCACCAAAACATACTTTTCAACAAATAAAATCTTTAAAAAAATACCCCAATGTGTGTACAAAATGTTACACAACAGGTATTTACAATTTATGCAAATTGGGCATAGGCCCCTATGTTTACAAAACTTCGGAGGCCTTCTAGGCTAACACTAATTACTAGGCCCAAAGGGGTCTTCGTGCCAAATATGGTGCTTTTATCCGCCTGGTAACGGTAATCCCTTAATATAACATTAAGCTACCTGACTAAAAGACGTACCTAAAGGATTGTGAGTCTTTTCAAATGATACGTCGTGTATACAAATGTAAAGTAAAAGACGTACCTAAAGGATTGTGAGTCTTTTCAAATGATACGTCGTGTATACAAATGTAAAGTAATAAACTTACCTAAAGGATTGTGAGTCTTTTCAAATGATACGTCGTGTATACAAATGTAAAGTAAAA
This sequence comes from Crossaster papposus, assembly GCA_037893245.1. Classification (NCBI taxonomy): domain Eukaryota; kingdom Metazoa; phylum Echinodermata; class Asteroidea; order Velatida; family Solasteridae; genus Crossaster; species Crossaster papposus. The sequence goes on along the minus strand of JBAIAA010000225.1, from coordinate 219,063 downwards.
GACGTACCTGAAGGATTGTGAGTCTTTTCAAATGATACGTCGTGTATACAAATGTAAAGTAAAAGACGTACCTAAAGGATTGTGAGTCTTTTCAAATGATACGTCGTGTATACAAATGTAAAGTAAAAGACGTACCTAAAGGATTGTGAGTCTTTTCAAACGATACGTCGTCTATACAAATGTAAAGTAAAAGACGTACCTAAAGGATTGTGAGTCTTTTCAAATGATACGTCGTGTATACAAATGTAAAGTAAAAGACGTACCTAAAGGATTGTGAGTCTTTTCAAATTATACGTCGTCTATACAAATGTAAAGTAATAGACTTACCTAAAGGATTGTGAGTCTTTTCAAATGATACGTCGTGTATACAAATGTATAGACTTACCTAAAGGATTGTGAGTCTTTTCAAATGATACGTCGTGTATACAAATGTAAAGTAAAAGACGTACCTAAAGGATTGTGAGTCTTTTCAAATGATACGTCGTCTATACAAATGTAAAGTAATAGACTTACCTAAAGGATTGTGAGTCTTTTTAAATGATACGTCGTGTATACAAATGTAAAGTAAAAGACGCACCTAATAGTTGGGTCATCTGGAACAATTCCGTGACCGTGGAGAGCAAAGGTTCGTTTCTAAGTGGATTTGTCTTCTATGAAGGTTATATAACAAATCTAGCGGGGGTGTCCCTCGCGAAAGTGTGGGCGGAATCCGTGAGAGTCAAAAATTTTGAAAAATATTATTTTGATCGGTTTAGCCTCTTTTGCTGTTCAATATATGGTTTATAAGGTTTTTGGGGTCAAGGAACTCATATCTGATGATGATTTAATGATTTGACCTATTTTTGACCTTCATATTCAAGATGGCGGCCAAAAATGGCCGCCAAAACTGGTGAAATCATACAAAATCAAAACTAATATCTAAAAAATATGATCAACTAGTAAAATAGCAATTGGGATTTTATTCCCTGGATGGTAGTAGCTAATTTTCAGTAGTTCAGTTATGTTTTCATATTAAAAACATCCCAAATGGCCGTCTAAAATGGCCTCCAAAATTTATAAAATAACAGAAAACCGCATATACCACCTCAAAAATGTGTCATATTGTTTTAAAAAATAGCTTTGGATTTGACTCAATGGTTATTAGTAACTAATTTCTGGCAATTAGGTTTTATTGCCATTAAAACAATCCAAGATGGTGTCCAAAATGGCCACCAAATAGGTAAAATGAATATAACGTATCAACAATTTGAACATTGGGTAAAATAATCTTTGGGATTTTGTTCCTTGGCCATCAGTAACTATAGAACTACAAAAATGGTGGCCAAAATGGCTGCAACAATGGGTAAATAAAAACCTCAACAATTATAATTTAGGTTACATGTACATCTTACAAAGTGGCCAAGGAATTAAAGTTGATGGTTCATGGTTATCTTCTCTATGGAAGTACAATACATTTACCCCAGACAGAGTTGCACTTAGCAATGTTTGACTGAAGTAATAACAATCGCAATTAGAATTTGAAGAAAAATTTCCGAATGAGAAGAAACAGGTGAAATCCTTTAATATTATCTTTTTGCTCATTCCGTTTTATTTGTATTGCTCTATTCCAACACTATTAGGTAACTTATACAGTTAGAAACACTAAGTGTATTGGTTTTATCAACAGAAACAAATAATAATAATTAATAAGAACAAGACAGCCTGTCTTCACATCGAGGTCCAACCGGAAAGGCGCCCTCAGCGGCTGCAAGATGAACATGACACCTTGGGCGGACGCCTCCAAAGTGAACGAGCAAACTGTGTGACACCCCAAGATATAAATACAAAAATTACCAGCCAAACCGAATTATATCATAGGACTTTTCAAATAGAGATGAGTACCATACTCGATCGCCACTTGTACGCCATAAAACGGGAAAATGCACTGTTTCTTGAAGAAAGTAGAAGTACATTAGGTGTGTAAAACCGAAATCATATAACGAAAGGTGGTGGCTTTCTAGGACATCCTTTCGGGACAGGTATCGTTTGAACGTGTGGACAGCCATCTTGCTCATGCCGTGAGGTGTGTGTGCGATGCGGATATGAATAAACAACAAACTTGTGTTTGACCAAGTTTCAGGATAAGGTAAAATTCGGGTTCTTATTAATTAATATTATTTGTTTCTGTTGATAAAACCAAAACACGCGATCATGGTGATGAAAACGCTATTCGTTACATTCACCGATATTCGTTAAATTCGACACTTTATCTGTGTACAATCTCGATAAATATCATTTGTGTGCTCTGATGTATAATTTGAAAACAAAATACACTGCCTCTGAATGTATAATTGTTCTTTGCAAGGAACGCTGATATATTCATAACAACACACGGTCTTGAAATAAGCTTCATCTTAATAAAGTTATAACATCTCTACACCTCTCAATCGTTAGGCACCAAGGACCCGTTTTTGTGGAACAACATTTAATCTTCCTGCCCAATGACGTCTATTAGAGCGTGTACAAAATATTAAAAAGAAAATTGTTGTTGTCAATGTAAATTGTGATTAAGAGCAAATTATTATTATTTTGTGGAATTGAGTTATTATTAACACATTAAAAGTTAAGGATGTGATTTATTAATATTTATTAGGTCATGAATTCATGAAATTAATGTATTCATATGTATTGTTTTGTTATTATTATCTACCTGGTTAATCATGAATTGTATAATTAAATGTATTTTTGTGATGGGGCAGACCTAGTATATAGTACAAGCTTCGGCTTCTTGTCTGACCATAGTACTAATATTAAGGTTCTGTTAAAGTGTTTCTAAGTGTATACGTTACCTAATAGTGTTGGAATAGAGCAATACAAATAGAACGGAATGAGCAAAAAGATAAGTCTACTGCGCTCATACGTTACCTGTAGAGCGAATTACTACATTTGCATATTCCCTAGACCGGCAGGTATAATCGCTAAGAGTTTGCCAACAGCGCCCTCCAGAGGCTACCCCATAGAGCCCGCACATGCGTGCCCCGTGAACGTCCTCTTTTCTCTTAGCGGTGCTCGCGGTAAGACGTGTTTTTCTGGGTCTCCCAGTTACACTTAAATTACTGCGTTTTTCGCAAGAGAGTTCAACAGAATAAAAAGATATTGTAGAGTTTTGTAGAGTGTTGTTTTGATGAGTTACAGTATGAGACGTTTGGCGAGAGCTCCGTCTGTCATAACCGAGGGAATTTGTACTCACTCAGGACAGCCGGGAGCCTCGGGGGTTGATGCGGGAAACGCTGCGCCGTTCCCTAATTCTTCCCCCAGCCAACACTCACAGCCACAATCAGCTGTGGGCGCTGCCGGTCCCACCGATCGGGCAGGGGAGTACCAGCTACGGTCCCCCCCCCCCCCCCCCCGGCCATCGTCGGTGGGACGGCTAAACGTAAGGGTAGTTCCGGCAAGAGCCGCAAGGCGGACTCCGCTGTCGGAACCAAACCCAAGCCCGCGAAGGGGCGCGGGAATAAAAAGCCAGGGACCATTGTCACGGTCCCGCACGCTTTACCCGCCCCGTCCCCGAGCTCGGGGCCGTCTATTGTGACGAGCCCACGCAGCTCGGTGGGCCATAACCCCCCGCGTCCCCCCAGCTCACTGGCAGTGTACGCCACAGAGTCACGGGGTGGACAGGCCTACGGGCCCCCGGGCTTGCTAGCCAAAAACGGGAAGGGGCGCGGGAATAAAAAGCCAGGGTCCATTGTCACGGTCCCGCACGCTTTACCCGCCTCGTTTCCGAGCTCGGGGCCGTCTGTTGTGACGAGCCCACGCAGCTCGGTGGGCCATAACCCCCCGCGCCCCCCCAGCTCACTGGCAGTGTACGCCACAGAGTCACGGGGTGGACAGGCCTACGGGCCCCCGGGCTTGCTAACCGACCCCCGCCCTGTGGGGCTGGAGGCGCTGCCGCCCGGGCAGGGGTTTTGGGGGTGTGGACCAGTCTTTCCCGGGGGCCCCTGGACTGCTGGCCGACCCCCACTCTGAAGGGCCGACCACCGCATCGGGTTTTACCCGGTGTTCGGGGGTCGTGGTCCCCCAGGAGTCATCCGATTTTTCGGAATCCTCCCGGCGGGTCCGCTCGAAACATAAGAAAGGGAAGTCTGGCCGGCGTTCCCGCCGCTCGCCTTCCTCGTCCAGCTCGAGCAGCTCTTTGGGCCGCCGGGGAAAGCGTCGCCATGGCGACAACGTCTCCCGGACCGAGTTCCTTACGGCGTTCCAAACCATCTCGGCCTCACTGGCGGCCCTCTCTGCCCCCCGGCAGAGGGCCGCGGTGGACGGCCCAGTGGCACCGTTGGGATACGCTGCCCAGCCGTCTGTTATCGGTCACGGTTGGGTGGCTCAAGTACAAAGGGACGCACCGCACACACGCAGCCGTGCTCCGCCGTCCCCACCGGCCCTCAGCCTGCATCCATCGATGTCCCTTGTGCCTGAGGATACGGCCCAGCCACCGGACCGTGACATGGCGCTGCCTGCCCCGCCACAGGGGCCGGCCAGCTCACCGTCTCAGGGGTCAACTCGGCCCATGCCTTCGGGGGGCTCGGCCTCAGAGGATGAGGTCGTCCATATGCAGCGCCTTTCCATCGCGGAAACGGAGCTGCGTCTGGTCCAGCGTGACATGTGTCGCGTGCTTCAACTGCCCCTTGTGGAGCCAGCACCGAAGCCCGACCATAGGTCGTTCAAGCGGCGCACTGGGCCGGCGGTGAGCTCGGAGAAAATTTTTCCCGTCCTCCCGCTGGACCAGGTGTGCGTTGAACATATGGGAAAGATCATGAAAGCAGACAAGTGGTCCGCCGTCACCCGCCGGACCAAGGACTACTACCAGTTCCCGCCGGCGGATTATGAACACTTTTTCGCCGTGCCTACTGTCCCCGATGCGGCGAAGGACAAGCTCGCCGCTGATGCGGGTGCTGCAACAGGGAAACGCATCTTCTCAGACAAGGTCCGAGAGAAGTTTGAGGAGACGTTGCGTAAATCTGACACCGCCTCCCGCTTCGGTATGCGCTCCACCTCGTTCCTGCTACTCCTTTCGGAGTATTTGGTCTCGGGGTTGGATGAGGAGGGAGGCGTCCCAGCTGACATGCTGCAGGCTGCTTTCCACTGCTTGGACCAGGGGTTGCGTGTGGTCCTCGACCAATTTACACGCATCTCCACCCTGATGACATCGGCCCGTCGCGGGAATGTGCTGGACTCAATGTTCCTGCCCTCCCCTGCGGCGCGCAGACGATTTGAAGAGCTCCCACTCGCTGGCATGGATCTCTTCGCAGGCCAGTTCGAAGAGTTGATGCAGGCTGAGGCCAAGCGTTTGAAGATGACAGAGAAAATCAATCTCAAGAAACCTTCAACCGCGAAGCCTCCCTCCCAGCCTAAGAAAGCGTCGTTCACCATCCCCCGACGCAGACCTGTGAAGGCGAACAGAGGGAGTTTTCGTGGCCGTGCCGACAACCCGTCGGGTGCGCGGCCCGCCCATCCCCAGCATCAACCATACACCAATCCCGACCGACCCGGCTCAACGTGCGTCCCTCGAGGGGGAGATCTCCTCCCTCCTCGAAAAGGGCGCAGTGCGGGTCCTTCTCGCCCAGCGGGCGCAGTCGGGGTTTATGTCGACGTTCTTCTTGGTCCCCAAGAAGGACGCCGGCTTATGGCGCCCAATTCTCAACCTCAAGCGGCTGAACAAATTCATCCGCCCCAGGCGCTTCCGGATGGAGACACTCAGAACCATCCTCGAGTCCCTCCAACCGGGAGCATGGGCGGCCAGCCTCGATCTGAAGGACGCATACTTGCATGTCCCTGTCAGACGGGAGCACTGGGAATTCCTGCGGTTCCAATACGACGGGACACGCTACGAATTCACAGTGCTCCCCTTCGGCCTCTCGACCTCCCCTCGGGTATTCACCCGGGTGGCTCGGGCGGTCGGGGCGGCGCTGCGGAAACAAGGGGTCTCGGTCTTTATGTACCTCGACGACTGGCTCGTGGTGGGCCAGTCGCGGCACTCAGCAGCGGGGGCGCTTCAACACACCTTGCGCCTGGCGGCCGACCTCGGTTTTTTGATAAATCCCGAGAAGTCGCACCCGTTGCCAACCCAGTCCCCCACCTTCTTAGGCGCGGCCCTCGGTCTCCGATCGAGGCTGGCACGCCCTACAGAGGAACGCCTGCTGAATGTTCAGCAGTGCGTCTCTCTTTTTCTACCGGCCGAGACGGCCCCGGCACGGGACTGGCTCAGGCTGCTGGGCCTGATGGCCAGCCTGGTGGATTTGGTCAGCTATTGCAGGCTGCGAATGCGGCCAATCCAGCTGCACCTACTCATGTTTTACCGGCCCAGCCGACACGACATCAGTCATCCCGTGCCAGTCACGGCCTGGCTGGTCCCTCACCTGCGGTGGTGGCTGGTCCGGGCCAACCTGATGGGGGGCAAGGCTTTTCGCAGGCCCCGCCCATCCCTGACGGTCACGACCGATGCATCCCTTTCCGGTTGGGGGGCCACCCTCCACCCCCGCCAGGCGGCGGGCTGTTGGGGCCCCGAGCATCGCTCGTCCCATATAAACGTCCTCGAGCTGTTGGCCGTGGCCAATGCCTTGGAACAGTTTCAGTCCCTAGTATCGGGACGGGCGGTGCAGATCCGGTGCGACAACACCACGGTGGTCTCGTACATCAACCGCCAGGGGGGCACCCACTCCCCCCGGCTTTGCGCGCACACGTGGGAGCTTTTCCACTGGTGCATGCAAAACGAGGTCGACCTCTCGGCGGTGTACCTTCCCGGCGACGAGAACGTGGAGGCGGACGCCCTATCCAGGGGGTGGATCCGCCCCACGGAGTGGACCATCCGGCCGCAGATCGTTCAGTCGCTGTTCCGACTGATCGACCGGCCACATGTGGACCTGTTCGCCTCACGATTCAACCACCAGCTCCCCACCTATTGCACAAGGGCTCACGACCCGAACGCATGGCGGACGGATGCCCTGTCGTTCCGGTGGGACGGGTTACTAGCGTACGCTTTTCCCCCGTTCTCGCTGGTCCCTCGGGTTCTCGCAAAGCTGGAGGAGGAGGACTGCAAAGTCCTCCTCATCGCCCCATTTTGGCCTCGTTAGCCGTGGTTCACGCGGCTGACCAGGCTGCTGGTCCACCGCCCGGTGGTCTTGCCCCGACAGGCGGATGTCCTCCTCCAGCCGGGATCGGGTTTTCTTCACCCAGCTCCTCAGGATCTACACCTGACGTGCTGGGTGTTGTCACTCAATCCCTCCGCGCGGCAGGCTTTTCTGAGCGAGCTGCGTCAATAGCAGCCCGCAGTCGAAGGGCCTCCACGCGGCGGGTGTACGACAGCCGACTACGCCACTTTTTTAGATGGTGCAGACGGCGGCCTGTTCGTCCCACCGATTCATCTCTAGGGGATGTGGCCGACTTCCTTGTCTATCTATTCGAGAGCGAGCTCTCGATCGGCACGGTAAGGAATTACCGGTCGGCAATTGGAGCGGTCCACAAGGGTTTCCCTGATGGTACCTCCGTGTCGGACAACCCGGCCCTCAGCCAACTCCTGAAGGGCATGTTTGTCGCTCGACCCCCCACGCGTCGGCTGGTACCGGCTTGGGACCTCCCTAGCGTACTATCAACGCTAGCGGGGCCTCCTTTTGAGCCGATGGGCAGCTCGACCTTGCTCCACCTGTCCATCAAGGTGGCATTCCTGCTGGCGGTCGCCACGTCGCGCCGACGTAGCGAGCTCCATGCATTGTCAACCGAGGCGGGCCACATCAGGTGGGAACCTGACGGGGTCCGCCTCATTCCCCGGGCCGGGTTCCTAGTAAAGAACCAGTCCGAGTCATTTGTTCCTCCGGACATCTTTGTCCCAGACATTAAGTCACGATCATCTGTCGCGGAGGATCGTTTTTGGTGCCCGGTCCGGGCCCTTAAATGGTATATTAGTCGCACGGAGGCACTCCGTACGACTCGTACCCACCTATTCGTGACTTCGACCCCGCCTCACGGGCCGGCGTCGCGGGATACGATTAGCCGTTGGCTACTTATAGCGATCCGCTCGGACGCTCGCGTCTCGCCGGCGGCGCCTATTCGTGCTCACGAGATCCGGGCCGTGGCGACATCGTTCGCGTTTTTCCGCGGCATATCCCTAGGTGACATCACCCAGGCTGCCTGTTGGAAGACGCCAAATACTTTTACTGACTGCTACCTTCGGGATGTACTTCAGTCAGAGGGCAGGTTTGGAAGGGCAGTCCTGACAACGACTAGCCGGGCTCCTACCAAACGGCACGACCCACCTCAGCCGGGACCTCCCCGTCAATAGGTGTGTTTTCTCCCGTTTTTCTGCTTTGGCATGTGTATTCATTGTTATGATGTACTAATTAACATTGACATGTTCTTTTTTCCCCCCGTTCGCTCCGGCGCTCCGGCGGGTTTTTCGGTCGATGTTATCTCAGTCCGGTGCACGCGCACCCTTGACGGGGTCCGCGTCCCACTTGTTTAGGGCCGTGACGGCGCCCGCGGGCGCTGCTCCAGGCCCTGGGGTTTACCGTTGGCGTGCCCCTCTGCTAATTGCTGCATCTCGTAGACCCTCCACCATAATCCGGTGCGATTCTATGCAAATGTAGTAATTTGCTCTACAGGTAACGTATGAGCGCAGTAGACTCCCCCCCCCCCCCCCCCCCCCCCCCCCCCCCCCCACAGTAGTGTGGGTGGGGTCTACTAGCTCATACTTACCTGTAGAGCGTCCCGCCCTCCTTCCCCACTATCCTCGATGACTCTGGGTGTCCGTATCCTTATGTGGCGCTCGAGAAAAGAGGACGTTCACGGGGCACGCATGTGCGGGCTCTATGGGGTAGCCTCTGGAGGGCGCTGTTGGCAAACTCTTAGCGATTATACCTGCCGGTCTAGGGAATATGCAAATGTAGTAATTCGCTCTACAGGTAAGTATGAGCTAGTAGACCCCACCCACACTACTGTGGGGGGGATATTAAAGGATTTCACCTGTTTCTTCTCATTCGGAAATTTTTCTTCAAATTCTAATCGCGATTGTTATTACTTCAGTCAAACATTGCTAAGTGCAACTCTGTCTTGAGGTAAATGTATTGTACTTCCATAGAGAAGATAACCATGAACCATCAACTTTAATTCCTTGGCCACTTTGTAAGATGTACATGTAACCTAAATTATAATTGTTGAGGTTTTTATTTACCAATTGTTGCAGATATTTTGGCCACCATTTTTGTAGTTCTATAGTTACTGATGGCCAAGGAACAAAATCCCAAAGATTATTTTACCCAATGTTCAAATTGTTGATACGTTATATTCATTTTACCTATTTGGTGGCCATTTTGGACACCATCTTGAATTGTTTGAATGGTAATAAAACCTAATTGCCAGAAATTAGTTACTAATAACCATTGAGTCAAATCCAAAGGTATTTTTTTAAACGATATGACACATTTTTGAGGTGGTATATGCGGTTTTCTGTTATTTTATTAATTTTGGAGGCCATTTTAGACGGCCATTTAGGATGTTTTTAATATGAAAACATAACTGAACTACTGAAAATTAGCTACTACCATCCAGGGAATGAAATCCCAATTGCTATTTTACTAATTGATCATATTTTTTGGATTAGTTTTGATTTTGTATGATTTCACCAGTTTTGGCGGCCATTTTTGGCCGCCATCTTGAATATGAAGGCCAAAAATAGGTCAAATCATTAAATCATCATCAGATATGAGTTCCTTGACCCCAAAAACCATATAAACCATATATTGAACAGCAAAAGAGGCTAAACCGATCAAAATAATATTTTTCAAAATGGCCGACAGCGGCCATTTTGGATTTTTGACTCTCACGGATTCCGCCCACACTTTCGCGAGGGACACCCCTGCTAGATTTGTTATATAACCTTCATAGAAGACAAATCCACTTAGAAACGAACCTTTGCTCTCCACGGTCACGGAATTGTTCCAGATGACCCAACTATAAAGGATTGGGGGGGGTCTTTTAAAATGATACGTCGTACATACAATTGTAAAGTAAAAGACGTACCTAAAAGAGTTTGAGTCTTTTCAACTGATACGTCGTGTATACAAAATGTAAAGTAAAATACGGTACCTAAAGGATTGTGAGTCTTTTCAAATGATACGTCTATGTAAATAATAACCACTTGGCGTACGTGGGACGATGTCTTCTGAAAATACAACTCGTCTTTAGAAATGTAAACATTTCATATAAAAGGGAGTAACTCAACTGCAGGTGTTCACCAAGAACACCATTATGAAGCACGATATGTGGCAGAGAAAACCCCCCCCCCCCCTCTTTTGTGTTGACCATTGTGTTCCCGGTCGGTATCTTAGGAATTATTTTTAGGTTTCAAGGGGGGATGTGTTAGGTAACAATAGTGTGGACTGTGTATAGGGTATAGGGATAAGAGGGGGATACCCCTCTACAACATATCGTTCTGAGTATAAAGAACACCCTTGAAGCCGCCGACTGCACGGTATAGGTCTACCTACGAGAAGTATGGATCCAAATGTCATTATATTATTTTTGTGGTATACAGTACCGTTATTCTACATCAAAATAATATTATTATTATTATAATTAGGTTTTTTGTGTTTTTTTGGGGGGAGGGGGGGGGGGTGTCGCACCTGTCGCACCCCCCCTGTCGCACCCCCCCCCCCCCCCCCCCCCTGCGTACCGTACGGGCCTGCATATACCCAGCACGACATGTGGCAGAGGGGTAACCCCCCCCCCCCCCCCCCTCCTCTTATCCAATACTTTATACGCACTCAACACTATTGTAACCTAACCCATCCCCCTTGAAACCTAAAAGGAATTCCTGAGATTCCGGGAACACAATGGTCAACACAAAAGAGGGGGGGGGTTTCTCTGCCACATATCGTGCTTCATATGGGCCTGCACTATCACCATAAAGAGTCCTATAACCTCCGAGCCGTGAACAACTCGATGAAGTATAGAGTAATTGCATTGTCCTCTTCACGACCATTGCAAATCAACGAACAATGGCAAACGGGGCTCATTGTGGAATTCTAAGGACGTGGACAGTCGAAGGGAGTGACGCTTGGGGTGGAGCCTGCAAAGCAGAGCTTTTCATTGGCCAAGAGCTTAATGACCGTCTTACGTACGTGCAAAACGCATGAACACTAGTAAGCCCGTTGAAAACACGAGAAACGATCGCACAAAGCGAACCAATGACAACAGAGGGAATAGTGACGAAGGGGACGAGAGGAGCGAGGGTGACTGGGATCAGTATGATGGTGATGATGACGACGAAGATCTTGATGGGAATAAGAGGGGAAAGAAAAAACAAGACGTTGCTAAATACGTGTTCTTTGACTTCGAATGTACTCAGGATAACGGTGTTCACGAACCAAACTTGTGCATTGCTCGGGTAGTATGTAAATTATGTGCTGAAAGGTCAGAAGACGACCCGATGTACATATCGTGTAAACATTGTTCGGCGTCTCGTCAGAAAGTATTCAAAGGTGACAAATGTAAGGAAGAGTTCTGCGATTGGATATTCGGTTCAAAAGATACGTCAAATTTGTGCGCCTTGGCGCACAATTTGAAAGCGTACGACGGTTATTTCCTCCTCAGTTACCTGTACGATAATGCCATAATACCCGAGATCATAAGATACAAGCCATCATGCTGCCAAAGTACAAACGCAAAATTATCGATTCCATGAATGTTTTGCAAATGGCACTGAGTAAGTTACCGCATGCATTCGGTCAGAAGGAATTACACAAAGGATTTTTTCCTCATTTCTGGAACACGAAACAAAATCAAGAGTACGAAGGCCCAATTCCGGATATGAAATATTACGATCCGGACGGTATGAGTTCCGAAAAGAGAGGGGAATTTAACAGTTGGTACGAGACACAAAAGGGGAATAATTTCGTGTTGCAAGACGAATTACTGAAATACTGTATAAGCGACGTCGAAATTTTGAGTCGTTGTTGCCTACAGTTTCGAAGCTTATTCAAGAAAGTCACGTCGAAAGGGAAGGGTGATGATGGCGTAGACCCCTTTGAAAGTTGCGTTACGATCGCCTCGGCGTGTAATTTAGTGTACAGAAGAAATTTTCTGTGCGCCGATACCATCGCTGTATTGCCCCCTAACGGTTACGACTGTAAGGAACAGCAATCTAAAGGCCCGGTCCCACTGCACTTACGGATGCAAAGAGGATGTAAAACGGAAAAAGATCTTGCCATCCGTTGGAAAACGCTATGCATCCGTTGTGTACTCATTGCATACGTGTTTCATACGCTCTATCCATCGAGCATCCGTCCACTGTGATTTCATCCGCGCAAAAAGTTTTGAGCTGCACAAAACTTTTAGAACGGATGAACTTTCCGCCGTGTACGATGTAAATCCGCGACAAATACGAGCAACAAACGTTCTATGTCCGTTTTAAACGTCCGCTGTATCCTCTCTGCATCCTCTGGGCATCCTCGCAACTCACATCCGCTGCAGCTGAAAACGGAAAGAGAGAGGAAAGATAAGGTACATGGAACGTCTATACATCGTTAGTAGCACGGAAATAGAAAGGATGTAAGCGTATGCATCTCGTATATAAAGTATTCGGAGCTGTCATCCACTTCCATCCGCTTTCATTCGCTAGGCTTCCGCTGAACATCCGTTTAACATCCCCGCTACATACTACCCACGTCCGTTCTTTTCTGTTCTGTTTTCGCAAATTTTCGCAAATTTTGTCCATTTCTGGAGCGGATGAAAACGGATAGAGCGACCCCCGAAATTTTGCTCGTCCGCTGTGTCCTTTATGCATACGTTTTGTGTCCATCGGCCAGTGGGACCGGGCCTTAAGGTCGCGTTACAATGGTTGCATTACGTTCACTTAACGGAGGGTACGTATATTCGACACGCGCGAAACAAAGGAGAAAAACAGATCGGAAAATACAAGGTGGGCGGCTATGACGCGGAAAATCAAATCATTTATTCGTTCAACGGGTGTTACTTTCACGGATGCGTCTCGTGTTATCCCAACAGAAAGACCGTGAATAACAAGTTGATGACACCGATGTCAGAATTGTACACGCGTACGCAAGAAAGGAAAACGTTCCTCCAATCATCGTGTACAAAATTTGTTGAGATGTGGGAATGTGAGTGGGGGGCCATAGTCAAAGATTTAGGCGAAGAAATGAAACGCGCGCTACAAGATGAAGTAATTACCGGACCCCACGCAACATTGAATCCTAGGGATGCATTCTACGGGGGGCGTACTAATGCTACTCGTTTATTCCATCAAACGTCCGGAGAAGAAACCATCGAATACGTTGATTTTTGTTCGCTGTATCCCTACACGAACAAGTACTTTTCTTATCCGATGTACCACCCCCAAATTGTGACGGAGAACTTTAAAGACGTGTCGGAATACTACGGTCTCGTTAAATGTCGCGTGTTACCGCCGTCCACCCTGTACCATCCATTACTACCCTATCGTTCGGGCGGTAAATTGACTTTTCCGCTCTGTCGCACTTGCGTAGAATCTCTGCAACAGACCCTCTGTCAGCATACAGATGCCGAAAGAACGCTGCACGGCACGTGGGTATCCATTGAAATTGAAAAGGCGATCGAACTGGGATACAAAGTGGTCGACATTGAAGTTGTTTGGCATTTTGACCAAAGGGAACAATATGACACGCAGGCACAATCGGGGGTTTATTCACCGACTACATCAACACTTTCTTAAAACTGAAAGTCGAAGCTTCCGGATGGCCGAGCTGGGTAGAAACCGAAGCCGATAGGGCGAAATATCGATCAATATTTTCAGCAGGAAGGGATTCGGTTAGACGCCTCAAAGATAGAGAAAAACCCCGGCCTAAGAGCCCTCGCTAAACTAATGCTCAATTCGTTCTGGGGAAAGTTTGGTCAGAGAATAAATATGCCCAAAGTCGAAGTACTCAGTGATCCCGCGAAGCTGTATGAAATTTTGCTCGCCGATGATAAAGTGGTGCACGATATTAATTTCATCAACCACGAGATTGTGGAAGTTCGTTATGAATCGGAAGAAGAGTTTGTGGACCCGAACCCCAGAACGAACGTAGTCATTGCCGCGTTTACAACTGCGCATGCCCGCCTCAAGCTGTACGGCGTACTCGAACAACTGCAGGAATCTGTCTTGTATTACGACACCGACAGCGTAATATACGTGGACAAACCGGGACAGTACAGACCTCCTCTGGGTGATTTTCTCGGCGATTTGACGAACGAGATAAATCCTAAATACATAGAGACCTTCGTGTCGGGCGGGCCCAAGAATTACGCGTATCGATTAGACACGGGTAAGACAATGTGTAAGGTCAGGGGATTCACCTTAAACTTTAGAAATTCCCAGCAAATCAATTTCGATTCGGTGGTCGATATGGTAAAACGGGTCGGTCCCGAAAAAATCGTGATATCGGACCCCCATAAGATCGTGCGAAATGGCAAGACAAAGGAAATATTGACCAAGTCGAGTACAAAAGATTATCGCGTGGTGTACAGCAAGAGGGTGATTATAGATAATTTTAATACGTTACCGTATGGTTATAAACACGGTGCGTTGGCTCCACCGAGTCATTAAGGTCAGAGCTACCATGGACGATGCATCGCGTGTACGAGATGAAAGAAACAAGCGCGTACTTAAACTAGTATTGATTATAATTATAATTATATCGACTATTCTGTCGATCGTATTTAGAAATACCGTGGTCCAGGAGGAACAGATCAGTAATCTGTTGACCCTATTCCTTTCAGATAATAGTCGACCGAGTAACCAATCACAGAGCTCTTTTAGGTTTATATAATTACATGATATTGTACAGACTATTCAGATGATTTGATGGCGGCCAAGCTAAAACATCAATTCACGTGTATCATTGCCGGACCTTCAGGAAGTGGGAAATCCGAGTTTGTAAAGAAATTACTCGAACAAAAACAAGATGTCATTTTGGACACACCTGGGAAAATGTTGTGGTGTTATGGAGAATATCAGCCGCTTTTCCAGAAATTGTCTGCTAACGTACATGGTATACGCTTTGTTGAAGGGTTGCCGGACGATTGGGCCGAGCACCTCGACCCGCGAGACAGAAATGTAATCGTTATTGATGATCTCATGACCGAGTGCGGCAACAATACACGAATAACTAAATTATTTACCAAAGGTTCTCACCATCGTAATTTGTCAGTTATATATATTGTACACAATTTATTTTATCAGTCAAAAGAAAGCAGAACCATTAGTTTAAATTGTAATTATATCGTACTTTTTAAAAATCCGAGAGATCGATCTCAGATTACTCATTTAGCCAAACAAATGTATCCTAGTCAGACACGATTTATGTCAGAAGCGTATTACGACGCTACCAGCGAACCCTACGGGTGTTTATTTATAGATCTTAAACCAGACACTCCCGAGAGATTTAGACTGAGAACAAACATATTTAGGGGAGAAACGCAGTACGCGTATGTACCGAGAGTATAATAGGGCTTTGCAATCGAACTTGTTCATCACTTTGCCACGATGACGCAAAGACTTAGGAGCAACGCCAACACTCTCCAGGTGTTGAGCAAATCTACCCCTCGACTTAGAAAGGATATATTAAAGGGGGCGGATAAAGAATTGATATCGTGTATTTGCGAATGTGCCACGAATGTCTTAAAAGGCCACGTACCTTTGACTTCTGCTCAGAGAAAGAAACTATTGCGCCACAAGACACACCTGAAGAACACTGGCTGATAAAAGATTGTCTCACAAGAAACGAAAAGAACTACTCGTGCAAAAGGGTGGATTTTTGGGTACGCTTCTCGCGCCAATCCTTCGCACCTTAGGGGGTCTTTTTCTCGGGAACTAATGCGTTACGCCAAGAAAATTGAGATGAATGCTCCCGCGGACCAAGTAACGCGAGCCATTCAAAATGTACTTTTGAAAAGAGACATCGGAGAGATTAAAGTACAAACGTTGGAAGGGGATATGAGAGACATTCTGGATAGATCCGATTTGGATGATAACACCAAGGTGATTCTGTATCAGCAAGCGCTACAGAGATACCTCCAATTCGATCGTGCCAGAAAGCAAGAACCCGTCACACTAACTATGAATACTGCTGAAGGAAAACAATACCACGATACTACTGATGAAACTATCGGGGGGAAAAAACACCGACCGAACTAGCGCGAGATAATTCAGCGAACGAAATTCTTGACGGTCTACCCAAAACGTACAAACATAAAGCAAAGCTGTTAATTGATAAGATAAACAATACAGACATTATGAGTTGGAACAAAAATGGAGAACTTGTATATGGCAAAGATGTCATTCAAGGATCGAATATTACGGATTTAATTAATGATGTACTACGTGCTAGAAAAGGATATGACCCTCGCGGTTGGCAACATTTTTTGCGTGGCTTAGCGAGTATGAATGTACCCGAAACATGGATGGGTAACGTTTCACGTCGTACTATAGCGCAGCGTTATAAGCAAAACATGATGACGCCGGATGCTGCCGAAAAAAGGGTTTTACCCACGTTGCCATCGGAACTCTCAAAACGTAAAAAACGAAAGAGGGTTACACCATCCTTTTCTACGCAGAAACCTAAAAAACGCCTGGTATGCGAATCATTGTAACTTAAACAAAATAACAAACGAGAATTCATTGTATAATATTAATATTGTTGATTTTTATTATTGATTTGCATACATGTATTATGTAACAAGAAAATAAATACGTGACAATGATATAGACATTTAATACAGTGTTTGACTAACTAATTTTCTTTGTGTATTCTACTCTCTTTTTATCTTTTTTGTTGGTTTTGTTGGTTTATACTCCTATAAAAACAACTACGGTATACATTTAAAACCTTTTTACAATTTGGTTAACGATAAATTCAACATCGGATATGGGAATATAAATATTGTAACGGGATTCTACAAAGTGATGTATGAGTGTGTCGTTAAAATGGGTATCCCTCGTAAACATTCTTATAATATTTTTCATATCTACGTTCCTACAACGATGCATTGCATAAAACAAACAATATTGTCCGCACACCGTAGTGCTGAGAGATTGCAGACAAATGTCGTTATACGTGAATCCAAGACAATTGTTGTTGATGAAACGCATTAAAAGTTCATCGTACATATACGGGGAGTTACCGTAGGAATCAAACAGTTCCGCTCTTTTATCACCGTCGAAATATAAGGCGATCCAATGACTTCCGGGTTGAGTGCTTTTGTCGGTATTCACGATGTATATGCGAGGGAAAGTGTCAACAGTTTCCGGTAATTTATCTATTGGATAAACGCCACCACACTGCCGATTCGTTATTTTATCAGCCTTTAGAACACTCAGTAATTGCGGGGTATTCATGATGAATAATCAATCAATATATTGCGGGATTTATCAATTTCCAGGAGCGAATCGTACTCCGCATACACAATCACATTTACGGTACTGGCTAGGGGATCTCTAAAGGCTATTTCCAAGCGTACGTTACCGCTTCGTAAGAGGTTAAAATGCCCGCCCGAACAAAGATTGGGAGTTAGGTCAAACGCAAACAGAGTGTATCCGCCTGCATAGTCAGATCTAGAAATGTCATTCCCCGAATTGTGGTGAAGGTTATTTATACCCGAAAATAGAGTTTGATAAGCCATGAGATAATTACTGTCGGGCCCGACAAATTTAGGCTTGAGCGGTTTCCACGGTAACTGTTCCCCGTCTCTGTACAGAGCTAAACAGTTTAAAATGTTAAAACATTAAAATGTTTGAAATTAAAAGGATTCTTTGTATAATCCCAATTAAAAGCCATATTATTTACACACCCAATAACAATGCGCATGGGGGTTTGGCCTAGGAACATTCTCTCCCTCGTAAAAGATTGGTTACCCTGAGGAATGGAGAATGTTTTGACTTCGCAGGGGATATTTAGCCGTTGCCTGTTCCAATGTTTTTGCATGGGCTATTGCAACCATGGGGTTGACGTTTACTCGGCGTATATAGAGAGTGGCATTGTGTATGTGCACTTTGTAATCGACCCCCTGGGTAGAAGACATTAAACAAAAAAACATCCTTACTTCGGTGTAATTTAATTTTCATGTTTACACCGTTTAACAAAAGTCTATCTTGAAAAAATATGTTCGCGTGTATAGGCCCTATTAGATCAATCATCTTGCTTCCCTTTGCGTGCGAAAACCTCTGTTGTAATCCTTCATTTCGATGCGCGGGATCGGTTATGGTAGGGTCCGATACATCCATTTTTCCCGCTGTGTCCTTGTAGAACAGGCCGGATGTAAGATGAAAGTGTTTGGCCGCTGGCCCGTAACTCGGGAGCGTTTCCAATATGGCCCTGTACGGATACGTGTTGGTAGAGGGGGTGATGACCCGGTCATTTAAAGACACGTCCACTTCAGAAAAGATAGACTGAATCGTAAGGTTGACGGGCGCGACTGGTACATCGTCGGCTAATGCACCCCCATTAGCATCAACAATTTTAGCCTGTACGTGTAGCATCGTTTGCGCCAAATCCAAGTAGGTCTCGCTCGAACCATTGATGAGAAATTCGATGGGGCCGGAGTCCACAATGTTTGTCAAGGGTTGATATTGTACCCATTGCCCTTTTGCGACGCTAGTCTGAGTGGTAGGTACCGCGAATAGATCAAGTTCCGACTTTGCGCATTCGGGAGAATGTTTGTGAATGAACGCCATGATGCTTAAGAATCGAATATGTCCGGTGACCTTCTTGGACGCTTCTTCGCTGATGAAATGGTCGGTGGGCTCGGACCTTTCCTCTTTATAGGCTTGCGTGGTTTACGCGGTGTTTTACGCGGTTGATTTTTCGTCGGTTGGTCGTGAGTAGTACCAGCGGCGTGGCCATTGAGGGCATTGCTTGCCATTTGCAGTCCCGTCTGAAGTGCTTGTTTTCCAATATTTTTGGCTCCCTGAGTTATGACCGGGAGAGCCAATCGAAACAGCCCCGACAGGATTCCGCCTAAGCCATACCCCGTCTGCACTTGCGCTCCTTTGAAATATTGCCCACCTCCAGCTTGAGATTTGTAATACCGTTCGTACACCGTCATGATTATTGAAATAAGGAAGGGCGTACCTGACGAAAGTGTAACTTCACCACCACTTTTCCTCGTTCAAATGCAAACTTTCGACCCGTGTCGTCCCTTATATTGACGTTTATCGTTTCAAAATGTTTTGTTTTAACCGGAATATAATGGGGCATGCTGTACGACGTCGAAACCATTTCTCCCGCAGTTTTACTTCCGGTCTTGAGCGGTACTATTTTCATCAGGGAAACATTGGCATCGCCTACAAACTGAGGTTCAACGATATTGCTGTATCCCACCCCCGAGTAAACGTCAGACGGTTGAGCCCCCACGGTGCTTTCAAAAAATGACTTACGAGGTAGTCCTAATAATTTGTACAGATCATCGTTAAATACTAAGAACGCACCGGTCCTCAATCTAACTGTAACTTTTCTAGAGTTTTTATCTATCGTTAAACCAATACTCGATCTTGCTGTTTCGATAAAATTATCGTTGATGGTATCGAGAACTTCCTGCACGTTACTGTAAAAACCGTGAGGTATTTTTAAGTGTCGGGCAATATTACCGTCTTTGGAATAACTTAATGAATTATTTCTATCCGTTATGTTAAAGTAGCAGTGAGGGTACTGTATTTCGCTTAGGCCAACTTCCCATTTCCCCGATAAATGAATGGAATTAAACAATCTAGTCGTATAATCCGATAGTGTATTATTAGGATACACAGACAGAGACGCGTTGCTCGGAAGCGTTATATAAAATTGTTCTACCGCCATGATTCACTTTCAAAGAGCTACTGTCGACGGGAGTGTCTCGTCGTCCCTATTAATAAAGCTTTGTCACCCAACTGTTGAATTTCGATGGATAGCCAAGCCATTTGACAAAATATTCTTTTGGGCCATTTTTGGTTCTTTGTCGAATTACTGTTTCCACTTTGTACGTATCGTTTTTATCTTTAATCACTTTCTGTAACTCTTCTTCGTAAAATGTCCCCTTTATCGCTTTATTTCCGTAATCTTTGAGCGAATACAGAGGCCGTACATTACGCACGCGTTTACTGACGGTAAATATTTCTTCCGACCATTGAGGTAAATATCCTTTTCGGAATACTCTAGCCGCTATACTGATCCTAACTTTGTCTCCCACCTTAAATTTAAACTTTGGCTCTGGCGCACGCCTGACGTCGGCATATAAAGTTTTCCACACCTGTCCGTCATTTTCCTGCGTTACCTCACTGGGTTTCATACGTATCGAACGATGAGTGGAATTATTGTAAGCATTTATCAGCTCTTGCAACACACCGATATATTTGAAAGTACCGCGATACGAAAAATATTTCCACATCTTAGTTTTGAGCGTTCTGTTAAATATCTCTACTACACTGGCCTTTGTTTCGTTGTTTACAGTGAAAAATTCAATGTCGTTTTGCTTCAGAAAACGCTGAAATTCTCGATTCATAAATTCTGTTCCTTTGTCCGAGTGAAGCCGCATGGGCGCCCTATTGTTATCACTACTCAGTATAGACCGAAAAGCGTCTAGTATTGTTTTACTTTTTTTATTTTTCAAAGGTCTAGCCCACGCAAACTTTGAAAATACGTCGATATAGGTTAGTATATATTTATATCCTTTGTTATAACGCGATAGTTTTTGAACGTCGCACAAATCTATTTGCCATATTTCGTCAATAGCTATGGCCAGAATGCGATTTTTCGGAAACGTTCGTTTAATTTGTTTGTGTAAAGTATATACATCTTGGGTTTGAAAAACTCTCTTATTTGCTTACGAGATAACTTGTACACTCCCTCGACGTTTGCTCTCTGATAGAGTTTTTCGACGCTACTTAATCCCGTTTCATTTCCAATATCATAATATAATGTTTTTAGGTACTTGTACCACTCACTGCGTTCCCCCATGATGGTGTTTAGTCATTGAAGTATTAATCTAGAATGGTCCCAATTCGCTTTTACTACCGTGTTTTATGTTAAACAATCTAAAAGTATGACAATATAAACCTTCTTTTTCTCTTTCATGTTATTTTATTTTAAAGTAAACATATTAGAATAATAAACTCAAACAAAAACTTATTTAAATTTATGCTTAAAAAATAAAATGAAAAAAAAATGAAAAAAAACCAAAAAAAAAACAACAATTTGTAAAAACAATTTTAAAAATAAATAATTTTACATACACAAAAACAAAATTAAAAAAAAGGGAAAAAAAAAATATTTTTTACATATACAAAATATGTATATATATACACACGCGCGAGTTCCAAATTAAACATTATTTAAAAAAAAAATAAAAAAAAAATACACTTATAATTGAACGACTTAAAGAAGAAAAATTAAACCCCAATAGAACTAAAACTGATGTAAAACAGGTTTGTAAAACAAAAATACGACAGTAACTATACACAATATTAAATTGAAATTAACAATTAAGAAAACAAAACAAAACCACAGGGTGCATTATCGACCATTATATCACATATCCCCTCAGCTCATCGATAGAAGCATTATCTGTCAATTCCACGTGTAGAAAATCGTAAAACTCTACGATGGCAAGATCTTCGTAGCGATAGTACGACTGTAAAAAACCGCTAGATCTGACTCTTTCGAGCCATTGATCTAAACAGGAGGCACTATCGCTACGAAGATCTTCTAGTATTTGGTCTATATACATATTATAATGTACTTCGCTCGACTCCATTATACAACTATGCTGCGTTTGAGATGAGTGGTCTACCCCGCACCCGTAACAGTTCGAGATAACGTATGAATTGAATACGATACGGATCCACAATCCCAAATGAGAAAGAATGTTCCCCCTTGCCTCGGCTTCGGCATCTAACGAAACGTACCCTGTGTTGTCACGGGGGTAGAGTTGCGGTGCCGGGGGTACCGCGCAGGCACCGATGGGGTGTTCAGGGGGCTAGCTGGAGGGGTGTTCTCCAGCAGGGGGTTCGCTTGGTTCGCCTGAATGGGGTCCTCCAGAAGGGGGTTCGCTTGGTGATCGAAAAATGTAGTTGTCCAACATGATGAAAACTTTAGCCCGATTTCAAGCAAAATCTCCAACTGGTTTTTGTGTGTGCAGCAGCAGGGAGAGTTGACCTTCCTAATTGAAATAATACCCGCAGCGCGCACATACCATGGAAATCTTTCCACGTGGGGTATTCCATTATGATTTATAGGGGAGTTAAACGACAAGTAGTACATCAGGTACATTTGTACAGGGTCGAACAATTACTCTTTGACTTCTTGTTAGGCATTAGTCTATAACATGTTTAATTCACTACATAAGTAAACAGAAAGAAAAACATGCAGCTATAAAAACGTAATTTGTAATGTAAAACGAACAAGCGATAGAAATGATACATTAACATACACGATCGTAAAATCAACAGCACTATAGTACATATACGTGTGTATGTTTTCATATACCTATGGGGAAAATGCTGTAGTCCTAGCGATCGATCACGCTAGCGAAATGCAGAGTATACTGCTTGCTTTTGCTTTCAAAACTGGAGAAAATATCGTCCTTTTCGTCAATAAAACATTCAGATAGTGCCTATATATTTATTTATCCTAGCCTCAACATAGAAAGACCGTAGTGTGATTAAATAAGTGGAAAAAGGCAGAATTATGTGCAAAGGTTTCGCGGATCAACAACTGATCCAGCTCGCGGGCATTGTTTCACGTGATTCGAAATGTCACCAAGCCGGGTACCGAAGTAGAAAATGCGTGATTGGACACTATTTTTTGTTATGAATGGGCGGCCGAACTAAACAACCAATCAATTTATGTCTTTTATCAGCCAGTCCGCAGTGCACGCGAAAGTGCTTCCTTTTCTTTGCAACGTATTCATAAATTCCCGTGCGTGACCTCGCCTTGCATATTTAATGAGCTGGAATAGCCTGTGGAATGTGGGAAAATACTCGGGTTTTTTGGCATGTATGATCACTTTGTTGATGTAAAATCACAGATGAAGAGTATATCTTTCAAACTGTTAAAGTTTGAATAAGATTTTGTATCGATTAAAATGAGAAATTTTGGAACGAATTTTTGTTCAAAAAAGAAAATAATCGCGATAGAAAATACGTTAAAATCTCTCTTTTTTGTGTGTGCCCACAGCCCAAATTTTCACTAGACAAACAGGTTACTTCATATTCTACATGAAAATGTACCTTTATACTCACAATTGTGTCTAGCTGGGTCAGTACTTAGTATAACCATAACTGTCTTTCAGATTTTGCATGCATGATCATGTACTGTGCATGTTCATAAATCTTGTACCCGCTAATCTACAAAAATGGCCATAACTAGCCAATAAATCGAAGGCTGAACAATAAAACACAAAATTTACATTTCCACTCCAGACAAATAATATTTATTTCATGATGAAATCAATGAAATGTATTAATTAAAAAATAATTATGGGGCATACATGTGTACATGTGTAAACGTACATGTACATATGCATAGCGCATGCGCAAATGTGGAAACCCCCTTTAAAATCCGCCGAAAAAGCGAAATCTCGCTCGGAATAAGTGGCTCAAGAAAACAAATCTCGATGTCGCCACAAGCTAAACTTTCTACCATACGAAAGATCATCGCTTTTTCTGTCAATTTGCAGTGGTCTTTTTCTCTAATATTACAAGTAAAAAAAACCAGCAAAACAATTTCTAAAACTTGACAAATTTTATATCATTCGACTCGGAAAAACGTGCACCGTCTACTTACCACGCCATCTTGGAAGCCCACTGCTTCTTTTAGAACGTGTAGTTCGTTTCATGAGATCGGTCGAACTCCCGCAAAAACGCTTGCAAATCTCGCGGCCGATTTGTGACGTAGGCCGTGCAAAGAAACTTCGGGATTTGACCTCATTATCGCGTGCACTGCGGACTGGCTGATATCACTGGAAAGCTATTGAAATCGGCTACACACATCCGTTCCCCCGGATGCTGTACGACAAGCGGTTATTGATATACGACCTGCTGAACGTAGAGCGTTTTCAAAAGGGCGAAATGTAATCGCGTCACATTGAAAACGTGGCTTGAAACACATTCCCCTAACATTTGACGGGACCCCTGAAGCTTGATATCCAGAGTTATATTCTTGAAAAGCCTAATGTGTCTATTTTTAGAAACCGTTCATCCCAAATTTACAGCTCATTTAGTTTTAAAGATACGTTAGGTTTTGTAAATAAAAACAGAACACGAAGTGTTAACACTCCCAAATGTGCTATAGCACCCATTAAGCCTAACAAACACTTTTCGGCGCGATTCACCGTCAGAACACGAAATTGACTTCAAACACTCCCAAATTTGCTATAGCGCCCATTACGCCTAACAAACACTTTTCTGCGCGATTCACCGTCAGAACACAAATTGAACGTCCAACTCTCCCAAATGTGCTCTAGCGCCCATTAGGCCTAACAGACACTTTTCGGCGCGATTCAACTTCAGAACACGAAATGGACTTCCAACACTCCCAAATGTGCTATAGCGCCCATCAAGCCTAACAAACACTTTTCGGCGCGATTCACCGTCAAAACACGAAATGGACTTCCAACACTTCCAAATGTTCTATAGCCTAACAAACACTTTTCGGCGCGATTCACCGTCAGAACACGAAATGGACTTCCAACACTCCCAAATGTGCTATAGCGCCCATTAGGCCTAACAAACACCTTTCGGCGGGATTCACCGTCAGAACACGAAATGGAATTCCAACACTCCCAAATTTGCTATAGCGCCCATCAAGCCTAACAAACACTTTTCGGCGCGATTCACCGTCAGAACACAAAATGGACTTCCAACACTTCCAAATGTTCTATAGCCTAACAAACACTTTTCGGCGCGATTCACGGTCAGAACACAAAATGGAATTCCAACACTCCCAAATGTGCTATAGCGCCCATTAGGCCTAACAAACACTTTTCCGCGCGATTCACCGTCAGAACACGAAATGGACTTCCAACACTCCCAAATGTGCTATAGTGCCCATTAGGCCTAACAAACACTTTTCGGCGCGATTCATTGCAGAACACAAAATGGACTTCCAACACTCCCAAATGTGCTGTAGCGCCCATCAAGCCTAACAAACACCTTTCCGCGGTATTCACCGTCAGAACACGAAATGGAAATCCAACACTTCCAAATTTGCTATAGCGCCCATCAAGCCTAACAAACACTTTTTGGCGCGATTCACAGTCAAAACACGAAATGGACTTCCAACACTCCAAAATGTTCTATAGCGCCCATTAAGCCTAACAAACACTTTTCGGGGCGATTCACCGTCAGAACACAAAATGGACTTCCAACACTTCCAAATGTTCTATAGCCTAACAAACACTTTTCGGCGCGATTCACGGTCAGAACACAAAATTTAATTCCAACACTCCCAAATGTGCTATAGCGCCCATTAGGCCTAACAAACACTTTTCGGCGCGATTCACCGTCAGAACACGAAATGGACTTCCAACACTCCCAAATGTGCTATAGTGCCCATTAGGCCTAACAAACACTTTTCGGCGCGATTCATTGCAGAACACAAAATGGACTTCCAACACTCCCAAATGTGCTGTAGCGCCCATCAAGCCTAACAAACACCTTTCCGCGGTATTCACCGTCAGAACACGAAATGGAAATCCAACACTTCCAAATTTGCTATAGCGCCCATCAAGCCTAACAAACACATTTTGGCGCGATTCACAGTCAAAACACGAAATGGACTTCCAACACTCCCAAATGTTCTATAGCGCCCATTAAGCCTAACAAACACTTTTCGGCGCGATTCACCGTCAGAACACGAAATGGACTTCCAACACTTCCAAGCGCCCATTAAGCCTAACAAACACTTTTCGGCGCGATTCACTGTCAGAACACAACATGGACGTCCAACACTCCCAAATGTGCTATAGCGCCCATTAGGCCTAACAAACACTTTTCGGCGCGATTCACCGTCAGAACACGAAATGGACTTCCAACACTCCCTAATGTGCTATAGTGCCCAATAGGCCTAACAAACACTTTTCGGCGCGATTCACCGTCAGAACACAAAACGGACTTCCAACACTACCAAATGTTCTATAGCGCCCATTAAGCCTAACAAACACTTTTCGGCGCGATTCACAGTCAGAACATGAAATGGACTTCCAACACTCCCAAATGTGCTATAGCGCCCATTAACCCTAACAAACACTTTTCGGCGCGATTCACCGTCAGAACACGAAATGGACGTCCAACACTCCCAAATGTGCTATAGCGCCCATTAGGCCTAACAACCACCCTTTTATCGGGATTCACCGCTTGAGCCTAACAAACACTTTTCGGCGCGATTCACCGTCAGAACACAAAATGGACGTCCAACACTCCCAAATGTGCTATAGCGCCCATTAGGCCTAACAAACACTTTTCGGCGCGATTCACCGTCAGAACACGAAATGGACTTCCAACACTACCAAATGTCATCATCATCATCATCAAGTCGACTCTCGTCGGACTGCAACAAAAGCACGCCACACATCACGATCTCCCATGGCTGTCCTGATCTCAGCTGCAGAGGTTAACCCAGTATCACGACGCAACTGGTCCACGTAGGTCAGCGTCTGCCCACCTCGAGAGGCTACTCCATGCGTGGGTTCCCAGATAATAAGTTGGCTTGCAGCTAAATCTGGATGTCGAACACAGTGACCAGCCAATCGCAGTCGCCTAAGCCTGACATTTGTAGAGATGTTTGGCAGGTTGCCGTAGAGCACCTCGTTGCTGACTTTGTCTCTCCAACTCACGTCTAGAGCCATCCTCAGCATGCGAGTGTAACAGCCATCAAGTCGAGCCTCTTGCTTTGTAGTAAGGGTCCATGACTCAGAGCCGTAGAGTAGGATGGACTCCACGGATGCACGGAATAGAGCTCGTTTGAGTTTATCTGGCATCATAGACCTCCAGATCTTCTTGAGGTTTTGGCATGCCTTCCAAGCCTGTGCTTTCCTTACTCGGATGTCCTTGTCTGTTGAGCTGATGTAAGAGCCCAGGTATATGAAGTCCTCTCTCACAGCAAGGGTAGTGCCGTCGTTGGTGTTGATTTTCACATCTCCAGTGTCGATGTTAAAGCACATGACTTTCGTCTTCTTGGCATTGATCTGCAGGCCAATCTCTTTGCACTCACATTCCACACTGTGGAGCAGGGCTTGTGCCTTTCACACCGAATTGATCTCGAAGATGTCACAGGTCATCACAGATGTGCAGAGCCATCTACCGTAACCCAGGCAGGGGAGCAAAGAGGTTGCTGGTGCTTGCTCAAGGCACGACCTACCAAATGAGCTGTAGCGCCCATCAAGCCTAACAAACACCCTTTTATCGGGATTCACCCATTGAGCCTAACAAACACTTTTCCGCACTATTTACCTTCAGAACACGAAATGAGCTTCCAACACTCCCAAATGGTCTATAGCGCCCATTGAGCCTAACAAACACCCTTTTGGCACTATTCACCGAAATGGACTTCCAACACTCCCAAGTGATCTATAGCGCCCATTGAGCCTATCAAACACTTTTGTGTTCTTTTTACCGTCGGAACACGAGATGAACTTCCAACACTCCCAAATGGTCTATCGCGCCCATTGAGCCTAACAAACGCTTTTCGGGTTTTTTCACTGTCGGAACACGAAACTAACTTCCAACACTCCCAAATGGTCTATAGCGCCCATTGAGCCTAACAAACACTTTTCGGCACTATTTACCTTCAGATCACGAAATGGACTTCCAACACTCCCAAATGGTCTATAGCGCCCATTGAGCCTAACAAACACTTTTAGGCACTATTTACCTTCAGATCACGAAATTGACTAACAACACTCCCAAATGGTCTATAGTGCCCATTGAGCCTAACAAACACCTTTCGGCACTATTCACCGTCAGATCACGAAATGGACTTCCAACACTCCCAAATGTGCTATAGCGCCCTTTAAGCCTAAAAAACACTTTTCGGCACTATTCACCGTCAGATCACGAAATGAACTTCCAACACTCCCAAATGGTCTATAGCGCCCATTAAGCCTAACAAACACTTTTCGGCACTATTCACCGTCAGATCACGGAATGGACTTACAACACTCACAAATGGTCTATAGCGCCCATTGAGCCTAACAAACACTTTTAGGCACTATTTACCTTCAGATCACGAAATGGACTTACAACACTCACAAATGTGCTATAGTGCCCATTAGGCCTAACAAACACCTTTCGGCGCGATTCACCGTCAGAACACGAAATGAACTTCCAACACTACCAAATGTGCTGTAGCGCCCATCAAGCCTAACAAACACCTTTTTATCGGGATTCACCGTTAGAACACAAAATGGAAATCCAACACTAACAAATTTGCTATAGCGCCCATCAAGCCTTACAAAGACTTTTCGGCGCGATTCACCATCAGAACACGAAATGGACTTCCAAAACTCCCAAATGTGCTATAGCACCCATTAGGCCTGACAAACACCTTTCGGCGGGATTCACCGTCAGAACACGAAATGGACTTCCAACACTTCCAAATGTTCTATAGCCTAACAAACACTTTTCGGCGCGATTCACCGTCAGAACACAAAACGGACTTCCAACACTCCCAAATGTTCTATAGCCTAACAAATACTTTTCGGCGCGATTCACCGTCAGAACACAAATTGAACTTCCAACACTCCCGAATGTGCTCTAGCGCCCATTAGGCGTGACAAACACCTTTCGGCGGGATTCACCGTCAGAACACGAAATGGACTTCCAACACTTCCAAATGATATATAGCCTAACAAACACTTTTCGGCGCGATTCACCGTCAGAACACAAAGCGGACTTCCAACACTCCCAAATGTGCTAAACCGCCCATTAGGCCTAACAAACACTTTTCGACGCGATTCAACTTCAGAACACGAAATGGACTTCCAACACTCCAATATGTTCTATAACCTAACAAACACTTTTCGGCGTGATTCACAGTCACAACACGAAATGGACTTTCAACACTCCCAAATGTTCTATAGCGCCCATTGAGCCTAACAAACACTTTTCGGCACTATTCACCGTCAGATCACGAAATGGACTCCCAACACTCCCAAATGGTCTATAGCGCCCATTGAGCCTAACAAACACTTTTAGGCACTATTTACCTTCAGATCACGAAATTGACTAACAACACTCCCAAATGGTCTATAGTGCAAATTGAGCCTAACAAACACTTTTCGGCACTGTTCACCGTCAGATCATGAATTGAACATCCAACACTCGCGAATGTGCTCTAGCGCCCATTAAGCCTAACATACACTTTTCGGCGCGATTCAACTTCACAACACGAAATGGACTTCCAACACTCCCAAATGTTCTATTACCTAACAAACACTTTTCGGCGTGATTCACAGTCATAACACGAAATGGACTTCCAACACTCCCAAATGTTCTATAGCGCCCATTAAGCCTAACAAACACTTTTCGGCACTATTCACCGTCAGATCACGAAATGGACTTCCAACACTCCCAAATGGTCTATAGCGCCCATTGAGCCTAACAAACACTTTTAGGCACTATTTACCTTTAGAACACGAAATGGACTTCCAACACTCCCAAGTGATCTATAGCGCCCATTGAGCCTAACAAACACTTTTGTGTTCTTTTCACCGTCGGAACACGAGATGAACTTCCAACACTCCCAAATGGTATGTAGCGCCCATTGAGCCTAACAAACACTTTTCGGCATTATTTACCGTCAGATCACGAAATGAACTTCCAACACTCCCAAATGGTATGTAGCGCCCATTGAGCCTAACAAACACTTTTCGGCATTATTTACCTTCAGATCACGAAATTGACTAACAACACTCCCAAATGGTATGTTGTGCCCATTGAGCCTAACAAACACTTTTCGGCACTATTTACCTTCAGATCACGAAATGGACTTCCAACACCTGACAAACACCTTTCGGCGGGATTCACCGTCAGAACACGAAATGGACTTCCAACACTTCCAAATGTTCTATAGCCTAACAAACACTTTTCGGCGCGATTCACCGTCAGAACACAAAACGGACTTCCAACACTCCCAAATGTGCTAAAGCGCCCATTAGGCCTAACAAACACTTTTCGACGCGATTCACCGTCAGAACACAAAATGGACTTCCAACACTCCCAAATGTTCTATAGCCTAACAAATACTTTTCGGCGCGATTCACCGTCAGAACACGAAATGAACTTCCAACACTCCCAAATGGTCTATAGCGCCCAAATGTTATATAGCCTAACAAATACTTTTCGGCGCGATTCACCGTCAGAACACAAATTGAACTTCCAACACTCCAGAATGTGCTCTAGCACCCATTAAGCCTAAAATACACTTTTCGGCGCGATTCAACTTCAGAACACGAAATGGACTTCCAACACTCCCAAATGTTCTATAACCTAACAAACACTTTTCGGCGTGATTCACAGTCATAACACGAAATGGACTTCCAACACTCCCAAATGTTCTATAGCGCCCATTGAGCCTATCAAACACTTTTGTGTTCTTTTCACCGTCGGAACACGAGATGAACTTCCAACACTCTTAAATGGTCTATCGCGCCCATTGAGCCTAACAAACGCTTTTCGGGTTTTTTCACTGTCGGAACACGAAATTAACTTCCAACACTCCCAAATGGTCTAAAGCGCCCATTGAGCCTAACAAACACCTTTAGGCACTATTTACCTTCAGATCACGAAATTGACTAACAACACTCCCAAATGGTCTATAGCGCCCATTGAGCCTCACAAACACTTTTCGGCACTATTTACCTTCAGATCACGAAATGGACTTCCAACACTCCCAAATGTGCTATAGCGCCCTTTAAGCCTAAAAAACACTTTTCGGCACTATTTACCGTCAGATCACGAAATGAACTTCCAACACTCCCAAATGGTCTATAGCGCCCATTAAGCCTAACAAACACTTTTCGGCACTATTCACCGTCAGATCACGGAATTGACTTACAACACTCACAAATGGTCTATAGCGCCCATTGAGCCTAACAAACACTTTTAGGCACTATTTACCTTCAGATCACGAAATTGACTAACAACACTCCCAAATGGTCTATAGTGCCCATTGAGCCTAACAAACACTTTTCGGCACTATTCACCGTCAGATCACGAAATGAACTTTCAACACCCCAAACGGTCTATAGCGCCCATTGAGCCTAACAAACACTTTTCGGCACTATTCACCGTCAGATCACGGAATTGACTTACAACACTCACAAATGGTCTATAGCGCCCATTGAGCCTAACAAACACTTTTCGGCACTATTCACCGTCAGATCACGAAATGGACTTCCAACACTCCCAAATGTGCTATAGCGCCCTTTAAGCCTAAAAAACACTTTTCGGCACTATTTACCGTCAGATCACGAAATGAACTTCCAACACTCCCAAATGGTCTATAGCGCCCATTAAGCCTAACAAACACTTTTCGGCACTATTCACCGTCAGATCACGGAATTGACTTACAACACTCACAAATGGTCTATAGCGCCCATTGAGCCTAACAAACACTTTTCGGCACTATTCACCGTCAGATCACGAAATGAACTTTCAACACCCCAAACGGTCTATAGCGCCCATTGAGCCTAACAAACACTTTTCGGCACTATTTACCTTCAGATCACGAAATGGACTTACAAAACTCACAAATGTGCTATAGTGCCCATTAGGCCTTACAAACACTTTTCGGCGCGATTCACCGTCAGAACACGAAATAAACTTCCAACACTACCAAATGTGCTGTAGCGCCCATCAAGCCTAACAAACACCTTTTTATC
The DNA here is from genome assembly GCA_037893245.1 of Crossaster papposus. Classification (NCBI taxonomy): domain Eukaryota; kingdom Metazoa; phylum Echinodermata; class Asteroidea; order Velatida; family Solasteridae; genus Crossaster; species Crossaster papposus. Next base: position 187,152 of record JBAIAA010000225.1, on the reverse strand, counting down.
GGGATTCACCGTTAGAACACAAAATGGAAATCCAACACTACCAAATTTGCTATAGCGCCCATCAAGCCTAACAAAGACTTTTCGGCGCGATTCACCATCAGAACACGAAATGGACTTCCAAAACTCCCAAATGTGCTATAGCACCCATTAGGCCTGACAAACACCTTTCGGCGGGATTCACCGTCAGAACACGAAATGGACTTCCAACACTTCCAAATGTTCTATAGCCTAACAAACACTTTTCGGCGCGATTCACCGTCAGAACACAAAACGGACTTCCAACACTCCCAAATGTGCTAAAGCGCCCATTAGGCCTAACAAACACTTTTCAACGCGATTCACCGTCAGAACACAAAATGGACTTCCAACACTCCCAAATGTTCTATAGCCTAACAAATACTTTTCGGCGCGATTCACCGTCAGAACACAAATTGAACTTCCAACACTCCCGAATGTGCTCTAGCGCCCATTAGGCCTGACAAACACCTTTCGGCGGGATTCACCGTCAGAACACCAAATGGACTTCCAACACTTCCAAATGTGCTAAACCGCCCATTAGGCCTAACAAACACTTTTCGACGCGATTCAACTTCAGAACACGAAATGGACTTCCAACACTCCAAAATGTTCTATAACCTAACAAACACTTTTCGGCGTGATTCACAGTCATAACACGAAATGGACTTTCAACACTCCCAAATGTTCTATAGCGCCCATTGAGCCTAACAAACACTTTTCGGCACTATTCACCGTCAGATCACGAAATGGACTCCCAACACTCCCAAATGGTCTATAGCGCCCATTGAGCCTAACAAACACTTTTAGGCACTATTTACTTTCAGATCACGAAATTGACTAACAACACTCCCAAATGGTCTATAGTGCAAATTGAGCCTAACAAACACTTTTCGGTACTATTCACCGTCAGATCATGAATTGAACTTCCAACACTCGCGAATGTGCTCTAGCGCCCATTAAGCCTAACATACACTTTTCGGCGCGATTCAACTTCACAACACGAAATGGACTTCCAACACTCCCAAATGTTCTATAACCTAACAAACACTTTTCGGCGTGATTCACAGTCATAACACGAAATGGACTTCCAACACTCCCAAATGTTCTATAGCGCCCATTAAGCCTAACAAACACTTTTCGGCACTATTCACCGTCAGATCACGAAATGGACTTCCAACACTCCCAAATGGTCTATAGCGCCCATTGAGCCTAACAAACACTTTTAGGCACTATTTACCTTCAGAACACGAAATGGACTTCCAACACTCCCAAGTGATCTATAGCGCCCATTGAGCCTAACAAACACTTTTGTGTTCTTTTCACCGTCGGAACACGAGATGAACTTCCAACACTCCCAAATGGTATGTAGCGCCCATTGAGCCTAACAAACACTTTTCGGCATTATTTACCGTCAGATCACGAAATGAACTTCCAACACTCCCAAATGGTATGTAGCGCCCATTGAGCCTAACAAACACTTTTCGGCATTATTTACCTTCAGATCACGAATTTGACTAAGAACACTCCCAAATGGTCTATAGTGCCCATTGAGCCTAACAAACACTTTTCGGCACTATTCACCGTCAGATCACGAAATGAACTTCCAACACTCCCGAATGGTATGTAGCGCCCATTGAGCCTAACAAACACTTTCCGGCATTATTTACCTTCAGATCACGAAATGGACTTCCAACACTCCCAAATGGTCTATAGCGCCCATTGAGCCTAACAAACACTTTTCGGCACTATTTACCTTCAGAACACAAAATGAGCTTCCAACACTCCCAAAATGGTCTATAGCGCCCATTAAGCCTAACATAAACCTTTCGGCACTATTCACCGTCAGATCACGAAATGGACTTTCAACACTAACAAAATCTATAGCGCCCATTGAGCCTAACAAACACTTTTCGTCACTATTTACCTTTAGAACACGAAATGGACTTCCAACACTCCCAAGTGATCTATAGCGCCCATTGAGCCTAACAAACACTTTTGTGTTCTTTTCACCGTCGGAACACGAGATGAACTTCCAACACTCCCAAATGGTCTATAGCGCCCATTGAGCCTAACAAACACTTTTCGGCACTATTTACCTTCAGAACACGAAATGGACTTCCAACACTCCCAGGTGATCTATAGCGCCCATTGAGCCTAACAAACACTTTTGTGTTCTTTTCACCGTCGGAACACGAGATGAACTTCCAACACTACCAAATGTGCTATAGCGCCCATTAAGCCTAACAAACACTTTTCGGCACTATTCACCGTCAGATTACGAAAGGGACTTTCAACACTCCCAAATGGTCTAACAAACACTTTTGGGTTCTTTTCACCGTCGGAACACATAGCTTTACCTTACATACGTACTGTGGACATTTCTTTGTCTTCGTGTAGTTAACAAACTTTGACTAAATACTCATTTTTCTCGCTTCCCCAAAACAAATTTACCCTCAAATTTGGATTATGGGCCTCTCAGCTGTCCCTTCTATCTTTTCTATATATAACCCTAACCCGTTTTTCCTCTAGCGCTCTTTTTCGGAAACTGAAAAACGGATTGTGGACGTGTGCAAGTCCACAAACCGTAACCTCTTCCCGCATCGTGTGGACCTATATTGTTCGGAGGTCCACAGTGCGTTTGCAAGACTAACTCACGAAATGGACTTCTAACACTTCCAAATGGTCCATAGCGCCCATTGAGTCTAACAAACACTTTTCGGCACTATTTACCTTCAGATCACAAAATGGACTTCCAACACTCCCAAATGGTCTATAGCGCCCATTGAGCCTAACAAACACTTTTTGGCACTATTTACCTTCAGATCACGAAATTAACTTCCAACACTCCCAAATGGTCTATTGCGCCCATTGAGCCTAACAAACACTTTTCGGCACTATTTACCTTCAGATCACGAAATGGACTTCCAACACTCCCAAGTGATCTATAGCGCCCATTGAGCCTTACAAACACTTTTGTGTTCTTTTCACCGTCGGAACACGAGATGAACTTCCAACACTCCCAAATGGTCTATCGCGCCCATTGAGCCTAACAAACGCTTTTCTGGTTTTTTCAGTGTCGGAACACGAAATGAACTTCCAACACTCCCAAATGGTCTATAGCGCCCATTGAGCCTAACAAACACTTTTCGGCACTATTTACCTTCAGATCACGAAATGGACTTCCAACACTCCCAAATGGTCTATAGCGCCCATTGAGCCTAACATACACTTTTAGGCACTATTGACATTCAGATCACGAAATTGACTAACAACACTCCCAAATGGTCTATAGCGCCCATTAAGCCTAAAAAACACCTTTCGGCACTATTCACCGTCAGATCACGAAATGGACTTCCAACACTCCCAAATGGTCTATAGCGCCCATTGAGCCTAACAAACACTTTTCGGCACTATTTACCTTCAGATCACAAAATGGACTTCCAACATTCCCAAATGGTCTATAGCGCCCATTGAGCCTAACAAACACTTTTCGGCACTAGTCACCGTCAGATCACGAAATGGACTTCCAACACTCCCAAATGGTCTATAGCGCCCATTGAGCCTAACAAAAACTTTTCGGCACTATTCACCGTCAGATCACGAAATGGACTTCCAACACTCCCAAGTGATCTATAGTGCCCATTGAGCCTAACAAACACTTTTGTGTTCTTTTCACCGTCGGAACACGAGATGAACTTCCAACACTCCCGAATGGTCTATACCGCCCATTGAGCCTAACAAACACTTTTCGGCACTATTTACCTTCAGATCACGAAATGAACTTACAACACTCTCAAATGTGCTATAGCGCCCATGTAGCCTAACAAACACTTTTCGGCACTATTCACCGTCAGATTACGAAATGGACTTCCAACACTCCCAAATGGTCTATAGCGCTCATTGAGCCTAACAAACACTTTTGGGTTCTTTTCACCGTCGGAACACGAAATGGACTTCTAACACTTCCAAATGGTCTATAGCGCCCATTGAGTCTAACAAACACTTTTCGGCACTATTTACCTTCAGATCACAAAATGGACTTACAACACTCTCAAATGTGCTATAGCGCCCATTGAGCCTAACAAACGCTTTTCGGGTTTTTTTTCACTGTCGGAACACGAAATGAACTTCCAACACTCCCAAATGGTTCATAGCGCCCATTGACCCTAACAAACACTTTTGGTTTATTTCCACCTATGGAACACGAAATGAACTTCCAACACTACCAAATGTGCTATAGCGCCCATTAAGCCTAACAAACACTTTTCGGCACTATTCACCGTCAGATCACGAAATGGACTTCCAACACTCCCAAATGGTCTATAGCGCCCATTGAGCCTAATGAACACCTTTCGGCACTATTTACCTTCAGAACACGAAATGGACTTCCAACACTCCCAAATGGTCTATAGCGCCCATTAAGCCTAACAAACACTTTTCGGCACTATTCACCGTCAGATCACGAAATGGACTTCCAACACTCCCAAATGGTCTATAGCGCCCATTGAGCCTAACAAACACTTTTAGGCACTATTTACCTTCTGAACACGAAATGGACTTCCAACACTCCCAAATGGTCTATAGCGCCCATTAAGCCTAACAAACACTTTTCGGCACTATTCACCGTCAGATCACGAAATGGACTTCCAACACTCCCAAATGGTCTATAGCGCCCATTGAGCCTAACAAACACTTTTAGGCACTATTTACCTTCAGATCACGGAATTGACTTACAACACTCACAAATGTGCTATAGTGCCCATTAGGCCTAACAAACACTTTTCGGCGCGATTCACCGTCAGAACACGAAAAGAACTACCAACACCCCCAAATGGTCTACAGAGCCCATTGAGCCTAACAAACACTTTTCGGTTGTTTTCACCGTCAGAACGCGAAATGTACTACCAACACTCCAAAATGGTCTACAGAGCCCATTGAGCCTAACAAACACTTTTCGGTTGTTTTCACCGTCAGAACGCGAAATATACTACCAACACCCACAAATCGTCTATAGAGCCCAATGAGCCTAACAAACACTTTTCGGCTGTTTTTACGTTCAGAACGCGAAATGAACTACCAACACTCCAAAATCGTCTATAGAGCCCATTGAGCCTAACAAACACTTTTCGGCACTAGTCACCGTCAGATCACGAAATGGACTTCCAACACTTCCAAATGGTCTATAGAGCCCAATGAGCCTAAAAAACACTTTTCGGCTGTTTTCACCGTCAGAACGCGAAATGAACTACCAACACTCCCAAATGGTCTATAGAGCCCATTGAGCCTAACAAACAGTTTTCGGGGTTTTTTTACCGTCAGAACGCGAAATGAACTACCAACACTCCAAAATCGTCTATAGAGCCCATTGAGCCTAACAATCACTTTTCGGCTGTTTTCACCGTCAGAACGCGAAATGTACAACCAACACCCCCAAATGGTCTATAGAGCCCAATGAGCCTAAAAAACACTTTTCGGCTGTTTTCACCGTCAGAACGCGAAATGAACTACCAACACTCCCAAATGGTCTATAGAGCCCATTGAGCCTATAAAACAGTTTTGGCTTTTTTTCACCGTCAGAACGCGAAATGTACTACCAACACCCACAAATGGTCTATAGAGCCCAATGAGCCTAACAAACACTTTTCGGCTGTTTTCACGTTCAGAACGCGAAATGAACTACCAACACTCCCAAATAATCTATAGAGCCCATTGAGCCTAACAAACACTTTTCGGTTGTTTTCACCGTCATAACGCGAAATGTACTACCAACACTCCCAAATGGTCTATAGAGCCCAATGAGCCTAACAAACACTTTTCGGCTGTTTTCATCGTCAGAACGCGAAATGTACTACCAACACTCCCAAATGGTCTATAGAGCCCATTGAGCCTAACAAACAGTTTTCGGGTTTTTTTACCGTCAGAACGCGAAATGAACTACCAACACTCCAAAATCGTCTATAGAGCCCATTGAGCCTAAAAAACACTTTTCGGCTGTTTTCACCGTCAGAACGCGAAATGAACTACCAACACTCCCAAATGGTCTATAGAGCCCATTGAGCCTAACAAACACTTTTCGGCTGTTTTCACCGTCAGAACGCGAAATAAACTACCAACACTCCCAAATGGTCTATAGAGCCCATTGAGCCTAACAAACAGTTTTTGGGTTTTTTCACCGTCAGAACGCGAAATGAACTACCAACACTCCCAAATGGTCTATAGAGCCCATTGAGTCTAACAAACAGTTTTCGGTTGTTTTCACCGTCATAACGCGAAATGTACGACCAACACTCCCAAATGGTCTATAGAGCCCAATGAGCCTAACAAACACTTTTCGGCTGTTTTCACCGTCAGAACGCGAAATAAACTACCAACACTCCCAAATGGTCTATAGAGCTCATTGAGCCTAACAAACAGTTTTCGGGTTTTTTCACCGTCAGAACACGAAATGAACTACCAACACTCCCAAATGGTCTATAGAGCCCATTGAGCCTATAAAACAGTTTTGGGTTTTTTTCACCGTCAGAACGCGAAATGTACTACCAACACCCACAAATGGTCTATAGAGCCCAATGAGCCTAACAAACACTTTTCGGCTGTTTTCACGTTCAGAACGCGAAATGAACTACCAACACTCCCAAATGGTCTATAGAGCCCATTGAGCCTAACAAACACTTTTCGGTTGTTTTCACCGTCATAACGCGAAATGTACTACCAACACTCCCAAATGGTCTATAGAGCCCAATGAGCCTAACAAACACTTTTCGGCTGTTTTCATCGTCAGAACGCGAAATGTACTACCAACACTCCCAAATGGTCTATAGAGCCCATTGAGCCTAACAAACAGTTTTCGGGTTTTTTTACCGTCAGAACGCGAAATGAACTACCAACACTCCAAAATCGTCTATAGAGCCCATTGAGCCTAACAATCACTTTTCGGCTGTTTTCACCGTCAGAACGAGAAATGTACAACCAACACCCCCAAATGGTCTATAGAGCCCAATGAGCCTAAAAAACACTTTTCGGCTGTTTTCACCGTCAGAACGCGAAATGAACTACCAACTCTCCCAAATGGTCTATAGAGCCCATTGAGCCTAACAAACAGTTTTCGGGGTTTTTTTACCGTCAGAACGCGAAATGAACTACCAACACTCCAAAATCGTCTATAGAGCCCATTGAGCCTAACAATCACTTTTCGGCTGTTTTCACCGTCAGAACGCGAAATGAACTACCAACACTCCCAAATGGTCTATAGAGCCCATTGAGCCTAACAAACACTTTTCGGTTGTTTTCACCGTCATAACGCGAAATGTACTACCAACACTCCCAAATGGTCTATAGAGCCCAATGAGCCTAACAAACACTTTTCGGCTGTTTTCACCGTCAGAACGCGAAATAAACTACCAACACTCCCAAATGGTCTATAGAGCCCATTGAGCCTAACAAACAGTTTTTGGTTTTTTTCACCGTCAGAACGCGAAATGAACTACCAACACTCCCAAATGGTCTATAGAGCCCATTGAGTCTAACAAACAGTTTTCGGTTGTTTTCACCGTCATAACGCGAAATGTACGACCAACACTCCCAAATGGTCTATAGAGCCCAATGAGCCTAACAAACACTTTTCGGCTGTTTTCACCGTCAGCACGCGAAATAAACTACCAACACTCCCAAATGGTCTATAGAGCTCATTGAGCCTAACAAACAGTTTTCGGGTTTTTTCACCGTCAGAACGCGAAATGAACTACCAACACTCCCAAATGGTCTATAGAGCCCATTGAGCCTATAAAACAGCTTTGGTTTTTTTTCACCGTCAGAACGCGAAATGTACTACCAACACCCACAAATGGTCTATAGAGCCCAATGAGCCTAACAAACACTTTTCGGCTGTTTTCACGTTCAGAACGCGAAATGAACTACCAACACTCCAAAATCGTCTATAGAGCCCATTGAGCCTATAAAACAGTTTTCGTGTTTTTTTCACCGTCAGAACGCGAAATGTACTACCAACACTCCCAAATGGTCTATAGAGCCCAATGAGCCTAACAAACACTTTTCGGCTGTTTTCACCGTCAGAACGCGAAATGTACTACCAACACCCACAAATGGTCTATAGAGCCCATTGAGCCTAACAAACAGTTTTCGGGTTTTTTTACCGTCAGAACGCGAAATAAACTACCAACACTCCAAAATCGTCTATAGAGCCCATTGAGCCTATAAAACAGTTTTCGTTTTTTTTCACCGTCAGAATGCGAAATGAACTACCAACACTCCCAAATGGTCTATAGAGCCCATTGAGCCTAACAATCATTTTTCGGCTGTTTTCACCGTCAGAACGCGAAATGTACAACCAACACCCCCAAATGGTCTATAGAGCCCAATGAGCCTAAAAAACACTTTTCGGCTGTTTTCACCGTCAGAACGCGAAATGAACTACCAACACTCCCAAATGGTCTATAGAGCCCATTGAGCCTAACAAACACTTTTCGGTTGTTTTCACCGTCATAACGCGAAATGTACTACCAACACTCCCAAATGGTCTATAGAGCCCAATGAGCCTAACAAACACTTTTCGGCTGTTTTCACCGTCAGAACGCGAAATAAACTACCAACACTCCCAAATGGTCTATAGAGCCCATTGAGCCTAACAAACAGTTTTTGGTTTTTTTCACCGTCAGAACGCGAAATGAACTACCAACACTCCCAAATGGTCTATAGAGCCCATTGAGTCTAACAAACAGTTTTCGGTTGTTTTCACCGTCATAACGCGAAATGTACGACCAACACTCCCAAATGGTCTATAGAGCCCAATGAGCCTAACAAACACTTTTCGGCTGTTTTCACCGTCAGAACGCGAAATAAACTACCAACACTCCCAAATGGTCTATAGAGCTCATTGAGCCTAACAAACAGTTTTCGGGTTTTTTCACCGTCAGAACGCGAAATGAACTACCAACACTCCCAAATGGTCTATAGAGCCCATTGAGCCTATAAAACAGTTTTGGTTTTTTTTCACCGTCAGAACGCGAAATGTACTACCAACACCCACAAATGGTCTATAGAGCCCAATGAGCCTAACAAACACTTTTCGGCTGTTTTCACGTTCAGAACGCGAAATGAACTACCAACACTCCAAAATCGTCTATAGAGCCCATTGAGCCTATAAAACAGTTTTCGTGTTTTTTTCACCGTCAGAACGCGAAATGTACTACCAACACTCCCAAATGGTCTATAGAGCCCAATGAGCCTAACAAACACTTTTCGGCTGTTTTCACCGTCAGAACGCGAAATGTACTACCAACACCCACAAATGGTCTATAGAGCCCATTGAGCCTATCAAACAGTTTTCGGGTTTTTTTACCGTCAGAACGCGAAATAAACTACCAACACTCCAAAATCGTCTATAGAGCCCATTGAGCCTATAAAACTGTTTTCGTTTTTTTTCACCGTCAGAATGCGAAATGAACTACCAACACTCCCAAATGGTCTATAGAGCCCATTGAGCCTAACAATCACTTTTTGGCTGTTTTCACCGTCAGAACGCGAAATGTACAACCAACACCCCCAAATGGTCTATAGAGCCCAATGAGCCTAAAAAACACTTTCCGGCTGTTTTCACCGTCAGAACGCGAAATGAACTACCAACACTCCCAAATGGTCTATAGAGCCCATTGAGCCTAACAAACACTTTTCGGTTGTTTTCACCGTCATAACGCGAAATGTACTACCAACACTCCCAAATGGTCTATAGAGCCCAATGAGCCTAACAAACACTTTTCGGCTGTTTTCACCGTCAGAACGCGAAATAAACTACCAACACTCCCAAATGGTCTATAGAGCCCATTGAGCCTAACAAACAGTTTTTGGTTTTTTTCACCGTCAGAACGCGAAATGTACAACCAACACCCCCAAATGGTCTATAGAGCCCAATGAGCCTAAAAAACACTTTTCGGCTGTTTTCACCGTCAGAACGCGAAATGAACTACCAACACTCCCAAATGGTCTATAGAGCCCATTGAGCCTAACAAACACTTTTCGGTTGTTTTCACCGTCATAACGCGAAATGTACTACCAACACTCCCAAATGGTCTATAGAGCCCAATGAGCCTAACAAACACTTTTCGGCTGTTTTCACCGTCAGAACGCGAAATAAACTACCAACACTCCCAAATGGTCTATAGAGCCCATTGAGCCTATAAAACAGTTTTCTTTTTTTTTCACCGTCAGAACGCGAAATGTACTACCAACACCCACAAATGGTCTATAGAGCCCAATGAGCCTAACAAACACTTTTCGGCTGTTTTCACGTTCAGAACGCGAAATGAACTACCAACACTCCAAAATTGTCTATAGAGCCCAATGAGCCTAACAAACACTTTTCGGCTGTTTTCACGTTCAGAACGCGAAATGAACTACCAACACTCCTAAATCGTCTATAGAGCCCATTGAGCCTATACAACAGTTTTCGGGTTTTTTTCACCGTCAGAACGCGAAATAAACTACCAACACTCCCAAATGGTCTATAGAGCCCATTGAGTCTAACAAACAGTTTTCGGTTGTTTTCACCGTCATAACGCGAAATGTACGACCAACACTCCCAAATGGTCTATAGAGCCCAATGAGCCTAACAAACACTTTTCGGCTGTTTTCACCGTCAGAACGCGAAATAAACTACCAACACTCCCAAATGGTCTATAGAGCTCATTGAGCCTAACAAACAGTTTTCGGGTTTTTTCACCGTCAGAACGCGAAATGAACTACCAACACTCCCAAATCGTCTATAGAGCCCATTGAGCCTATAAAACACTTTTCGGTTGTTTTCACAGTCATAACGCGAAATGTACTACCAACACTCCCAAATGGTCTATAGAGCCCAATGAGCCTAACAAACACTTTTTCGGCTGTTTTCATCGTCAGAACGCGAAATGAACTACCAACACTCCCAAATCGTCTATAGAGCCCATTGAGCCTAACAAACAGTTTTCGGTTGTTTTCACCGTCATAACGCGAAATTTACAACCAACACCCCCAAATGGTCTATAGAGCCCAATGAGCCTAACAAACACTTTTCGGCTGTTTTAACCGTCAGAACGCGAAATGAACTACCAACACTCCCAAATCGTCTATATAGCCCATTGAGCCTAACAAACAATTTTCGGTTGTTTTCACAGTCATAACGCGAAATGTACTACCAACACTCCCAAATGGTCTATAGAGCCCAATGAGCCTAACAAACACTTTTCGGCTGTTTTCATCGTCAGAACGCGAAATGAACTACCAACACTCCCAAATCGTCTATAGAGCCCATTGAGCCTAACAAACAGTTTTCGGTTGTTTTCACCGTCATAACGCGAAATGTACTACCAACACTCCCAAATGGTCTATAGAGCCCAATGAGCCTAACAAACACTTTTCGGCTGTTTTCACCATCAGAACGCGAAATGAACTACAAACACTCCCAAATGGTCTATAGAGCCCATTGAGCTTAACAAACAGTTTTCGGGTTTTTTTACCGTCAGAACGCGAAATGAACTACCAACACTCCCAAATGGTCTATAGAGCCCATTGAGCCTATAAAACAGTTTTCGGTTTTTTTTCATCGTCAGAACGCGAAATGAACTACCAACACTCCCAAATCGTCTATAGAGCCCATTGAGCCTAACAAACAGTTTTCGGTTGTTTTCACCGTCATAACGCGAAATGTACAACCAACACCCCCAAATGGTCTATAGAGCCCAATGAGCCTAACAAACACTTTTCGGCTGTTTTCACCGTCAGAACGCGAAATGAACTGCAAACACTCCCAAATGGTCTATAGATCCCATTGAGCCTAACAAACAGTTTTCGGTTTGTTTCACCTTCAGAACGCGAAATGAACTACCAACACTCCAAAATCGTCTATAGAGCCCATTGAGCCTATAAAACACTTTTCGGTTGTTTTCACAGTCATAACGCGAAATGTACTACCAACACTCCCAAATGGTCTATAGAGCCCATTGAGCCTAACAAACAGTTTTCGGTTGTTTTCACCGTCATAACGCGAAATGTACTACCAACACTCCCAAATGGTCTATAGAGCCCAATGAGCCTAACAAACACTTTTCGGCTGTTTTCACTATCAGAACGCGAAATGAACTACAAACACTCCCAAATGGTCTATAGAGCCCATTGAGCTTAACAAACAGTTTTCGGGTTTTTTTACCGTCAGAACGCGAAATGAACTACCAACACTCCCAAATGGTATATAGAGCCCATTGAGCCTATAAAACAGTTTTCGGTTTTTTTCATCGTCAGAACGCGAAATGAACTACCAACACTCCCAAATCGTCTATAGAGCCCATTGAGCCTATAAAACACTTTTCGGTTGTTTTCACAGTCATAACGCGAAATGTACTACCAACACTACCAAATGGTCTATAGAGCCCAATGAGCCTAACAAACACTTTTTCGGCTGTTTTCATCGTCAGAACGCGAAATGAACTACCAACACTCCCGAATCGTCTATAGAGCCCATTGAGCCTAACAAACAGTTTTCGGTTGTTTTCACCGTCATAACGCGAAATTTACAACCAACACCCCCAAATGGTCTATAGAGCCCAATGAGCCTAACAAACACTTTTCGGCTGTTTTAACCGTCAGAACGCGAAATGAACTACAAACACTCCCAAATGGTCTATAGAGCCCATTGAGCCTAACAAACAGTTTTCGGTTTGTTTCACCTTCAGAACGCGAAATGAACTACCAACACTCCAAAATCGTCTACAGAGCCCATTGAGCCTATAAAACAGTTTTCGGTTTTTTTCATCGTCAGAACGCGAAATGAACTACCAACACTCCCAAATGGTCTATAGAGCCCAATGAGCCTAACAAACACTTTTCGGCTGTTTTCACCATCAGAACGCGAAATGAACTACAAACACTCCCAAATGGTCTATAGAGCCCATTGAGCCTATAAAACAGTTTTCGGTTTTTTTCATCGTCAGAACGCGAAATGAACTACCAACACTCCCAAATCGTCTATAGAGCCCATTGAGCCTAACAAACAGTTTTCGGTTGTTTTCACCGTCATAACGCGAAATGAACTACCAACACTCCAAAATCGTCTACAGAGCCCATTGAGCCTATAAAACAGTTTTCGGTTTTTTTCATCGTCAGAACGCGAAATGAACTACCAACACTCCCAAATGGTCTATAGAGCCCAATGAGCCTAACAAACACTTTTCGGCTGTTTTCACCATCAGAACGCGAAATGAACTACAAACACTCCCAAATGGTCTATAGAGCCCATTGAGCTTAACAAACAGTTTTCGGGTTTTCTTACCGTCAGAACGCGAAATGAACTACCAACACTCCCAAATGGTCTATAGAGCCCATTGAGCCTATAAAACAGTTTTCGGTTTTTTTCATCGTCAGAACGCGAATTGAACTACCAACACTCCAAAATCGTCTATAGAGCCCATTGAGCCTATAAAACACTTTTCGGTTGTTTTCACAGTCATAACGCGAAATGTACTACCAACACTCCCAAATGGTCTATAGAGCCCAATGAGCCTAACAAACAGTTTTCGGTTTGTTTCACCTTCAGAACGCGAAATGAACTACCAACACTCCAAAATCGTCTACAGAGCCCATTGAGCCTATAAAACAGTTTTCGGTTTTTTTCATCGTCAGAACGCGAAATGAACTACCAACACTCCCAAATCGTCTATATAGCCCATTGAGCCTAACAAACAATTTTCGGTTGTTTTCACCGTCATAACGCGAAATGTACTACCAACACTCCCAAATGGTCTATAGAGCCCAATGAGCCTAACAAACACGTTTCGGCTGTTTTCACCATCAGAACGCGAAATGAACTACAAACACTCCCAAATGGTATATAGAGCCCATTGAGCCTATAAAACAGTTTTCGGTTTTTTTCATCGTCAGAACGCGAATTGAACTACCAACACTCCAAAATCGTCTATAGAGCCCATTGAGCCTATAAAACACTTTTCGGTTGTTTTCACAGTCATAACGCGAAATGTACTACCAACACCCACAAATGGTCTATAGAGCCCATTGAGCCTAACAAACAGTTTTCGGGTTTTTTTACCGTCAGAACGCGAAATAAACTACCAACACTCCAAAATCGTCTATAGAGCCCATTGAGCCTATAAAACAGTTTTCGTTTTTTTTCACCGTCAGAATGCGAAATGAACTACCAACACTCCCAAATGGTCTATAGAGCCCATTGAGCCTAACAATCATTTTTCGGCTGTTTTCACCGTCAGAACGCGAAATGTACAACCAACACCCCCAAATGGTCTATAGAGCCCAATGAGCCTAAAAAACACTTTTCGGCTGTTTTCACCGTCAGAACGCGAAATGAACTACCAACACTCCCAAATGGTCTATAGAGCCCATTGAGCCTAACAAACACTTTTCGGTTGTTTTCACCGTCATAACGCGAAATGTACTACCAACACTCCCAAATGGTCTATAGAGCCCAATGAGCCTAACAAACACTTTTCGGCTGTTTTCACCGTCAGAACGCGAAATAAACTACCAACACTCCCAAATGGTCTATAGAGCCCATTGAGCCTAACAAACAGTTTTTGGTTTTTTTCACCGTCAGAACGCGAAATGAACTACCAACACTCCCAAATGGTCTATAGAGCCCATTGAGTCTAACAAACAGTTTTCGGTTGTTTTCACCGTCATAACGCGAAATGTACGACCAACACTCCCAAATGGTCTATAGAGCCCAATGAGCCTAACAAACACTTTTCGGCTGTTTTCACCGTCAGAACGCGAAATAAACTACCAACACTCCCAAATGGTCTATAGAGCTCATTGAGCCTAACAAACAGTTTTCGGGTTTTTTCACCGTCAGAACGCGAAATGAACTACCAACACTCCCAAATGGTCTATAGAGCCCATTGAGCCTATAAAACAGTTTTGGTTTTTTTTCACCGTCAGAACGCGAAATGTACTACCAACACCTACAAATGGTCTATAGAGCCCAATGAGCCTAACAAACACTTTTCGGCTGTTTTCACGTTCAGAACGCGAAATGAACTACCAACACTCCAAAATCGTCTATAGAGCCCATTGAGCCTATAAAACAGTTTTCGTGTTTTTTTCACCGTCAGAACGCGAAATGTACTACCAACACTCCCAAATGGTCTATAGAGCCCAATGAGCCTAACAAACACTTTTCGGCTGTTTTCACCGTCAGAACGCGAAATGTACTACCAACACCCACAAATGGTCTATAGAGCCCATTGAGCCTATCAAACAGTTTTCGGGTTTTTTTACCGTCAGAACGCGAAATAAACTACCAACACTCCAAAATCGTCTATAGAGCCCATTGAGCCTATAAAACTGTTTTCGTTTTTTTTCACCGTCAGAATGCGAAATGAACTACCAACACTCCCAAATGGTCTATAGAGCCCATTGAGCCTAACAATCACTTTTTGGCTGTTTTCACCGTCAGAACGCGAAATGTACAACCAACACCCCCAAATGGTCTATAGAGCCCAATGAGCCTAAAAAACACTTTCCGGCTGTTTTCACCGTCAGAACGCGAAATGAACTACCAACACTCCCAAATGGTCTATAGAGCCCATTGAGCCTAACAAACACTTTTCGGTTGTTTTCACCGTCATAACGCGAAATGTACTACCAACACTCCCAAATGGTCTATAGAGCCCAATGAGCCTAACAAACACTTTTCGGCTGTTTTCACCGTCAGAACGCGAAATAAACTACCAACACTCCCAAATGGTCTATAGAGCCCATTGAGCCTAACAAACAGTTTTTGGTTTTTTTCACCGTCAGAACGCGAAATGTACAACCAACACCCCCAAATGGTCTATAGAGCCCAATGAGCCTAAAAAACACTTTTCGGCTGTTTTCACCGTCAGAACGCGAAATGAACTACCAACACTCCCAAATGGTCTATAGAGCCCATTGAGCCTAACAAACACTTTTCGGTTGTTTTCACCGTCATAACGCGAAATGTACTACCAACACTCCCAAATGGTCTATAGAGCCCAATGAGCCTAACAAACACTTTTCGGCTGTTTTCACCGTCAGAACGCGAAATAAACTACCAACACTCCCAAATGGTCTATAGAGCCCATTGAGCCTATAAAACAGTTTTCTTTTTTTTTCACCGTCAGAACGCGAAATGTACTACCAACACCCACAAATGGTCTATAGAGCCCAATGAGCCTAACAAACACTTTTCGGCTGTTTTCACGTTCAGAACGCGAAATGAACTACCAACACTCCAAAATTGTCTATAGAGCCCAATGAGCCTAACAAACACTTTTCGGCTGTTTTCACGTTCAGAACGCGAAATGAACTACCAACACTCCTAAATCGTCTATAGAGCCCATTGAGCCTATACAACAGTTTTCGGGTTTTTTTCACCGTCAGAACGCGAAATAAACTACCAACACTCCCAAATGGTCTATAGAGCCCATTGAGTCTAACAAACAGTTTTCGGTTGTTTTCACCGTCATAACGCGAAATGTACGACCAACACTCCCAAATGGTCTATAGAGCCCAATGAGCCTAACAAACACTTTTCGGCTGTTTTCACCGTCAGAACGCGAAATAAACTACCAACACTCCCAAATGGTCTATAGAGCTCATTGAGCCTAACAAACAGTTTTCGGGTTTTTTCACCGTCAGAACGCGAAATGAACTACCAACACTCCCAAATCGTCTATAGAGCCCATTGAGCCTATAAAACACTTTTCGGTTGTTTTCACAGTCATAACGCGAAATGTACTACCAACACTCCCAAATGGTCTATAGAGCCCAATGAGCCTAACAAACACTTTTTCGGCTGTTTTCATCGTCAGAACGCGAAATGAACTACCAACACTCCCAAATCGTCTATAGAGCCCATTGAGCCTAACAAACAGTTTTCGGTTGTTTTCACCGTCATAACGCGAAATTTACAACCAACACCCCCAAATGGTCTATAGAGCCCAATGAGCCTAACAAACACTTTTCGGCTGTTTTAACCGTCAGAACGCGAAATGAACTACCAACACTCCCAAATCGTCTATATAGCCCATTGAGCCTAACAAACAATTTTCGGTTGTTTTCACAGTCATAACGCGAAATGTACTACCAACACTCCCAAATGGTCTATAGAGCCCAATGAGCCTAACAAACACTTTTCGGCTGTTTTCATCGTCAGAACGCGAAATGAACTACCAACACTCCCAAATCGTCTATAGAGCCCATTGAGCCTAACAAACAGTTTTCGGTTGTTTTCACCGTCATAACGCGAAATGTACTACCAACACTCCCAAATGGTCTATAGAGCCCAATGAGCCTAACAAACACTTTTCGGCTGTTTTCACCATCAGAACGCGAAATGAACTACAAACACTCCCAAATGGTCTATAGAGCCCATTGAGCTTAACAAACAGTTTTCGGGTTTTTTTACCGTCAGAACGCGAAATGAACTACCAACACTCCCAAATGGTCTATAGAGCCCATTGAGCCTATAAAACAGTTTTCGGTTTTTTTTCATCGTCAGAACGCGAAATGAACTACCAACACTCCCAAATCGTCTATAGAGCCCATTGAGCCTAACAAACAGTTTTCGGTTGTTTTCACCGTCATAACGCGAAATGTACAACCAACACCCCCAAATGGTCTATAGAGCCCAATGAGCCTAACAAACACTTTTCGGCTGTTTTCACCGTCAGAACGCGAAATGAACTGCAAACACTCCCAAATGGTCTATAGATCCCATTGAGCCTAACAAACAGTTTTCGGTTTGTTTCACCTTCAGAACGCGAAATGAACTACCAACACTCCAAAATCGTCTATAGAGCCCATTGAGCCTATAAAACACTTTTCGGTTGTTTTCACAGTCATAACGCGAAATGTACTACCAACACTCCCAAATGGTCTATAGAGCCCATTGAGCCTAACAAACAGTTTTCGGTTGTTTTCACCGTCATAACGCGAAATGTACTACCAACACTCCCAAATGGTCTATAGAGCCCAATGAGCCTAACAAACACTTTTCGGCTGTTTTCACTATCAGAACGCGAAATGAACTACAAACACTCCCAAATGGTCTATAGAGCCCATTGAGCTTAACAAACAGTTTTCGGGTTTTTTTACCGTCAGAACGCGAAATGAACTACCAACACTCCCAAATGGTATATAGAGCCCATTGAGCCTATAAAACAGTTTTCGGTTTTTTTCATCGTCAGAACGCGAAATGAACTACCAACACTCCCAAATCGTCTATAGAGCCCATTGAGCCTATAAAACACTTTTCGGTTGTTTTCACAGTCATAACGCGAAATGTACTACCAACACTACCAAATGGTCTATAGAGCCCAATGAGCCTAACAAACACTTTTTCGGCTGTTTTCATCGTCAGAACGCGAAATGAACTACCAACACTCCCGAATCGTCTATAGAGCCCATTGAGCCTAACAAACAGTTTTCGGTTGTTTTCACCGTCATAACGCGAAATTTACAACCAACACCCCCAAATGGTCTATAGAGCCCAATGAGCCTAACAAACACTTTTCGGCTGTTTTAACCGTCAGAACGCGAAATGAACTACAAACACTCCCAAATGGTCTATAGAGCCCATTGAGCCTAACAAACAGTTTTCGGTTTGTTTCACCTTCAGAACGCGAAATGAACTACCAACACTCCAAAATCGTCTACAGAGCCCATTGAGCCTATAAAACAGTTTTCGGTTTTTTTCATCGTCAGAACGCGAAATGAACTACCAACACTCCCAAATGGTCTATAGAGCCCAATGAGCCTAACAAACACTTTTCGGCTGTTTTCACCATCAGAACGCGAAATGAACTACAAACACTCCCAAATGGTCTATAGAGCCCATTGAGCCTATAAAACAGTTTTCGGTTTTTTTCATCGTCAGAACGCGAAATGAACTACCAACACTCCCAAATCGTCTATAGAGCCCATTGAGCCTAACAAACAGTTTTCGGTTGTTTTCACCGTCATAACGCGAAATGAACTACCAACACTCCAAAATCGTCTACAGAGCCCATTGAGCCTATAAAACAGTTTTCGGTTTTTTTCATCGTCAGAACGCGAAATGAACTACCAACACTCCCAAATGGTCTATAGAGCCCAATGAGCCTAACAAACACTTTTCGGCTGTTTTCACCATCAGAACGCGAAATGAACTACAAACACTCCCAAATGGTCTATAGAGCCCATTGAGCTTAACAAACAGTTTTCGGGTTTTTTTACCGTCAGAACGCGAAATGAACTACCAACACTCCCAAATGGTCTATAGAGCCCATTGAGCCTATAAAACAGTTTTCGGTTTTTTTCATCGTCAGAACGCGAATTGAACTACCAACACTCCAAAATCGTCTATAGAGCCCATTGAGCCTATAAAACACTTTTCGGTTGTTTTCACAGTCATAACGCGAAATGTACTACCAACACTCCCAAATGGTCTATAGAGCCCAATGAGCCTAACAAACAGTTTTCGGTTTGTTTCACCTTCAGAACGCGAAATGAACTACCAACACTCCAAAATCGTCTACAGAGCCCATTGAGCCTATAAAACAGTTTTCGGTTTTTTTCATCGTCAGAACGCGAAATGAACTACCAACACTCCCAAATCGTCTATATAGCCCATTGAGCCTAACAAACAATTTTCGGTTGTTTTCACCGTCATAACGCGAAATGTACTACCAACACTCCCAAATGGTCTATAGAGCCCAATGAGCCTAACAAACACGTTTCGGCTGTTTTCACCATCAGAACGCGAAATGAACTACAAACACTCCCAAATGGTATATAGAGCCCATTGAGCCTATAAAACATTTTTCGGTTTTTTTCATCGTCAGAACGCGAAATGAACTACCAACACTCCCAAATCGTCTATAGAGCCCATTGAGCCTAACAAACAGTTTTCGGTTGTTTTCACCGTCATAACGCGAAATTTACAACCAACACCCCCAAATGGTCTATAGAGCCCAATGAGCCTAACAAACACTTTTCGGCTGTTTTCACCGTCAGAACGCGAAATGAACTACAAACACTCCCAAATGGTCTATAGAGCCCATTGAGCCTAACAAACAGTTTTCGGTTTGTTTCACCTTCAGAACGCGAAATGAACTACCAACACTCCAAAATTGTCTACAGAGCCCATTGAGCCTATAAAACAGTTTTCGGTTTTTTTCATCGTCAGAACGCGAAATGAACTACCAACACTCCCAAATGGTCTATAGAGCCCATTGAGCCTATAAAACAGTTTTCGGTTTTTTTCATCGTCAGAACGCGAAATGAACTACCAACACTCCAAAATCGTCTATAGAGCCCATTGAGCCTATAAAACAGTTTTCGTTTTTTTTCATCGTCAGAACACGAAATGTACAACCAACACTCCCAAATGGTCTATAGAGCCCAATGAGCCTAACAAACACTTTTCGGCTGTTTTCACCGTCAGAACGCGAAATGAACTACAAACACTCCCAAATGGTCTATAGAGCCCATTGAGCCTAACAAACAGTTTTCGGTTTGTTTCACCTTCAGAACGCGAAATGAACTACCAACTCTCCAAAATCGTCTACAGAGCCCATTGAGCCTATAAAACAGTTTTCGTTTTTTTTCATCGTCAGAACGCGAAATGAACTACCAACACTCCCAAATCGTCTATATAGCCCATTGAGCCTAACAAACACTTTTCGGCTGTTTTCACCATCAGAACGCGAAATGAACTACAAACACTCCCAAATGGTCTATAGAGCCCATTGAGCCTATAAAACAGTTTTCGGTTTTTTTCATCGTCAGAACGCGAAATGAACTACCAACACTCCCAAATCGTCTATAGAGCCCATTGAGCCTAACAAACAGTTTTCGGTTGTTTTCACCGTCATAACGCGAAATGAACTACCAACACTCCAAAATCGTCTACAGAGCCCATTGAGCCTATAAAACAGTTTTCGGTTTTTTTCATCGTCAGAACGCGAAATGAACTACCAACACTCCCAAATGGTCTATAGAGCCCAATGAGCCTAACAAACACTTTTCGGCTGTTTTCACCATCAGAACGCGAAATGAACTACAAACACTCCCAAATGGTCTATAGAGCCCATTGAGCTTAACAAACAGTTTTCGGGTTTTTTTACCGTCAGAACGCGAAATGAACTACCAACACTCCCAAATGGTCTATAGAGCCCATTGAGCCTATAAAACAGTTTTCGGTTTTTTTCATCGTCAGAACGCGAATTGAACTACCAACACTCCAAAATCGTCTATAGAGCCCATTGAGCCTATAAAACACTTTTCGGTTGTTTTCACAGTCATAACGCGAAATGTACTACCAACACTCCCAAATGGTCTATAGAGCCCAATGAGCCTAACAAACAGTTTTCGGTTTGTTTCACCTTCAGAACGCGAAATGAACTACCAACACTCCAAAATCGTCTACAGAGCCCATTGAGCCTATAAAACAGTTTTCGGTTTTTTTCATCGTCAGAACGCGAAATGAACTACCAACACTCCCAAATCGTCTATATAGCCCATTGAGCCTAACAAACAATTTTCGGTTGTTTTCACCGTCATAACGCGAAATGTACTACCAACACTCCCAAATGGTCTATAGAGCCCAATGAGCCTAACAAACACGTTTCGGCTGTTTTCACCATCAGAACGCGAAATGAACTACAAACACTCCCAAATGGTATATAGAGCCCATTGAGCCTATAAAACATTTTTCGGTTTTTTTCATCGTCAGAACGCGAAATGAACTACCAACACTCCCAAATCGTCTATAGAGCCCATTGAGCCTAACAAACAGTTTTCGGTTGTTTTCACCGTCATAACGCGAAATTTACAACCAACACCCCCAAATGGTCTATAGAGCCCAATGAGCCTAACAAACACTTTTCGGCTGTTTTCACCGTCAGAACGCGAAATGAACTACAAACACTCCCAAATGGTCTATAGAGCCCATTGAGCCTAACAAACAGTTTTCGGTTTGTTTCACCTTCAGAACGCGAAATGAACTACCAACACTCCAAAATTGTCTACAGAGCCCATTGAGCCTATAAAACAGTTTTCGGTTTTTTTCATCGTCAGAACGCGAAATGAACTACCAACACTCCCAAATGGTCTATAGAGCCCATTGAGCCTATAAAACAGTTTTCGGTTTTTTTCATCGTCAGAACGCGAAATGAACTACCAACACTCCAAAATCGTCTATAGAGCCCATTGAGCCTATAAAACAGTTTTCGTTTTTTTTCATCGTCAGAACACGAAATGTACAACCAACACTCCCAAATGGTCTATAGAGCCCAATGAGCCTAACAAACACTTTTCGGCTGTTTTCACCGTCAGAACGCGAAATGAACTACAAACACTCCCAAATGGTCTATAGAGCCCATTGAGCCTAACAAACAGTTTTCGGTTTGTTTCACCTTCAGAACGCGAAATGAACTACCAACTCTCCAAAATCGTCTACAGAGCCCATTGAGCCTATAAAACAGTTTTCGTTTTTTTTCATCGTCAGAACGCGAAATGAACTACCAACACTCCCAAATCGTCTATATAGCCCATTGAGCCTAACAAACAATTTTCGGTTGTTTTCACCGTCATAACGCGAAATGTACTACCAACACTCCCAAATGGTCTATAGAGCCCAATGAGCCTAACAAACACTTTTCGGCTGTTTTCACCATCAGAACGCGAAATGAACTACAAACACTCCCAAATGGTCTATAGAGCCCATTGAGCTTAACAAACAGTTTTCGGGTTTTTTTACCGTCAGAACGCGAAATGAACTACCAACACTCCCAAATGGTCTATAGAGCCCATTGAGCCTATAAAACAGTTTTCGTTTTTTTTCATCGTCAGAACGCGAAATGAACTACCAACACTCCCAAATCGTCTATAGAGCCCATTGAGCCTAACAAACAGTTTTCGGTTGTTTTCACCGTCATAACGCGAAATGTACAACCAACACCCCCAAATGGTCTATAGAGCCCAATGAGCCTAACAAACACTTTTCGGCTGTTTTCACCATCAGAACGCGAAATGAACTGCAAACACTCCCAAATGGTCTATAGAGCCCATTGAGCTTAACAAACAGTTTTCGGGTTTTTTTACCGTCAGAACGCGAAATAAACTACCAACACTCCCAAATGGTCTATAGAGCCCATTGAGCCTATAAAACACTTTTCGGTTGTTTTCATCGTCATAACGCGAAATGTACTACCAACACTCCCAAATGGTCTATAGAGCCCATTGAGCCTAACAAACAGTTTTCGGTTGTTTTCACCGTCATAACGCGAAATGTACAACCAACACCCCCAAATGGTCTATAGAGCCCAATGAGCCTAACAAACACTTTTCGGCTGTTTTCACCGTCAGAACGCGAAATGAACTGCAAACACTCCCAAATGGTCTATAGATCCCATTGAGCCTAACAAACAGTTTTCGGTTTGTTTCACCTTCAGAACGCGAAATGAACTACCAACACTCCAAAATCGTCTATAGAGCCCATTGAGCCTATAAAACACTTTTCGGTTGTTTTCACAGTCATAACGCGAAATGTACTACCAACACTCCCAAATGGTCTATAGAGCCCATTGAGCCTAACAAACAGTTTTCGGTTGTTTTCACCGTCATAACGCGAAATGTACTACCAACACTCCCAAATGGTCTATAGAGCCCAATGAGCCTAACAAACACTTTTCGGCTGTTTTCACCATCAGAACGCGAAATGAACTACAAACACTCCCAAATGGTCTATAGAGCCCATTGAGCTTAACAAACAGTTTTCGGGTTTTTTTACCGTCAGAACGCGAAATGAACTACCAACACTCCCAAATGGTATATAGAGCCCATTGAGCCTATAAAACAGTTTTCGGTTTTTTTCATCGTCAGAACGCGAAATGAACTACCAACACTCCCAAATCGTCTATAGAGCCCATTGAGCCTATAAAACACTTTTCGGTTGTTTTCACAGTCATAACGCGAAATGTACTACCAACACTCCCAAATGGTCTATAGAGCCCAATGAGCCTAACAAACACTTTTTCGGCTGTTTTCATCGTCAGAACGCGAAATGAACTACCAACACTCCCAAATCGTCTATATAGCCCATTGAGCCTAACAAACAATTTTCGGTTGTTTTCACCGTCATAACGCGAAATGTACTACCAACACTCCCAAATGGTCTATAGAGCCTAATGAGCCTAACAAACACTTTTCGGCTGTTTTCACCATCAGAACGCGAAATGAACTACAAACACTCCCAAATGGTCTATAGAGCCCATTGAGCTTAACAAACAGTTTTCGGGTTTTTTTACCGTCAGAACGCGAAATGAACTACCAACACTCCCAAATGGTCTATAGAGCCCATTGAGCCTATAAAACAGTTTTCGGTTTTTTTCATCGTCAGATCGCGAAATGAACTACCAACACTCCCAAATCGTCTATAGAGCCCATTGAGCCTAACAAACAGTTTTCGGTTGTTTTCACCGTCATAACGCGAAATGTACAACCAACACCCCCAAATGGTCTATAGAGCCCAATGAGCCTAACAAACACTTTTCGGCTGTTTTCACCGTCAGAACGCGAAATGAACTGCAAACACTCCCAAATGGTCTATAGATCCCATTGAGCCTAACAAACAGTTTTCGGTTTGTTTCACCTTCAGAACGCGAAATGAACTACCAACACTCCAAAATCGTCTATAGAGCCCATTGAGCCTATAAAACACTTTTCGGTTGTTTTCACAGTCATAACGCGAAATGTACTACCAACACTCCCAAATGGTCTATAGAGCCCAATGAGCCTAACAAACACTTTTCGGCTGTTTTCACCATCAGAACGCGAAATGAACTACAAACACTCCCAAATGGTCTATAGAGCCCATTGAGCTTAACAAACAGTTTTCGGGTTTTTTTACCGTCAGAACGCGAAATGAACTACCAACACTCCCAAATGGTATATAGAGCCCATTGAGCCTATAAAACAGTTTTCGGTTTTTTTCATCGTCAGAACGCGAAATGAACTACCAACACTCCCAAATCGTCTATAGAGCCCATTGAGCCTATAAAACACTTTTCGGTTGTTTTCACAGTCATAACGCGAAATGTACTACCAACACTCCCAAATGGTCTATAGAGCCCAATGAGCCTAACAAACACTTTTTCGGCTGTTTTCATCGTCAGAACGCGAAATGAACTACCAACACTCCCAAATCGTCTATAGAGCCCATTGAGCCTAACAAACAGTTTTCGGTTGTTTTCACCGTCATAACGCGAAATTTACAACCAACACCCCCAAATGGTCTATAGAGCCCAATGAGCCTAACAAACACTTTTCGGCTGTTTTAACCGTCAGAACGCGAAATGAACTACCAACACTCCCAAATCGTCTATATAGCCCATTGAGCCTAACAAACAATTTTCGGTTGTTTTCACAGTCATAACGCGAAATGTACTACCAACACTCCCAAATGGTCTATAGAGCCCAATGAGCCTAACAAACACTTTTCGGCTGTTTTCATCGTCAGAACGCGAAATGAACTACCAACACTCCCAAATCGTCTATAGAGCCCATTGAGCCTAACAAACAGTTTTCGGTTGTTTTCACCGTCATAACGCGAAATGTACTACCAACACTCCCAAATGGTCTATAGAGCCCAATGAGCCTAACAAACACTTTTCGGCTGTTTTCACCATCAGAACGCGAAATGAACTACAAACACTCCCAAATGGTCTATAGAGCCCATTGAGCTTAACAAACAGTTTTCGGGTTTTTTTACCGTCAGAACGCGAAATGAACTACCAACACTCCCAAATGGTCTATAGAGCCCATTGAGCCTATAAAACAGTTTTCGGTTTTTTTCATCGTCAGAACGCGAAATGAACTACCAACACTCCCAAATCGTCTATAGAGCCCATTGAGCCTAACAAACAGTTTTCGGTTGTTTTCACCGTCATAACGCGAAATGTACAACCAACACCCCCAAATGGTCTATAGAGCCCAATGAGCCTAACAAACACTTTTCGGCTGTTTTCACCGTCAGAACGCGAAATGAACTGCAAACACTCCCAAATGGTCTATAGATCCCATTGAGCCTAACAAACAGTTTTCGGTTTGTTTCACCTTCAGAACGCGAAATGAACTACCAACACTCCAAAATCGTCTATAGAGCCCATTGAGCCTATAAAACACTTTTCGGTTGTTTTCACAGTCATAACGCGAAATGTACTACCAACACTCCCAAATGGTCTATAGAGCCCATTGAGCCTAACAAACAGTTTTCGGTTGTTTTCACCGTCATAACGCGAAATGTACTACCAACACTCCCAAATGGTCTATAGAGCCCAATGAGCCTAACAAACACTTTTCGGCTGTTTTCACTATCAGAACGCGAAATGAACTACAAACACTCCCAAATGGTCTATAGAGCCCATTGAGCTTAACAAACAGTTTTCGGGTTTTTTTACCGTCAGAACGCGAAATGAACTACCAACACTCCCAAATGGTATATAGAGCCCATTGAGCCTATAAAACAGTTTTCGTTTTTTTTCATCGTCAGAACGCGAAATGAACTACCAACACTCCCAAATCGTCTATAGAGCCCATTGAGCCTATAAAACACTTTTCGGTTGTTTTCACAGTCATAACGCGAAATGTACTACCAACACTACCAAATGGTCTATAGAGCCCAATGAGCCTAACAAACACTTTTTCGGCTGTTTTCATCGTCAGAACGCGAAATGAACTACCAACACTCCCGAATCGTCTATAGAGCCCATTGAGCCTAACAAACAGTTTTCGGTTGTTTTCACCGTCATAACGCGAAATTTACAACCAACACCCCCAAATGGTCTATAGAGCCCAATGAGCCTAACAAACACTTTTCGGCTGTTTTAACCGTCAGAACGCGAAATGAACTACAAACACTCCCAAATGGTCTATAGAGCCCATTGAGCCTAACAAACAGTTTTCGGTTTGTTTCACCTTCAGAACGCGAAATGAACTACCAACACTCCAAAATTGTCTACAGAGCCCATTGAGCCTATAAAACAGTTTTCGGTTTTTTTTATCGTCAGAACGCGAAATGAACTACCAACACTCCCAAATGGTCTATAGAGCCCATTGAGCCTATAAAACAGTTTTCGGTTTTTTTCATCGTCAGAACGCGAAATGAACTACCAACACTCCAAAATCGTCTATAGAGCCCATTGAGCCTATAAAACAGTTTTCGTTTTTTTTCATCGTCAGAACACGAAATGTACAACCAACACTCCCAAATGGTCTATAGAGCCCAATGAGCCTAACAAACACTTTTCGGCTGTTTTCACCGTCAGAACGCGAAATGAACTGCAAACACTCCCAAATGGTCTATAGATCCCATTGAGCCTAACAAACAATTTTCGGTTGTTTTCACCGTCATAACGCGAAATGTACTACCAACACTCCCAAATGGTCTATAGAGCCCAATGAGCCTAACAAACACTTTTTCGGCTGTTTTCATCGTCAGAACGCGAAATGAACTACCAACACTCCCAAATCGTCTATAGAGCCCATTGAGCCTAACAAACAGTTTTCGGTTGTTTTCACCGTCATAACGCGAAATTTACAACCAACACCCCCAAATGGTCTATAGAGCCCAATGAGCCTAACAAACACTTTTCGGCTGTTTTAACCGTCAGAACGCGAAATGAACTACCAACACTCCCAAATCGTCTATATAGCCCATTGAGCCTAACAAACAATTTTCGGTTGTTTTCACAGTCATAACGCGAAATGTACTACCAACACTCCCAAATGGTCTATAGAGCCCAATGAGCCTAACAAACACTTTTCGGCTGTTTTCATCGTCAGAACGCGAAATGAACTACCAACACTCCCAAATCGTCTATAGAGCCCATTGAGCCTAACAAACAGTTTTCGGTTGTTTTCACCGTCATAACGCGAAATGTACTACCAACACTCCCAAATGGTCTATAGAGCCCAATGAGCCTAACAAACACTTTTCGGCTGTTTTCACCATCAGAACGCGAAATGAACTACAAACACTCCCAAATGGTCTGTAGAGCCCATTGAGCTTAACAAACAGTTTTCGGGTTTTTTTACCGTCAGAACGCGAAATGAACTACCAACACTCCCAAATGGTCTATAGAGCCCATTGAGCCTATAAAACAGTTTTCGGTTTTTTTCATCGTCAGAACGCGAAATGAACTACCAACACTCCCAAATCGTCTATAGAGCCCATTGAGCCTAACAAACAGTTTTCGGTTGTTTTCACCGTCATAACGCGAAATGTACAACCAACACCCCCAAATGGTCTATAGAGCCCAATGAGCCTAACAAACACTTTTCGGCTGTTTTCACCGTCAGAACGCGAAATGAACTGCAAACACTCCCAAATGGTCTATAGATCCCATTGAGCCTAACAAACAGTTTTCGGTTTGTTTCACCTTCAGAACGCGAAATGAACTACCAACACTCCAAAATCGTCTATAGAGCCCATTGAGCCTATAAAACACTTTTCGGTTGTTTTCACAGTCATAACGCGAAATGTACTACCAACACTCCCAAATGGTCTATAGAGCCCATTGAGCCTAACAAACAGTTTTCGGTTGTTTTCACCGTCATAACGCGAAATGTACTACCAACACTCCCAAATGGTCTATAGAGCCCAATGAGCCTAACAAACACTTTTCGGCTGTTTTCACTATCAGAACGCGAAATGAACTACAAACACTCCCAAATGGTCTATAGAGCCCATTGAGCTTAACAAACAGTTTTCGGGTTTTTTTACCGTCAGAACGCGAAATGAACTACCAACACTCCCAAATGGTATATAGAGCCCATTGAGCCTATAAAACAGTTTTCGTTTTTTTTCATCGTCAGAACGCGAAATGAACTACCAACACTCCCAAATCGTCTATAGAGCCCATTGAGCCTATAAAACACTTTTCGGTTGTTTTCACAGTCATAACGCGAAATGTACTACCAACACTACCAAATGGTCTATAGAGCCCAATGAGCCTAACAAACACTTTTTCGGCTGTTTTCATCGTCAGAACGCGAAATGAACTACCAACACTCCCGAATCGTCTATAGAGCCCATTGAGCCTAACAAACAGTTTTCGGTTGTTTTCACCGTCATAACGCGAAATTTACAACCAACACCCCCAAATGGTCTATAGAGCCCAATGAGCCTAACAAACACTTTTCGGCTGTTTTAACCGTCAGAACGCGAAATGAACTACAAACACTCCCAAATGGTCTATAGAGCCCATTGAGCCTAACAAACAGTTTTCGGTTTGTTTCACCTTCAGAACGCGAAATGAACTACCAACACTCCAAAATTGTCTACAGAGCCCATTGAGCCTATAAAACAGTTTTCGGTTTTTTTTATCGTCAGAACGCGAAATGAACTACCAACACTCCCAAATGGTCTATAGAGCCCATTGAGCCTATAAAACAGTTTTCGGTTTTTTTCATCGTCAGAACGCGAAATGAACTACCAACACTCCAAAATCGTCTATAGAGCCCATTGAGCCTATAAAACAGTTTTCGTTTTTTTTCATCGTCAGAACACGAAATGTACAACCAACACTCCCAAATGGTCTATAGAGCCCAATGAGCCTAACAAACACTTTTCGGCTGTTTTCACCGTCAGAACGCGAAATTAACTACAAACACTCCCAAATGGTCTATAGAGCCCATTGAGCCTAACAAACAGTTTTCGGTTTGTTTCACCTTCAGAACGCGAAATGAACTACCAACACTCCAAAATCGTCTACAGAGCCCATTGAGCCTATAAAACAGTTTTCGTTTTTTTTCATCGTCAGAACGCGAAATGAACTACCAACACTCCCAAATCGTCTATATAGCCCATTGAGCCTAACAAACAATTTTCGGTTGTTTTCACCGTCATAACGCGAAATGTACTACCAACACTCCCAAATGGTCTATAGAGCCCAATGAGCCTAACAAACACTTTTCGGCTGTTTTCACCATCAGAACGCGAAATGAACTACAAACACTCCCAAATGGTCTATAGAGCCCATTGAGCTTAACAAACAGTTTTCGGGTTTTTTTACCGTCAGAACGCGAAATGAACTACCAACACTCCCAAATGGTCTATAGAGCCCATTGAGCCTAACAAACAGTTTTCGGTTTTTTTCACCGTCATAACGCGAAATGTACAAACAACACCCCCAAATGGTCTATAGAGCCCAATGAGCCTAACAAACACTTTTCGGCTGTTTTCACCGTCAGAACGCGAAATGAACTACAAACACTCCCAAATCGTCTATAGAGCCCATTGAGCCTAACAAACAGTTTTCGGTTGTTTTCACCGTCAGAACGCGAAATGAACTACCAACACTCCAAAATCGTCTACAGAGCCCATTGAGCCTATAAAACAGTTTTCGTTTTTTTTCATCGTCAGAACGCGAAATGAACTACCAACACTCCCAAATGGTCTATAGAGCCCAATGAGCCTAACAAACACTTTTCGGCTGTTTTCACCATCAGAACGCGAAATGAACTACAAACACTCCCAAATGGTCTATAGAGCCCATTGAGCCTATAAAACAGTTTTCGGTTTTTTTCATCGTCAGAACGCGAAATGAACTACCAACACTCCCAAATCGTCTATAGAGCCCATTGAGCCTAACAAACAGTTTTCGGTTGTTTTCACCGTCATAACGCGAAATGAACTACCAACACTCCAAAATCGTCTACAGAGCCCATTGAGCCTATAAAACAGTTTTCGGTTTTTTTCACCGTCAGAACGCGAAATGAACTACCAACACTCCCAAATGGTCTATAGAGCCCAATGAGCCTAACAAACACTTTTCGGCTGTTTTCACCATCAGAACGCGAAATGAACTACAAACACTCCCAAATGGTCTATAGAGCCCATTGAGCTTAACAAACAGTTTTCGGGTTTTTTTACCGTCAGAACGCGAAATGAACTACCAACACTCCCAAATGGTCTATAGAGCCCATTGAGCCTATAAAACAGTTTTCGGTTTTTTTCATCGTCAGAACGCGAATTGAACTACCAACACTCCAAAATCGTCTATAGAGCCCATTGAGCCGATAAAACAGTTTTCGGTTGTTTTCACCGTCATAACGCGAAATGTACTACCAACACTCCCAAATGGTCTATAGAGCCCAATGAGCCTAACAAACACTTTTCGGCTGTTTTCACCATCAGAACGCGAAATGAACTACAAACACTCCCAAATGGTCTATAGAGCCCATTGAGCTTAACAAACAGTTTTCGGTTTTTTTTACCGTCAGAACGCGAAATGAACTACCAACACTCCCAAATGGTATATAGAGCCCATTGAGCCTATAAAACAGTTTTCGGTTTTTTTCATCGTCAGAACGCGAAATGAACTACCAACACTCCCAAATCGTCTATAGAGCCCATTGAGCCTATAAAACACTTTTCGGTTGTTTTCACAGTCATAACGCGAAATGTACTACCAACACTCCCAAATGGTCTATAGAGCCCAATGAGCCTAACAAACACTTTTTCGGCTGTTTTCATCGTCAGAACGCGAAATGAACTACCAACACTCCCAAATCGTCTATAGAGCCCATTGAGCCTAACAAACAGTTTTCGGTTGTTTTCACCGTCATAACGCGAAATTTACAACCAACACCCCCAAATGGTCTATAGAGCCCAATGAGCCTAACAAACACTTTTCGGCTGTTTTCACCGTCAGAACGCGAAATGAACTACAAACACTCCCAAATGGTCTATAGAGCCCATTGAGCCTAACAAACAGTTTTCGGTTTGTTTCACCTTCAGAACGCGAAATGAACTACCAACACTCCAAAATTGTCTACAGAGCCCATTGAGCCTATAAAACAGTTTTCGGTTTTTTTCATCGTCAGAACGCGAAATGAACTACCAACACTCCCAAATGGTCTATAGAGCCCATTGAGCCTATAAAACAGTTTTCGGGTTTTTTCATCGTCAGAACGCGAAATGAACTACCAACACTCCAAAATCGTCTATAGAGCCCATTGAGCCTATAAAACAGTTTTCTTTTTTTTTCATCGTCAGAACACGAAATGTACAACCAACACTCCCAAATGGTCTATAGAGCCCAATGAGCCTAACAAACACTTTTCGGCTGTTTTCACCGTCAGAACGCGAAATGAACTACAAACACTCCCAAATGGTCTATAGAGCCCATTGAGCCTAACAAACAGTTTTCGGTTTGTTTCACCTTCAGAACGCGAAATGAACTACCAACACTCCAAAATCGTCTACAGAGCCCATTGAGCCTATAAAACAGTTTTCGGTTTTTTTCATCGTCAGAACGCGAAATGAACTACCAACACTCCCAAATCGTCTATATAGCCCATTGAGCCTAACAAACAATTTTCGGTTGTTTTCACCGTCATAACGCGAAATGTACTACCAACACTCCCAAATGGTCTATAGAGCCCAATGAGCCTAACAAACACTTTTCGGCTGTTTTCACCATCAGAACGCGAAATGAACTACAAACACTCCCAAATGGTCTATAGAGCCCATTGAGCTTAACAAACAGTTTTCGGGTTTTTTTACCGTCAGAACGCGAAATGAACTACCAACACTCCCAAATGGTCTATAGTGCCCATTGAGCCTATAAAACATTTTTCGGTTTTTTTCATCGTCAGAACGCGAAATGAACTACCAACACTCCCAAATCGTCTATAGAGCCCATTGAGCCTAACAAACAGTTTTCGGTTGTTTTCACCGTCATAACGCGAAATTTACAACCAACACCCCCAAATGGTCTATAGAGCCCAATGAGCCTAACAAACACTTTTCGGCTGTTTTCACCGTCAGAACGCGAAATGAACTACAAACACTCCCAAATGGTCTATAGAGCCCATTGAGCCTAACAAACAGTTTTCGGTTTGTTTCACCTTCAGAACGCGAAATGAACTACCAACACTCCAAAATTGTCTACAGAGCCCATTGAGCCTATAAAACAGTTTTTGTTTTTTTTCATCGTCAGAACGCGAAATGAACTACCAACACTCCCAAATCGTCTATATAGCCCATTGAGCCTAACAAACAATTTTCGGTTGTTTTCACCGTCATAACGCGAAATGTACTACCAACACTCCCAAATGGTCTATAGAGCCCAATGAGCCTAACAAACACTTTTCGGCTGTTTTCACCATCAGAACGCGAAATGAACTACAAACACTCCCAAATGGTCTATAGAGCCCATTGAGCTTAACAAACAGTTTTCGGGTTTTTTTACCGTCAGAACGCGAAATGAACTACCAACACTCCCAAATGGTCTATAGAGCCCATTGAGCCTATAAAACAGTTTTCGGTTTTTTTCATCGTCAGAACGCGAAATGAACTACCAACACTCCCAAATCGTCTATAGAGCCCATTGAGCCTAACAAACAGTTTTCGGTTGTTTTCACCGTCATAACGCGAAATGTACAACCTACACCCCCAAATGGTCTATAGAGCCCAATGAGCCTAACAAACACTTTTCGGCTGTTTTCACCATCAGAACGCGAAATGAACTGCAAACACTCCCAAATGGTCTATAGAGCCCATTGAGCTTAACAAACATTTTTCGGTTTTTTTTACCGTCAGAACGCGAAATGAACTACCAACACTCCCAAATGGTCTATAGAGCCCATTGAGCCTATAAAACACTTTTCGGTTGTTTTCATCGTCATAACGCGAAATGTACTACCAACACTCCCAAATGGTCTATAGAGCCCATTGAGCCTAACAAACAGTTTTCGGTTGTTTTCACCGTCATAACGCGAAATGTACAACCAACACCCCCAAATGGTCTATAGAGCCCAATGAGCCTAACAAACACTTTTCGGCTGTTTTCACCATCAGAACGCGAAATGAACTACAAACACTCCCAAATGGTCTATAGAGCCCATTGAGCTTAACAAACAGTTTTCGGGTTTTTTTACCGTCAGAACGCGAAATGAACTACCAACACTCCCAAATGGTATATAGAGCCCATTGAGCCTATAAAACAGTTTTCGGTTTTTTTCATCGTCAGAACGCGAAATGAACTACCAACACTCCCAAATCGTCTATATAGCCCATTGAGCCTAACAAACAATTTTCGGTTGTTTTCACCGTCATAACGCGAAATGTACTACCAACACTCCCAAATGGTCTATAGAGCCCAATGAGCCTAACAAACTCTTTTCGGCTGTTTTCACCATCAGAACGCGAAATGAACTACAAACACTCCCAAATGGTCTATAGAGCCCATTGAGCTTAACAAACAGTTTTCGGGTTTTTTTACCGTCAGAACGCGAAATGAACTACCAACACTCCCAAATGGTCTATAGAGCCCATTGAGCCTATAAAACAGTTTTCGGTTTTTTTCATCGTCAGAACGCGAAATGAACTACCAACACTCCCAAATCGTCTATAGAGCCCATTGAGCCTAACAAACAGTTTTCGGTTGTTTTCACCGTCATAACGCGAAATGTACAACCAACACCCCCAAATGGTCTATAGAGCCCAATGAGCCTAACAAACACTTTTCGGCTGTTTTCACCGTCAGAACGCGAAATGAACTGCAAACACTCCCAAATGGTCTATAGATCCCATTGAGCCTAACAAACAGTTTTCGGTTTGTTTCACCTTCAGAACGCGAAATGAACTACCAACACTCCAAAATCGTCTATAGAGCCCATTGAGCCTACAAAACACTTTTCGGTTGTTTTCACAGTCATAACGCGAAATGTACTACCAACACTCCCAAATGGTCTATAGAACCCATTGAGCCTAACAAACAGTTTTCGGTTGTTTTCACCGTCATAACGCGAAATGTACTACCAACACTCCCAAATGGTCTATAGAGCCCAATGAGCCTAACAAACACTTTTCGGCTGTTTTCACCATCAGAACGCGAAATGAACTACAAACACTCCCAAATGGTCTATAGAGCCCATTGAGCTTAACAAACAGTTTTCGGGTTTTTTTACCGTCAGAACGCGAAATGAACTACCAACACTCCCAAATGGTATATAGAGCCCATTGAGCCTATAAAACAGTTTTCGGTTTTTTTCATCGTCAGAACGCGAAATGAACTACCAACACTCCCAAATCGTCTATAGAGCCCATTGAGCCTATAAAACACTTTTCGGTTGTTTTCACAGTCATAACGCGAAATGTACTACCAACACTCCCAAATGGTCTATAGAGCCCAATGAGCCTAACAAACACTTTTTCGGCTGTTTTCATCGTCAGAACGCGAAATGAACTACCAACACTCCCAAATCGTCTATATAGCCCATTGAGCCTAACAAACAATTTTCGGTTGTTTTCACCGTCATAACGCGAAATGTACTACCAACACTCCCAAATGGTCTATAGAGCCCAATGAGCCTAACAAACACTTTTCGGCTGTTTTCACCATCAGAACGCGAAATGAACTACAAACACTCCCAAATGGTCTATAGAGCCCATTGAGCTTAACAAACAGTTTTCGGTTTTTTTTACCGTCAGAACGCGAAATGAACTACCAACACTCCCAAATGGTCTATAGAGCCCATTGAGCCTATAAAACAGTTTTCGGTTTTTTTCATCGTCAGAACGCCAAATGAACTACCAACACTCCCAAATCGTCTATAGAGCCCATTGAGCCTAACAAACAGTTTTCGGTTGTTTTCACCGTCATAACGCGAAATGTACAACCAACACCCCCAAATGGTCTATAGAGCCCAATGAGCCTAACAAACACTTTTCGGCTGTTTTCACCGTCAGAACGCGAAATGAACTGCAAACACTCCCAAATGGTCTATAGATCCCATTGAGCCTAACAAACAGTTTTCGGTTTGTTTCACCTTCAGAACGCGAAATGAACTACCAACACTCCAAAATCGTCTATAGCGCCCATTGAGCCTATAAAACACTTTTCGGTTGTTTTCACAGTCATAACGCGAAATGTACTACCAACACTCCCAAATGGTCTATAGAGCCCATTGAGCCTAACAAACAGTTTTCGGTTGTTTTCACCGTCATAACGCGAAATGTACTACCAACACTCCCAAATGGTCTATAGAGCCCAATGAGCCTAACAAACACTTTTCGGCTGTTTTCACCATCAGAACGCGAAATGAACTACAAACACTCCCAAATGGTCTATAGAGCCCATTGAGCTTAACAAACAGTTTTCGGGTTTTTTTACCGTCAGAACGCGAAATGAACTACCAACACTCCCAAATGGTATATAGAGCCCATTGAGCCTATAAAACAGTTTTCGGTTTTTTTCATCGTCAGAACGCGAAATGAACTACCAACACTCCCAAATCGTCTATAGAGCCCATTGAGCCTATAAAACACTTTTCGGTTGTTTTCACAGTCATAACGCGAAATGTACTACCAACACTCCCAAATGGTCTATAGAGCCCAATGAGCCTAACAAACACTTTTTCGGCTGTTTTCATCGTCAGAACGCGAAATGAACTACCAACACTCCCAAATCGTCTATATAGCCCATTGAGCCTAACAAACAATTTTCGGTTGTTTTCACCGTCATAACGCGAAATGTACTACCAACACTCCCAAATGGTCTATAGAGCCCAATGAGCCTAACAAACACTTTTCGGCTGTTTTCACCATCAGAACGCGAAATGAACTACAAACACTCCCAAATGGTCTATAGAGCCCATTGAGCTTAACAAACAGTTTTCGGGTTTTTTTACCGTCAGAACGCGAAATGAACTACCAACACTCCCAAATGGTCTATAGAGCCCATTGAGCCTATAAAACAGTTTTCGGTTTTTTTCATCGTCAGAACGCGAAATGAACTACCAACACTCCCAAATCGTCTATAGAGCCCATTGAGCCTAACAAACAGTTTTCGGTTGTTTTCACCGTCATAACGCGAAATGTACAACCAACACCCCCAAATGGTCTATAGAGCCCAATGAGCCTAACAAACACTTTTCGGCTGTTTTCACCGTCAGAACGCGAAATGAACTGCAAACACTCCCAAATGGTCTATAGATCCCATTGAGCCTAACAAACAGTTTTCGGTTTGTTTCACCTTCAGAACGCGAAATGAACTACCAACACTCCAAAATCGTCTATAGAGCCCATTGAGCCTATAAAACACTTTTCGGTTGTTTTCACAGTCATAACGCGAAATGTACTACCAACACTCCCAAATGGTCTATAGAGCCCATTGAGCCTAACAAACAGTTTTCGGTTGTTTTCACCGTCATAACGCGAAATGTACTACCAACACTCCCAAATGGTCTATAGAGCCCAATGAGCCTAACAAACACTTTTCGGCTGTTTTCACCATCAGAACGCGAAATGAACTACAAACACTCCCAAATGGTCTATAGAGCCCATTGAGCTTAACAAACAGTTTTCGGGTTTTTTTACCGTCAGAACGCGAAATGAACTACCAACACTCCCAAATGGTATATAGAGCCCATTGAGCCTATAAAACAGTTTTCGGTTTTTTTCATCGTCAGAACGCGAAATGAACTACCAACACTCCCAAATCGTCTATAGAGCCCATTGAGCCTATAAAACACTTTTCGGTTGTTTTCACAGTCATAACGCGAAATGTACTACCAACACTCCCAAATGGTCTATAGAGCCCAATGAGCCTAACAAACACTTTTTCGGCTGTTTTCATCGTCAGAACGCGAAATGAACTACCAACACTCCCAAATCGTCTATATAGCCCATTGAGCCTAACAAACAATTTTCGGTTGTTTTCACCGTCATAACGCGAAATGTACTACCAACACTCCCAAATGGTCTATAGAGCCCAATGAGCCTAACAAACACTTTTCGGCTGTTTTCACCATCAGAACGCGAAATGAACTACAAACACTCCCAAATGGTCTATAGAGCCCATTGAGCTTAACAAACAGTTTTCGGGTTTTTTTACCGTCAGAACG
Source organism: Crossaster papposus (assembly GCA_037893245.1). NCBI lineage: Eukaryota > Metazoa > Echinodermata > Asteroidea > Velatida > Solasteridae > Crossaster > Crossaster papposus. The sequence goes on along the minus strand of JBAIAA010000225.1, from coordinate 149,196 downwards.
CGAAATGAACTACCAACACTCCCAAATGGTCTATAGAGCCCATTGAGCCTATAAAACAGTTTTCGGTTTTTTTCATCGTCAGAACGCGAAATGAACTACCAACACTCCCAAATCGTCTATAGAGCCCATTGAGCCTAACAAACAGTTTTCGGTTGTTTTCACCGTCATAACGCGAAATGTACAACCAACACCCCCAAATGGTCTATAGAGCCCAATGAGCCTAACAAACACTTTTCGGCTGTTTTCACCGTCAGAACGCGAAATGAACTGCAAACACTCCCAAATGGTCTATAGATCCCATTGAGCCTAACAAACAGTTTTCGGTTTGTTTCACCTTCAGAACGCGAAATGAACTACCAACACTCCAAAATCGTCTATAGAGCCCATTGAGCCTATAAAACACTTTTCGGTTGTTTTCACAGTCATAACGCGAAATGTACTACCAACACTCCCAAATGGTCTATAGAGCCCATTGAGCCTAACAAACAGTTTTCGGTTGTTTTCACCGTCATAACGCGAAATGTACTACCAACACTCCCAAATGGTCTATAGAGCCCAATGAGCCTAACAAACACTTTTCGGCTGTTTTCACCATCAGAACGCGAAATGAACTACAAACACTCCCAAATGGTCTATAGAGCCCATTGAGCTTAACAAACAGTTTTCGGGTTTTTTTACCGTCAGAACGCGAAATGAACTACCAACACTCCCAAATGGTATATAGAGCCCATTGAGCCTATAAAACAGTTTTCGGTTTTTTTCATCGTCAGAACGCGAAATGAACTACCAACACTCCCAAATCGTCTATAGAGCCCATTGAGCCTATAAAACACTTTTCGGTTGTTTTCACAGTCATAACGCGAAATGTACTACCAACACTCCCAAATGGTCTATAGAGCCCAATGAGCCTAACAAACACTTTTTCGGCTGTTTTCATCGTCAGAACGCGAAATGAACTACCAACACTCCCAAATCGTCTATATAGCCCATTGAGCCTAACAAACAATTTTCGGTTGTTTTCACCGTCATAACGCGAAATGTACTACCAACACTCCCAAATGGTCTATAGAGCCCAATGAGCCTAACAAACACTTTTCGGCTGTTTTCACCATCAGAACGCGAAATGAACTACAAACACTCCCAAATGGTCTATAGAGCCCATTGAGCTTAACAAACAGTTTTCGGGTTTTTTTACCGTCAGAACGCGAAATGAACTACCAACACTCCCAAATGGTCTATAGAGCCCATTGAGCCTATAAAACAGTTTTCGGTTTTTTTCATCGTCAGAACGCGAAATGAACTACCAACACTCCCAAATCGTCTATAGAGCCCATTGAGCCTAACAAACAGTTTTCGGTTGTTTTCACCGTCATAACGCGAAATGTACAACCAACACCCCCAAATGGTCTATAGAGCCCAATGAGCCTAACAAACACTTTTCGGCTGTTTTCACCGTCAGAACGCGAAATGAACTGCAAACACTCCCAAATGGTCTATAGATCCCATTGAGCCTAACAAACAGTTTTCGGTTTGTTTCACCTTCAGAACGCGAAATGAACTACCAACACTCCAAAATCGTCTATAGAGCCCATTGAGCCTATAAAACACTTTTCGGTTGTTTTCACAGTCATAACGCGAAATGTACTACCAACACTCCCAAATGGTCTATAGAGCCCATTGAGCCTAACAAACAGTTTTCGGTTGTTTTCACCGTCATAACGCGAAATGTACTACCAACACTCCCAAATGGTCTATAGAGCCCAATGAGCCTAACAAACACTTTTCGGCTGTTTTCACCATCAGAACGCGAAATGAACTACAAACACTCCCAAATGGTCTATAGAGCCCATTGAGCTTAACAAACAGTTTTCGGGTTTTTTTACCGTCAGAACGCGAAATGAACTACCAACACTCCCAAATGGTATATAGAGCCCATTGAGCCTATAAAACAGTTTTCGGTTTTTTTCATCGTCAGAACGCGAAATGAACTACCAACACTCCCAAATCGTCTATAGAGCCCATTGAGCCTATAAAACACTTTTCGGTTGTTTTCACAGTCATAACGCGAAATGTACTACCAACACTCCCAAATGGTCTATAGAGCCCAATGAGCCTAACAAACACTTTTTCGGCTGTTTTCATCGTCAGAACGCGAAATGAACTACCAACACTCCCAAATCGTCTATAGAGCCCATTGAGCCTAACAAACAGTTTTCGGTTGTTTTCACCGTCATAACGCGAAATTTACAACCAACACCCCCAAATGGTCTATAGAGCCCAATGAGCCTAACAAACACTTTTCGGCTGTTTTAACCGTCAGAACGCGAAATGAACTACCAACACTCCCAAATCGTCTATATAGCCCATTGAGCCTAACAAACAATTTTCGGTTGTTTTCACAGTCATAACGCGAAATGTACTACCAACACTCCCAAATGGTCTATAGAGCCCAATGAGCCTAACAAACACTTTTCGGCTGTTTTCATCGTCAGAACGCGAAATGAACTACCAACACTCCCAAATCGTCTATAGAGCCCATTGAGCCTAACAAACAGTTTTCGGTTGTTTTCACCGTCATAACGCGAAATGTACTACCAACACTCCCAAATGGTCTATAGAGCCCAATGAGCCTAACAAACACTTTTCGGCTGTTTTCACCATCAGAACGCGAAATGAACTACAAACACTCCCAAATGGTCTATAGAGCCCATTGAGCTTAACAAACAGTTTTCGGGTTTTTTTACCGTCAGAACGCGAAATGAACTACCAACACTCCCAAATGGTCTATAGAGCCCATTGAGCCTATAAAACAGTTTTCGGCTTTTTTCATCGTCAGAACGCGAAATGAACTACCAACACTCCCAAATCGTCTATAGAGCCCATTGAGCCTAACAAACAGTTTTCGGTTGTTTTCACCGTCATAACGCGAAATGTACAACCAACACCCCCAAATGGTCTATAGAGCCCAATGAGCCTAACAAACACTTTTCGGCTGTTTTCACCGTCAGAACGCGAAATGAACTGCAAACACTCCCAAATGGTCTATAGATCCCATTGAGCCTAACAAACAGTTTTCGGTTTGTTTCACCTTCAGAACGCGAAATGAACTACCAACACTCCAAAATCGTCTATAGAGCCCATTGAGCCTATAAAACACTTTTCGGTTGTTTTCACAGTCATAACGCGAAATGTACTACCAACACTCCCAAATGGTCTATAGAGCCCATTGAGCCTAACAAACAGTTTTCGGTTGTTTTCACCGTCATAACGCGAAATGTACTACCAACACTCCCAAATGGTCTATAGAGCCCAATGAGCCTAACAAACACTTTTCGGCTGTTTTCACCATCAGAACGCGAAATGAACTACAAACACTCCCAAATGGTCTATAGAGCCCATTGAGCTTAACAAACAGTTTTCGGTTTTTTTTACCGTCAGAACGCGAAATGAACTACCAACACTCCCAAATGGTATATAGAGCCCATTGAGCCTATAAAACAGTTTTCGTTTTTTTTCATCGTCAGAACGCGAAATGAACTACCAACACTCCCAAATCGTCTATAGAGCCCATTGAGCCTATAAAACACTTTTCGGTTGTTTTCACAGTCATAACGCGAAATGTACTACCAACACTACCAAATGGTCTATAGAGCCCAATGAGCCTAACAAACACTTTTTCGGCTGTTTTCATCGTCAGAACGCGAAATGAACTACCAACACTCCCGAATCGTCTATAGAGCCCATTGAGCCTAACAAACAGTTTTCGGTTGTTTTCACCGTCATAACGCGAAATTTACAACCAACACCCCCAAATGGTCTATAGAGCCCAATGAGCCTAACAAACACTTTTCGGCTGTTTTAACCGTCAGAACGCGAAATGAACTACAAACACTCCCAAATGGTCTATAGAGCCCATTGAGCCTAACAAACAGTTTTCGGTTTGTTTCACCTTCAGAACGCGAAATGAACTACCAACACTCCAAAATTGTCTACAGAGCCCATTGAGCCTATAAAACAGTTTTCGGTTTTTTTTATCGTCAGAACGCGAAATGAACTACCAACACTCCCAAATGGTCTATAGAGCCCATTGAGCCTATAAAACAGTTTTCGGTTTTTTTCATCGTCAGAACGCGAAATGAACTACCAACACTCCAAAATCGTCTATAGAGCCCATTGAGCCTATAAAACAGTTTTCGTTTTTTTTCATCGTCAGAACACGAAATGTACAACCAACACTCCCAAATGGTCTATAGAGCCCAATGAGCCTAACAAACACTTTTCGGCTGTTTTCACCGTCAGAACGCGAAATTAACTACAAACACTCCCAAATGGTCTATAGAGCCCATTGAGCCTAACAAACAGTTTTCGGTTTGTTTCACCTTCAGAACGCGAAATGAACTACCAACACTCCAAAATCGTCTACAGAGCCCATTGAGCCTATAAAACAGTTTTCGGTTTTTTTCATCGTCAGAACGCGAAATGAACTACCAACACTCCCAAATCGTCTATATAGCCCATTGAGCCTAACAAACAATTTTCGGTTGTTTTCACCGTCATAACGCGAAATGTACTACCAACACTCCCAAATGGTCTATAGAGCCCAATGAGCCTAACAAACACTTTTCGGCTGTTTTCACCATCAGAACGCGAAATGAACTACAAACACTCCCAAATGGTCTATAGAGCCCATTGAGCTTAACAAACAGTTTTCGGGTTTTTTTACCGTCAGAACGCGAAATGAACTACCAACACTCCCAAATGGTCTATAGAGCCCATTGAGCCTAACAAACAGTTTTCGGTTTTTTTCACCGTCATAACGCGAAATGTACAAACAACACCCCCAAATGGTCTATAGAGCCCAATGAGCCTAACAAACACTTTTCGGCTGTTTTCACCGTCAGAACGCGAAATGAACTACAAACACTCCCAAATGGTCTATAGAGCCCATTGAGCCTAACAAACAGTTTTCGGTTTGTTTCACCTTCAGAACGCGAAATGAACTACCAACACTCCAAAATCGTCTACAGAGCCCATTGAGCCTATAAAACAGTTTTCGGTTTTTTTCATCGTCAGAACGCGAAATGAACTACAAACACTCCCAAATGGTCTATAGAGCCCATTGAGCCTATAAAACACTTTTCGGTTGTTTTCACAGTCATAACGCGAAATGTACTACCAACACTCCCAAATGGTCTATAGAGCCCAATGAGCCTAACAAACACTTTTTCGGCTGTTTTCATCGTCAGAACGCGAAATGAACTACCAACACTCCCAAATCGTCTATAGAGCCCATTGAGCCTAACAAACAGTTTTCGGTTGTTTTCACCGTCAGAACGCGAAATGAACTACCAACACTCCAAAATCGTCTACAGAGCCCATTGAGCCTATAAAACAGTTTTCGTTTTTTTTCATCGTCAGAACGCGAAATGAACTACCAACACTCCCAAATGGTCTATAGAGCCCAATGAGCCTAACAAACACTTTTCGGCTGTTTTCACCATCAGAACGCGAAATGAACTACAAACACTCCCAAATGGTCTATAGAGCCCATTGAGCCTATAAAACAGTTTTCGGTTTTTTTCATCGTCAGAACGCGAAATGAACTACCAACACTCCCAAATCGTCTATAGAGCCCATTGAGCCTATAAAACACTTTTCGGTTGTTTTCACAGTCATAACGCGAAATGTACTACCAACACTCCCAAATGGTCTATAGAGCCCATTGAGCCTAACAAACAGTTTTCGGTTGTTTTCACCGTCATAACGCGAAATTTACTACCAACACTCCCAAATGGTCTATAGAGCCCAATGAGCCTAACAAACACTTTTCGGCTGTTTTCATCTTCAGAACGCGAAATGAACTACCAACACTCCCAAATCGTCTATAGAGCCCATTGAGCCTATAAAACACTTTTCGGTTGTTTTCACAGTCATAACGCGAAATGTACTACCAACACTCCCAAATGGTCTATAGAGCCCATTGAGCCTAACAAACAGTTTTCGGTTGTTTTCACCGTCATAACGCGAAATTTACTACCAACACTCCCAAATGGTCTATAGAGCCCAATGAGCCTAACAAACACTTTTCGGCTGTTTTCATCGTCAGAACGCGAAATGAACTACCAACACTCCCAAATCGTCTATAGAGCCCATTGAGCCTATAAAACAGTTTTCGGTTGTTTTCACAGTCATAACGCGAAATGTACTACCAACACTCCCAAATGGTCTATAGAGCCCAATGAGCCTAACAAACACTTTTCGGCTGTTTTCATCGTCAGAACGCGAAATGAACTACCAACACTCCCAAATCGTCTATAGAGCCCATTGAGCCTATACAACAGTTTTCAGTTGTTTTCACAGTCATAACGCGAAATGTACTACCAACACTCCCAAATGGTCTATAGAGCCCAATGAGCCTAACAAACACTTTTCGGCTGTTTTCATCGTCAGAACGCGAAATGAACTACCAACACTCCCAAATCGTCTATAGAGCCCATTGAGCCTAACAAACAGTTTTCGGTTGTTTTCACCGTCATAACGCGAAATGTACTACCAACACTCCCAAATGGTCTATAGAGCCCAATGAGCCTAACAAACACTTTTCGGCTGTTTTCACCATCAGAACGCGAAATGAACTACAAACACTCCCAAATGGTCTATAGAGCCCAATGAGCCTAACAAACACTTTTCGGCTGTTTTCACCGTCAGAACGCGAAATGAACTACAAACACTCCCAAATGGTCTATAGAGCCCATTGAGCCTAACAAACAGTTTTCGGTTTGTTTCACCTTCAGAACGCGAAATGAACTACCAACACTCCAAAATCGTCTACAGAGCCCATTGAGCCTATAAAACAGTTTTCGGTTTTTTTCATCGTCAGAACGCGAAATGAACTACAAACACTCCCAAATGGTCTATAGAGCCCATTGAGCCTATAAAACACTTTTCGGTTGTTTTCACAGTCATAACGCGAAATGTACTACCAACACTCCCAAATGGTCTATAGAGCCCAATGAGCCTAACAAACACTTTTTCGGCTGTTTTCATCGTCAGAACGCGAAATGAACTACCAACACTCCCAAATCGTCTATAGAGCCCATTGAGCCTAACAAACAGTTTTCGGTTGTTTTCACCGTCATAACGCGAAATGTACAACCAACACTCCCAAATGGTCTATAGAGCCCAATGAGCCTAACAAACACTTTTCGGCTGTTTTCACCGTCAGAACGCGAAATGAACTACCAACAGTCCAAAATCGTCTACAGAGCCCATTGAGCCTATAAAACAGTTTTCGGTTTTTTTCATCGTCAGAACGCGAAATGAACTACCAACACTCCCAAATGGTCTATAGAGCCCAATGAGCCTAACAAACACTTTTCGGCTGTTTTCACCATCAGAACGCGAAATGAACTACAAACACTCCCAAATGGTCTATAGAGCCCATTGAGCTTAACAAACAGTTTTCGGGATTTTTTACCGTCAGAACGCGAAATGAACTACCAACACTCCCAAATGGTCTATAGAGCCCATTGAGCCTATAAAACAGTTTTCGGTTTTTTTCATCGTCAGAACGCGAAATGAACTACCAACACTCCAAAATCGTCTATAGAGCCCATTGAGCCTATAAAACAGTTTTCGGTTGTTTTCACCGTCATAACGCGAAATGTACTACCAACACTCCCAAATGGTCTATAGAGCCCAATGAGCCTAACAAACACTTTTCGGCTGTTTTCACCATCAGAACGCGAAATGAACTACAAACACTCCCAAATGGTCTATAGAGCCCATTGAGCTTAACAAACAGTTTTCGGGGTTTTTTACCGTCAGAACGCGAAATGAACTACCAACACTCCCAAATGGTATATAGAGCCCATTGAGCCTATAAAACAGTTTTCGGTTTTTTTCATCGTCAGAACGCGAAATGAACTACCAACACTCCCAAATCGTCTATAGAGCCCATTGAGCCTAACAAACAGTTTTCGGTTGTTTTCACCGTCATAACGCGAAATTTACAACCAACACCCCCAAATGGTCTATAGAGCCCAATGAGCCTAACAAACACTTTTCGGCTGTTTTCACCGTCAGAACGCGAAATGAACTACAAACACTCCCAAATGGTCTATAGAGCCCATTGAGCCTAACAAACAGTTTTCGGTTTGTTTCACCTTCAGAACGCGAAATGAACTACCAACACTCCAAAATCGTCTACAGAGCCCATTGAGCCTATAAAACAGTTTTCGGTTTTTTTCATCGTCAGAACGCGAAATGAACTACCAACACTCCCAAATGGTCTATAGAGCCCATTGAGCCTATAAAACAGTTTTCGGTTTTTTTCATCGTCAGAACGCGAAATGAACTACCAACACTCCAAAATCGTCTATAGAGCCCATTGAGCCTATAATACAGTTTTCGGTTTTTTTTCATCGTCAGAACGCGAAATGAACTACCAACACTCCCAAATCGTCTATATAGCCCATTGAGCCTAACAAACAATTTTCGGTTGTTTTCACCGTCATAACGCGAAATGTACTACCAACACTCCCAAATGGTCTATAGAGCCCAATGAGCCTAACAAACACTTTTCGGCTGTTTTCACCATCAGAACGCGAAATGAACTACAAACACTCCCAAATGGTCTATAGAGCCCATTGAGCCTAACAAACAGTTTTCGGTTTGTTTCACCTTCAGAACGCGAAATGAACTACCAACACTCCAAAATCGTCTACAGAGCCCATTGAGCCTATAAAACAGTTTTCGGTTTTTTTCATCGTCAGAACGCGGAATGAACTACAAACACTCCCAAATGGTCTATAGAGCCCATTGAGCCTAACAAACAGTTTTCGGTTGTTTTCACAGTCATAACGCGAAATGTACTACCAACACTCCCAAATGGTCTATAGAGCCCAATGAGCCTAACAAACACTTTTCGGCTGTTTTCATCGTCAGAACGCAAAATGAACTACCAACACTCCCAAATCGTCTATAGAGCCCATTGAGCCTAACAAACAGTTTTCGGTTGTTTTCACCGTCATAACGCGAAATGTACTACCAACACTCCCAAATGGTCTATAGAGCCCAATGAGCCTAACAAACACTTTTCGGCTGTTTTCACCATCAGAACGCGAAATGAACTACAAACACTCCCAAATGGTCTATAGAGCCCATTGAGCTTAACAAACAGTTTTCGTTTTTTTTTACCGTCAGAACGCGAAATGAACTACAAACACTCCCAAATGGTCTATAGAGCCCATTGAGCTTAACAAACAGTTTTCGGGTTTTTTTACCGTCAGAACGCGAAATGAACTACCAACACTCCCAAATGGTCTATAGAGCCCATTGAGCCTATAAAACAGTTTTCGGGTTTTTTTCATCGTCAGAACGCGAAATGAACTACCAACACTCCCAAATCGTCTATAGAGCCCATTGAGCCTAACAAACAGTTTTCGGTTGTTTTCACCGTCATAACGCGAAATGTACAACCAACACCCCCAAATGGTCTATAGAGCCCAATGAGCCTAACAAACACTTTTCGGCTGTTTTCACCGTCAGAACGCGAAATGAACTACAAACACTCCCAAATGGTCTATAGAGCCCATTGAGCCTAACAAACAGTTTTCGGTTTGTTTCACCTTCAGAACGCGAAATGAACTACCAACACTCCAAAATCGTCTACAGAGCCCATTGAGCCTATAAAACAGTTTTCGGTTTTTTTCATCGTCAGAACGCGAAATGAACTACAAACACTCCCAAATGGTCTATAGAGCCCATTGAGCCTATAAAACACTTTTCGGTTGTTTTCACAGTCATATCGCGAAATGTACTACCAACACTCCCAAATGGTCTATAGAGCCCAATGAGCCTAACAAACACTTTTTCGGCTGTTTTCATCGTCAGAACGCGAAATGAACTACCAACACTCCCAAATCGTCTATAGAGCCCATTGAGCCTAACAAACAGTTTTCGGTTGTTTTCACCGTCATAACGCGAAATGTACAACCAACACCCCCAAATGGTCTATAGAGCCCAATGAGCCTAACAAACACTTTTCGGCTGTTTTCACCGTCAGAACGCGAAATGAACTACCAACACTCCAAAATCGTCTACAGAGCCCATTGAGCCTATAAAACAGTTTTCGTTTTTTTTCATCGTCAGAACGCGAAATGAACTACCAACACTCCCAAATGGTCTATAGAGCCCAATGAGCCTAACAAACACTTTTCGGCTGTTTTCACCATCAGAACGCGAAATGAACTACAAACACTCCCAAATGGTCTATAGAGCCTATTGAGCCTATAAAACAGTTTTCGGTTTTTTTCATCGTCAGAACGCGAAATGAACTACCAACACTCCCAAATCGTCTATAGAGCCCATTGAGCCTAACAAACAGTTTTCGGTTGTTTTCACCTTCATAACGCGAAATGAACTACCAACACTCCAAAATCGTCTACAGAGCCCATTGAGCCTATAAAACAGTTTTCGGTTTTTTTCATCGTCAGAACGGGAAATGAACTACCAACACTCCCAAATGGTCTATAGAGCCCAATGAGCCTAACAAACACTTTTCGGCTGTTTTCACCATCAGAACGCGAAATGAACTACAAACACTCCCAAATGGTCTATAGAACCCATTGAGCTTAACAAACAGTTTTCGGTTTTTTTTACCGTCAGAACGCGAAATGAACTACCAACACTCCCAAATGGTCTATAGAGCCCAATGAGCCTAACAAACACTTTTTCGGCTGTTTTCATCGTCAGAACGCGAAATGAACTACCAACACTCCAAAATCGTCTACAGAGCCCATTGAGCCTATAAAACAGTTTTCGTTTTTTTTCATCGTCAGAACGCGAAATGAACTACCAACACTCCCAAATCGTCTATATAGCCCATTGAGCCTAACAAACAGTTTTCGGTTGTTTTCACAGTCATAACGCGAAATGTACTACCAACACTCCCAAATGGTCTATAGAGCCCAATGAGCCTAACAAACACTTTTCGGCTGTTTTCATCGTCAGAACGCGAAATGAACTACCAACACTCCCAAATCGTCTATAGAGCCCATTGAGCCTAACAAACAGTTTTCGGTTGTTTTCACCGTCATAACGCGAAATGTACTACCAACACTCCCAAATGGTCTATAGAGCCCAATGAGCCTAACAAACACTTTTCGGCTGTTTTCACCATCAGAACGCGAAATGAACTACAAACACTCCCAAATGGTCTATAGAGCCCATTGAGCTTAACAAACAGTTTTCGGGTTTTTTTCCGTCAGAACGCGAAATGAACTACAAACACTCCCAAATGGTCTATAGAGCCCATTGAGCTTAACAAACAGTTTTCGGGTTTTTTTACCGTCAGAACGCGAAATGAACTACCAACACTCCCAAATGGTCTATAGAGCCCATTGAGCCTATAAAACAGTTTTCGGGATTTTTTCATCGTCAGAACGCGAAATGAACTACCAACACTCCCAAATCGTCTATAGAGCCCATTGAGCCTAACAAACAGTTTTCGGTTGTTTTCACCGTCATAACGCGAAATGTACAACCAACACCCCCAAATGGTCTATAGAGCCCAATGAGCCTAACAAACACTTTTCGGCTGTTTTCACCGTCAGAACGCGAAATGAACTACAAACACTCCCAAATGGTCTATAGAGCCCATTGAGCCTAACAAACAGTTTTCGGTTTGTTTCACCTTCAGAACGCGAAATGAACTACCAACACTCCAAAATCGTCTACAGAGCCCATTGAGCCTATAAAACAGTTTTCGGTTTTTTTCATCGTCAGAACGCGAAATGAACTACAAACACTCCCAAATGGTCTATAGAGCCCATTGAGCCTATAAAACACTTTTCGGTTGTTTTCACAGTCATAACGCGAAATGTACTACCAACACTCCCAAATGGTCTATAGAGCCCAATGAGCCTAACAAACACTTTTTCGGCTGTTTTCATCGTCAGAACGCGAAATGAACTACCAACACTCCCAAATCGTCTATAGAGCCCATTGAGCCTAACAAACAGTTTTCGGTTGTTTTCACCGTCATAACGCGAAATGTACAACCAACACCCCCAAATGGTCTATAGAGCCCAATGAGCCTAACAAACACTTTTCGGCTGTTTTCACCGTCAGAACGCGAAATGAACTACCAACACTCCAAAATCGTCTACAGAGCCCATTGAGCCTATAAAACAGTTTTCGGTTTTTTTCATCGTCAGAACGCGAAATGAACTACCAACACTCCCAAATGGTCTATAGAGCCCAATGAGCCTAACAAACACTTTTCGGCTGTTTTCACCATCAGAACGCGAAATGAACTACAAACACTCCCAAATGGTCTATAGAGCCTATTGAGCCTATAAAACATTTTTCGGTTTTTTTCATCGTCAGAACGCGAAATGAACTACCAACAGTCTTCCGGATGATCTTCACCTTCATAACGCGAAATGAACTACCACGGTTGTTTTCACCTTCATAACGCGAAATGAACTACCAACACTCCAAAATCGTCTACAGAGCCCATTGAGCCTATAAAACAGTTTTCGGTTTTTTTCATCGTCAGAACGGGAAATGAACTACCAACACTCCCAAATGGTCTATAGAGCCCAATGAGCCTAACAAACACTTTTCGGCTGTTTTCACCATCAGAACGCGAAATGAACTACAAACACTCCCAAATGGTCTATAGAGCCCATTGAGCTTAACAAACAGTTTTTCGGTTTTTTTTACCGTCAGAACGCGAAATGAACTACCAACACTCCCAAATGGTATATAGAGCAGATTGAGCCTATAAAACAGTTTTCGTTTTTTTTCATCGTCAGAACGCGAAATGAACTACCAACACTCCCAAATCGTCTATAGAGCCCATTGAGCCTATAAAACACTTTTCGGTTGTTTTCACAGTCATAACGCGAAATGTACTACCAACACTCCCAAATGGTCTATAGAGCCCAATGAGCCTAACAAACACTTTTTCGGCTGTTTTCATCGTCAGAACGCGAAATGAACTACCAACACTCCAAAATCGTCTACAGAGCCCATTGAGCCTATAAAACAGTTTTCGGTTTTTTTCATCGTCAGAACGCGAAATGAACTACCAACACTCCCAAATCGTCTATATAGCCCATTGAGCCTAACAAACAGTTTTCGGTTGTTTTCACAGTCATAACGCGAAATGTACTACCAACACTCCCAAATGGTCTATAGAGCCCAATGAGCCTAACAAACACTTTTCGGCTGTTTTCATCGTCAGAACGCGAAATGAACTACCAACACTCCCAAATCGTCTATAGAGCCCATTGAGCCTAACAAACAGTTTTCGGTTGTTTTCACCGTCATAACGCGAAATGTACTACCAACACTCCCAAATGGTCTATAGAGCCCAATGAGCCTAACAAACACTTTTCGGCTGTTTTCACCATCAGAACGCGAAATGAACTACGAACACTCCCAAATGGTCTATAGAGCCCATTGAGCTTAACAAACAGTTTTCGGGTTTTTTTACCGTCAGAACGCGAAATGAACTACAAACACTCCCAAATGGTCTATAGAGCCCATTGAGCTTAACAAACAGTTTTCGGGTTTTTTTACCGTCAGAACGCGAAATGAACTACCAACACTCCCAAATGGTCTATAGAGCCCATTGAGCCTATAAAACAGTTTTCGGTTTTTTTTCATCGTCAGAACGCGAAATGAACTACCAACACTCCCAAATCGTCTATAGAGCCCATTGAGCCTAACAAACAGTTTTCGGTTGTTTTCACAGTCATAACGCGAAATGTACTACCAACACTCCCAAATGGTCTATAGAGCCCAATGAGCCTAACAAACACTTTTCGGCTGTTTTCATCGTCAGAACGCGAAATGAACTACCAACACTCCCAAATCGTCTATAGAGCCCATTGAGCCTAACAAACAGTTTTCGGTTGTTTTCACCGTCATAACGCGAAATGTACTACCAACACTCCCAAATGGTCTATAGAGCCCAATGAGCCTAACAAACACTTTTCGGCTGTTTTCACCATCAGAACGCGAAATGAACTACAAACACTCCCAAATGGTCTATAGAGCCCATTGAGCTTAACAAACAGTTTTCGGGTTTTTTTCCGTCAGAACGCGAAATGAACTACAAACACTCCCAAATGGTCTATAGAGCCCATTGAGCTTAACAAACAGTTTTCGGTTTTTTTTACCGTCAGAACGCGAAATGAACTACCAACACTCCCAAATGGTCTATAGAGCCCATTGAGCCTATAAAACAGTTTTCGGGATTTTTTCATCGTCAGAACGCGAAATGAACTACCAACACTCCCAAATCGTCTATAGAGCCCATTGAGCCTAACAAACAGTTTTCGGTTGTTTTCACCGTCATAACGCGAAATGTACAACCAACACCCCCAAATGGTCTATAGAGCCCAATGAGCCTAACAAACACTTTTCGGCTGTTTTCACCGTCAGAACGCGAAATGAACTACAAACACTCCCAAATGGTCTATAGAGCCCATTGAGCCTAACAAACAGTTTTCGGTTTGTTTCACCTTCAGAACGCGAAATGAACTACCAACACTCCAAAATCGTCTACAGAGCCCATTGAGCCTATAAAACAGTTTTCGGTTTTTTTCATCGTCAGAACGCGAAATGAACTACAAACACTCCCAAATGGTCTATAGAGCCCATTGAGCCTATAAAACACTTTTCGGTTGTTTTCACAGTCATAACGCGAAATGTACTACCAACACTCCCAAATGGTCTATAGAGCCCAATGAGCCTAACAAACACTTTTTCGGCTGTTTTCATCGTCAGAACGCGAAATGAACTACCAACACTCCCAAATCGTCTATAGAGCCCATTGAGCCTAACAAACAGTTTTCGGTTGTTTTCACCGTCATAACGCGAAATGTACAACCAACACCCCCAAATGGTCTATAGAGCCCAATGAGCCTAACAAACACTTTTCGGCTGTTTTCACCGTCAGAACGCGAAATGAACTACCAACACTCCAAAATCGTCTACAGAGCCCATTGAGCCTATAAAACAGTTTTCGGTTTTTTTCATCGTCAGAACGCGAAATGAACTACCAACACTCCCAAATGGTCTATAGAGCCCAATGAGCCTAACAAACACTTTTCGGCTGTTTTCACCATCAGAACGCGAAATGAACTACAAACACTCCCAAATGGTCTATAGAGCCTATTGAGCCTATAAAACATTTTTCGGTTTTTTTCATCGTCAGAACGCGAAATGAACTACCAACACTCCCAAATCGTCTATAGAGCCCATTGAGCCTAACAAACAGTTTTCGGTTGTTTTCACCTTCATAACGCGAAATGAACTACCAACACTCCAAAATCGTCTACAGAGCCCATTGAGCCTATAAAACAGTTTTCGGTTTTTTTCATCGTCAGAACGGGAAATGAACTACCAACACTCCCAAATGGTCTATAGAGCCCAATGAGCCTAACAAACACTTTTCGGCTGTTTTCACCATCAGAACGCGAAATGAACTACAAACACTCCCAAATGGTCTATAGAGCCCATTGAGCTTAACAAACAGTTTTCGGTTTTTTTTACCGTCAGAACGCGAAATGAACTACCAACACTCCCAAATGGTATATAGAGCCCATTGAGCCTATAAAACAGTTTTCGTTTTTTTTCATCGTCAGAACGCGAAATGAACTACCAACACTCCCAAATCGTCTATAGAGCCCATTGAGCCTATAAAACACTTTTCGGTTGTTTTCACAGTCATAACGCGAAATGTACTACCAACACTCCCAAATGGTCTATAGAGCCCAATGAGCCTAACAAACACTTTTTCGGCTGTTTTCATCGTCAGAACGCGAAATGAACTACCAACACTCCAAAATCGTCTACAGAGCCCATTGAGCCTATAAAACAGTTTTCGGTTTTTTTCATCGTCAGAACGCGAAATGAACTACCAACACTCCCAAATCGTCTATATAGCCCATTGAGCCTAACAAACAGTTTTCGGTTGTTTTCACAGTCATAACGCGAAATGTACTACCAACACTCCCAAATGGTCTATAGAGCCCAATGAGCCTAACAAACACTTTTCGGCTGTTTTCATCGTCAGAACGCGAAATGAACTACCAACACTCCCAAATCGTCTATAGAGCCCATTGAGCCTAACAAACAGTTTTCGGTTGTTTTCACCGTCATAACGCGAAATGTACTACCAACACTCCCAAATGGTCTATAGAGCCCAATGAGCCTAACAAACACTTTTCGGCTGTTTTCACCATCAGAACGCGAAATGAACTACGAACACTCCCAAATGGTCTATAGAGCCCATTGAGCTTAACAAACAGTTTTCGGGTTTTTTTACCGTCAGAACGCGAAATGAACTACAAACACTCCCAAATGGTCTATAGAGCCCATTGAGCTTAACAAACAGTTTTCGGGTTTTTTTACCGTCAGAACGCGAAATGAACTACCAACACTCCCAAATGGTCTATAGAGCCCATTGAGCCTATAAAACAGTTTTCGGTTTTTTTTCATCGTCAGAACGCGAAATGAACTACCAACACTCCCAAATCGTCTATAGAGCCCATTGAGCCTAACAAACAGTTTTCGGTTGTTTTCACCGTCATAACGCGAAATGTACAACCAACACCCCCAAATGGTCTATAGTGCCCAATGAGCCTAACAAACACTTTTCGGCTGTTTTCACCGTCAGAACGCGAAATGAACTACAAACACTCCCAAATGGTCTATAGAGCCCATTGAGCCTAACAAACAGTTTTCGGTTTGTTTCACCTTCAGAACGCGAAATGAACTACCAACACTCCAAAATCGTCTACAGAGCCCATTGAGCCTATAAAACAGTTTTCGGTTTTTTTCATCGTCAGAACGCGAAATGAACTACAAACACTCCCAAATGGTATATAGAGCCCATTGAGCCTATAAAACACTTTTCGGTTGTTTTCACAGTCATAACGCGAAATGTACTACCAACACTCCCAAATGGTCTATAGAGCCCAATGAGCCTAACAAACACTTTTTCGGCTGTTTTCATCGTCAGAACGCGAAATGAACTACCAACACTCCCAAATCGTCTATAGAGCCCATTGAGCCTAACAAACAGTTTTCGGTTGTTTTCACCGTCATAACGCGAAATGTACAACCAACACCCCCAAATGGTATATAGAGCCCAATGAGCCTAACAAACACTTTTCGGCTGTTTTCACCGTCAGAACGCGAAATGAACTACCAACACTCCAAAATCGTCTACAGAGCCCATTGAGCCTATAAAACAGTTTTCGGTTTTTTTCATCGTCAGAACGCGAAATGAACTACCAACACTCCCAAATGGTCTATAGAGCCCAATGAGCCTAACAAACACTTTTCGGCTGTTTTCACCATCAGAACGCGAAATGAACTACAAACACTCCCAAATGGTCTATAGAGCCCATTGAGCTTAACAAACAGTTTTCGGTTTTTTTTACCGTCAGAACGCGAAATGAACTACCAACACTCCCAAATGGTATATAGAGCCCATTGAGCCTATAAAACAGTTTTCGTTTTTTTTCATCGTCAGAACGCGAAATGAACTACCAACACTCCCAAATCGTCTATAGAGCCCATTGAGCCTATAAAACACTTTTCGGTTGTTTTCACAGTCATAACGCGAAATGTACTACCAACACTCCCAAATGGTCTATAGAGCCCAATGAGCCTAACAAACACTCATTCGGCTGTTTTCATCGTCAGAACGCGAAATGAACTACCAACACTCCAAAATCGTCTACAGAGCCCATTGAGCCTATAAAACAGTTTTCGGTTTTTTTCATCGTCAGAACGCGAAATGAACTACCAACACTCCCAAATCGTCTATATAGCCCATTGAGCCTAACAAACAATTTTCGGTTGTTTTCACCGTCATAACGCGAAATGTACTACCAACACTCCCAAATGGTCTATAGAGCCCAATGAGCCTAACAAACACTTTTCGGCTGTTTTCACCATCAGAACGCGAAATGAACTACAAACACTCCCAAATGGTCTATAGAGCCCATTGAGCCTAACAAACAGTTTTCGGTTTGTTTCACCTTCAGAACGCGAAATGAACTACCAACACTCCAAAATCGTCTACAGAGCCCATTGAGCCTATAAAACAGTTTTCGGTTTTTTTCATCGTCAGAACGCGAAATGAACTACAAACACTCCCAAATGGTCTATAGAGCCCATTGAGCCTAACAAACAGTTTTCGGTTGTTTTCACAGTCATAACGCGAAATGTACTACCAACACTCCCAAATGGTCTATAGAGCCCAATGAGCCTAACAAACACTTTTCGGCTGTTTTCATCGTCAGAACGCGAAATGAACTACCAACACTCCCAAATCGTCTATATAGCTCATTGAGCCTAACAAACAATTTTCGGTTGTTTTCACCGTCATAACGCGAAATGTACTACCAACACTCCCAAATGGTCTATAGAGCCCAATGAGCCTAACAAACACTTTTCGGCTGTTTTCACCATCAGAACGCGAAATGAACTACAAACACTCCCAAATGGTCTATAGAGCCCATTGAGCCTAACAAACAGTTTTCGGTTTGTTTCACCTTCAGAACGCGAAATGAACTACCAACACTCCAAAATCGTCTATAGAGCCCATTGAGCCTAACAAACAGTTTTCGGTTGTTTTCACCGTCAGAACGCGAAATGTACTACCAACACTCCCAAATGGTCTATAGAGCCCATTGAGCCTATAAAACAGTTTTCGGTTTTTTTCACCGTCAGAACGCGAAATGAACTACCAACACTCCCAAATGGTCTATAGAGCCCATTGAGCCTAACAAACAGTTTTCGGTTGTTTTCACCGTCAGAACGCGAAATGTACTACCAACACTCCCAAATGGTCTATAGAGCCCATTGAGCTTAACAAACAGTTTTCGGTTTTTTTCATCGTCAGAACGCGAAATGAACTACCAACACTCCAAAATCGTCTATAGAGCCCATTGAGCCTATAAAACAGTTTTCGGTTGTTTTCACCGTCATAACGCGAAATGTACTACCAACACTCCCAAATGGTCTATAGAGCCCAATGAGCCTAACAAACACTTTTCGGCTGTTTTCACCATCAGAACGCGAAATGAACTACAAACACTCCCAAATGGTCTATAGAGCCCATTGAGCTTAACAAACAGTTTTCGGGGTTTTTTACCGTCAGAACGCGAAATGAACTACCAACACTCCCAAATGGTCTATAGAGCCCATTGAGCCTATAAAACAGTTTTCGGTTTTTTTCATCGTCAGAACGCGAAATGAACTACCAACACTCCCAAATCGTCTATAGAGCCCATTGAGCCTAACAAACAGTTTTCGGTTGTTTTCACCGTCATAACGCAAAATGTACAACCAACACCCCCAAATGGTCTATAGAGCCCAATGAGCCTAACAAACACTTTTCGGTTGTTTTCACAGTCATAACGCGAAATGAACTACAAACACTCCCAAATGGTCTATAGAGCCCATTGAGCCTAACAAACAGTTTTCGGTTGTTTTCACCGTCATAACGCGAAATGTACTACCAACACTCCCAAATGGTCTATAGAGCCCAATGAGCCTAACAAACACTTTTCGGCTGTTTTCACCATCAGAACGCGAAATGAACTACAAACACTCCTAAATGGTCTATAGAGCCCATTGAGCTTAACAAACAGTTTTCGGGGTGTTTTACCGTCAGAACGCGAAATGAACTACCAACACTCCCAAATGGTCTATAGAGCCCATTGAGCCTATAAAACAGTTTTCGGTTTTTTTCATCGTCAGAACGCGAAATGTACAACCAACACCCCCAAATGGTCTATAGAGCCCATTGAGCCTAACAAACAGTTTTCGGTTTGTTTCACCTTCAGAACGCGAAATGAACTACCAACACTCCAAAATCGTCTATAGAGCCCATTGAGCCTATAAAACACTTTTCGGTTGTTTTCACAGTCATAACGCAAAATGTACTACCAACACTCCCAAATGGTCTATAGAGCCCATTGAGCCTAACAAACAGTTTTCGGTTGTTTTCACCGTCATAACGCGAAATGTACAACCAACACCTCCAAATGGTCTATAGAGCCCAATGAGCCTAACAAACACTTTTCGGCTGTTTTCACCGTCAGAACGCGAAATGAACTACAAACACTCCCAAATGGTCTATAGAGCCCATTGAGCCTAACAAACAGTTTTCGGTTTGTTTCACCTTCAGAACGCGAAATGAACTACCAACACTCCAAAATCGTCTATAGAGCCCATTGAGCCTATAAAACACTTTTCGGTTGTTTTCACAGTCATAACGCGAAATGTACTACCAACACTCCCAAATGGTCTATAGAGCCCATTGAGCCTAACAGACAGTTTTCGGTTGTTTTCACCGTCAGAACGCGAAATGTACTACCAACACTCCCAAATGGTCTATAGAGCCCATTGAGCCTATAAAACAGTTTTCGGTTTTTTTCACCGTCAGAACGCGAAATGAACTACCAACACTCCCAAATGGTCTATAGAGCCCATTGAGCCTAACAAACAGTTTTCGGTTGTTTTCACCGTCAGAACGCGAAATGTACAACCAACACCCCCAAATGGTCTATAGAGCCCAATGAGCCTAACAAACACTTTTCGGCTGTTTTCACCGTCAGAACGCGAAATGAACTACAAACACTCCCAAATGGTCTATAGAGCCCATTGAGCCTAACAAACAGTTTTCGGTTTGTTTCACCTTCAGAACGCGAAATGAACTACCAACACTCCAAAATCGTCTATAGAGCCCATTGAGCCTATAAAACACTTTTCGGTTGTTTTCACAGTCATAACGCGAAATGTACTACCAACACTCCCAAATGGTCTATAGAGCCCATTGAGCCTAACAGACAGTTTTCGGTTGTTTTCACCGTCAGAACGCGAAATGTACTACCAACACTCCCAAATGGTCTATAGAGCCCATTGAGCCTATAAAACAGTTTTCGGTTTTTTTCACCGTCAGAACGCGAAATGAACTACCAACACTCCCAAATGGTCTATAGAGCCCATTGAGCCTAACAAACAGTTTTCGGTTGTTTTCACCGTCAGAACGCGAAATGTACTACCAACACTCCCAAATGGTCTATAGAGCCCATTGAGCTTAACAAACAGTTTTCGGGTTTTTTTACCGTTAGAACGCGAAATGAACTACCAACACTCCCAAATGGTCTATAGAGCCCATTGAGCCTATAAAACAGTTTTCGGTTTTTTTCATCGTCAGAACGCGAAATGAACTACCAACACTCCAAAATCGTCTATAGAGCCCATTGAGCCTAACAAACACTTTTCGGCTGTTTTCACCGTCAGAACGCGAAATGAACTACAAACACTCCCAAATGGTCTATAGAGCCCATTGAGCCTAACAAACAGTTTTCGGTTTGTTTCACCTTCAGAACGCGAAATGAACTACCAACACTCCAAAATCGTCTATAGAGCCCATTGAGCCTATAAAACACTTTTCGGTTGTTTTCACAGTCATAACGCGAAATGTACTACCAACACTCCCAAATGGTCTATAGAGCCCATTGAGCCTAACAAACAGTTTTCGGTTGTTTTCACCGTCAGAACGCGAAATGTACTACCAACACTCCCAAATGGTCTATAGAGCCCATTGAGCCTATAAAACAGTTTTCGGTTTTTTTCACCGTCAGAACGCGAAATGAACTACCAACACTCCCAAATGGTCTATAGAGCCCATTGAGCCTAACAAACAGTTTTCGGTTGTTTTCACCGTCAGAACGCGAAATGTACTACCAACACTCCCAAATGGTCTATAGAGCCCATTGAGCTTAACAAACAGTTTTCGGGGTTTTTTACCGTCAGAACGCGAAATGAACTACCAACACTCCCAAATGGTCTATAGAGCCCATTGAGCCTATAAAACAGTTTTCGGTTTTTTTCATCGTCAGAACGCGAAATGAACTACCAACACTCCAAAATCGTCTATAGAGCCCATTGAGCCTATAAAACAGTTTTCGGTTTTTTTCATCGTCAGAACGCGAAATAAACTACCAACACTCCCAAATCGTCTATAGAGCCCATTGAGCCTATAAAACACTTTTCGGTTGTTTTCACAGTCATAACGCGAAATGTACTACCAACACTCCCAAATGGTCTATAGAGCCCAATGAGCCTAACAAACACTTTTTCGGCTGTTTTCATCGTCAGAACGCGAAATGAACTACCAACACTCCCAAATCGTCTATAGAGCCCATTGAGCCTAACAAACAGTTTTCGGTTGTTTTCACCGTCATAACGCGAAATGTACAACCAACACACCCAAATGGTCTATAGAGCCCAATGAGCCTAACAAACACTTTTCAGCTGTTTTCACCGTCAAAACGCGAAATGAACTACAAACACTCCCAAATGGTCTATAGAGCCCATTGAGCCTAACAAACAGTTTTCGGTTTGTTTCACCTTCAGAACGCGAAATGAACTACCAACACTCCAAAATCGTCTACAGAGCCCATTGAGCCTATAAAACAGTTTTCGGTTTTTGTCATCGTCAGAACGCTAAATGAACTACCAACACTCCCAAATGGTCTATAGAGCCCATTGAGCCTATAAAACAGTTTTCGTTTTTGTTCATCGTCAGAACGCGAAATGTACAACCAACACCCCCAAATGGTCTATAGAGCCCATTGAGCCTAACAAACAGTTTTCGGTTTGTTTCACCTTCAGAACGCGAAATGAACTACCAACACTCCAAAATCGTCTATAGAGCCCATTGAGCCTATAAAACACTTTTCGGTTGTTTTCACAGTCATAACGCGAAATGTACTACCAACACTCCCAAATGGTCTATAGAGCCCATTGAGCCTAACAAACAGTTTTCGGTTGTTTTCACCGTCATAACGCGAAATGTACTACCAACACTCCCAAATGGTCTATAGAGCCCAATGAGCCTAACAAACACTTTTCGGCTGTTTTCACCATCAGAACGCGAAATGACCTACAAACACTCCCAAATGGTCTATAGAGCCCATTGAGCTTAACAAACAGTTTTCGGGGTTTTTTACCGTCAGAACGCGAAATGAACTACCAACACTCCCAAATGGTCTATAGAGCCCATTGAGCCTATAAAACAGTTTTCGTTTTTTTTCATCGTCAGAACGCGAAATGAACTACCAACACTCCAAAATTGTCTATAGAGCCCATTGAGCCTATAAAACAGTTTTCGGTTGTTTTCACCGTCATAACGCGAAATGTACTACCAACACTCCCAAATGGTCTATAGAGCCCAATGAGCCTAACAAACACTTTTCGGCTGTTTTCACCATCAGAACGCGAAATGAACTACAAACACTCCCAAATGGTCTATAGAGCCCATTGAGCTTAACAAACAGTTTTCGGTTTTTTTTACCGTCAGAACGCGAAATGAACTACCAACACTCCCAAATGGTCTATAGAGCCCATTGAGCCTATAAAACAGTTTTCGGTTTTTTTCATCGTCAGAACGCGAAATGAACTACCAACACTCCCAAATCGTCTATAGAGCCCATTGAGCCTAACAAACAGTTTTCGGTTGTTTTCACCGTCATAACGCGAAATGTACAACCAACACCCCCAAATGGTCTATAGAGCCCAATGAGCCTAACAAACACTTTTCGGCTGTTTTCACCGTCAGAACGCGAAATGAACTACAAACACTCCCAAATGGTCTATAGAGCCCATTGAGCCTAACAAACAGTTTTCGGTTTGTTTCACCTTCAGAACGCGAAATGAACTACCAACACTCCAAAATCGTCTATAGAGCCCATTGAGCCTATAAAACACTTTTCGGTTGTTTTCACAGTCATAACGCGAAATGTACTACCAACACTCCCAAATGGTCTATAGAGCCCATTGAGCCTAACAAACAGTTTTCGGTTGTTTTCACCGTCATAACGCGAAATGTACTACCAACACTCCCAAATGGTCTATAGAGCCCAATGAGCCTAACAAACACTTTTCAGCTGTTTTCACCGTCAAAACGCGAAATGAACTACAAACACTCCCAAATGGTCTATAGAGCCCATTGAGCCTAACAAACAGTTTTCGGTTTGTTTCACCTTCAGAACGCGAAATGAACTACCAACACTCCAAAATCGTCTACAGAGCCCATTGAGCCTATAAAACAGTTTTCGGTTTTTGTCATCGTCAGAACGCTAAATGAACTACCAACACTCCCAAATGGTCTATAGAGCCCATTGAGCCTATAAAACAGTTTTCGTTTTTGTTCATCGTCAGAACGCGAAATGTACAACCAACACCCCCAAATGGTCTATAGAGCCCATTGAGCCTAACAAACAGTTTTCGGTTTGTTTCACCTTCAGAACGCGAAATGAACTACCAACACTCCAAAATCGTCTATAGAGCCCATTGAGCCTATAAAACACTTTTCGGTTGTTTTCACAGTCATAACGCGAAATGTACTACCAACACTCCCAAATGGTCTATAGAGCCCATTGAGCCTAACAAACAGTTTTCGGTTGTTTTCACCGTCATAACGCGAAATGTACTACCAACACTCCCAAATGGTCTATAGAGCCCAATGAGCCTAACAAACACTTTTCGGCTGTTTTCACCATCAGAACGCGAAATGACCTACAAACACTCCCAAATGGTCTATAGAGCCCATTGAGCTTAACAAACAGTTTTCGGGGTTTTTTACCGTCAGAACGCGAAATGAACTACCAACACTCCCAAATGGTCTATAGAGCCCATTGAGCCTATAAAACAGTTTTCGTTTTTTTTCATCGTCAGAACGCGAAATGAACTACCAACACTCCAAAATTGTCTATAGAGCCCATTGAGCCTATAAAACAGTTTTCGGTTGTTTTCACCGTCATAACGCGAAATGTACTACCAACACTCCCAAATGGTCTATAGAGCCCAATGAGCCTAACAAACACTTTTCGGCTGTTTTCACCATCAGAACGCGAAATGAACTACAAACACTCCCAAATGGTCTATAGAGCCCATTGAGCTTAACAAACAGTTTTCGGTTTTTTTTACCGTCAGAACGCGAAATGAACTACCAACACTCCCAAATGGTCTATAGAGCCCATTGAGCCTATAAAACAGTTTTCGGTTTTTTTCATCGTCAGAACGCGAAATGAACTACCAACACTCCCAAATCGTCTATAGAGCCCATTGAGCCTAACAAACAGTTTTCGGTTGTTTTCACCGTCATAACGCGAAATGTACAACCAACACCCCCAAATGGTCTATAGAGCCCAATGAGCCTAACAAACACTTTTCGGCTGTTTTCACCGTCAGAACGCGAAATGAACTACAAACACTCCCAAATGGTCTATAGAGCCCATTGAGCCTAACAAACAGTTTTCGGTTTGTTTCACCTTCAGAACGCGAAATGAACTACCAACACTCCAAAATCGTCTATAGAGCCCATTGAGCCTATAAAACACTTTTCGGTTGTTTTCACAGTCATAACGCGAAATGTACTACCAACACTCCCAAATGGTCTATAGAGCCCATTGAGCCTAACAAACAGTTTTCGGTTGTTTTCACCGTCATAACGCGAAATGTACTACCAACACTCCCAAATGGTCTATAGAGCCCAATGAGCCTAACAAACACTTTTCGGCTGTTTTCACCACCAGAACGCGAAATGAACTACAAACACTCCCAAATGGTCTATAGAGCCCATTGAGCTTAACAAACAGTTTTCGGGGTTTTTTACCGTCAGAACGCGAAATGAACTACCAACACTCCCAAATGGTCTATAGAGCCCATTGAGCCTATAAAACAGTTTTCGGTTTTTTTCATCGTCAGAACGCGAAATGTACAACCAACACCCCCAAATGGTCTATAGAGCCCATTGAGCCTAACAAACAGTTTTCGGTTTGTTTCACCTTCAGAACGCGAAATGAACTACCAACACTCCAAAATCGTCTATAGAGCCCATTGAGCCTATAAAACACTTTTCGGTTGTTTTCACAGTCATAACGCGAAATGTACTACCAACACTCCCAAATGGTCTATAGAGCCCATTGAGCCTAACAAACAGTTTTCGGTTGTTTTCACCGTCATAACGCGAAATGTACAACCAACACCCCCAAATGGTCTATAGAGCCCAATGAGCCTAACAAACACTTTTCGGCTGTTTTCACCGTCAGAACGCGAAATGAACTACAAACACTCCCAAATGGTCTATAGAGCCCATTGAGCCTAACAAACAGTTTTCGGTTTGTTTCACCTTCAGAACGCGAAATGAACTACCAACACTCCCAAATGGTCTATAGAGCCCATTGAGCCTATAAAACAGTTTTCGGTTTTTTTCACCGTCAGAACGCGAAATGAACTACCAACACTCCCAAATGGTCTATAGAGCCCATTGAGCCTAACAAACAGTTTTCGGTTGTTTTCACCGTCAGAACGCGAAATGTACTACCAACACTCCCAAATGGTCTATAGAGCCCATTGAGCTTAACAAACAGTTTTCGGGTTTTTTTACCGTCAGAACGCGAAATGAACTACCAACACTCCCAAATGGTCTATAGAGCCCATTGAGCCTATAAAACAGTTTTCGGTTTTTTTCATCGTCAGAACGCGAAATGAACTACCAACACTCCAAAATCGTCTATAGAGCCCATTGAGCCTAACAAACACTTTTCGGCTGTTTTCACCGTCAGAACGCGAAATGAACTACAAACACTCCCAAATGGTCTATAGAGCCCATTGAGCCTAACAAACAGTTTTCGGTTTGTTTCACCTTCAGAACGCGAAATGAACTACCAACACTCCAAAATCGTCTATAGAGCCCATTGAGCCTATAAAACACTTTTCGGTTGTTTTCACAGTCATAACGCGAAATGTACTACCAACACTCCCAAATGGTCTATAGAGCCCATTAAGCCTAACAAACAGTTTTCGGTTGTTTTCACCGTCAGAACGCGAAATGTACTACCAACACTTCCAAATGGTCTATAGAGCCCATTGAGCCTATAAAACAGTTTTCGGTTTTTTTCACCGTCAGAACGCGAAATGAACTACCAACACTCCCAAATGGTCTATAGAGCCCATTGAGCCTAACAAACAGTTTTCGGTTGTTTTCACCGTCAGAACGCGAACTGTACTACCAACACTCCCAAATGGTCTATAGAGCCCATTGAGCTTAACAAACAGTTTTCGGGTTTTTTTACCGTCAGAACGCGAAATGAACTACCAACACTCCCAAATGGTCTATAGAGCCCATTGAGCCTATAAAACAGTTTTCGGTTTTTTTCATCGTCAGAACGCGAAATGAACTACCAACACTCCAAAATCGTCTATAGAGCCCATTGAGCCTATAAAACAGTTTTCGGTTTTTTTCATCGTCAGAACGCGAAATGAACTACCAACACTCCCAAATCGTCTATAGAGCCCATTGAGCCTATAAAACACTTTTCGGTTGTTTTCACAGTCATAACGCGAAATGTACTACCAACACTCCCAAATGGTCTATAGAGCCCAATGAGCCTAACAAACACTTTTTCGGCTGTTTTCATCGTCAGAACGCGAAATGAACTACCAACACTCCCAAATCGTCTATAGAGCCCATTGAGCCTAACAAACAGTTTTCGGTTGTTTTCACCGTCATAACGCGAAATGTACAACCAACACACCCAAATGGTCTATAGAGCCCAATGAGCATAACAAACACTTTTCGGCTGTTTTCACCGTCAGAACGCGAAATGAACTACAAACACTCCCAAATGGTCTATAGAGCCCATTGAGCCTAACAAACAGTTTTCGGTTTGTTTCACCTTCAGAACGCGAAATGAACTACCAACACTCCAAAATCGTCTACAGAGCCCATTGAGCCTATAAAACAGTTTTCGTTTTTTTTCATCGTCAGAACGCGAAATGAACTACCAACACTCCCAAATGGTCTATAGAGCCCATTGAGCCTAACAAACAGTTTTCGGTTGTTTTCACCGTCATAACGCGAAATGTACTACCAACACTCCCAAATGGTCTATAGAGCCCAATGAGCCTAACAAACACCTTTCGGCTGTTTTCATCGTCAGAACGCGAAATGAACTACCAACACTCCAAAATCGTCTATAGAGCCCATTGAGCCTATAAAACAGTTTTCGTTTTTTTTCATCGTCAGAACGCGAAATGTACAACCAACACCCCCAAATGGTCTATAGAGCCCATTGAGCCTAACAAACAGTTTTCGGTTTGTTTCACCTTCAGAACGCGAAATGAACTACCAACACTCCAAAATCGTCTATAGAGCCCATTGAGCCTATAAAACACTTTTCGGTTGTTTTCACAGTCATAACGCGAAATGTACTACCAACACTCCCAAATGGTCTATAGAGCCCATTGAGCCTAACAAACAGTTTTCGGTTGTTTTCACCGTCATAACGCGAAATGTACAACCAACACCCCCAAATGGTCTATAGAGCCCAATGAGCCTAACAAACACTTTTCGGCGGTTTTCACCGTCAGAACGCGAAATGAACTACAAACACTCCCAAATGGTCTATAGAGCCCATTGAGCCTAACAAACAGTTTTCGGTTTGTTTCACCTTCAGAACGCGAAATGAACTACCAACACTCCAAAATCGTCTATAGAGCCCATTGAGCCTAACAAACAGTTTTCGGTTGTTTTCACAGTCATAACGCGAAATGTACTACCAACCCTCCCAAATGGTCTATAGAGCCCATTGAGCCTATAAAACAGTTTTCGGTTTTTTTCACCGTCAGAACGCGAAATGAACTACCAACACTCCCAAATCGTCTATAGAGCCCATTGAGCCTAACAAACAGTTTTCGGTTGTTTTCACCGTCATAACGCGAAATGTACAACCAACACCCCCAAATGGTCTATAGAGCCCAATGAGCCTAACAAACACTTTTCGGCTGTTTTCACCGTCAGAACGCGAAATGAACTACAAACACTCCCAAATGGTCTATAGAGCCCATTGAGCCTAACAAAACAGTTTTCGGTTTGTTTCACCTTCAGAACGCGAAATGAACTACCAACACTCCAAAATCGTCTATAGAGCCCATTGAGCCTATAAAACACTTTTCGGTTGTTTTCACAGTCATAACGCGAAATGTACTACCAACACTCCCAAATGGTCTATAGAGCCCATTGAGCCTAACAAACAGTTTTCGGTTGTTTTCACCGTCATAACGCGAAATGTACTACCAACACTCCCAAATGGTCTATAGAGCCCAATGAGCCTAACAAACACTTTTCGGCTGTTTTCACCATCAGAACGCGAAATGAACTACAAACACTCCCAAATGGTCTATAGAGCCCATTGAGCTTAACAAACAGTTTTCGGGGTTTTTTACCGTCAGAACGCGAAATGAACTACCAACACTCCCAAATGGTCTATAGAGCCCATTGAGCCTATAAAACAGTTTTCGGTTTTTTTCATCGTCAGAACGCGAAATGAACTACCAACACTCCAAAATCGTCTATAGAGCCCATTGAGCCTATAAAACAGTTTTCGGTTGTTTTCACCGTCATAACGCGAAATGTACTACCAACACTCCCAAATGGTCTATAGAGCCCAATGAGCCTAACAAACACTTTTCGGCTGTTTTCACCATCAGAACGCGAAATGAACTACAAACACTCCCAAATGGTCTATAGAGCCCATTGAGCTTAACAAACAGTTTTCGGTTTTTTTTACCTTCAGAACGCGAACTGAACTACCAACACTCCCAAATGGTCTATAGAGCCCATTGAGCCCATAAAACAGTTTTCGGTTTTTTTCATCGTCAGAACGCGAAATGTACAACCAACACCCCCAAATGGTCTATAGAGCCCATTGAGCCTAACAAACAGTTTTCGGTTTGTTTCACCTTCAGAACGCGAAATGAACTACCAACACTCCAAAATCGTCTATAGAGCCCATTGAGCCTATAAAACACTTTTCGGTTGTTTTCACAGTCATAACGCGAAATGTACTACCAACACTCCCAAATGGTCTATAGAGCCCATTGAGCCTAACAAACAGTTTTCGGTTGTTTTCACCGTCATAACGCGAAATGTACAACCAACACCCCCAAATGGTCTATAGAGCCCAATGAGCCTAACAAACACTTTTCGGCGGTTTTCACCGTCAGAACGCGAAATGAACTACAAACACTCCCAAATGGTCTATAGAGCCCATTGAGCCTAACAAACAGTTTTCGGTTTGTTTCACCTTCAGAACGCGAAATGAACTACCAACACTCCCAAATGGTCTATAGAGCCCATTAAGCCTAACAAACAGTTTTCGGTTGTTTTCACCGTCAGAACGCGAAATGTACTACCAACACTTCCAAATGGTCTATAGAGCCCATTGAGCCTATAAAACAGTTTTCGGTTTTTTTCACCGTCAGAACGCGAAATGAACTACCAACACTCCCAAATGGTCTATAGAGCCCATTGAGCCTAACAAACAGTTTTCGGTTGTTTTCACCGTCAGAACGCGAACTGTACTACCAACACTCCCAAATGGTCTATAGAGCCCATTGAGCTTAACAAACAGTTTTCGGGTTTTTTTACCGTCAGAACGCGAAATGAACTACCAACACTCCCAAATGGTCTATAGAGCCCATTGAGCCTATAAAACAGTTTTCGGTTTTTTTCATCGTCAGAACGCGAAATGAACTACCAACACTCCAAAATCGTCTATAGAGCCCATTGAGCCTATAAAACAGTTTTCGGTTTTTTTCATCGTCAGAACGCGAAATGAACTACCAACACTCCCAAATCGTCTATAGAGCCCATTGAGCCTATAAAACACTTTTCGGTTGTTTTCACAGTCATAACGCGAAATGTACTACCAACACTCCCAAATGGTCTATAGAGCCCAATGAGCCTAACAAACACTTTTTCGGCTGTTTTCATCGTCAGAACGCGAAATGAACTACCAACACTCCCAAATCGTCTATAGAGCCCATTGAGCCTAACAAACAGTTTTCGGTTGTTTTCACCGTCATAACGCGAAATGTACAACCAACACACCCAAATGGTCTATAGAGCCCAATGAGCATAACAAACACTTTTCGGCTGTTTTCACCGTCAGAACGCGAAATGAACTACAAACACTCCCAAATGGTCTATAGAGCCCATTGAGCCTAACAAACAGTTTTCGGTTTGTTTCACCTTCAGAACGCGAAATGAACTACCAACACTCCAAAATCGTCTACAGAGCCCATTGAGCCTATAAAACAGTTTTCGTTTTTTTTCATCGTCAGAACGCGAAATGAACTACCAACACTCCCAAATGGTCTATAGAGCCCATTGAGCCTAACAAACAGTTTTCGGTTGTTTTCACCGTCATAACGCGAAATGTACTACCAACACTCCCAAATGGTCTATAGAGCCCAATGAGCCTAACAAACACCTTTCGGCTGTTTTCATCGTCAGAACGCGAAATGAACTACCAACACTCCAAAATCGTCTATAGAGCCCATTGAGCCTATAAAACAGTTTTCGTTTTTTTTCATCGTCAGAACGCGAAATGTACAACCAACACCCCCAAATGGTCTATAGAGCCCATTGAGCCTAACAAACAGTTTTCGGTTTGTTTCACCTTCAGAACGCGAAATGAACTACCAACACTCCAAAATCGTCTATAGAGCCCATTGAGCCTATAAAACACTTTTCGGTTGTTTTCACAGTCATAACGCGAAATGTACTACCAACACTCCCAAATGGTCTATAGAGCCCATTGAGCCTAACAAACAGTTTTCGGTTGTTTTCACCGTCATAACGCGAAATGTACAACCAACACCCCCAAATGGTCTATAGAGCCCAATGAGCCTAACAAACACTTTTCGGCGGTTTTCACCGTCAGAACGCGAAATGAACTACAAACACTCCCAAATGGTCTATAGAGCCCATTGAGCCTAACAAACAGTTTTCGGTTTGTTTCACCTTCAGAACGCGAAATGAACTACCAACACTCCAAAATCGTCTATAGAGCCCATTGAGCCTAACAAACAGTTTTCGGTTGTTTTCACAGTCATAACGCGAAATGTACTACCAACCCTCCCAAATGGTCTATAGAGCCCATTGAGCCTATAAAACAGTTTTCGGTTTTTTTCACCGTCAGAACGCGAAATGAACTACCAACACTCCCAAATCGTCTATAGAGCCCATTGAGCCTAACAAACAGTTTTCGGTTGTTTTCACCGTCATAACGCGAAATGTACAACCAACACCCCCAAATGGTCTATAGAGCCCAATGAGCCTAACAAACACTTTTCGGCTGTTTTCACCGTCAGAACGCGAAATGAACTACAAACACTCCCAAATGGTCTATAGAGCCCATTGAGCCTAACAAAACAGTTTTCGGTTTGTTTCACCTTCAGAACGCGAAATGAACTACCAACACTCCAAAATCGTCTATAGAGCCCATTGAGCCTATAAAACACTTTTCGGTTGTTTTCACAGTCATAACGCGAAATGTACTACCAACACTCCCAAATGGTCTATAGAGCCCATTGAGCCTAACAAACAGTTTTCGGTTGTTTTCACCGTCATAACGCGAAATGTACTACCAACACTCCCAAATGGTCTATAGAGCCCAATGAGCCTAACAAACACTTTTCGGCTGTTTTCACCATCAGAACGCGAAATGAACTACAAACACTCCCAAATGGTCTATAGAGCCCATTGAGCTTAACAAACAGTTTTCGGGGTTTTTTACCGTCAGAACGCGAAATGAACTACCAACACTCCCAAATGGTCTATAGAGCCCATTGAGCCTATAAAACAGTTTTCGGTTTTTTTCATCGTCAGAACGCGAAATGAACTACCAACACTCCAAAATCGTCTATAGAGCCCATTGAGCCTATAAAACAGTTTTCGGTTGTTTTCACCGTCATAACGCGAAATGTACTACCAACACTCCCAAATGGTCTATAGAGCCCAATGAGCCTAACAAACACTTTTCGGCTGTTTTCACCATCAGAACGCGAAATGAACTACAAACACTCCCAAATGGTCTATAGAGCCCATTGAGCTTAACAAACAGTTTTCGGTTTTTTTTACCTTCAGAACGCGAACTGAACTACCAACACTCCCAAATGGTCTATAGAGCCCATTGAGCCCATAAAACAGTTTTCGGTTTTTTTCATCGTCAGAACGCGAAATGTACAACCAACACCCCCAAATGGTCTATAGAGCCCATTGAGCCTAACAAACAGTTTTCGGTTTGTTTCACCTTCAGAACGCGAAATGAACTACCAACACTCCAAAATCGTCTATAGAGCCCATTGAGCCTATAAAACACTTTTCGGTTGTTTTCACAGTCATAACGCGAAATGTACTACCAACACTCCCAAATGGTCTATAGAGCCCATTGAGCCTAACAAACAGTTTTCGGTTGTTTTCACCGTCATAACGCGAAATGTACAACCAACACCCCCAAATGGTCTATAGAGCCCAATGAGCCTAACAAACACTTTTCGGCGGTTTTCACCGTCAGAACGCGAAATGAACTACAAACACTCCCAAATGGTCTATAGAGCCCATTGAGCCTAACAAACAGTTTTCGGTTTGTTTCACCTTCAGAACGCGAAATGAACTACCAACACTCCAAAATCGTCTATAGAGCCCATTGAGCCTATAAAACACTTTTCGGTTGTTTTCACAGTCATAACGCGAAATGTACTACCAACCCTCCCAAATGGTCTATAGAGCCCATTGAGCCTAACAAACAGTTTTCGGTTGTTTTCACCGTCAGAACGCGAAATGTACTACCAACACTCCCAAATGGTCTATAGAGCCCATTGAGCCTATAAAACAGTTTTCGGTTTTTTTCACCGTCAGAACGCGAAATGAACTACCAACACTCCCAAATCGTCTATAGAGCCCATTGAGCCTAACAAACAGTTTTCGGTTGTTTTCACCGTCATAACGCGAAATGTACAACCAACACCCCCAAATGGTCTATAGAGCCCAATGAGCCTAACAAACACTTTTCGGCTGTTTTCACCGTCAGAACGCGAAATGAACTACAAACACTCCCAAATGGTCTATAGAGCCCATTGAGCCTAACAAAACAGTTTTCGGTTTGTTTCACCTTCAGAACGCGAAATGAACTACCAACACTCCAAAATCGTCTATAGAGCCCATTGAGCCTATAAAACACTTTTCGGTTGTTTTCACAGTCATAACGCGAAATGTACTACCAACACTCCCAAATGGTCTATAGAGCCCATTGAGCCTAACAAACAGTTTTCGGTTGTTTTCACCGTCATAACGCGAAATGTACTACCAACACTCCCAAATGGTCTATAGAGCCCAATGAGCCTAACAAACACTTTTCGGCTGTTTTCACCATCAGAACGCGAAATGAACTACAAACACTCCCAAATGGTCTATAGAGCCCATTGAGCTTAACAAACAGTTTTCGGGGTTTTTTACCGTCAGAACGCGAAATGAACTACCAACACTCCCAAATGGTCTATAGAGCCCATTGAGCCTATAAAACAGTTTTCGGTTTTTTTCATCGTCAGAACGCGAAATGAACTACCAACACTCCAAAATCGTCTATAGAGCCCATTGAGCCTATAAAACAGTTTTCGGTTGTTTTCACCGTCATAACGCGAAATGTACTACCAACACTCCCAAATGGTCTATAGAGCCCAATGAGCCTAACAAACACTTTTCGGCTGTTTTCACCATCAGAACGCGAAATGAACTACAAACACTCCCAAATGGTCTATAGAGCCCATTGAGCTTAACAAACAGTTTTCGGTTTTTTTTACCTTCAGAACGCGAACTGAACTACCAACACTCCCAAATGGTCTATAGAGCCCATTGAGCCCATAAAACAGTTTTCGGTTTTTTTCATCGTCAGAACGCGAAATGAACTACCAACACTCCCAAATCGTCTATAGAGCCCATTGAGCCTAACAAACAGTTTTCGGTTTGTTTCACCTTCAGAACGCGAAATGAACTACCAACACTCCAAAATGTCTATAGAGCCCATTGAGCCTATAAAACACTTTTCGGTTGTTTTCACAGTCATAACGCGAAATGTACTACCAACACTCCCAAATGGTCTATAGAGCCCATTGAGCCTAACAAACAGTTTTCGGTTGTTTTCACCGTCATAACGCGAAATGTACTACCAACACTCCCAAATGGTCTATAGAGCACACGCGTTTCAAATTCGCCATAGGTTTGTGCACACAATCCCCGCCCACAAATAAGGGCATGAAGGAAAGCATGCCCCGGGAAGGGGCTGGGTGTTAGGAGATAGAGGGGGGCCTCCAGGAATGGCAAAATTAGCAATTTGACCCGGGGCATGCTTTGTTAGTATTTTATTCCGATTTTCTGAAAATGTTAACGTTAACACACGCGTTTCAAATTCGCCATAGGTTTGTGCACACAATCCCCGCCAACAAATAAGGGCATGAAGGAAAGCATGCCCCGGGAAGGGGCTGGGTGTTAGGAGATAGAGGGGGGCCTCCAGGAATGGCAAAATTAGCAAAAGTTGACCCGGGGCATGCTTTGTTAGTATTTTATTTCGATTTTCTGAAAATGTTAACGTTAACACACGCGTTTCAAATTCGCCATAGGTTTGTGCACACAATCCCCGCCCACAAATAAGGGCATGAAGGAAAGCATGCCCCGGGAAGGGGCTGGGTGTTAGGAGATAGAGGGGGGCCTCCAGGAATGGCAACATTAGCATTTTGACCCGGGGCATGCTTTGTTAGTATTTTATTTCGATTTTCTGAAAATGTTAACGTTAACACACGCGTTTCAAATTCGCCATAGGTTTGTGCACACAATCCCCGCCCACAAATAAGGGCATGAAGGAAAGCATGCCCCGGGAAGGGGCTGGGTGTTAGGAGATAGAGGGGGGCCTCCAGGAATGGCAAAATTTGCAATTTGACCCGGGGCATGCTTTGTTAGTATTTTATTTCGATTTTCTGAAAATGTTAACGTTAACACACGCGTTTCAAATTCGCCATAGGTTTGTGCACACAATCCCCGCCAACAAATAAGGGCATGAAGGAAAGCATGCCCCGGGAAGGGGCTGGGTGTTAGGAGATAGAGGGGGGCCTCCAGGAATGGCAAAATTAGCAAAAGTTGACCCGGGGCATGCTTTGTTAGTATTTTATTTCGATTTTCTGAAAATGTTAACGTTAACACACGCGTTTCAAATTCGCCATAGGTTTGTGCACACAATCCCCGCCCACAAATAAGGGCATGAAGGAAAGCATGCCCCGGGAAGGGGCTGGGTGTTAGGAGATAGAGGGGGGCCTCCAGGAATGGCAAAATTAGCAATTTGACCCGGGGCATGCTTTGTTAGTATTTTATTTCGATTTTCTGAAAATTGTAACGTTAACACACGCGTTTCAAATTCGCCATAGGTTTGTGCACACAATCCCCGCCCACAAATAAGGGCATGAAGGAAAGCATGCCCCGGGAAGGGGCTGGGTGTTAGGAGATAGAGGGGGGCCTCCAGGAATGGCAAAATTAGCAATTTGACCCGGGGCATTCTTTGTTACTATTTTATTTCGATTTTCTGAAAATTTTAACGTTAACACACGCATTTCAAATTCGCCATAGGTTTGTGCACACAATCCCCGCCCACAAATAAGGGCATGAAGGAAAGCATGCCCCGGGAAGGGGCTGGGTGTTAGGAGATATAGGGGGGCCTCCAGGAATGGCAAAATTAGCAATTTGACCCGGGGCATGCTTTGTTAGTATTTTATTTCGATTTTCTGAAAATTGTAACGTTAACACACGCGTTTCAAATTCGCCATAGGTTTGTGCACACAATCCCCGCCCACAAATAAGGGCATGAAAGAAAGCATGCCCCGGGAAGGGGCTGGGTGTTAGGAGATAGAGGGGGGCCTCCAGGAATGGCAAAATTTGCAATTTGACCCGGGGCATGCTTTGTTAGTATTTTATTTCGATTTTCTGAAAATTTTAACGTTAACACACGCGTTTCAAATTCGCCATAGGTTTGTGCACACAATCCCCGCCCACAAATAAGGGCATGAAGGAAAGCATGCCCCGGGAAGGGGCTGGGTGTTAGGAGATAGAGGGGGGCCTCCAGGAATGGCAAAATTAGCAATTTGACCCGGGGCATGCTTTGTTAGTATTTTATTTCGATTTTCTGAAAATTGTAACGTTAACACACGCGTTTCAAATTCGCCATAGGTTTGTGCACACAATCCCCGCCCACAAATAAGGGAATGAAGGAAAGCATGCCCCGGGAAGGGGCTGGGTGTTAGGAGATAGAGGGGGGCCTCCAGGAATGGCAAAATTTGCAATTTGACCCGGGGCATGCTTTGTTAGTATTTTATTTCGATTTTCTGAAAATTTTAACGTTAACAAACGCGTTTCAAATTCGCCATAGGTTTGTGCACACAATCCCCGCCCACAAATAAGGGCATGAAGGAAAGCATGCCCCGGGAAGGGGCTGGGTGTTAGGAGATAGAGGGGGGCCTCCAGGAATGGCAAAATTAGCAATTTGACCCGGGGCATGCTTTGTTAGTATTTTATTTGGATTTTCTGAAAATTGTAACGTTAACACACGCGTTTCAAATTCGCCATAGGTTTGTGCACACAATCCCCGCCCACAAATAAGGGCATGAAGGAAAGCATGCCCCGGGAAGGCGCTGGGTGTTAGGAGATAGAGGGGGCCTCCAGGAATGGCAAAATTAGCAATTTGACCCGGGGCATGCTTTGTTACTATTTTATTTCGATTTTCTGAAAATTTTAACGTTAACACACGCGTTTCAAATTCGCCATAGGTTTGTGCACACAATCCCCGCCCACAAATAAGGGCATGAAGGAAAGCATGCCCCGGGAAGGGGCTGGCTGTTAGGAGATATAGGGGGGCCTCCAGGAATGGCAAAATTAGCAATTTGACCCGGGGCATGCTTTGTTAGTATTTTATTTCGATTTTCTGAAAATTTTAACGTTAACACACGCGTTTCAAATTCGCCATAGGTTTGTGCACACAATCCCCGCCCACAAATAAGGGCATGAAGGAAAGCATGCCCCGGGAAGGGGCTGGGTGTTAGGAGATAGAGGGGGGCCTCCAGGAATGGCAAAATTAGCAATTTGACCCGGGGCATGCTTTGTTAGTATTTTATTTCGATTTTCTGAAAATGTTAACGTTAACACACGCGTTTCAAATTCGCCATAGGTTTGTGCACACAATCCCCGCCCACAAATAAGGGCATGAAGGAAAGCATGCCCCGGGAAGGGGCTGGGTGTTAGGAGATAGAGGGGGGCCTCCAGGAATGGCAAAATTAGCAATTTGACCCGGGGCATGCTTTGTTAGTATTTTATTTCGATTTTCTGAAAATTTTAACGTTAACACACGCGTTTCAAATTCGCCATAGGTTTGTGCACACAATCCCCGCCCACAAATAAGGGCATGAAGGAAAGCATGCCCCGGGAAGGGGCTGGGTGTTAGGAGATAGAGGGGGGCCTCCAGGAATGGCAAAATTAGCAATTTGACCCGGGGCATGCTTTGTTAGTATTTTATTTCGATTTTCTGAAAATGTTAACGTTAACACACGCGTTTCAAATTCGCCATAGGTGTGTGCACACAATCCCCGCCCACAAATAAGGGCATGAAGGAAAGCATGCCCCGGGAAGGGGCTGGGTGTTAGGAGATAGAGGGGGGCCTCCAGGAATGGCAAGATTAGCAAAAGTTGACCCGGGGCATGCTTTGTTAGTATTTTATTTCGATTTTCTGAAAATGTTAACGTTAACACACGCGTTTCAAATTCGCCATAGGTTTGTGCACACAATCCCCGCCCACAAATAAGGGCATGAAGGAAAGCATGCCCCGGGAAGGGGCTGGGTGTTAGGAGATAGAGGGGGGCCTCCAGGAATGGCAAAATTAGCAATTTGACCCGGGGCATGCTTTGTTAGTATTTTATTTCGATTTTCTGAAAATTTTAACGTTAACACACGCGTTTCAAATTCGCCATATGTTTGTGCACACAATCCCCGCCCACAAATAAGGGCATGAAGGAAAGCATGCCCCGGGAAGGGGCTGGGTGTTAGGAGATAGAGGGGGGCCTCCAGGAATGGCAAAATTAGCAATTTGACCCGGGGCATGCTTTGTTAGTATTTTATTTCGATTTTCTGAAAATGTTAACGTTAACACACGCGTTTCAAATTCGCCATAGGTTTGTGCACACAATCCCCGCCCACAAATAAGGGCATGAAGGAAAGCATGCCCCGGGAAGGGGCTGGGTGTTAGGAGATAGAGGGGGTCCTCCAGGAATGGCAAAATTAGCAATTTGACCCGGGGCATGCTTTGTTAGTATTTTATTTCGATTTTCTGAAAATTGTAACGTTAACACACGCGTTTCAAATTCGCCATAGGTTTGTGCACACAATCCCCGCCCACAAATAAGGGAATGAAGGAAAGCATGCCCCGGGAAGGGGCTGGGTGTTAGGAGATAGAGGGGGGCCTCCAGGAATGGCAAAATTAGCAATTTGACCCGGGGCATGCTTTGTTAGTATTTTATTTCGATTTTCTGAAAATGTTAACGTTAACACACGCGTTTCAAATTCGCCATAGGTTTGTGCACACAATCCCCGCCCACAAATAAGGGCATGAAGGAAAGCATGCCCCGGGAAGGGGCTGGGTGTTAGGAGATAGAGGGGGGCCTCCAGGAATGGCAAGATTAGCAAAAGTTGACCCGGGGCATGCTTTGTTAGTATTTTATTTCGATTTTCTGAAAATGTTAACGTTAACACACGCGTTTCAAATTCGCCATAGGTTTGTGCACACAATCCCCGCCCACAAATAAGGGCATGAAGGAAAGCATGCCCCGGGAAGGGGCTGGGTGTTAGGAGATAGAGGGGGGCCTCCAGGAATGGCAAAATTAGCAATTTGACCCGGGGCATGCTTTGTTAGTATTTTATTTCGATTTTCTGAAAATTTTAACGTTAACACACGCGTTTCAAATTCGCCATATGTTTGTGCACACAATCCCCGCCCACAAATAAGGGCATGAAGGAAAGCATGCCCCGGGAAGGGGCTGGGTGTTAGGAGATAGAGGGGGGCCTCCAGGAATGGCAAAATTAGCAATTTGACCCGGGGCATGCTTTGTTAGTATTTTATTTCGATTTTCTGAAAATGTTAACGTTAACACACGCGTTTCAAATTCGCCATAGGTTTGTGCACACAATCCCCGCCAACAAATAAGGGCATGAAGGAAAGCATGCCCCGGGAAGGGGCTGGGTGTTAGGAGATAGAGGGGGGCCTCCAGGAATGGCAAAATTAGCAAAAGTTGACCCGGGGCATGCTTTGTTAGTATTTTATTTCGATTTTCTGAAAATGTTAACGTTAACACACGCGTTTCAAATTCGCCATAGGTTTGTGCACACAATCCCCGCCCACAAATAAGGGCATGAAGGAAAGCATGCCCCGGGAAGGGGCTGGGTGTTAGGAGATAGAGGGGGGCCTCCAGGAATGGCAAAATTAGCAATTTGACCCGGGGCATGCTTTGTTAGTATTTTATTTCGATTTTCTGAAAATGTTAACGTTAACACACGCGTTTCAAATTCGCCATAGGTTTGTGCACACAATCCCCGCCCACAAATAAGGGCATGAAGGAAAGCATGCCCCGGGAAGGGGCTGGGTGTTAGGAGATAGAGGGGGTCCTCCAGGAATGGCAAAATTAGCAATTTGACCCGGGGCATGCTTTGTTAGTATTTTATTTCGATTTTCTGAAAATTGTAACGTTAACACACGCGTTTCAAATTCGCCATAGGTTTGTGCACACAATCCCCGCCCACAAATAAGGGAATGAAGGAAAGCATGCCCCGGGAAGGGGCTGGGTGTTAGGAGATAGAGGGGGGCCTCCAGGAATGGCAAAATTTGCAATTTGACCCGGGGCATGCTTTGTTAGTATTTTATTTCGATTTTCTGAAAATTTTAACGTTAACACACGCGTTTCAAATTCGCCATAGGTTTGTGCACACAATCCCCGCCCACAAATAAGGGCATGAAGGAAAGCATGCCCCGGGAAGGGGCTGGGTGTTAGGAGATAGAGGGGGGCCTCCAGGAATGGCAAAATTAGCAATTTGACCCGGGGCATGCTTTGTTAGTATTTTATTTTGATTTTCTGAAAATTGTAACGTTAACACACGCGTTTCAAATTCGCCATAGGTTTGTGCACACAATCCCCGCCCACAAATAAGGGCATGAAGGAAAGCATGCCCCGGGAAGGGGCTGGGTGTTAGGAGATATAGGGGGGCCTCCAGGAATGGCAACATTAGCAATTTGACCCGGGGCATGCTTTGTTAGTATTTTATTTCGATTTTCTGAAAATTGTAACGTTAACACACGCGTTTCAAATTCGCCATAGGTTTGTGCACACAATCCCCGCCCACAAATAAGGGCATGAAGGAAAGCATGCCCCGGGAAGGGGCTGGGTGTTAGGAGATAGAGGGGGGCCTCCAGGAATGGCAAAATTTGCAATTTGACCCGGGGCATGCTTTGTTAGTATTTTATTTTGATTTTCTGAAAATTGTAACGTTAACACACGCGTTTCAAATTCGCCATAGGTTTGTGCACACAATCCCCGCCCACAAATAAGGGCATGAAGGAAAGCATGCCCCGGGAAGGCGCTGGGTGTTAGGAGATAGAGGGGGGCCTCCAGGAATGGCAAAATTAGCAATTTGACCCGGGGCATGCTTTGTTACTATTTTATTTCGATTTTCTGAAAATTTTAACGTTAACACACGCGTTTCAAATTCGCCATAGGTTTGTGCACACAATCCCCGCCCACAAATAAGGGCATGAAGGAAAGCATGCCCCGGGAAGGGGCTGGGTGTTAGGAGATAGAGGGGTCCTCCAGGAATGGCAAAATTAGCAATTTGACCCGGGGCATGCTTTGTTAGTATTTTATTTCGATTTTCTGAAAATTGTAACGTTAACACACGCGTTTCAAATTCGCCATAGGTTTGTGCACACAATCCCCGCCCACAAATAAGGGAATGAAGGAAAGCATGCCCCGGGAAGGGGCTGGGTGTTAGGAGATAGAGGGGGGCCTCCAGGAATGGCAAAACTTGCAATTTGACCCGGGGCATGCTTTGTTAGTATTTTATTTCGATTTTCTGAAAATGTTTACGTTAACACACGCGTTTCAAATTCGCCATAGGTTTGTGCACACAATCCCCGCCCACAAATAAGGGCATGAAGGAAAGCATGCCCCGGGAAGGGGCTGGGTGTTAGGAGATAGAGGGGGGCCTCCAGGAATGGCAAAATTAGCAATTTGACCCGGGGCATGCTTTGTTAGTATTTTATTTTGATTTTCTGAAAATTGTAACGTTAACACACGCGTTTCAAATTCGCCATAGGTTTGTGCACACAATCCCCGCCCACAAATAAGGGCATGAAGGAAAGCATGCCCCGGGAAGGCGCTGGGTGTTAGGAGATAGAGGGGGGCCTCCAGGAATGGCAAAATTAGCAATTTGACCCGGGGCATGCTTTGTTACTATTTTATTTCGATTTTCTGAAAATTTTAACGTTAACACACGCGTTTCAAATTCGCCATAGGTTTGTGCACACAATCCCCGCCCACAAATAAGGGCATGAAGGAAAGCATGCCCCGGGAAGGGGCTGGCTGTTAGGAGATATAGGGGGGCCTCCAGGAATGGCAAAATTAGCAATTTGACCCGGGGCATGCTTTGTTAGTATTTTATTTCGATTTTCTGAAAATTTTAACGTTAACACACGCGTTTCAAATTCGCCATAGGTTTGTGCACACAATCCCCGCCCACAAATAAGGTCATGAAGGAAAGCATGCCCCGGGAAGGGGCTGGGTGTTAGGAGATAGAGGGGGGCCTCCAGGAATGGCAAAATTAGCAATTTGACCCGGGGCATGCTTTGTTAGTATTTTATTTTGATTTTCTGAAAATTGTAACGTTAACACACGCGTTTCAAATTCGCCATAGGTTTGTGCACACAATCCCCGCCCACAAATAAGGGCATGAAGGAAAGCATGCCCCGGGAAGGCGCTGGGTGTTAGGAGATAGAGGGGGGCCTCCAGGAATGGCAAAATTAGCAATTTGACCCGGGGCATGCTTTGTTACTATTTTATTTCGATTTTCTGAAAATTTTAACGTTAACACACGCGTTTCAAATTCGCCATAGGTTTGTGCACACAATCCCCGCCCACAAATAAGGGCATGAAGGAAAGCATGCCCCGGGA
Organism: Crossaster papposus; assembly: GCA_037893245.1. NCBI lineage: Eukaryota > Metazoa > Echinodermata > Asteroidea > Velatida > Solasteridae > Crossaster > Crossaster papposus. The sequence goes on along the minus strand of JBAIAA010000225.1, from coordinate 105,996 downwards.
AGGGGCTGGGTGTTAGGAGATAGAGGGGTCCTCCAGGAATGGCAAAATTAGCAATTTGACCCGGGGCATGCTTTGTTAGTATTTTATTTCGATTTTCTGAAAATTGTAACGTTAACACACGCGTTTCAAATTCGCCATAGGTTTGTGCACACAATCCCCGCCCACAAATAAGGGAATGAAGGAAAGCATGCCCCGGGAAGGGGCTGGGTGTTAGGAGATAGAGGGGGGCCTCCAGGAATGGCAAAATTAGCAATTTGACCCGGGGCATGCTTTGTTAGTATTTTATTTTGATTTTCTGAAAATTGTAACGTTAACACACGCGTTTCAAATTCGCCATAGGTTTGTGCACACAATCCCCGCCCACAAATAAGGGCATGAAGGAAAGCATGCCCCGGGAAGGCGCTGGGTGTTAGGAGATAGAGGGGGGCCTCCAGGAATGGCAAAATTAGCAATTTGACCCGGGGCATGCTTTGTTACTATTTTATTTCGATTTTCTGAAAATTTTAACGTTAACACACGCGTTTCAAATTCGCCATAGGTTTGTGCACACAATCCCCGCCCACAAATAAGGGCATGAAGGAAAGCATGCCCCGGGAAGGGGCTGGCTGTTAGGAGATATAGGGGGGCCTCCAGGAATGGCAAAATTAGCAATTTGACCCGGGGCATGCTTTGTTAGTATTTTATTTCGATTTTCTGAAAATTTTAACGTTAACACACGCGTTTCAAATTCGCCATAGGTTTGTGCACACAATCCCCGCCCACAAATAAGGTCATGAAGGAAAGCATGCCCCGGGAAGGGGCTGGGTGTTAGGAGATAGAGGGGGGCCTCCAGGAATGGCAAAATTAGCAATTTGACCCGGGGCATGCTTTGTTAGTATTTTATTTCGATTTTCTGAAAATGTTAACGTTAACACACGCGTTTCAAATTCGCCATAGGTTTGTGCACACAATCCCCGCCCACAAATAAGGGCATGAAGGAAAGCATGCCCCGGGAAGGGGCTGGGTGTTAGGAGATAGAGGGGGGCCTCCAGGAATGGCAAAATTAGCAATTTGACCCGGGGCATGCTTTGTTAGTATTTTATTTCGATTTTCTGAAAATTTTAACGTTAACACACGCGTTTCAAATTCGCCATAGGTTTGTGCACACAATCCCCGCCCACAAATAAGGGCATGAAGGAAAGCATGCCCCGGGAAGGGGCTGGGTGTTAGGAGATAGAGGGGGGCCTCCAGGAATGGCAAAATTAGCAATTTGACCCGGGGCATGCTTTGTTAGTATTTTTACTTTGATTTTCTGAAAATTGTAACGTTAACACACGCGTTTCAAATTCGCCATAGGTTTGTGCACACAATCCCCGCCAACAAATAAGGGCATGAAGGAAAGCATGCCCCGGGAAGGGGCTGGGTGTTAGGAGATAGAGGGGGGCCTCCAGGAATGGCAAAATTAGCAAAAGTTGACCCGGGGCATGCTTTGTTAGTATTTTATTTCGATTTTCTGAAAATGTTAACGTTAACACACGCGTTTCAAATTCGCCATAGGTTTGTGCACACAATCCCCGCCCACAAATAAGGGCATGAAGGAAAGCATGCCCCGGGAAGGGGCTGGGTGTTAGGAGATAGAGGGGGGCCTCCAGGAATGGCAAAATTAGCAATTTGACCCGGGGCATGCTTTGTTAGTATTTTATTTCGATTTTCTGAAAATTGTAACGTTAACACACGCGTTTCAAATTCGCCATAGGTTTGTGCACACAATCCCCGCCCACAAATAAGGGCATGAAGGAAAGCATGCCCCGGGAAGGGGCTGGGTGTTAGGAGATAGAGGGGGGCCTCCAGGAATGGCAAAATTAGCAATTTGACCCGGGGCATTCTTTGTTACTATTTTATTTCGATTTTCTGAAAATTTTAACGTTAACACACGCGTTTCAAATTCGCCATAGGTTTGTGCACACAATCCCCGCCCACAAATAAGGGCATGAAGGAAAGCATGCCCCGGGAAGGGGCTGGGTGTTAGGAGATATAGGGGGGCCTCCAGGAATGGCAACATTAGCAATTTGACCCGGGGCATGCTTTGTTAGTATTTTATTTCGATTTTCTGAAAATTGTAACGTTAACACACGCGTTTCAAATTCGCCATAGGTTTGTGCACACAATCCCCGCCCACAAATAAGGGCATGAAGGAAAGCATGCCCCGGGAAGGGGCTGGGTGTTAGGAGATAGAGGGGGGCCTCCAGGAATGGCAAAATTTGCAATTTGACCCGGGGCATGCTTTGTTAGTATTTTATTTTGATTTTCTGAAAATTGTAACGTTAACACACGCGTTTCAAATTCGCCATAGGTTTGTGCACACAATCCCCGCCCACAAATAAGGGCATGAAGGAAAGCATGCCCCGGGAAGGCGCTGGGTGTTAGGAGATAGAGGGGGGCCTCCAGGAATGGCAAAATTAGCAATTTGACCCGGGGCATGCTTTGTTACTATTTTATTTCGATTTTCTGAAAATTTTAACGTTAACACACGCGTTTCAAATTCGCCATAGGTTTGTGCACACAATCCCCGCCCACAAATAAGGGCATGAAGGAAAGCATGCCCCGGGAAGGGGCTGGGTGTTAGGAGATATAGGGGTCCTCCAGGAATGGCAAAATTAGCAATTTGACCCGGGGCATGCTTTGTTAGTATTTTATTTCGATTTTCTGAAAATTGTAACGTTAACACACGAGTTTCAAATTCGCCATAGGTTTGTGCACACAATCCCCGCCCACAAATAAGGGAATGAAGGAAAGCATGCCCCGGGAAGGGGCTGGGTGTTAGGAGATAGAGGGGGGCCTCCAGGAATGGCAAAATTTGCAATTTGACCCGGGGCATGCTTTGTTAGTATTTTATTTCGATTTTCTGAAAATTTTAACGTTAACACACGCGTTTCAAATTCGCCATAGGTTTGTGCACACAATCCCCGCCCACAAATAAGGGCATGAAGGAAAGCATGCCCCGGGAAGGGGCTGGGTGTTAGGAGATAGAGGGGGGCCTCCAGGAATGGCAAAATTAGCAATTTGACCCGGGGCATGCTTTGTTAGTATTTTATTTTGATTTTCTGAAAATTGTAACGTTAACACACGCGTTTCAAATTCGCCATAGGTTTGTGCACACAATCCCCGCCCACAAATAAGGGCATGAAGGAAAGCATGCCCCGGGAAGGCGCTGGGTGTTAGGAGATAGAGGGGGCCCTCCAGGAATGGCAAAATTAGCAATTTGACCCGGGGCATGCTTTGTTACTATTTTATTTCGATTTTCTGAAAATTTTAACGTTAACACACGCGTTTCAAATTCGCCATAGGTTTGTGCACACAATCCCCGCCCACAAATAAGGGCATGAAGGAAAGCATGCCCCGGGAAGGGGCTGGCTGTTAGGAGATATAGGGGGGCCTCCAGGAATGGCAAAATTAGCAATTTGACCCGGGGCATGCTTTGTTAGTATTTTATTTCGATTTTCTGAAAATTTTAACGTTAACACACGCGTTTCAAATTCGCCATAGGTTTGTGCACACAATCCCCGCCCACAAATAAGGTCATGAAGGAAAGCATGCCCCGGGAAGGGGCTGGGTGTTAGGAGATAGAGGGGGGCCTCCAGGAATGGCAAAATTAGCAATTTGACCCGGGGCATGCTTTGTTAGTATTTTATTTCGATTTTCTGAAAATGTTAACGTTAACACACGCGTTTCAAATTCGCCATAGGTTTGTGCACACAATCCCCGCCCACAAATAAGGGCATGAAGGAAAGCATGCCCCGGGAAGGGGCTGGGTGTTAGGAGATAGAGGGGGGCCTCCAGGAATGGCAAAATTAGCAATTTGACCCGGGGCATGCTTTGTTAGTATTTTATTTCGATTTTCTGAAAATTTTAACGTTAACACACGCGTTTCAAATTCGCCATAGGTTTGTGCACACAATCCCCGCCCACAAATAAGGGCATGAAGGAAAGCATGCCCCGGGAAGGGGCTGGGTGTTAGGAGATAGAGGGGGGTCTCCAGGAATGGCAAAATTAGCAATTTGACCCGGGGCATGCTTTGTTAGTATTTTATTTCGATTTTCTGAAAATGTTAACGTTAACACACGCGTTTCAAATTCGCCATAGGTGTGTGCACACAATCCCCGCCCACAAATAAGGGCATGAAGGAAAGCATGCCCCGGGAAGGGGCTGGGTGTTAGGAGATAGAGGGGGGCCTCCAGGAATGGCAACATTAGCAATTTGACCCGGGGCATGCTTTATTAGTATTTTATTTCGATTCTCTGAAAACTTTAACGTTAACACACGCGTTTCAAATTCGCCATAGGTTTGTGCACACAATCCCCGCCCACAAATAAGGGCATGAAGGAAAGCATGCCCCGGGAAGGGGCTGGGTGTTAGGAGATAGAGGGGGGCCTCCAGGAATGGCAAAATTAGCAATTTGACCCGGGGCATGCTTTGTTAGTATTTTATTTCGATTTTCTGAAAATGTTAACGTTAACACACGCGTTTCAAATTCGCCATAGGTTTGTGCACACAATCCCCGCCCACAAATAAGGGCATGAAGGAAAGCATGCCCCGGGAAGGGGCTGGGTGTTAGGAGATAGAGGGGGGCCTCCAGGAATGGCAAAATTAGCAATTTGACCCGGGGCATGCTTTGTTAGTATTTTATTTCGATTTTCTGAAAATGTTAACGTTAACACACGCGTTTCAAATTCGCCATAGGTTTGTGCACACAATCCCCGCCAACAAATAAGGGCATGAAGGAAATCATGCCCCGGGAAGGGGCTGGGTGTTAGGAGATAGAGGGGGGCCTCCAGGAATGGCAAAATTAGCAAAAGTTGACCCGGGGCATGCTTTGTTAGTATTTTATTTCGATTTTCTGAAAATGTTAACGTTAACACACGCGTTTCAAATTCGCCATAGGTTTGTGCACACAATCCCCGCCCACAAATAAGGGCATGAAGGAAAGCATGCCCCGGGAAGGGGCTGGGTGTTAGGAGATAGAGGGGGGCCTCCAGGAATGGCAAAATTAGCAATTTGACCCGGGGCATGCTTTGTTAGTATTTTATTTCGATTTTCTGAAAATTGTAACGTTAACACACGCGTTTCAAATTCGCCATAGGTTTGTGCACACAATCCCCGCCCACAAATAAGGGCATGAAGGAAAACATGCCCCGGGAAGGGGCTGGGTGTTAGGAGATAGAGGGGGGCCTCCAGGAATGGCAAAATTAGCAATTTGACCCGGGGCATTCTTTGTTTTCTATTTTATTTCGATTTTCTGAAAATTTTAACGTTAACACACGCGTTTCAAATTCGCCATAGGTTTGTGCACACAATCCCCGCCCACAAATAAGGGCATGAAGGAAAGCATGCCCCGGGAAGGGGCTGGGTGTTAGGAGATATAGGGGGGCCTCCAGGAATGGCAAAATTAGCAATTTGACCCGGGGCATGCTTTGTTAGTATTTTATTTCGATTTTCTGAAAATTGTAACGTTAACACACGCGTTTCAAATTCGCCATAGGTTTGTGCACACAATCCCCGCCCACAAATAAGGGCATGAAGGAAAGCATGCCCCGGGAAGGGGCTGGGTGTTAGGAGATAGAGGGGGGCCTCCAGGAATGGCAAAATTTGCAATTTGACCCGGGGCATGCTTTGTTATTATTTTATTTCGATTTTCTGAAAATTTTAACGTTAACACACGCGTTTCAAATTCGCCATAGGTTTGTGCACACAATCCCCGCCCACAAATAAGGGCATGAAGGAAAGCATGCCCCGGGAAGGGGCTGGGTGTTAGGAGATAGAGGGGGGCCTCCAGGAATGGCAAAATTAGCAATTTGACCCGGGGCATGCTTTGTTAGTATTTTATTTCGATTTTCTGAAAATTGTAACGTTAACACACGCGTTTCAAATTCGCCATAGGTTTGTGCACACAATCCCCGCCCACAAATAAGGGAATGAAGGAAAGCATGCCCCGGGAAGGGGCTGGGTGTTAGGAGATAGAGGGGGGCCTCCAGGAATGGCAAAATTTGCAATTTGACCCGGGGCATGCTTTGTTAGTATTTTATTTCGATTTTCTGAAAATTTTAACGTTAACACACGCGTTTCAAATTCGCCATAGGTTTGTGCACACAATCCCCGCCCACAAATAAGGGCATGAAGGAAAGCATGCCCCGGGAAGGGGCTGGGTGTTAGGAGATAGAGGGGGGCCTCCAGGAATGGCAAAATTAGCAATTTGACCCGGGGCATGCTTTGTTAGTATTTTATTTCGATTTTCTGAAAATGTTAACGTTAACACACGCGTTTCAAATTCGCCATAGGTTTGTGCACACAATCCCCGCCCACAAATAAGGGCATGAAGGAAAGCATGCCCCGGGAAGGGGCTGGGTGTTAGGAGATAGAGGGGGGCCTCCAGGAATGGCAAAATTAGCAATTTGACCCGGGGCATGCTTTGTTAGTATTTTATTTCGATTTTCTGAAAATTGTAACGTTAACACACGCGTTTCAAATTCGCCATAGGTTTGTGCACACAATCCCCGCCCACAAATAAGGGCATGAAGGAAAGCATGCCCCGGGAAGGGGCTGGGTGTTAGGAGATAGAGGGGGGCCTCCAGGAATGGCAAAATTAGCAATTTGACCCGGGGCATTCTTTGTTACTATTTTATTTCGATTTTCTGAAAATTTTAACGTTAACACACGCGTTTCAAATTCGCCATAGGTTTGTGCACACAATCCCCGCCCACAAATAAGGGCATGAAGGAAAGCATGCCCCGGGAAGGGGCTGGGTGTTAGGAGATATAGGGGGGCCTCCAGGAATGGCAACATTAGCAATTTGACCCGGGGCATGCTTTGTTAGTATTTTATTTCGATTTTCTGAAAATTGTAACGTTAACACACGCGTTTCAAATTCGCCATAGGTTTGTGCACACAATCCCCGCCCACAAATAAGGGCATGAAGGAAAGCATGCCCCGGGAAGGGGCTGGGTGTTAGGAGATAGAGGGGGGCCTCCAGGAATGGCAAAATTTGCAATTTGACCCGGGGCATGCTTTGTTAGTATTTTATTTTGATTTTCTGAAAATTGTAACGTTAACACACGCGTTTCAAATTCGCCATAGGTTTGTGCACACAATCCCCGCCCACAAATAAGGGCATGAAGGAAAGCATGCCCCGGGAAGGCGCTGGGTGTTAGGAGATAGAGGGGGGCCTCCAGGAATGGCAAAATTAGCAATTTGACCCGGGGCATGCTTTGTTACTATTTTATTTCGATTTTCTGAAAATTTTAACGTTAACACACGCGTTTCAAATTCGCCATAGGTTTGTGCACACAATCCCCGCCCACAAATAAGGGCATGAAGGAAAGCATGCCCCGGGAAGGGGCTGGGTGTTAGGAGATAGAGGGGTCCTCCAGGAATGGCAAAATTAGCAATTTGACCCGGGGCATGCTTTGTTAGTATTTTATTTCGATTTTCTGAAAATTGTAACGTTAACACACGAGTTTCAAATTCGCCATAGGTTTGTGCACACAATCCCCGCCCACAAATAAGGGAATGAAGGAAAGCATGCCCCGGGAAGGGGCTGGGTGTTAGGAGATAGAGGGGGGCCTCCAGGAATGGCAAAATTTGCAATTTGACCCGGGGCATGCTTTGTTAGTATTTTATTTCGATTTTCTGAAAATTTTAACGTTAACACACGCGTTTCAAATTCGCCATAGGTTTGTGCACACAATCCCCGCCCACAAATAAGGGCATGAAGGAAAGCATGCCCCGGGAAGGGGCTGGGTGTTAGGAGATAGAGGGGGGCCTCCAGGAATGGCAAAATTAGCAATTTGACCCGGGGCATGCTTTGTTAGTATTTTATTTTGATTTTCTGAAAATTGTAACGTTAACACACGCGTTTCAAATTCGCCATAGGTTTGTGCACACAATCCCCGCCCACAAATAAGGGCATGAAGGAAAGCATGCCCCGGGAAGGCGCTGGGTGTTAGGAGATAGAGGGGGGCCTCCAGGAATGGCAAAATTAGCAATTTGACCCGGGGCATGCTTTGTTACTATTTTATTTCGATTTTCTGAAAATTTTAACGTTAACACACGCGTTTCAAATTCGCCATAGGTTTGTGCACACAATCCCCGCCCACAAATAAGGGCATGAAGGAAAGCATGCCCCGGGAAGGGGCTGGCTGTTAGGAGATATAGGGGGGCCTCCAGGAATGGCAAAATTAGCAATTTGACCCGGGGCATGCTTTGTTAGTATTTTATTTCGATTTTCTGAAAATTTTAACGTTAACACACGCGTTTCAAATTCGCCATAGGTTTGTGCACACAATCCCCGCCCACAAATAAGGTCATGAAGGAAAGCATGCCCCGGGAAGGGGCTGGGTGTTAGGAGATAGAGGGGGGCCTCCAGGAATGGCAAAATTAGCAATTTGACCCGGGGCATGCTTTGTTAGTATTTTATTTCGATTTTCTGAAAATGTTAACGTTAACACACGCGTTTCAAATTCGCCATAGGTTTGTGCACACAATCCCCGCCCACAAATAAGGGCATGAAGGAAAGCATGCCCCGGGAAGGGGCTGGGTGTTAGGAGATAGAGGGGGGCCTCCAGGAATGGCAAAATTAGCAATTTGACCCGGGGCATGCTTTGTTAGTATTTTATTTCGATTTTCTGAAAATTTTAACGTTAACACACGCGTTTCAAATTCGCCATAGGTTTGTGCACACAATCCCCGCCCACAAATAAGGGCATGAAGGAAAGCATGCCCCGGGAAGGGGCTGGGTGTTAGGAGATAGAGGGGGGTCTCCAGGAATGGCAAAATTAGCAATTTGACCCGGGGCATGCTTTGTTAGTATTTTATTTCGATTTTCTGAAAATGTTAACGTTAACACACGCGTTTCAAATTCGCCATAGGTGTGTGCACACAATCCCCGCCCACAAATAAGGGCATGAAGGAAAGCATGCCCCGGGAAGGGGCTGGGTGTTAGGAGATAGAGGGGGGCCTCCAGGAATGGCAACATTAGCAATTTGACCCGGGGCATGCTTTATTAGTATTTTATTTCGATTCTCTGAAAACTTTAACGTTAACACACGCGTTTCAAATTCGCCATAGGTTTGTGCACACAATCCCCGCCCACAAATAAGGGCATGAAGGAAAGCATGCCCCGGGAAGGGGCTGGGTGTTAGGAGATAGAGGGGGGCCTCCAGGAATGGCAAAATTAGCAATTTGACCCGGGGCATGCTTTGTTAGTATTTTATTTCGATTTTCTGAAAATGTTAACGTTAACACACGCGTTTCAAATTCGCCATAGGTTTGTGCACACAATCCCCGCCCACAAATAAGGGCATGAAGGAAAGCATGCCCCGGGAAGGGGCTGGGTGTTAGGAGATAGAGGGGGGCCTCCAGGAATGGCAAAATTAGCAATTTGACCCGGGGCATGCTTTGTTAGTATTTTATTTCGATTTTCTGAAAATGTTAACGTTAACACACGCGTTTCAAATTCGCCATAGGTTTGTGCACACAATCCCCGCCAACAAATAAGGGCATGAAGGAAATCATGCCCCGGGAAGGGGCTGGGTGTTAGGAGATAGAGGGGGGCCTCCAGGAATGGCAAAATTAGCAAAAGTTGACCCGGGGCATGCTTTGTTAGTATTTTATTTCGATTTTCTGAAAATGTTAACGTTAACACACGCGTTTCAAATTCGCCATAGGTTTGTGCACACAATCCCCGCCCACAAATAAGGGCTTGAAGGAAAGCATGCCCCGGGAAGGGGCTGGGTGTTAGGAGATAGAGGGGGGCCTCCAGGAATGGCAAAATTAGCAATTTGACCCGGGGCATGCTTTGTTAGTATTTTATTTCGATTTTCTGAAAATTGTAACGTTAACACACGCGTTTCAAATTCGCCATAGGTTTGTGCACACAATCCCCGCCCACAAATAAGGGCATGAAGGAAAACATGCCCCGGGAAGGGGCTGGGTGTTAGGAGATAGAGGGGGGCCTCCAGGAATGGCAAAATTAGCAATTTGACCCGGGGCATTCTTTGTTACTATTTTATTTCGATTTTCTGAAAATTTTAACGTTAACACACGCGTTTCAAATTCGCCATAGGTTTGTGCACACAATCCCCGCCCACAAATAAGGGCATGAAGGAAAGCATGCCCCGGGAAGGGGCTGGGTGTTAGGAGATATAGGGGGGCCTCCAGGAATGGCAAAATTTGCAATTTGACCCGGGGCATGCTTTGTTAGTATTTTATTTCGATTTTCTGAAAATTGTAACGTTAACACACGCGTTTCAAATTCGCCATAGGTTTGTGCACACAATCCCCGCCCACAAATAAGGGCATGAAGGAAAGCATGCCCCGGGAAGGGGCTGGGTGTTAGGAGATAGAGGGGGGCCTCCAGGAATGGCAAAATTTGCAATTTGACCCGGGGCATGCTTTGTTATTATTTTATTTCGATTTTCTGAAAATTTTAACGTTAACACACGCGTTTCAAATTCGCCATAGGTTTGTGCACACAATCCCCGCCCACAAATAAGGGCATGAAGGAAAGCATGCCCCGGGAAGGGGCTGGGTGTTAGGAGATAGAGGGGGGCCTCCAGGAATGGCAAAATTAGCAATTTGACCCGGGGCATGCTTTGTTAGTATTTTATTTCGATTTTCTGAAAATTGTAACGTTAACACACGCGTTTCAAATTCGCCATAGGTTTGTGCACACAATCCCCGCCCACAAATAAGGGAATGAAGGAAAGCATGCCCCGGGAAGGGGCTGGGTGTTAGGAGATAGAGGGGGGCCTCCAGGAATGGCAAAATTTGCAATTTGACCCGGGGCATGCTTTGTTAGTATTTTATTTCGATTTTCTGGAAATTTTAACGTTAACACACGCGTTTCAAATTCGCCATAGGTTTGTGCACACAATCCCCGCCCACAAATAAGGGCATGAAGGAAAGCATGCCCCGGGAAGGGGCTGGGTGTTAGGAGATAGAGGGGGGCCTCCAGGAATGGCAAAATTAGCAATTTGACCCGGGGCATGCTTTGTTAGTATTTTATTTTGATTTTCTGAAAATTGTAACGTTAACACACGCGTTTCAAATTCGCCATAGGTTTGTGCACACAATCCCCGCCCACAAATAAGGGCATGAAGGAAAGCATGCCCCGGGAAGGCGCTGGGTGTTAGGAGATAGAGGGGGGCCTCCAGGAATGGCAAAATTAGCAATTTGACCCGGGGCATGCTTTGTTACTATTTTATTTCGATTTTCTGAAAATTTTAACGTTAACACACGCGTTTCAAATTCGCCATAGGTTTGTGCACACAATCCCCGCCCACAAATAAGGGCATGAAGGAAAGCATGCCCCGGGAAGGGGCTGGGTGTTAGGAGATAGAGGGGGGCCTCCAGGAATGGCAAAATTAGCAATTTGACCCGGGGCATGCTTTGTTAGTATTTTATTTCGATTTTCTGAAAATGTTAACGTTAACACACGCGTTTCAAATTCGGCATAGGTTTGTGCACACAATCCCCGCCCACAAATAAGGGCATGAAGGAAAGCATGCCCCGGGAAGGGGCTGGGTGTTAGGAGATAGAGGGGGGCCTCCAGGAATGGCAAAATTAGCAATTTGACCCGGGGCATGCTTTGTTAGTATTTTATTTCGATTTTCTGAAAATGTTAACGTTAACACACGCGTTTCAAATTCGCCATAGGTTTGTGCACACAATCCCCGCCAACAAATAAGGGCATGAAGGAAATCATGCCCCGAGAAGGGGCTGGGTGTTAGGAGATAGAGGGGGGGCCTCCAGGAATGGCAAAATTAGCAAAAGTTGACCCGGGGCATGCTTTGTTAGTATTTTATTTCGATTTTCTGAAAATGTTAACGTTAACACACGCGTTTCAAATTCGCCATAGGTTTGTGCACACAATCCCCGCCCACAAATAAGGGCATGAAGGAAAGCATGCCCCGGGAAGGGGCTGGGTGTTAGGAGATAGAGGGGGGCCTCCAGGAATGGCAAAATTAGCAATTTGACCCGGGGCATGCTTTGTTAGTATTTTATTTCGATTTTCTGAAAATTGTAACGTTAACACACGCGTTTCAAATTCGCCATAGGTTTGTGCACACAATCCCCGCCCACAAATAAGGGCATGAAGGAAAGCATGCCCCGGGAAGGGGCTGGGTGTTAGGAGATAGAGGGGGGCCTCCAGGAATGGCAAAATTAGCAATTTGACCCGGGGCATTCTTTGTTACTATTTTATTTCGATTTTCTGAAAATTTTAACGTTAACACACGCGTTTCAAATTCGCCATAGGTTTGTGCACACAATCCCCGCCCACAAATAAGGGCATGAAGGAAAGCATGCCCCGGGAAGGGGCTGGGTGTTAGGAGATATAGGGGGGCCTCCAGGAATGGCAAAATTAGCAATTTGACCCGGGGCATGCTTTGTTAGTATTTTATTTCGATTTTCTGAAAATTGTAACGTTAACACACGCGTTTCAAATTCGCCATAGGTTTGTGCACACAATCCCCGCCCACAAATAAGGGCATGAAGGAAAGCATGCCCCGGGAAGGGGCTGGGTGTTAGGAGATAGAGGGGGGCCTCCAGGAATGGCAAAATTTGCAATTTGACCCGGGGCATGCTTTGTTATTATTTTATTTCGATTTTCTGAAAATTTTAACGTTAACACACGCGTTTCAAATTCGCCATAGGTTTGTGCACACAATCCCCGCCCACAAATAAGGGCATGAAGGAAAGCATGCCCCGGGAAGGGGCTGGGTGTTAGGAGATAGAGGGGGGCCTCCAGGAATGGCAAAATTAGCAATTTGACCCGTGGCATGCTTTGTTAGTATTTTATTTCGATTTTCTGAAAATTGTAACGTTAACACACGCGTTTCAAATTCGCCATAGGTTTGTGCACACAATCCCCGCCCACAAATAAGGGAATGAAGGAAAGCATGCCCCGGGAAGGGGCTGGGTGTTAGGAGATAGAGGGGGGCCTCCAGGAATGGCAAAATTTGCAATTTGACCCGGGGCATGCTTTGTTAGTATTTTATTTCGATTTTCTGAAAATTTTAACGTTAACACACGCGTTTCAAATTCGCCATAGGTTTGTGCACACAATCCCCGCCCACAAATAAGGGCATGAAGGAAAGCATGCCCCGGGAAGGGGCTGGGTGTTAAAAGATAGAGGGGGGCCTCCAGGAATGGCAAAATTAGCAATTTGACCCGGGGCATGCTTTGTTAATATTTTATTTTGATTTTCTGAAAATTGTAACGTTAACACACGCGTTTCAAATTCGCCATAGGTTTGTGCACACAATCCCCGCCCACAAATAAGGGCATGAAGGAAAGCATGCCCCGGGAAGGCGCTGGGTGTTAGGAGATAGAGGGGGGCCTCCAGGAATGGCAAAATTAGCAATTTGACCCGGGGCATGCTTTGTTACTATTTTATTTCGATTTTCTGAAAATTTTAACGTTAACACACGCGTTTCAAATTCGCCATAGGTTTGTGCACACAATCCCCGCCCACAAATAAGGGCATGAAGGAAAGCATGCCCCGGGAAGGGGCTGGCTGTTAGGAGATATAGGGGGGCCTCCAGGAATGGCAAAATTAGCAATTTGACCCGGGGCATGCTTTGTTAGTATTTTATTTCGATTTTCTGAAAATTTTAACGTTAACACACGCGTTTCAAATTCGCCATAGGTTTGTGCACACAATCCCCGCCCACAAATAAGGGCATGAAGGAAAGCATGCCCCGGGAAGGGGCTGGGTGTTAGGAGATAGAGGGGGGCCTCCAGGAATGGCAACATTAGCAATTTGACCCGGGGCATGCTTTGTTAGTATTTTATTTCGATTTTCTGAAAATGTTAACGTTAACACACGCGTTTCATATTCGCCATAGGTTTGTGCACACAATCCCCGCCCACAAATAAGGGCATGAAGGAAAGCATGCCCCGGGAAGGGGCTGGCTGTTAGGAGATATAGGGGGGCCTCCAGGAATGGCAAAATTAGCAATTTGACCCGGGGCATGCTTTGTTAGTATTTTATTTCAATTTTCTGAAAATTTTAACGTTAACACACGCGTTTCAAATTCGCCATAGGTTTGTGCACACAATCCCCGCCCACAAATAAGGGCATGAAGGAAAGCATGCCCCGGGAAGGGGCTGGGTGTTAGGAGATAGAGGGGGGCCTCCAGGAATGGCAACATTAGCAATTTGACCCGGGGCATGCTTTGTTAGTATTTTATTTCGATTTTCTGAAAATGTTAACGTTAACACACGCGTTTCATATTCGCCATAGGTTTGTGCACACAATCCCCGCCCACAAATAAGGGCATGAAGGAAAGCATGCCCCGGGAAGGGGCTGGGTGTTAGGAGATAGAGGGGGGCCTCCAGGAATGGCAAAATTAGCAATTTGACCCGGGGCATGCTTTGTTAGTATTTTATTTCGATTTTCTGAAAATGTTAACGTTAACACACGCGTTTCAAACTCGCCATAGGTTTGTGCACACAATCCCCGCCCACAAATAAGGGCATGAAGGAAAGCATGCCCCGGGAAGGGGCTGGGTGTTAGGAGATAGAGGGGGGCCTCCAGGAATGGCAAAATTACCAATTTGACCCGGGGCATGCTTTGTTAGTATTTTATTTCGATTTTCTGAAAATTGTAACGTTAACACACGCGTTTCAAATTCGCCATAGGTTTGTGCACACAATCCCCGCCCACAAATAAGGGCATGAAGGAAAGCATGCCCCGGGAAGGGGCTGGGTGTTAGGAGATAGAGGGGGGCCTCCAGGAATGGCAAAATTTGCAATTTGACCCGGGGCATGCTTTGTTAGTATTTTATTTCGATTTTCTGAAAATGTTAACGTTAACACACGCGTTTCAAATTCGCCATAGGTTTGTGCACACAATCCCCGCCCACAAATAAGGGCATGAAGGAAAGCATGCCCCGGGAAGGGGCTGGCTGTTAGGAGATATAGGGGGGCCTCCAGGAATGGCAAAATTTGCAATTTGACCCGGGGCATGCTTTGTTAGTATTTTATTTCGATTTTCTGAAAATTGTAACGTTAACACACGCGTTTCAAATTCGCCATAGGTTTGTGCACACAATCCCCGCCCACAAATAAGGGCATGAAGGAAAGCATGCCCCGGGAAGGGGCTGGGTGTTAGGAGATAGAGGGGGGCCTCCAGGAATGGCAAAATTAGCAATTTGACCCGGGGCATGCTTTGTTAGTATTTTATTTCGATTTTCTAAAAATGTTAACGTTAACACACGCGTTTCAAATTCGCAATAGGTTTGTGCACACAATCCCCGCCCACAGATAAGGGCATGAAGGAAAGCATGCCCCGGGAAGGGGCTGGGTGTTAGGAGATAGAGGGGGGCCTCCAGGAATGGCAAAATTAGCAATTTGACCCGGGGCATGCTTTGTTAGTATTTTATTTCGATTTTCTGAAAATGTTAACGTTAACACACGCGTTTCAAACTCGCCATAGGTTTGTGCACACAATCCCCGCCCACAAATAAGGGCATGAAGGAAAGCATGCCCCGGGAAGGGGCTGGGTGTTAGGAGATATAGGGGGGCCTCCAGGAATGGCAAAATTAGCAATTTGACCCGGGGCATGCTTTGTTAGTATTTTATTTCGATTTTCTGAAAATTGTAACGTTAACACACGCGTTTCAAATTCGCCATAGGTTTGTGCACACAATCCCCGCCCACAAATAAGGACATGAAGGAAAGCATGCCCCGGGAAGTGGCTGGGTGTTAGGAGATAGAGGGGGGCCTCCAGGAATGGCAAAATTAGCAATTTGACCCGGGGCATGCTTTGTTAGTATTTTATTTCGATTTTCTGAAAATGTTAACGTTAACACACGCGTTTCAAATTCGCCATAGGTATGTGCACACAATCCCCGCCCACAAAGAAGGGCATGAAGGAAAGCATGCCCCGGGAAGGGGCTGGGTGTTAGGAGATAGAGGGGAGCCTCCAGGAATGGCAAAATTAGCAATTTGACCCGGGGCATGCTTTGTTAGTATTTTATTTCGATTTTCTGAAAATGTTAACGTTAACACACGCGTTTCAAATTCGCCATAGGTTTGTGCACACAATCCCCGCCCACAAATAAGGGCATGAAGGAAAGCATGCCCCGGGAAGGGGCTGGGTGTTAGGAGATAGAGGGGGGCCTCCAGGAATGGCAAAATTAGCAATTTGACCCGGGGCATGCTTTGTTAGTATTTTATTTCGATTTTCTGAAAATTGTAACGTTAACACACGCGTTTCAAATTCGCCATAGGTTTGTGCACACAATCCCCGCCCACAAATAAGGGCATGAAGGAAAGCATGCCCCGGGAAGTGGCTGGGTGTTAGGAGATAGAGGGGGGCCTCCAGGAATGGCAAAATTAGCAATTTGACCCGGGGCATGCTTTGTTAGTATTTTATTTCGATTTTCTGAAAATGTTAACGTTAACACACGCGTTTCAAATTCGCCATAGGTTTGTGCACACAATCCCCGCCCACAAATAAGGGCATGAAGGAAAGCATGCCCCGGGAAGGGGCTGGGTGTTAGGAGATATAGGGGGGCCTCCAGGAATGGCAAAATTAGCAATTTGACCCGGGGCATGCTTTGTTAGTATTTTATTTCGATTTTCTGAAAATTGTAACGTTAACACACGCGTTTCAAATTCGCCATAGGTTTGTGCACACAATCCCCGCCCACAAATAAGGGCATGAAGGAAAGCATGCCCCGGGAAGGGGCTGGGTGTTAGGAGATAGAGGGGGGCCTCCAGGAATGGCAACATTAGCAATTTGACCCGGGGCATGCTTTGTTAGTATTTTATTTCGATTTTCTGAAAATGTTAACGTTAACACACGCGTTTCAAGTTCGCCATAGGTTTGTGCACACAATCCCCGCCCACAAATAAGGGCATGAAGGAAAGCATGCCCCGGGAAGGGGCTGGGTGTTAGGAGATAGAGGGGGGCCTCCAGGAATGGCAAAATTAGCAATTTGACCCGGGGCATGCTTTGTTAGTATTTTATTTCGATTTTCTGAAAATGTTAACGTTAACACACGCGTTTCAAATTCGCCATAGGTTTGTGCACACAATCCCCGCCCACAAATAAGGGCATGAAGGAAAGCATGCCCCGGGAAGGGGCTGGGTGTTAGGAGATAGAGGGGGGCCTCCAGGAATGGCAAAATTAGCAATTTGACCCGGGGCATGCTTTGTTAGTATTTTATTTCGATTTTCTGAAAATTGTAACGTTAACACACGCGTTTCAAATTCGCCATAGGTTTGTGCACACAATCCCCGCCCACAAATAAGGGCATGAAGGAAAGCATGCCCCGGGAAGGGGCTGGGTGTTAGGAGATAGAGGGGGGCCTCCAGGAATGGCAAAATTAGCAATTTGACCCGGGGCATGCTTTGTTAGTATTTTATTTCGATTTTCTGAAAATGTTAACGTTAACACACGCGTTTCAAATTCGCCATAGGTTTGTGCACACAATCCCCGCCCACAAATAAGGGCATGAAGGAAAGCATGCCCCGGGAAGGGGCTGGGTGTTAGGAGATAGAGGGGGGCCTCGAGGAATGGCAAAATTAGCAATTTGACCCGGGGCATGCTTTGTTAGTATTTTATTTCGATTTTCTGAAAATGTTAACGTTAACACACGCGTTTCAAACTCGCCATAGGTTTGTGCACACAATCCCCGCCCACAAATAAGGGCATGAAGGAAAGCATGCCCCGGGAAGGGGCTGGGTGTTAGGAGATATAGGGGGGCCTCCAGGAATGGCAAAATTAGCAATTTGACCCGGGGCATGCTTTGTTAGTATTTTATTTCGATTTTCTGAAAATGTTAACGTTAACACACGCGTTTCAAATTCGCCATAGGTTTGTGCACACAATCCCCGCCCACAAATAAGGGCATGAAGGAAAGCATGAGTTAGTCTTGCATACGCACTGTGGACCTCCGAACAATATAGGTCCACACGATGCGGGAAGAGGTTACGGTGTGTGGACTTGCACACGTCCACAATCCGTTTTTCAGTTTCCGAAAAAGAGCGCTAGAGGAAAAACGGGTTAGGGTTATATATAGAAAAGATAGAAGGGACAGCTGAGAGGCCCATAATCCTAATTTGAGGGTAAATTTGTTTTGGGGAAGCGAGAAAAATGAGTATTTAGTCAAAGTTTGTTAACTACACGAATACAAAGGAATGTCCACAGTGCGTATGTAAGGTAAAGCTGGGTGCCCCGGGAAGGGGCTGGGTGTTAGGAGATAGAGGGGGGCCTCCAGGAATGGCAAAATTAGCAATTTGACCCGGGGCATTCTTTGTTAGTATTTTATTTCGATTTTCTGAAAATTTCAACGTTAACACACGCGTTTCAAATTCGCCATAGGTTTGTGCACACAATCCCCGCCCACAAATAAGGGCATGAAGGAAAGCATGCCCCGGGAAGGGGCTGGGTGTTAGGAGATAGAGGGGGGCCTCCAGGAATGGCAAAATTAGCAATTTGACCCGGGGCATGCTTTGTTAGTATTTTATTTCGATTTTCTGAAAATGTTAACGTTAACACACGCGTTTCAAATTCGCCATAGGTTTGTGCACACAATCCCCGCCCACAAATAAGGGCATGAAGGAAAGCATGCCCCGGGAAGGGGCTGGGTGTTAGGAGATAGAGGGGGGCCTCCAGGAATGGCAAAATTAGCAATTTGACCCGGGGCATGCTTTGTTAGTATTTTATTTCGATTTTCTGAAAATGTTAACGTTAACACACGCGTTTCAAACTCGCCATAGGTTTGTGCACACAATCCCCGCCCACAAATAAGGGCATGAAGGAAAGCATGCCCCGGGAAGGGGCTGGGTGTTAGGAGATAGAGGGGGGCCTCCAGGAATGGCAAAATTAGCAATTTGACCCGGGGCATGCTTTGTTAGTATTTTATTTCGATTTTCTGAAAATTGTAACGTTAACACACGCGTTTCAAATTCGCCATAGGTTTGTGCACACAATCCCCGCCCACAAATAAGGGCATGAAGGAAAGCATGCCCCGGGAAGGGGCTGGGTGTTAGGAGATAGAGGGGGGCCTCCAGGAATGGCAAAATTAGCAATTTGACCCGGGGCATGCTTTGTTAGTATTTTATTTCGATTTTCTGAAAATTTTAACGTTAACACACGCGTTTCAAATTCGCCATAGGTTTGTGCACACAATCCCCGCCCACAAATAAGGGCATGAAGGAAAGCATGCCCCGGGAAGAGGCTGGGTGTTAGGAGATAGAGGGGGGCCTCCAGGAATGGCAAAATTAACAATTTGACCCGGGGCATGCTTTGTTAGTATTTTATTTCGATTTTCTGAAAATTTTAACGTTAACACACGCGTTTCAAATTCGCCATAGGTTTGTGCACACAATCCCCGCCCACAAATAAGGGCATGAAGGAAAGCATGAGTTAGTCTTGCATACGCACTGTGGACCTCCGAACAATATAGGTCCACACGATGCGGGAAGAGGTTACGGTGTGTGGACTTGCACACGTCCACAATCCGTTTTTCAGTTTCCGAAAAAGAGCGCTAGAGGAAAAACGGGTTAGGGTTATATATAGAAAAGATAGAAGGGACAGCTGAGAGGCCCATAATCCTAATTTGAGGGTAAATTTGTTTTGGGGAAGCGAGAAAAATGAGTATTTAGTCAAAGTTTGTTAACTACACGAATACAAAGGAATGTCCACAGTGCGTATGTAAGGTAAAGCTGGGTGCCCCGGGAAGGGGCTGGGTGTTAGGAGATAGAGGGGGGCCTCCAGGAATGGCAAAATTAGCAATTTGACCCGGGGCATTCTTTGTTAGTATTTTATTTCGATTTTCTGAAAATTTCAACGTTAACACACGCGTTTCAAATTCGCCATAGGTTTGTGCACACAATCCCCGCCCACAAATAAGGGCATGAAGGAAAGCATGCCCCGGGAAGGGGCTGGGTGTTAGGAGATAGAGGGGGGCCTCCAGGAATGGCAAAATTAGCAATTTGACCCGGGGCATGCTTTGTTAGTATTTTATTTCGATTTTCTGAAAATTGTAACGTTAACACACGCGTTTCAAATTCGCCATAGGTTTGTGCACACAATCCCCGCCCACAAATAAGGGCATGAAGGAAAGCATGCCCCGGGAAGGGGCTGGGTATTAGGAGATAGAGGGGGGCCTCCAGGAATGGCAAAATTAGCAATTTGACCCGGGGCATGCTTTGTTAGTATTTTATTTCGATTTTCTGAAAATGTTAACGTTAACACACGCGTTTCAAATTCGCCATAGGTTTGTGCACACAATCCCCGCCCACAAATAAGGGCATGAAGGAAAGCATGCCCCGGGAAGGGGCTGGGTGTTAGGAGATAGAGGGGGGCCTCCAGGAATGGCAAAATTAGCAATTTGACCCGGGGCATGCTTTGTTAGTATTATATTTCGATTTTCTGAAAATGTTAACGTTAACACACGCGTTTCAATCCCCGCCCACAAATAAGGGCATGAAGGAAAGCATGCCCCGGGAAGGGGCTGGGTATTAGGAGATAGAGGGGGGCCTCCAGGAATGGCAAAATTAGCAATTTGACCCGGGGCATGCTCTGTTAGTATTTTATTTCGATTTTCTGAAAATTGTAACGTTAACACACGCGTTTCAAATTCGCCAAAGGTTTGTGCATACAATCCCCGCCCACAAATAAGGGCATGAAGGAAAGCATGCCCCGGGAAGGGGTTGGGTGTTAGGAGATAGAGGGGGGCCTCCAGGAATGGCAAAATTTGCAATTTTACCGGGGGCATGCTTTGTTAGTATTTTATTTCGATTTTCTGAAAATGTTAACGTTAACACACGCGTTTCAAATTCGCCATAGGTGTGTGCACACAATCCCCGACCACAAATAAGGGCATGAAGGAAAGCATGCCCCGGGAAGGGGCTGGGTGTTAGGAGATAGAGGGGGGCCTCCAGGAATGGCAAAATTAGCAATTTGACCCGGGGCATGCTTTGTTAGTATTTTATTTCGATTTTCTGAACATTTTAACGTTAACACACGCGTTTCAAATTCGACATAGGTTTGTGCACACAATCCCCGCCCACAAATAAGGGCATGAAGGAAAGCATGCCCCGGGAAGGGGCTGGGTGTTAGGAGATAGAGGGGGGCCTCCAGGAATGGCAAAATTAGCAATTTGACCCGGGGCATGCTTTGTTAGTATTTTATTTCGATTTTCTGAAAATGTTATCGTTAACACACGCGTTTCAAATTCGCCATAGGTTTGTGCACACAATCCCCGCCCACAAATAAGGGCATGAAGGAAAGCATGCCCCGGGAAGGGGCTGGGTGTTAGGAGATAGAGGGGGGCCTCCAGGAATGGCAAAATTAGCAATTTGACCCGGGGCATGCTTTGTTAGTATTTTATTTCGATTTTCTGAAAATGTTAACGTTAACACACGCGTTTCAAATTCGACATAGGTTTGTGCACACAATCCCCGCCCACAAATAAGGGCATGAAGGAAAGCATGCCCCGGGAAGGGGCTGGGTGTTAGGAGATAGAGGGGGGCCTCCAGGAATGGCAAAATTAGCAATTTGACCCGGGGCATGCTCTGTTAGTATTTTATTTCGATTTTCTGAAAATGTTAACGTTAACACACGCGTTTCAAATTCGCCATAGGTTTGTGCACACAATCCCCGCCCACAAATAAGGGCATGAAGGAAAGCATGCCCCGGGAAGGGGCTGGGTGTTAGGAGATAGAGGGGGGCCTCCAGGAATGGCAAAATTAGCAATTTGACCCGGGGCATGCTTTGTTAGTATTTTATTTCGATTTTCTGAACATTTTAACGTTAACACACGCGTTTCAAATTCGCCATAGGTTTGTGCACACAATCCCCGCCCACAAATAAGGGCATGAAGGAAAGCATGCCCCGGGAAGGGGCTGGGTGTTAGGAGATAGAGGGGGGCCTCCAGGAATGGCAAAATTAGCAATTTGACCCGGGGCATGCTTTGTTAGTATTTTATTTCGATTTTCTGAAAATGTTAACGTTAACACACGCGTTTCAAATTCGCCATAGGTTTGTGCACCCAATCCCCGCCCACAAATAAGGGCATGAAGGAAAGCATGCCCCGGGAAGGGGCTGGGTGTTAGGAGATAGCGGGGGGCCTCCAGGAATGGCAAAATTAGCAATTTTACCGGGGGCATGCTTTGTTAGTATTTTATTTCGATTTTCTGAAAATGTTAACGTTAACACACGCGTTTCAAATTCGCCATAGGTTTGTGCACACAATCCCCGCCCACAAATAAGGGCATGAAGGAAAGCATGCCCCGGGAAGGGGCTGGGTGTTAGGAGATAGAGGGGGGCCTCCAGGAATGGCAAAATTAGCAATTTGACCCGGGGCATGCTTTGTTAGTATTTTATTTAGATTTTCTGAACATTTTAACGTTAACACACGCGTTTCAAATTCGCCATAGGTTTGTGCACACAATCCCCGCCCACAAATAAGGGCATGAAGGAAAGCATGCCCCGGGAAGGGGCTGGGTGTTAGGAGATAGAGGGGGGCCTCCAGGAATGGCAAAATTAGCAATTTGACCCGGGGCATGCTTTGTTAGTATTTTATTTCGATTTTCTGAAAATGTTAACGTTAACACACGCGTTTCAAATTCGCCATAGGTTTGTGCACACAATCCCCGCCCACAAATAAGGGCATGAAGGAAAGCATGCCCCGGGAAGGGGCTGGGTGTTAGGAGATAGAGGGGGGCCTCCAGGAATGGCAAAATTAGCAATTTGACCCGGGGCATGCTTTGTTAGTATTTTATTTCGATTTTCTTAAAATGTTAACGTTAACACACGCGTTTCAAATTCGACATAGGTTTGTGCACACAATCCCCGCCCACAAATAAGGGCATGAAGGAAAGCATGCCCCGGGAAGGGGCTGGGTGTTAGGAGATAGAGGGGGGCCTCCAGGAATGGCAAAATTAGC
Organism: Crossaster papposus; assembly: GCA_037893245.1. Taxonomy (NCBI): domain Eukaryota; kingdom Metazoa; phylum Echinodermata; class Asteroidea; order Velatida; family Solasteridae; genus Crossaster; species Crossaster papposus. The sequence continues at coordinate 83,056 of JBAIAA010000225.1, read as the reverse complement.
AATTTGACCCGGGGCATGCTCTGTTAGTATTTTATTTCGATTTTCTGAAAATTGTAACGTTAACACACGCGTTTCAAATTCGCCATAGGTTTGTGCATACAATCCCCGCCCACAAATAAGGGCATGAAGGAAAGCATGCCCCGGGAAGGGGCTGGGTGTTAGGAGATAGAGGGGGGCCTCCAGGAATGGCAAAATTAGCAATTTGACCGGGGGCATGCTTTGTTAGTATTTTATTTCGATTTTCTGAAAATGTTAACGTTAACACACGCGTTTCAAATTCGCCATAGGTTTGTGCACACAATCCCCGCCCACAAATAAGGGCATGAAGGAAAGCATGCCCCGGGAAGGGGCTGGGTGTTAGGAGATAGAGGGAGGCCTCCAGGAATGGCAAAATTAGCAATTTGACCCGGGGCATGCTTTGTTAGTATTTTATTTCGATTTTCTGAACATTTTAACGTTAACACACGCGTTTCAAATTCGCCATAGGTTTGTGCACACAATCCCCGCCCACAAATAAGGGCATGAAGGAAAGCATGCCCCGGGAAGGGGCTGGGTGTTAGGAGATAGAGGGGGGCCTCCAGGAATGGCAAAATTAGCAATTTGACCCGGGGCATGCTTTGTTAGTATTTTATTTCGATTTTCTGAAAATGTTAACGTTAACACACGCGTTTCAAATTCGCCATAGGTTTGTGCACACAATCCCCGCCCACAAATAAGGGCATGAAGGAAAGCATGCCCCGGGAAGGGGCTGGGTGTTAGGAGATAGAGGGGGGCCTCCAGGAATGGCAAAATTAGCAATTTGACCCGGGGCATGCTTTGTTAGTATTTTATTTCGATTTTCTGAACATTTTAACGTTAACACACGCGTTTCAAATTCGCCATAGGTTTGTGCACACAATCCCCGCCCACAAATAAGGGCATGAAGGAAAGCATGCCCCGGGAAGGGGCTGGGTGTTAGGAGATAGAGGGGGGCCTCCAGGAATGGCAAAATTAGCAATTTGACCCGGGGCATGCTTTGTTAGTATTTTATTTCGATTTTCTGAAAATGTTAACGTTAACACACGCGTTTCAAATTCGCCATAGGTTTGTGCACACAATCCCCGCCCACAAATAAGGGCATGAAGGAAAGCATGCCCCGGGAAGGGGCTGGGTGTTAGGAGATAGAGGGGGGCCTCCAGGAATTGCAAAATTAGCAATTTGACCCGGGGCATGCTCCGTTAGTATTTTATTTCGATTTTCTGAAAATTGTAACGTTAACACACGCGTTTCAAATTCGCCATAGGTTTGTGCATACAATCCCCGCCCACAAATAAGGGCATGAAGGAAAGCATGCCCCGGGAAGGGGCTGGGTGTTAGGAGATAGAGGGGGGCCTCCAGGAATGGAAAAATTAGCAATTACCATTTACACTATTCTGTACAATAAATATTACAACCAACATAATTTGGTATTACGGCATGCAGCAGCAGCCGGGCGTTCTGGCCCAATGTTTTAATTATACATTTGTTGATCAGCTTAAACATTAATGGTTAATGTAAACAAATTCTGAACAACGTGTATACAATGGCTAAATATTAACCTTAACGGTTGACTAATCATATATAAAATGAAATAATCTCATCTTATTAAGATACTAGTTCATTAAAATGTACATGTATGATGGTCATGTCTGTTTCACACCACGTTATAACAAACGTTTTCACAATTACTGTGTTGACTGCCAGCTACGAAAAACCACAAAAACCCGTGGAAAAGTGGAAACGTAGACCTGATCAATGCAAGTCAACGCCTTCAGGCTAGGGTAGTAATGATCACTCTGCTCTTACTATTTTGTAATGAATAACATGAAATAGATGAAACTTGAAACATAAGCTCAGAAAAACTTTTAGGAAAAGGACCCATGTAACAAAAATCGTGTGCTGTCGTTGCTGCTCGCAAGCGTGAAGTGACCTATCTTCATTCCATACGATCACCTCATGTACCACTCCCTATTCAAATCACCCGTTTGCACCACTGAACCGTACATCATTTACATAACAATGATAAAGTAGATTTATTCTAATTCGTCCGGCACTCAACCGAATAAATCAACATTTATCATTTACACTATTCTGTACAATAAATATTACAACCAACATAATTTGGTATTACGGCATGCAGCAGCAGCCGGGCATGAAAAATAAAGAACGGGTCTGCAGTAATAATCCCTTAGGAATATGGCCAGTATAGATCCTCCTGCAAGGGGACTGAGCAGTGAAAGCTTGGACACATTAACATTACCAATAAACTAAACCTCTGGATTTGTATTTTAAATCCCAAGAGATTTTGATACCGATAACAAGTTGGAAAAACTCTCTTGTACATAAGTATCCTTCGCTGTATCTGTCTTCCAGCGTCCATGACGCTTGAACAATCTGTCAGATACGCCCGCTTTGGCAGCCTCTGAGGCTCCACCTGCACGAAGGCTGTGCAGTGAGAACTTAGACACATCACCTACAATTGGTTTTAGAGCATCTAACATGACCTCTCGTACTCTCGAATACGTCATCGGATTATTACCACTTCGAAACAAATAACCTTCTTTAACCTTTTTTAAATTCCTGAAAACGTAAATGTCCTTCTCTGAGAGACATACTCTGGCTAAACTAAGATACAACTCCAACATTGCGACTGGACAAGTTGGTAAAAACGATCTTGCAATGATTACTGAATTGCCCTGCCGATATACATCGGTCTTGCTTGACTTAATGGAAATTACCAAATGACTAGGATAAAACGTTAAATGTTTTATCTGAAGAGCGGCAAGCTCACTAAACCGCAAAAAACCGGCATATGCAATAAGAGCCATCGCCAGAGTTCTGATATTCAGCAGATTGTGGAGTGTTCGATCGTTACCATAATTCTGAACCATTTTGGACAGAATTTCTGGTGTTATTGGATCTTTCCTGTTCTTTGGCTTAGCCAGTGTTCTTTTCAAGCCTTCAGCAGTGTATGATACCAGAGAGTCTTTCGACGGATCGTCCAAACCAGCCATGCGATGAGCCCAAGACACAGCTGCTAAAGAGCTAATAATTGTAGCTGGTGATGATGCCGAGTTCCCAAGATGCACCAGATACAAGCCTACCATGTAGGGATCACCAGGTAGTGATGAAATAGAGTGAGACTCCGCCCACTGTTGCCACTTCCCGAAGGATGAGCTGTATTGTGAAACTGTCGATGGTGCTCTCGAGTTGAGTAGTACACGGGGTAGTTGACCGGCGAGACTGTCCAACTCAGAGTTTTTGCCAGATTGAGCAAACCGCTTCTTCCATCTGCTACTGTTGAAGATTAGCTTCATAAAAGAGAATAAAGAATTATATGTAACGCAAATGATAACAAAATATGTTTATCGATTAATTGTAACGTTAAAACGATTACAAAATACCGAATACAAAAACGTACTTGTCTAGATACCTCTTGATCATACTGAATCAGTAAACTCATGACAGAGTGTTCATCCGCTGAGGAACTACATTGTATACTATAACTTACCGTGCATCCGCTGAGGATGTTATACGCATACTGCGATGCAAGTCTGCCGAGACTTTGTTGCGTTCTGAACGCTTATTTCGCCAACACGATGCTAGCATCTCATAATGGAGAGAAAGTGATTTAAAACTTAAATCTCACCGCCAACAATGGGCTACGCAACATATTCTGTATAAACTTTGCGTTGCCTCCCCTCCCTTGCTCAAGGAGCGAAAACGAACTTGAAAATTCGATGAAATCAGAAATTTCTCGTCTGTGAGACACTCCGTCTGGAAAGAGAATTACCCAATATGGGGCAGACTTCCAAGCTGGACAGACCAATGTACCTTCTGCTCGATGGTTGAGCATTTGAAAAATAACTCTGGGTACAAGGTGAATGGGGGGTACCACCCAATTATTTTCTCCACACCAGTTTTGGGTGAAGGCATCAATTGCTTCTGTGTTTGGATTCCAAAATCTGGAATTGAATCTGGGAAGTTTAGAATTATAGTAACTTGCAGATCTGTCAATGGTATACGGACCCCATTGATCACTCAGCATAGAAAATAATTCATCTGAACTTTTCCAATCGTCTGGATCGACAAGCTTACTTAAAAAATCTGCTTTTTTGTTTAATGATCTGGGAACCCATTCCATTTTTAAGAAAACACCATTTCTTACGCACGTGCGACAAATACTAAGTGTTATAGCCTGTAATTCCCGTTTCATACTCCCATTGGATACTATTCTAACCACCGCTTGATTGTCAGTGAACCACTTGACTCTGGTATGTTGAAACCTGTGGATTTGGGATTGAAGGACGAGTTCCACTGCCTTCAATTCTCTCCAAGTTGAACTTTTGGTTTTCTCACTATCTGACCAATGCCCATGGCTTATGGAATTATCTGTATCTACAACATAACCTGCATATCCATGCGAACTAGCGTCGGAATATACTACTTTCGAACAACTTGTAACCACTCTGATAGGAGATGACTTCAATACATCTATGTTACACGACCAAAAAAGCAATTCTTCTCTTGCTTTGTCTGTCAACTTGACGTATGAACGTCAATGAAAATCTGGTCTCTATGCTGCAATGCATGGCCTTTGTCATAAGTCTGCTCATAGAACCCACTGCCAAATAAGCCGATATAATCTTTCCGGTCACACTGGCCAATTGTCTGACATTGACATACGAATTGGTGGAGGACAACAGATTATCAATTCCATCTTTGATGCTAACAATGCGACGATCAGACAATACTAGAACACCTTTGTTGAGATCAATATGTAGACCTAACCATTCCGTCTCTGAGACGGGTCCCCATATGCTTTTTAGGACATTAGGAACAAATCCTGCGTCTACTAGGTCTGCTTTGACTTGAACACTGTGTTCCTGGGCTTTCTGAAAGGAATCGGCAAAACCTAAGCCATCGTCTAAGAAAACTACTATGCTTATCCCTATACTTCTCCATTTCTGTACAAGTGGCCTGACTAGTTTTGTGAAAACATAAGGAGCCGTGGATAATCCAAATGGTAGGACTTTGAACTTAAAGAATGACAATTTGCCTTCGTCAAACCAGGAAAAACCTAAATATTGTTGGTGGTCTGGTCGAATACTCAAATGATGGTACCCAGACTTGAGATCAAACTGGAACATAAACCCATGGGGTCTAAGAAACAAAAGTGCTGTGCGCATATCTTCGTATTTGACCGATTGTTTCCAAAGATACTTGTTACCTTTTCTCAAATCAAGAATAAGACGTCGTTTACCTGTTGTATGAACTGAAACAGACAAAGGATTAACGATGTATGGTTGGCTAGAGCAAGCCACAACACAACCCGATTCAACCAATTCTGATAAAGCAGAAGTAACAAACTCCCTGTGTTTTAGGGCTGATATGTTGTTTATATCTCTTGAATCTATAACAGAACTGTAAACAGAACGTGGAGGGGTTTCATACAATGGAAGTGCATATCCGTTCTTGATTATTTCTAAAACAAAGGAATTATTGCAAAAAGATTGCCAAAAGCCAACATGGGACTGTAACCGACCGGCAACCTTTATCTTAGTGAAAACTGAACTCTCTTCATATTCAAAAAAATCTTCAGTAAATTGACCAACTGAAATAACGTCTGGAATAGAATTATGAACATTTAACTCAACTTCGTTAACGGTGTCTCTGTTACTGGCTTTGGGCCGATGCCCCCCTGACGCTGTTGAACTTGTCTTGTCTCCTGCCCATATTGGGGCAAGCACTTCGCCAGTGGCCTTGGGATCCGCAGGCAAAACATACGTCTTGGCTGGTGGGGTAGCGCTGCTTCAGCTAGCTGGTCCAGTATGGTTTGATTAAAGTTAAACTGTCGTTTGTGTCCCTCTCTCTTCCACGATAGTTTTGAATTAGTGGCGGATTTCAGTTTGGCCTCAAAACTAGCAGAGCACTCTGCAATCTTATCTTCTATGAACGTGACTTGAGTGGATGAAAGCTCAGCTAAGAGCTCCTTAATATCTTCTTTAGTCGCAGGGGTTGACATTATGTTGCAGTTGAGTAAGAGCTCTCAAAAAATCGTGTGCTGTCGTTGCTGCTCGCAAGCGTGAAGTGACCTATCTTCATTCCATACGATCACCTCATGTACCACTCCCTATTCAAATCACCCGTTTGCACCACTGAACCGTACATCATTTACATAACAATGATAAAGTAGATTTATTCTAATTCGTCCGGCACTCAACCGAATAAATCAACATTTTTACCGGGGGCATGCTTTGTTAGTATTTTATTTCGATTTTCTGAACATTTTAACGTTAACACACGCGTTTCAAATTCGCCATAGGTTTGTGCACACAATCCCCGCCCACAAATAAGGGCATGAAGGAAAGCATGCCCCGGGAAGGGGCTGGGTGTTAGGAGATAGAGGGGGGCCTCCAGGAATGGCAAAATTAGCAATTTGACCCGGGGCATGCTTTGTTAGTATTTTATTTCGATTTTCTGAAAATGTTAACGTTAACACACGCGTTTCAAATTCGCCATAGGTTTGTGCACACAATCCCCGCCCACAAATAAGGGCATGAAGGAAAGCATGCCCCGGGAAGGGGCTGGGTGTTAGGAGATAGAGGGGGGCCTCCAGGAATGGCAAAATTAGCAATTTGACCCGGGGCATGCTTTGTTAGTATTTTATTTCGATTTTCTGAAAAATGTTAACGTTAACACACGCGTTTCAAATTCGCCATAGGTTTGTGCACACAATCCCCGCCCACAAATAAGGGCATGAAGGAAAGCATGCCCCGGGAAGGGGCTGGGTGTTAGGAGATAGAGGGGGGCCTCCAGGAATGGCAAAATTAGCAATTTGACCCGGGGCATGCTTTGTTAGTATTTTATTTCGATTTTCTGAAAATGTTAACGTTAACACACGCGTTTCAAATTCGCCATAGGTTTGTGCACACAATCCCCGCCCACAAATAAGGGCATGAAGGAAAGCATGCCCCGGGAAGGGGCTGGGTGTTAGGAGATAGAAGGGGGCCTCCAGGAATGGCAAAATTAGCAATTTGACCCGGGGCATGCTCTGTTAGTATTTTATTTCGATTTTCTGAAAATTGTAACGTTAACACACGCGTTTCAAATTCGCCATAGGTTTGTGCATACAATCCCCGCCCACAAATAAGGGCATGAAGGAAAGCATGCCCCGGGAAGGGGCTGGGTGTTAGGAGATAGAGGGGGGCCTCTAGGAATGGCAACATTAGCAATTTGACCGGGGGCATGCTTTGTTAGTATTTTATTTCGATTTTCTGAAAATGTTAACGTTAACACACGCGTTTCAAATTCGCCATAGGTTTGTGCACACAATCCCCGCCCACAAATAAGGGCATGAAGGAAAGCATGCCCCGGGAAGGGGCTGGGTGTTAGGAGATAGAGGGGGGCCTCCAGGAATGGCAAAATTAGCAATTTGACCCGGGGCATGCTTTGTTAGTATTTTATTTCGATTTTCTGAACATTTTAACGTTAACACACGCGTTTCAAATTCGCCATAGGTTTGTGCACACAATCCCCGCCCACAAATAAGGGCATGAAGGAAAGCATGCCCCGGGAAGGGGCTGGGTGTTAGGAGATAGAGGGGGGCCTCCAGGAATGGCAAAATTAGCAATTTGACCCGGGGCATGCTTTGTTAGTATTTTATTTCGATTTTCTGAAAATGTTAACGTTAACACACGCGTTTCAAATTCGCCATAGGTTTGTGAACACAATCCCCGCCCACAAATAAGGGCCTGAAGGAAAGCATGCCCCGGGAAGGGGCTGGGTGTTAGGAGATAGAGGGGGGCCTCCAGGAATGGCAAAATTAGCAATTTGACCCGGGGCATGCTTTGTTAGTATTTTATTTCGATTTTCTGAAAAATTTTAACGTTAACACACGCGTTTCAAATTCGCCATAGGTTTGTGCACACAATCCCCGCCCACAAATAAGGGCATGAAGGAAAGCATGCCCCGGGAAGGGGCTGGGTGTTAGGAGATAGAGGGGGGCCTCCAGGAATGGCAAAATTAGCAATTTGACCCGGGGCATGCTTTGTTAGTATTTTATTTCGATTTTCTGAAAATGTTAACGTTAACACACGCGTTTCAAATTCGCCATAGGTTTGTGCACACAATCCCCGCCCACAAATAAGGGCATGAAGGAAAGCATGCCCCGGGAAGGGGCTGGGTGTTAGGAGATAGAAGGGGGCCTCCAGGAATGGCAAAATTAGCAATTTGACCCGGGGCATGCTCTGTTAGTATTTTATTTCGATTTTCTGAAAATTGTAACGTTAACACACGCGTTTCAAATTCGCCATAGGTTTGTGCATACAATCCCCGCCCACAAATAAGGGCATGAAGGAAAGCATGCCCCGGGAAGGGGCTGGGTGTTAGGAGATAGAGGGGGGCCTCCAGGAATGGCAAAATTAGCAATTTGACCGGGGGCATGCTTTGTTAGTATTTTATTTCGATTTTCTGAAAATGTTAACGTTAACACACGCGTTTCAAATTCGCCATAGGTTTGTGCACACAATCCCCGACCACAAATAAGGGCATGAAGGAAAGCATGCCCCGGGAAGGGGCTGGGTGTTAGGAGATAGAGGGGGGCCTCCAGGAATGGCAAAATTAGCAATTTGACCCGGGGCATGCTTTGTTAGTATTTTATTTCGCTTTTCTGAACATTTTAACGTTAACACACGCGTTTCAAATTCGCCATAGGTTTGTGCACACAATCCCCGCCCACAAATAAGGGCATGAAGGAAAGCATGCCCCGGGAAGGGGCTGGGTGTTAGGAGATAGAGGGGGGCCTCCAGGAATGGCAAAATTAGCAATTTGACCCGGGGCATGCTTTGTTAGTATTTTATTTCGATTTTCTGAAAATGTTAACGTTAACACACGCGTTTCAAATTCGCCATAGGTTTGTGAACACAATCCCCGCCCACAAATAAGGGCCTGAAGGAAAGCATGCCCCGGGAAGGGGCTGGGTGTTAGGAGATAGAGGGGGGCCTCCAGGAATGGCAAAATTAGCAATTTGACCCGGGGCATGCTTTGTTAGTATTTTATTTCGATTTTCTGAAAATTTTAACGTTAACACACGCGTTTCAAATTCGCCATAGGTTTGTGCATACAATCCCCGCCCACAAATAAGGGCATGAAGGAAAGCATGCCCCGGGAAGGGGCTGGGTGTTAGGAGATAGAGGGGGGCCTCCAGGAATGGCAAAATTAGCAATTTGACCCGGGGCATGCTTTGTTAGTATTTTATTTCGATTTTCTGAAAATTGTAACGTTAACACACGCGTTTCAAATTCGCCATAGGTTTGTGCACACAATCCCCGCCCACAAATAAGGGCATGAAGGAAAGCATGCCCCGGGAAGGGGCTGGGTGTTAGGAGATAGAGGGGGGGCCTCCAGGAATGGCAAAATTAGCAATTTGACCCGGGGCATGCTTTGTTAGTATTTTATTTCGATTTTCTGAACATTTTAACGTTAACACACGCGTTTCAAATTCGCCATAGGTTTGTGCACACAATCCCCGCCCACAAATAAGGGCATGAAGGAAAGCATGCCCCGGGAAGGGGCTGGGTGTTAGGAGATAGAGGGGGGCCTCCAGGAATGGCAAAATTTGCAATTTGACCCGGGGCATGCTTTGTTAGTATTTTATTTCGATTTTCTGAAAATGTTAACGTTAACACGCGCGTTTCAAATTCGCCATAGGTTTGTGCACACAATCCCCGCCCACAAATAAGGGCATGAAGGAAAGCATGCCCCGGGAAGGGGCTGGGTGTTAGGAGATAGAGGGGGGCCTCCAGGAATGGCAAAATTAGCAATTTGACCCGGGGCATGCTTTGTTAGTATTTTATTTCGATTTTCTGAAAATTTTAACGTTAACACACGCGTTTCAAATTCGCCATAGGTTTGTGCACACAATCCCCGCCCACAAATAAGGGCATGAAGGAAAGCATGCCCCGGGAAGGGGCTGGGTGTTAGGAGATATAGGGGGGCCTCCAGGAATGGCAAAATTAGCAATTTGACCCGGGGCATGCTTTGTTAGTATTTTATTTCGATTTTCTGAAAATGTTAACGTTAACACACGCGTTTCAAATTCGCCATAGGTTTGTGCACACAATCCCCGCCCACAAATAAGGGCATGAAGGAAAGCATGCCCCGGGAAGGGGCTGGGTGTTAGGAGATAGAGGGGGGCCTCCAGGAATGGCAAAATTAGCAATTTGACCCGGGGCATGCTCTGTTAGTATTTTATTTCGATTTTCTAAAAAAATGTTAACGTTAACACACGCGTTTCAAATTCGCCATAGGTTTGTGCATACAATCCCCGCCCACAAATAAGGGCATGAAGGAAAGCATTCCCCGGGAAGGGGCTGGGTGTTAGGAGATAGAGGGGGGCCTCCAGGAATGGCAAAATTAGCAATTTGACCCGGGGCATGCTTTGTTAGTATTTTATTTCGATTTTCTGAACATTTTAACGTTAACACACGCGTTTCAAATTCGCCATAGGTTTGTGCACACAATCCCCGCCCACAAATAAGGGCATGAAGGAAAGCATGCCCCGGGAAGGGGCTGGGTGTTAGGAGATAGAGGGGGGCCTCCAGAAATGGCAAAATTAGCAATTTGACCCGGGGCATGCTTTGTTAGTATTTTATTTCGATTTTCTGAAAATGTTAACGTTAACACGCGCGTTTCAAATTCGCCATAGGTTTGTGCACACAATCCCCGCCCACAAATAAGGGCATGAAGGAAAGCATGCCCCGGGAATGGGCTGGGTGTTAGGAGATAGAGGGGGACCTCCAGGAATGGCAAAATTAGCAATTTGACCCGGGGCATGCTTTGTTAGTATTTTATTTCGATTTTCTGAAAATTTTAACGTTAACACACGCGTTTCAAATTCGCCATAGGTTTGTGCATACAATCCCCGCCCACAAATAAGGGCATGAAGGAAAGCATGCCCCGGGAAGGGGCTGGGTGTTAGGAGATAGAGGGGGGCCTCCAGGAATGGCAAAATTAGCAATTTGACCCGGGGCATGCTTTGTTAGTATTTTATTTCAATTTTCTGAAAATTTTAACGTTAACACACGCGTTTCAAATTCGCCAGAGGTTTGTGCACACAATCCCCGCCCACAAATAAGGGCATGCAAGAAAGCATGCCCCGGGAAGGGGCTGGGTGTTAGGAGATAGAGGGGGGCCTCCAGAAATGGCAAAATTAGCAATTTGACCCGGGGCATGCTTTGTTAGTATTTTATTTCGATTTTCTGAAAATGTTAACGTTAACACACGCGTTTCAAATTCGCCATAGGTTTGTGCACACAATCCCCGCCCACAAATAAGGGCATGAAGGAAAGCATGCCCCGGGAAGGGGCTGGGTGTTAGGAGATAGAGGGGGGCCTCCAGAAATGGCAAAATTAGCAATTTGACCCGGGGCATGCTTTGTTAGTATTTTATTTCGATTTTCTGAAAATGTTAACGTTAACACACGCGTTTCAAATTCGCCATAGGTTTGTGCACACAATCCCCTTCCACAAATAAGGGCATGAAGGAAAGCATGCCCCGGGAAGGGGCTGGGTGTTAGGAGATAGAGGGGGGCCTCCAGGAATGGCAAAATTTGCAATTTGATCCGGGGCATGCTTTGTTAGTATTTTATTTCGATTTTCTGAAAATGTTAACGTTAACACGCGCGTTTCAAATTCGCCATAGGTTTGTGCACACAATCCCCGCCCACAAATAAGGGCATAAAGGAAAGCATGCCCCGGGAAGGGGCTGGGTGTTAGGAGATAGAGGGGGGCCTCCAGGAATGGCAAAATTAGCAATTTGACCCGGGCATGCTTTGTTAGTATTTTAATTCGATTTTCTGAAAATTGTAACGTTAACACACGCGTTCCAAATTCGCCATAGGTTTGTGCACACAATCCCCGCCCACAAATAAGGGCATGAAGGAAAGCATGCCCCGGGAAGGGGCTGGGTGTTAGGAGATAGAGGGGGGCCTCCAGGAATGGCAAAATTAGCAATTTGACCCGGGGCATGCTTTGTTAGTATTTTGTTTCGATTTTCTGAAAATTGTAACGTTAACACACGCGTTTCAAATTCGCCATAGGTTTGTGCACACAATCCCCGCCCACAAATAAGGGCATGAAGGAAAGCCTGCCCCGGGAAGGGGCTGGGTGTTAGGAGATAGAGGGGGGCCTCCAGGAATGGCAAAATTATCAATTTGACCCGGGGCATGCTTTGTTAGTATTTTATTTCGATTTTCTGAAAATGTTAACGTTAACACACGCGTTTCAAATTCGCCATAGGTTTGTGCACACAATCCCCGCTCACAAATAAGGGCATGAAGGAAAGCATGCCCCGGGAAGGGGCTGGGTGTTAGGAGATAGAGGGGGGGCCTCCAGGAATGGCAAAATTAGCAATTTGACCCGGGGCATGCTTTGTTAGTATTTTATTTCGATTTTCTGAAAATTTTAACATTAACACACGCGTTTCAAATTCGCCATAGGTTTGTGCACACAATCCCCGCCCACAAATAAGGGCATGAAGGAAAGCATGCCCCGGGAAGGGGCTGGGTGTTAGGAGATAGAGGGGGGCCTCCAGGAATGGCAAAATTAGCAATTTGACCCGGGGCATGCTTTGTTAGTATTTTATTTCGATTTTCTGAATATTTTAACGTTAACACACGCGTTTCAAATTCGCCATAGGTTTGTGCACACAATCCCCGCCCACAAATAAGGGCATGAAGGAAAGCATGCCCCGGGAAGGGGCTGGGTGTTAGGAGATAGAGGGGGGCCTCCAGAAATGGCAAAATTAGCAATTTGACCCGGGGCATGCTTTGTTAGTATTTTATTTCGATTTTCTGAAAATGTTAACGTTAACACACGCGTTTCAAATTCGCCATAGGTTTGTGCACACAATCCCCGCCCACAAATAAGGGCATGAAGGAAAGCATGCCCCGGGAAGGGGCTGGGTGTTAGGAGATAGAGGGGGGCCTCCAGGAATGGCAAAATTAGCAATTTGACCCGGGGCATGCTTTGTTAGTATTTTATTTCGATTTTCTGAAAATGTTAACGTTAACACACGCGTTTCAAATTCGCCATAGGTTTGTGCACACAATCCCCGCCCACAAATAAGGGCATGAAGGAAAGCATGCCCCGGGAAGGGGCTGGGTGTTAGGAGATAGAGGGGGGCCTCCAGGAATGGCAAAATTAGCAATTTGACCCGGGGCATGCTCTGTTAGTATTTTATTTCGATTTTCTGAAAATGTTAACGTTAACACACGCGTTTCAAATTCGCCATAGGTTTGTGCATACAATCCCCGCCCACAAATAAGGGCATGAAGGAAAGCATTCCCCGGGAAGGGGCTGGGTGTTAGGAGATAGAGGGGGGCCTCCAGGAATGGCAAAATTAGCAATTTGACCCGGGGCATGCTTTGTTAGTATTTTATTTCGATTTTCTGAAAATGTTAACGTTAACACACGCCTTTTCAAATTCGCCATAGGTTTGTGCACACAATCCCCGCCCACAAATAAGGGCATGAAGGAAAGCATGCCCCGGGAAGGGGCTGGGTGTTAGGAGATAGAGGGGGGCCTCCAGGAATGGCAAAATTAGCAATTTGACCCGGGGCATGCTTTGTTAGTATTTTATTTCGATTTTCTGAACATTTTAACGTTAACACACGCGTTTCAAATTCGCCATAGGTTTGTGCACACAATCCCCGCCCACAAATAAGGGCATGAAGGAAAGCATGCCCCGGGAAGGGGCTGGGTGTTAGGAGATAGAGGGGGGCCTCCAGAAATGGCAAAATTAGCAATTTGACCCGGGGCATGCTTTGTTAGTATTTTATTTCGATTTTCTGAAAATGTTAACGTTAACACGCGCGTTTCAAATTCGCCATAGGTTTGTGCACACAATCCCCGCCCACAAATAAGGGCATGAAGGAAAGCATGCCCCGGGAAGGGGCTGGGTGTTAGGAGATAGAGGGGGGCCTCCAGGAATGGCAAAATTAGCAATTTGACCCGGGGCATGCTTTGTTAGTATTTTATTTCGATTTTCTGAAAATTTTAACGTTAACACACGCGTTTCAAATTCGCCATAGGTTTGTGCATACAATCCCCGCCCACAAATAAGGGCATGAAGGAAAGCATGCCCCGGGAAGGGGCTGGGTGTTAGGAGATAGAGGGGGGGCCTCCAGGAATGGCAAAATTAGCAATTTGACCCGGGGCATGCTTTGCTAGTATTTTATTTCGATTTTCTGAAAATTTTAAAGTTAACACGCGCGTTTCAAATTCGCCAGAGGTTTGTGCACACAATCACCGCCCACAAATAAGGGCATGAAAGAAAGCATGCCCCGGGAAGGGGCTGGGTGTTAGGAGATAGAGGGGGGCCTCCAGAAATGGCAAAATTAGAAATTTGACCCGGGGCATGCTTTGTTAGTATTTTATTTCGATTTTCTGAAAATGTTAACGTTAACACACGCGTTTCAAATTCGCCATAGATTTGTGCACACAATCCCCGCCCACAAATAAGGGCATGAAGGAAAGCATGCCCCGGGAAGGGGCTGGGTGTTAGGAGATAGAGGGGGGCCTCCAGAAATGGCAAAATTAGCAATTTGACCCGGGGCATGCTTTGTTAGTATTTTATTTCGATTTTCTGAAAATGTTAACGTTAACACACGCGTTTCAAATTCGCCATAGGTTTGTGCACACAATCCCCGCCCACAAATAAGGGCATGAAGGAAAGCATGCCCCGGGAAGGGGCTGGGTGTTAGGAGATAGAGGGGGGCCTCCAGGAATGGCAAAATTTGCAATTTGCCCGGGGCATGCTTTGTTAGTATTTTATTTCGATTTTCTGAAAATGTTAACGTTAACACGCGCGTTTCAAATTCGCCATAGGTTTGTGCACACAATCCCCGCCCACAAATAAGGGCATGAAGGAAAGCATGCCCCGGGAAGGAGCTGGGTGTTAGGAGATAGAGGGGGGCCTCCAGGAATGGCAAAATTAGCAATTTGACCCGGGCATGCTTTGTTAGTATTTTATTTCGATTTTCTGAAAATTGTAACGTTAACACACGCGTTTCAAATTCGCCATAGGTTTGTGCACACAATCCCCGCCCACAAATAAGGGCATGAAGGAAAGCATGCCCCGGGAAGGGGCTGGGTGTTAGGAGATAGAGGGGGGCCTCCAGGAATGGCAAAATTAGCAATTTGACCCGGGGCATGCTTTGTTAGTATTTTGTTTCGATTTTCTGAAAATTGTAACGTTAACACACGCGTTTCAAATTCGCCATAGGTTTGTGCACACAATCCCCGCCCACAAATAAGGGCATGAAGGAAAGCCTGCCCCGGGAAGGGGCTGGGTGTTAGGAGATAGAGGGGGGCCTCCAGGAATGGCAAAATTAGCAATTTGACCCGGGGCATGCTTTGTTAGTATTTTATTTCGATTTTCTGAATATTTTAACGTTAACACACGCGTTTCAAATTCGCCATAGGTTTGTGCACACAATCCCCGCCCACAAATAAGGGCATGAAGGAAAGCATGCCCCGGGAAGGGGCTGGGTGTTAGGAGATAGAGGGGGGCCTCCAGAAATGGCAAAATTAGCAATTTGACCCGGGGCATGCTTTGTTAGTATTTTATTTCGATTTTCTGAAAATGTTAACGTTAACACACGCGTTTCAAATTCGCCATAGGTTTGTGCACACAATCCCCGCCCACAAATAAGGGCATGAAGGAAAGCATGCCCCGGGAAGGGGCTGGGTGTTAGGAGATAGAGGGGGGCCTCCAGGAATGGCAAAATTAGCAATTTGACCCGGGGCATGCTTTGTTAGTATTTTATTTCGATTTTCTGAAAATGTTAACGTTAACACACGCGTTTCAAATTCGCCATAGGTTTGTGCACACAATCCCCGCCCACAAATAAGGGCATGAAGGAAAGCATGCCCCGGGAAGGGGCTGGGTGTTAGGAGATAGAGGGGGGCCTCCAGGAATGGCAAAATTAGCAATTTGACCCGGGGCATGCTTTGTTAGTATTTTATTTCGATTTTCTGAAAATGTTAACGTTAACACACGCCTTTTCAAATTCGCCATAGGTTTGTGCACACAATCCCCGCCCACAAATAAGGGCATGAAGGAAAGCATGCCCCGGGAAGGGGCTGGGTGTTAGGAGATAGAGGGGGGCCTCCAGGAATGGCAAAATTAGCAATTTGACCCGGGGCATGCTTTGTTAGTATTTTATTTCGATTTTCTGAACATTTTAACGTTAACACACGCGTTTCAAATTCGCCATAGGTTTGTGCACACAATCCCCGCCCACAAATAAGGGCATGAAGGAAAGCATGCCCCGGGAAGGGGCTGGGTGTTAGGAGATAGAGGGGGGCCTCCAGAAATGGCAAAATTAGCAATTTGACCCGGGGCATGCTTTGTTAGTATTTTATTTCGATTTTCTGAAAATGTTAACGTTAACACGCGCGTTTCAAATTCGCCATAGGTTTGTGCACACAATCCCCGCCCACAAATAAGGGCATGAAGGAAAGCATGCCCCGGGAAGGGGCTGGGTGTTAGGAGATAGAGGGGGGCCTCCAGGAATGGCAAAATTAGCAATTTGACCCGGGGCATGCTTTGTTAGTATTTTATTTCTATTTTCTGAAAATGTTAACGTTAACACACGCGTTTCAAATTCGCCATAGGTTTGTGCACACAATCCCCGCCCACAAATAAGGGCATGAAGGAAAGCATGCCCCGGGAAGGGGCTGGGTGTTAGGAGATAGAGGGGGGCCTCCAGGAATGGCAAAATTTGCAATTTGACCCGGGGCATGCTTTGTTAGTATTTTATTTCGATTTTCTGAAAATGTTAACGTTAACACGCGCGTTTCAAATTCGCCATAGGTTTGTGCACACAATCCCCGCCCACAAATAAGGGCATGAAGGAAAGCATGCCCCGGGAAGGAGCTGGGTGTTAGGAGATAGAGGGGGGCCTCCAGGAATGGCAAAATTAGCAATTTGACCCGGGCATGCTTTGTTAGTATTTTATTTCGATTTTCTGAAAATTGTAACGTTAACACACGCGTTTCAAATTCGCCATAGGTTTGTGCACACAATCCCCGCCCACAAATAAGGGCATGAAGGAAAGCATGCCCCGGGAAGGGGTTGGGTGTTAGGAGATAGAGGGGGGCCTCCAGGAATGGCAAAATTAGCAATTTGACCCGGGGCATGCTTTGTTAGTATTTTATTTCGATTTTCTGAATATTTTAACGTTAACACACGCGTTTCAAATTCGCCATAGGTTTGTGCACACAATCCCCGCCCACAAATAAGGGCATGAAGGAAAGCATGCTCCGGGAAGGGGCTGGGTGTTAGGAGATAGAGGGGGGCCTCCAGAAATGGCAAAATTAGCAATTTGACCCGGGGCATGCTTTGTTAGTATTTTATTTCGATTTTCTGAAAATGTTAACGTTAACACACGCGTTTCAAATTCGCCATAGGTTTGTGCACACAATCCCCGCCCACAAATAAGGGCATGAAGGAAAGCATGCCCCGGGAAGGGGCTGGGTGTTAGGAGATAGAGGGGGGCCTCCAGGAATGGCAAAATTTGCAATTTGACCCGGGGCATGCTTTGTTAGTATTTTATTTCGATTTTCTGAAAATGTTAACGTTAACACGCGCGTTTCAAATTCGCCATAGGTTTGTGCACACAATCCCCGCCCACAAATAAGGGCATGAAGGAAAGCATGCCCCGGGAAGGGGCTGGGTGTTAGGAGATAGAGGGGGGCCTCCAGGAATGGCAAAATTAGCAATTTGACCCGGGGCATGCTTTGTTAGTATTTTATTTCGATTTTCTGAAAATGTTAACGTTAACACACGCGTTTCAAATTCGCCATAGGTTTGTGCACACAATCCCCGCCCACAAATAAGGGCATTAAGGAAAGCATGCCCCGGGAAGGGGCTGGGTGTTAGGAGATAGAGGGGGGCCTCCAGGAATGGCAAAATTAGCAATTTGACCCGGGCATGCTTTGTTAGTATTTTATTTCGATTTTCTGAAAATGTTAACGTTAACACGCGCGTTTCAAATTCGCCATAGGTTTGTGCACACAATCCCCGCCCACAAATAAGGGCATGAAGGAAAGCATGCCCCGGGAAGGGGCTGGGTGTTATGAGATAGAGGGGGGCCTCCAGGAATGGCAAAATTAGCAATTTGACCCGGGGCATGCTTTGTTAGTATTTTATTTCGATTTTCTGAACATTTTAACGTTAACACACGCGTTTCAAATTCGCCATAGGTTTGTGCACACAATCCCCGCCCACAAATAAGGGCATGAAGGAAAGCATGCCCCGGGAAGGGGCTGGGTGTTAGGAGATAGAGGGGGGCCTCCAGGAATGGCAAAATTAGCAATTTGACCCGGGGCATGCATGCTTTGTTAGTATTTTGTTTCGATTTTCTGAAAATTGTAACGTTAACACACGCGTTTCAAATTCGCCATAGGTTTGTGCACACAATCCCCGCCCACAAATAAGGGCATGAAGGAAAGCCTGCCCCGGGAAGGGGCTGGGTGTTAGGAGATAGAGGGGGGCCTCCAGGAATGGCAAAATTAGCAATTTGACCCGGGGCATGCTTTGTTAGTATTTTATTTCGATTTTCTGAAAATGTTAACGTTAACACACGCGTTTCAAATTCGCCATAGGTTTGTGCATACAATCCCCGCCCACAAATAAGGGCATGAAGGAAAGCATGCCCCGGGAAGGGGCTGGGTGTTAGGAGATAGAGGGGGGCCTCCAGGAATGGCAAAATTAGCAATTTGACCCGGGGCATGCTTTGTTAGTATTTTATTTCGATTTTCTGAAAATGTTAACGTTAACACACGCGTTTCAAATTCGCCATAGGTTTGTGCACACAATCCCCGCCCACAAATAAGGGCATGAAGGAAAGCATGCCCCGGGAAGGGGCTGGGTGTTAGGAGATAGAGGGGGGCCTCCAGGAATGGCAAAATTAGCAATTTGACCCGGGGCATGCTTTGTTAGTATTTTATTTCGATTTTCTGAAAATTTTAACGTTAACACACGCGTTTCAAATTCGCCATAGGTTTGTGCACACAATCCCCGCCCACAAATAAGGGCATGAAGGAAAGCATGCCCCGGGAAGGGGCTGGGTGTTAGGAGATAGAGGGGGGCCTCCAGGAATGGCAAAATTAGCAATTTGACCGGGGGCATGCTTTGTTAGTATTTTATTTCGATTTTCTGAAAATGTTAACGTTAACACACGCGTTTCAAATTCGCCATAGGTTTGTGCACACAATCCCCGCCCACAAATAAGGGCATGAAGGAAAGCATGCCCCGGGAAGGGGCTGGGTGTTAGGAGATAGAGGGGGGCCTCCAGGAATGGCAAAATTAGCAATTTGACCGGGGGCATGCTTTGTTAGTATTTTATTTCGATTTTCTGAACATTTTAACGTTAACACACGCGTTTCAAATTCGCCATAGGTTTGTGCACACAATCCCCGCCCACAAATAAGGGCATGAAGGAAAGCATGCCCCGGGAAGGGGCTGGGTGTTAGGAGATAGAGGGGGGCCTCCAGGAATGGCAAAATTAGCAATTTGACCCGGGGCATGCTTTGTTAGTATTTAGCTGTTTCGGCAATTCAGCCGAAACAGCTTTTGTTTTCGTTAAAGTTTTTTTTTTTTTTTAGCTGTTTCGGTTTTTCACCGAAACAGCTATTGTTTTCGTTAAAGTTTTTTTTTTTTTTTTTTTTTTTTTTTTTTAGCTGTTTCGGTTTTTCACCGAAACAGCTTTTGTAATCGTTAAAGTTTTTTTTTTTCTTTTTTTTTTTTTTTTAGCTGTTTCGGTTTTTCACCGAAACAGCTTTTGTTTTCGTTAAAGTTTTTTTTTTTTTTCTTTTTTTTTTTTTTTAGCTGTTTCGGCAATTCAGCCGAAACAGCTTTTGTTTTCGTTAAAGTTGTTTTTTTTTTTTTTTTTTTTCTTTTCCTTCTTCAGACTTTTTCCCATAGGATTTGTACACGTTTGTTCTGGCATAGCACTTTGACCCTTTGGTAAATGCGATCGACTTGAAACTTGGCATACATTTAGACAACCACCCAAGGACGGTCCTAGAACAAATTCGTCGCGATTACATAATTCTTGGTCACGTGACGTCACGTTAAAGGTGCAATTTTCCCCCATAGGTTTTGTACACGTTTTTCTTCAGACTATTTAATTTGACAGTTTGGTGAATCCGATTGACTTGAAACTTAGCACACACCTCGACCACCATCCCCAGGAGGTCCAGGAGAAAAATCGTCATGATGACGTCATCGTGGGTCATGTGACGTTACACAAAAGGTGCAGTTTTTAAGACCCTCTATCTCTGGAAGTACACGTCCGATTGGGGTCAAATTTGGTTTGCAAGTATTCGAGGATGTGTTATAGACGAAAATTAAGATGACGTAATTATGACATCATCGGGTGTCATGTGACGTCACATTAAAGGTTCAATTTTCTCCATAGGTTTTGTACACGTTTTTCTTCAAAATATTGAATTTGACACTTCTGTCAATTCGATCGACTTGAGACTTAGCACAGACCTCGACCACCATCCTTAGGAGGGTCAAGAACAAAATAATCAAGATGACGTCATCGGGGGGTCATGTGACGTCACATTAAAGGTGTAGTTTTTAAGACCGTCTAACTCTGAAAGTACAAGTCCGGTTGGGGTCAAACTTGGTTTGCAAGTATTCGAGGATGTGTTATAGACAAAAAATAGGATGACGTAATTATGACATCATCGGGTGTCATGTGACGTCACATTAAAGGTTCAATTTTCCCCATTGGTTTTGTACACGTTTTTATTCAGACTATTGAATTTGACACTTTGGTCAATCTGATCGCCTCGAGACTTAGTACACACCTCGACCACCATCCCCAGGAGGGCCAAGGGGAACTTCGTCAGGATGACGTCATCGTTGGACATGTGACGTCACATTAAAGGTTCAGTTGATAAGACCCTCTATCTCTAGAAGTACAGTTTCGATTGGGGTCATACTTGGTATGCAAGTAATCGAGTATGTGTTATAGACGAAAATTAAGATGAAGTAATTATGACGTCATCGTGGGTCACGGAACGTCATATTAAAGGTGTAGTTTTCCCCAAAGGATTTGTACACGGTTTTTTTTCAACCAATATATCTTTGGCACTTGGGTAAATCAGATTGACTTCAGATTTGCGACACACTTAGACCACCACCCACTTATTACAAAACAAATTAGGCATCCGAAACAGCTCTGTGTTTGTCCACAAACACATTTCTAGTTTTTTTTTTTTTTTCCACTTTCAGACTTTTTCCCATAGGATTTGTACACGTTTTTTCAGCCAATACACTTTGACACTTTGGTAACTCCGATCGACTTGAGACTTGGCATACACTTAGACAACCACCCAAGGACGGTCCTAGAAGAAATTCGTCGCGATTACGTCATTCAAGGTCACGTGACTTCGCGTTAAAGGTGAAATTTTCCCCATAGGTTTTGTACACGTTTTTCCTCAGACTATTGAATTTGACACTTTGGTAAATCCAACCGACTTGAAACTTGCCATATACTCAGAACACCACCACCAGATGTTTCTGAAAGAAATTCAGCACGATTGCGTCATTCAAGGTCACGTGACGTCAAGTTAAAGGTTTAGTTTGTCCCCCATAGGTTTTGTACACGTTTTTCTTTAGACTATTGACTTTGACACTTAGTAAATCCGATTGACTTGAGACTTGGCACACACAAAGACCACTATCCACAGACGGTCGTAGGAGAAATTTGGCACGATTACGTCATTCAAGGTCACGGGGCGTCACGTTAAAGGTTCAATTTTCCCCCATAGGTTTTGTACACGTTTTTCTTTAGACTATTGACTTTGACACTAGTAAATCTGATCGACTTGAGACTTGGCACACACAAAAGACCACCACATACACATTGAAAGTAACTTTGGACACTCGAAACAGCTCTGTGTTTGTCCACAAACACATGTCTAGTTTTTTTTTTTCTCCTTCAGACTCTTCTCCATAGGGTTTGTACACGTTTTTTGTTCAGCCAATACACTTTGACACTTTGGTAAATCCGATCGACTTTAGACTTGGCATACATTTAGACAACCACCCAAGGACGGTCCTAGAAGAAATTCGTCGCGATTACGTCATTCGTGGTCACGTGACGTCACGTTAAAGGTGCAATTTTTCCCCATAGGTTTTGTACACGTTTTTCTTCAGACTATTGAATTTGACAATTTGGTAAATCCGATCGACTTGAGACTTAAGACACACCTCGACCACCATCCCCAGAGGGGCCAAAACAAAAATCGTCATGATGACGTCATCGTGGGTCATTTGACGTCACATTAAAGGTGCAGTTTATAAGACCCTCTATCTCTGGAAGTACAGGACCGATTGGGGACAAACTTGATATGCAAGTATCCTGGGATGTGTTATAGACGATAATTAAGATGGAATTACGATGACGTCATCGGGTGTCATGTGACGTCACATTAAAGGGGCAGTTTTCCCTATAGGTTTTGTACACGTATTTTTCAACTTTTGAATATGACACTTTGGTAAATCCAATCGACTCGAGACTTAGTACACACCTCGACCACCATCTCTAGGAGGGCCACAAGGATAATCGTCATGATGACGTCATCGTGGGTCATGTGACGTCACTTTAAAGGTGTAGTTTTTAAGACCCTCTATCTCTGGAAGTAAAGGTCTGATTGGGGTCAAACTTGGTATGCAAGTATTCCAGGAAGTGTTATAGACGAAAATTAAGATGACGTCATGACGACGTCATCACGGACCATGTGACGTCACATTAAAGGTGCAGTTTTCCCTATAGGTTTTGTACACGTTTTTCGTCAGACTATTGAATTTGACACTTTAGTAAATCCGACCGACTTGAAACTTTCCATATACTCAGAACACCACCACCAGATGTTTCTGAAAGAAATTCAGCACGATTGCGTCATTCAAGGTCACGTGACGTCAAGTTAAAGGTTTAATTTGTCCCCCATAGGTTTTGTACACTTTTTCTTTAGACTATTGACTTTGACACTTGGTAAATCCGATCGACTTGAGACTTGGCACACACATAGACCACTATCCACAGACGGTCGTAGGAGAAATTTGGCACGATTACGTCATTCAAGGTCACGGGGCGTCACGTTAAAGGTTCAATTTTCCCCCATAGGTTTTGTACACGTTTTTCTTTAGACTATTGACTTTGACACTAGTAAATCTGATCGACTTGAGACTTGGCACACACAAAAGACCACCACATACACATTGAAGGTAACCTTGGACACTCGAAACAGCTCTGTGTTTGTCCACAAACACATGTCTAGTTTTTTCTTTTTTTTTTTTTTCTTTTTCAGACTTTTCTCCATAGGATTTGCACACGTTTGTTCAGACAATACACTTTGACACTTTAATAAATCCGATCGACTTGAGACTTGGTACACACTTAGACCACCACCCACAGACGGTCCTCGAAGAAATTCGTCACGATTACGTCATTCAAGGTCACGTGACCTCACGTTAAAGGTGAAAATTTTCCCATAGGTTTTGTACACGTTTTTCTTCAGACTATTGACTTTGGCACTTCGGTAAATCCGACCGACTTGAAACCTGGCATATACTTAGAACACCACCCCCAGATGTTTCTGAAAGAAATTTGGCACGATTGCGTCATTCAAGGTCACGTGACGTCACATTAAAGGTTCACATTTTTCTCCCATTGGTTTTGTACACGTTTTTCTTTAGACTATTGACTTTGACATTTTAGAAAATCCGATCGACTTGAGACTTGACACACACTTAGACCACCATCCACAGACGGCCCAAGAAGAAAATCGGCACGATTACGTCATTCAAGGTCACGGGGCGTCACGTTAAAGTTTCATTTTTTTCCATAGGTTTTGTACACGTTTTTCTTTAGACTATTGCCTTTGACACTTTAGTAAATCTGATCGACTTGAGACTTGGCACACACAAAAGACCACCACACACATATTGAAAGTAATTTTAGACACTCGAAACAGCTCTGTGTTTGTCCACAAACACATGTCTAGTTTTTTTTTCCTTTTGTTTTCCATAGGATTTGTACACGTTTGTTCAGACAATACACTTTGACACTTTGGTAAATCCGATGGACTTGAGACTTGGCATACACTTAGACAACCACCCAAGGACGGTCCTAGAAGAAATTCGTCGCGATTACGTCATTCAAGGTCACGTGACTTCGCGTTAAAGGTGAAATTTTTCCCATAGGTTTTGTACACGTTTTTCTTCAGACTGTTGAATTTGACACTTTGGTAAATCCGACCGACTTGAAACTTGCCATACACTCAGAACACCACCACCAGATGTTTCTGAAAGAAATTCAGCACGATTGCGTCATTCAAGGTCACGTGACGTCAAGTTAAAGGTTTAATTCGTCCCCCATAGGTTTTGTACACGTTTTCTTTAGACTATTGACTTTGACACTAAGTAAATCCGATCGACTTGAGACTTGGCACACACATAGACCACCATCCACAGACGGTCGTAGGAGAAATTTGGCACGATTACGTCATTCAAGGTCACGGGGCGTCACGTTAAAGGTTCAATTTTCCCCTATAGGTTTTGTACACGTTTTTCTTTAGACTATTGACTTTGACGCTTTAGTAAATCCGATCGACTTGAGACTTGGCACACACAAAAGACCATCACACACATATTGAAAGACACTCGAAACAGCTCTGTGTTTGTCCACAATCACATGTCTAGTTTTTTTCCTTTTTTTCTTCTGTTTCAGACTCCTCTCCATAGGGTTTGTACACGTTTTTTCTTCAGCCAATACACTTTGACACTTTGGTAAATCCGATCGACTTGAGACTTGGCATACATTTAGACAACCACCCAAGGACGGTCCTAGAAGAAATTCGTCGCGATTACGTCATTCGTGGTCACGTGACGTCACGTTAAAGGTGCAATTTTTCCCCATAGGATTTGTACACGTTTTTCTTCAGACTATTGAATTTGACACTTCTGTAAATTCGATCGACTTGAGACTTAGCACAGACCTCGACCACCATCCTTAGGAGGGCCAAGAAAAAAATAATCAAGATGACGTCATCGCGGGTCATGTGACGTCACATTAAAGGTGTAGTTTTTAAGACCCTCTAACTCTGAAAGTACAAGTCCGGTTGGGGTCAAACTTGGTTTGCAAGTATTCGAGGATGTGTTATAGACGAAAATTAAGATGACGTAATTATGACATCATCGGGTGTCATGTGACGTCACATTAAAGGTTCAATTTTCCCCATTGGTTTTGTACACGTTTTTATTCAGACTATTGAATTTGACACTTTGGTCAATCTGATCGCCTCGAGACTTAGTACACACCTCGACCACCATCCCCAGGATGGCCAAGGGGAACTTCGTCAGGATGACGTCATCGTTGGACATGTGACGTCACATTAAAGGTTCAGTTGATAAGACCCTCTATCTCTAGAAGTACAGGTCCGATTGGGGTCATACTTGGTATGCAAGTAATCGAGTATGTGTTATAGACGAAAATTAAGATGAAGTAATTATGACGTCATCGTGGGTCACGGAACGTCATATTAAAGGTGTAGTTTTCCCCAAAGGATTTGTACACGGTTTTTTTTCAACCAATATATCTTTGGCACTTGGGTAAATCAGATTGACTTCAGATTTGCGACACACTTAGACCACCACCCACTTATTACAAAACAAATTAGGCATCCGAAACAGCTCTGTGTTTGTCCACAAACACATTTCTATTTTATTTCGATTTTCTGAAAATGTTAACGTTAACACACGCGTTTCAAATTCGCCATAGGTTTGTGCACACAATCCCCGCCCACAAATAAGGGCATGAAGGAAAGCATGCCCCGGGAAGGGGCTGGGTGTTAGGAGATAGAGGGGGGCCTCCAGGAATGGCAAAATTAGCAATTTGACCCGGGGCATGCTTTGTTAGTATTTTATTTCGATTTTCTGAAAATTTTAACGTTAACACACGCGTTTCAAATTCGCCATAGGTTTGTGCCTACAATCCCCGCCCACAAATAAGGGCATGAAGGAAAGCATGCCCCGGGAAGGGGCTGGGTGTTAGGAGATAGAGGGGGGCCTCCAGGAATGGCAAAATTAGCAATTTGACCCGGGGCATGCTTTGTTAGTATTTTATTTCGATTTTCTGAAAATTGTAACGTTAACACACGCGTTTCAAATTCGCCATAGGTTTGTGCACACAATCCCCGCCCACAAATAAGGGCATGAAGGAAAGCATGCCCCGGGAAGGGGCTGGGTGTTAGGAGATAGAGGGGGGGCCTCTAGGAATGGCAAAATTAGCAATTTGACCCGGGGCATGCTTTGTTAGTATTTTATTTCGATTTTCTGAACATTTTAACGTTAACACACGCGTTTCAAATTCGCCATAGGTTTGTGCACACAATCCCCGCCCACAAATAAGGGCATGAAGGAAAGCATGCCCCGGGAAGGGGCTGGGTGTTAGGAGATAGAGGGGGGCCTCCAGGAATGGCAAAATTTGCAATTTGACCCGGGGCATGCTTTGTTAGTATTTTATTTCGATTTTCTGAAAATGTTAACGTTAACACGCGCGTTTCAAATTCGCCATAGGTTTGTGCACACAATCCCCGCCCACAAATAAGGGCATGAAGGAAAGCATGCCCCGGGAAGGGGCTGGGTGTTAGGAGATAGAGGGGGGCCTCCAGGAATGGCAAAATTAGCAATTTGACCCGGGGCATGCTTTGTTAGTATTTTATTTCGATTTTCTGAAAATTTTAACGTTAACACACGCGTTTCAAATTCGCCATAGGTTTGTGCACACAATCCCCGCCCACAAATAAGGGCATGAAGGAAAGCATTCCCCGGGAAGGGGCTGGGTGTTAGGAGATAGAGGGGGGCCTCCAGGAATGGCAAAATTAGCAATTTGACCCGGGGCATGCTTTGTTAGTATTTTATTTCGATTTTCTGAAAATTTTAACGTTAACACACGCGTTTCAAATTCGCCATAGGTTTGTGCACACAATCCCCGCCCACAAATAAGGGCATGAAGGAAAGCATGCCCCGGGAAGGGGCTGGGTGTTAGGAGATAGAGGGGGGCCTCCAGGAATGGCAAAATTAGCAATTTGACCAGGGGCATGCTCTGTTAGTATTTTATTTCGATTTTCTGAAAATGTTAACGTTAACACACGCGTTTCAAATTCGCCATAGTTTTGTGCATACAATCCCCGCCCACAAATAAGGGCATGAAGGAAAGCATTCCCCGGGAAGGGGCTGGGTGTTAGGAGATAGAGGGGGGCCTCCAGGAATGGCAAAATTAGCAATTTGACCCGGGGCATGCTTTGTTAGTATTTTATTTCGATTTTCTGAAAATGTTAACGTTAACACACGCGTTTCAAATTCGCCATAGGTTTGTGCACACAATCCCCGCCCACAAATAAGGGCATGAAGGAAAGCATGCCCCGGGAAGGGGCTGGGTGTTAGGAGATAGAGGGGGGCCTCCAGGAATGGCAAAATTAGCAATTTGACCCGGGGCATGCTTTGTTAGTATTTTATTTCGATTTTCTGAACATTTTAACGTTAACACACGCGTTTCAAATTCGCCATAGGTTTGTGCACACAATCCCCGCCCACAAATAAGGGCATGAAGGAAAGCATGCCCCGGGAAGGGGCTGGGTGTTAGGAGATAGAGGGGGGCCTCCAGAAATGGCAAAATTAGCAATTTGACCCGGGGCATGCTTTGTTAGTATTTTATTTCGATTTTCTGAAAATGTTAACGTTAACACGCGCGTTTCAAATTCGCCATAGGTTTGTGCACACAATCCCCGCCCACAAATAAGGGCATGAAGGAAAGCATGCCCCGGGAAGGGGCTGGGTGTTAGGAGATAGAGGGGGGCCTCCAGGAATGGCAAAATTACCAATTTGACCCGGGGCATGCTTTGTTAGTATTTTATTTCGATTTTCTGAAAATGTTAACGTTAACACACGCGTTTCAAATTCGCCATAGGTTTGTGCATACAATCCCCGCCCACAAATAAGGGCATGAAGGAAAGCATGCCCCGGGAAGGGGCTGGGTGTTAGGAGATAGAGGGGGGCCTCCAGGAATGGCAAAATTAGCAATTTGACCCGGGGCATGCTTTGTTAGTATTTTATTTCGATTTTCTGAAAATGTTAACGTTAACACACGCGTTTCAAATTCGCCAGAGGTTTGTGCACACAATCCCCGCCCACAAATAAGGGCATGAAAGAAAGCATGCCCCGGGAAGGGGCTGGGTGTTAGGAGATAGAGGGGGGCCTCCAGAAATGGCAAAATTAGCAATTTGAACCGGGGCATGCTTTGTTAGTATTTTATTTCGATTTTCTGAAAATGTTAACGTTAACACACGCGTTTCAAATTCGCCATAGGTTTGTGCACACAATCCCCGCCCACAAATAAGGGCATGAAGGAAAGCATGCCCCGGGAAGGGGCTGGGTGTTAGGAGATAGAGGGGGGCCTCCAGAAATGGCAAAATTAGCAATTTGACCCGGGGCATGCTTTGTTAGTATTTTATTTCGATTTTCTGAAAATGTTAACGTTAACACACGCGTTTCAAATTCGCCATAGGTTTGTGCACACAATCCCCGCCCACAAATAAGGGCATGAAGGAAAGCATGCCCCGGGAAGGGGCTGGGTGTTAGGAGATAGAGGGGGGCCTCCAGGAATGGCAAAATTTGCAATTTGACCCGGGGCATGCTTTGTTAGTATTTTATTTCGATTTTCTGAAAATTTTAACATTAACACACGCGTTTCAAATTCGCCATAGGTTTGTGCACACAATCCCCGCCCACAAATAAGGGCATGAAGGAAAGCATGCCCCGGGAAGGGGCTGGGTGTTAGGAGATAGAGGGGGGCCTCCAGGAATGGCAAAATTAGCAATTTGACCCGGGGCATGCTTTGTTAGTATTTTATTTCGATTTTCTGAATATTTTAACGTTAACACACGCGTTTCAAATTCGCCATAGGTTTGTGCACACAATCCCCGCCCACAAATAAGGGCATGAAGGAAAGCCTGCCCCGGGAAGGGGCTGGGTGTTAGGAGATAGAGGGGGGCCTCCAGGAATGGCAAAATTAGCAATTTGACCCGGGGCATGCTTTGTTAGTATTTTATTTCGATTTTCTGAAAATGTTAACGTTAACACACGCGTTTCAAATTCGCCATAGGTTTGTGCATACAATCCCCGCCCACAAATAAGGGCATGAAGGAAAGCATGCCCCGGGAAGGGGCTGGGTGTTAGGAGATAGAGGGGGGCCTCCAGGAATGGCAAAATTAGCAATTTGACCCGGGGCATGCTTTGTTAGTATTTTATTTCGATTTTCTGAAAATTTTAACGTTAATACACGCGTTTCAAATTCGCCATAGGTTTGTGCACACAATCCCCGCCCACAAATAAGGGCATGAAGGAAAGCATGCCCCGGGAAGGGGCTGGGTGTTAGGAGATAGAGGGGGGCCTCCAGGAATGGCAAAATTAGCAATTTGACCGGGGGCATGCTTTGTTAGTATTTTATTTCGATTTTCTGAAAATGTTAACGTTAACACACGCGTTTCAAATTCGCCATAGGTTTGTGCACACAATCCCCGCCCACAAATAAGGGCATGAAGGAAAGCATGCCCCGGGAAGGGGCTGGGTGTTAGGAGATAGAGGGGGGGGGGCCTCCAGAAATGGCAAAATTAGCAATTTGACCCGGGGCATGCTTTGTTAGTATTTTATTTCGATTTTCTGAAAATGTTAACGTTAACACGCGCGTTTCAAATTCGCCATAGGTTTGTGCACACAATCCCCGCCCACAAATAAGGGCATGAAGGAAAGCATGCCCCGGGAAGGGGCTGGGTGTTAGGAGATAGAGGGGGGCCTCCAGGAATGGCAAAATTAGCAATTTGACCCGGGGCATGCTTTGTTAGTATTTTATTTCGATTTTCTGAAAATGTTAACGTTAACACACGCGTTTCAAATTCGCCATAGGTTTGTGCATACAATCCCCGCCCACAAATAAGGGCATGAAGGAAAGCATGCCCCGGGAAGGGGCTGGGTGTTAGGAGATAGAGGGGGGCCTCCAGGAATGGCAAAATTAGCAATTTGACCCGGGGCATGCTTTGTTAGTATTTTATTTCGATTTTCTGAAAATTTTAACGTTAACACACGCGTTTCAAATTCGCCAGAGGTTTGTGCACACAATCCCCGCCCACAAATAAGGGCATGAAAGAAAGCATGCCCCGGGAAGGGGCTGGGTGTTAGGAGATAGAGGGGGGCCTCCAGAAATGGCAAAATTAGCAATTTGACCCGGGGCATGCTTTGTTAGTATGTTATTTCGATTTTCTGAAAATGTTAACGTTAACACACGCGTTTCAAATTCGCCATAGGTTTGTGCACACAATCCCCGCCCACAAATAAGGGCATGAAGGAAAGCATGCCCCGGGAAGGGGCTGGGTGTTAGGAGATAGAGGGGGGCCTCCAGGAATGGCAAAATTTGCAATTTGACCCGGGGCATGCTTTGTTAGTATTTTATTTCGATTTTCTGAAAATGTTAACGTTAACACGCGCGTTTCAAATTCGCCATAGGTTTGTGCACACAATCCCCGCCCACAAATAAGGGCATGAAGGAAAGCATGCCCCGGGAAGGGGCTGGGTGTTAGGAGATAGAGGGGGGCCTCCAGGAATGGCAAAATTAGCAATTTGACCCGGGCATGCTTTGTTAGTATTTTATTTCGATTTTCTGAAAATTGTAACGTTAACACACGCGTTTCAAATTCGCCATAGGTTTGTGCACACAATCCCCGCCCACAAATAAGGGCATGAAGGAAAGCATGCCCCGGGAAGGGGCTGGGTGTTAGGAGATAGAGGGGGGCCTCCAGAAATGGCAAAATTAGCAATTTGACCCGGGGCATGCTTTGTTAGTATTTTGTTTCGATTTTCTGAAAATTGTAACGTTAACACACGCGTTTCAAATTCGCCATAGGTTTGTGCACACAATCCCCGCCCACAAATAAGGGCATGAAGGAAAGCCTGCCCCGGGAAGGGGCTGGGTGTTAGGAGATAGAGGGGGGCCTCCAGGAATGGCAAAATTAGCATTTTGACCCGGGGCATGCTTTGTTAGTATTTTATTTCGATTTTCTGAAAATGTTAACGTTAACACACGCGTTTCAAATTCGCCATAGGTTTGTGCACACAATCCCCGCCCACAAATAAGGGCATGAAGGAAAGCATGCCCCGGGAAGGGGCTGGGTGTTAGGAGATAGAGGGGGGGGCCTCCAGGAATGGCAAAATTAGCAATTTGACCCGGGGCATGCTTTGTTAGTATTTTATTTCGATTTTCTGAACATTTTAACGTTAACACACGCGTTTCAAATTCGACATAGGTTTGTGCACACAATCCCCGCCCACAAATAAGGGCATGAAGGAAAGCATGCCCCGGGAAGGGGCTGGGTGTTAGGAGATAGAGGGGGGCCTCCAGGAATGGCAAAATTTGCAATTTGACCCGGGGCATGCTTTGTTAGTATTTTATTTCGATTTTCTGAAAATGTTAACGTTAACACGCGCGTTTCAAATTCGCCATAGGTTTGTGCACACAATCCCCGCCCACAAATAAGGGCATGAAGGAAAGCATGCCCCGGGAAGGGGCTGGGTGTTAGGAGATAGAGGGGGGCCTCCAGGAATGGCAAAATTAGCAATTTGACCCGGGGCATGCTTTGTTAGTATTTTATTTCGATTTTCTGAAAATTGTAACGTTAACACACGCGTTTTAAATTCGCCATAGGTTTGTGCACACAATCCCCTCCCACAAATAAGGGCATGAAGGAAAGCATGCCCCGGGAAGGGGCTGGGTGTTAGGAGATAGAGGGGGGCCTCCAGGAATGGCAAAATTAGCAATTTGACCCGGGGCATGCTTTGTTAGTATTTTATTTCGATTTTCTGAAAATTTTAACGTTAACACACGCGTTTCAAATTCGCCATAGGTTTGTGCACACAATCCCCGCCCACAAATAAGGGCATGAAGGAAAGCATGCCCCGGGAAGGGGCTGGGTGTTAGGAGATAGAGGAGAGCCTCCAGGAATGGCAAAATTAGCAATTTGACCCGGGGCATGCTCTGTTAGTATTTTATTTCGATTTTCTGAAAATGTTAACGTTAACACACGCGTTTCAAATTCGCCATAGGTTTGTGCATACAATCCCCGACCACAAATAAGGGCATGAAGGAAAGCATTCCCCGGGAAGGGGCTGGGTGTTAGGAGATAGAGGGGGGCCTCCAGGAATGGCAAAATTAGCAATTTGACCCGGGGCATGCTTTGTTAGTATTTTATTTCGATTTTCTGAAAATGTTAACGTTAACACACGCGTTTCAAATTCGCCATAGGTTTGTGCACACAATCCCCGCCCACAAATAAGGGCATGAAGGAAAGCATGCCCCGGGAAGGGGCTGGGTGTTAGGAGATAGAGGGGGGCCTCCAGGAATGGCAAAATTAGCAATTTGACCCGGGGCATGCTTTGTTAGTATTTTATTTCGATTTTCTGAAAATGTTAACGTTAACACACGCGTTTCAAATTCGCCATAGGTTTGTGCACACAATCCCCTCCCACAAATAAGGGCATGAAGGAAAGCATGCCCCGGGAAGGGGCTGGGTGTTAGGAGATAGAGGGGGGCCTCCAGGAATGGCAAAATTAGCAATTTGACCCGGGGCATGCTTTGTTAGTATTTTATTTCGATTTTCTGAACATTTTAACGTTAACACACGCGTTTCAAATTCGCCATAGGTTTGTGCACACAATCCCCGCCCACAAATAAGGGCATGAAGGAAAGCATGCCCCGGGAAGGGGCTGGGTGTTAGCAGATAGAGGGGGGCCTCCAGAATTGGCAAAATTAGCAATTTCACCCGGGGCATGCTTTGTTAGTATTTTATTTCGATTTTCTGAAAATGTTAACGTTAACACGCGCGTTTCAAATTCGCCATAGGTTTGTGCACACAATCCCCGCCCACAAATAAGGGCATGAAGGAAAGCATGCCCCGGGAAGGGGCTGGGTGTTAGGAGATAGAGGGGGGCCTCCAGGAATGGCAAAATTAGCAATTTGACCCGGGGCATGCTTTGTTAGTATTTTATTTCGATTTTCTGAAAATTTTAACGTTAACACACGCGTTTCAAATTCGCCATAGGTTTGTGCATACAATCCCCGCCCACAAATAAGGGAATGAAGGAAAGCATGCCCCGGGAAGGGGCTGGGTGTTAGGAGATAGAGGGGGGCCTCCAGGAATGGCAAAATTAGCAATTTGACCCGGGGCATGCTTTGTTAGTATTTTATTTCGATTTTCTGAAAATGTTAACGTTAACACACGCGTTTCAAATTCGCCATAGGTTTGTGCACACAATCCCCGCCCACAAATAAGGGCATGAAGGAAAGCATGCCCCGGGAAGGGGCTGGGTGTTAGGAGATAGAGGGGGGCCTCCAGAAATGGCAAAATTAGCAATTTGACCCGGGGCATGCTTTGTTAGTATTTTATTTCGATTTTCTGAAAATGTTAACGTTAACACGCGCGTTTCAAATTCGCCATAGGTTTGTACACACAATCCCCGCCCACAAATAAGGGCATGAAGGAAAGCATGCCCCGGGAAGGGGCTGGGTGTTAGGAGATAGAGGGGGGCCTCCAGGAATGGCAAAATTAGCAATTTGACCCGGGCATGCTTTGTTAGTATTTTATTTCGATTTTCTGAAAATTGTAACGTTAACACACGCGTTTCAAATTCGCCATAGGTTTGTGCACACAATCCCCGCCCACAAATAAGGGCATGAAGGAAAGCATGCCCCGGGAAGGGGCTGGGTGTTAGGAGATAGAGGGGGGCCTCCAGGAATGGCAAAATTAGCAATTTGACCCGGGGCATGCTTTGTTAGTATTTTGTTTCGATTTTCTGAAAATTGTAACGTTAACACACGCGTTTCAAATTCGCCATAGGTTTGTGCACACAATCCCCGCCCACAAATAAGGGCATGAAGGAAAGCCTGCCCCGGGAAGGGGCTGGGTGTTAGGAGATAGAGGGGGGCCTCCAGGAATGGCAAAATTAGCATTTTGACCCGGGGCATGCTTTGTTAGTATTTTATTTCGATTTTCTGAAAATGTTAACGTTAACACACGCGTTTCAAATTCGCCATAGGTTTGTGCACACAATCCCCGCCCACAAATAAGGGCATGAAGGAAAGCATGCCCCGGGAAGGGGCTGGGTGTTAGGAGATAGAGGGGGGCCTCCAGGAATGGCAAAATTAGCAATTTGACCCGGGGCATGCTTTGTTAGTATTTTATTTCGATTTTCTGAAAATTGTAACGTTAACACACGCGTTTCAAATTCGCCATAGGTTTGTGCACACAATCCCCGCCCACAAATAAGGGCATGAAGGAAAGCCTGCCCCGGGAAGGGACTGGGTGTTAGGAGATAGAGGGGGGCCTCCAGGAATGGCAAAATTAGCATTTTGACCCGGGGCATGCTTTGTTAGTATTTTATTTCGATTTTCTGAAAATGTTAACGTTAACACACGCGTTTCAAATTCGCCATAGGTTTGTGCACACAATCCCCGCCCACAAATAAGGGCATGAAGGAAAGCATGCCCCGGGAAGGGGCTGGGTGTTAGGAGATAGAGGGGGGGCCTCCAGGAATGGCAAAATTAGCAATTTGACCCGGGGCATGCTTTGTTAGTATTTTATTTCGATTTTCTGAACATTTTAACGTTAACACACGCGTTTCAAATTCGACATAGGTTTGTGCACACAATCCCCGCCCACAAATAAGGGCATGAAGGAAAGCATGCCCCGGGAAGGGGCTGGGTGTTAGGAGATAGAGGGGGGCCTCCAGGAATGGCAAAATTTGCAATTTGACCCGGGGCATGCTTTGTTAGTATTTTATTTCGATTTTCTGAAAATGTTAACGTTAACACGCGCATTTCAAATTCGCCATAGGTTTGTGCACACAATCCCCGCCCACAAATAAGGGCATGAAGGAAAGCATGCCCCGGGAAGGGGCTGGGTGTTAGGAGATAGAGGGGGGCCTCCAGGAATGGCAAAATTAGCAATTTGACCCGGGGCATGCTTTGTTAGTATTTTATTTCGATTTTCTGAAAATTGTAACGTTAACACACGCGTTTTAAATTCGCCATAGGTTTGTGCACACAATCCCCTCCCACAAATAAGGGCATGAAGGAAAGCATGCCCCGGGAAGGGGCTGGGTGTTAGGAGATAGAGGGGGGCCTCCAGGAATGGCAAAATTAGCAATTTGACCCGGGGCATGCTTTGTTAGTATTTTATTTCGATTTTCTGAAAATTTTAACGTTAACACACGCGTTTCAAATTCGCCATAGGTTTGTGCACACAATCCCCGCCCACAAATAAGGGCATGAAGGAAAGCATGCCCCGGGAAGGGGCTGGGTGTTAGGAGATAGAGGGGGGCCTCCAGGAATGGCAAAATTAGCAATTTGACCCGGGGCATGCTCTGTTAGTATTTTATTTCGATTTTCTGAAAATGTTAACGTTAACACACGCGTTTCAAATTCGCCATAGGTTTGTGCATACAATCCCCGACCACAAATAAGGGCATGAAGGAAAGCATTCCCCGGGAAGGGGCTGGGTGTTAGGAGATAGAGGGGGGCCTCCAGGAATGGCAAAATTAGCAATTTGACCCGGGGCATGCTTTGTTAGTATTTTATTTCGATTTTCTGAAAATGTTAACGTTAACACACGCGTTTCAAATTCGCCATAGGTTTGTGCACACAATCCCCGCCCACAAATAAGGGCATGAAGGAAAGCATGCCCCGGGAAGGGGCTGGGTGTTAGGAGATAGAGGGGGGCCTCCAGGAATGGCAAAATTAGCAATTTGACCCGGGGCATGCTTTGTTAGTATTTTATTTCGATTTTCTGAAAATGTTAACGTTAACACACGCGTTTCAAATTCGCCATAGGTTTGTGCACACAATCCCTTCCCACAAATAAGGGCATGAAGGAAAGCATGCCCCGGGAAGGGGCTGGGTGTTAGGAGATAGAGGGGGGCCTCCAGGAATGGCAAAATTAGCAATTTGACCCGGGGCATGCTTTGTTAGTATTTTATTTCGATTTTCTGAACATTTTAACGTTAACACACGCGTTTCAAATTCGCCATAGGTTTGTGCACACAATCCCCGCCCACAAATAAGGGCATGAAGGAAAGCATGCCCCGGGAAGGGGCTGGGTGTTAGCAGATAGAGGGGGGCCTCCAGAATTGGCAAAATTAGCAATTTCACCCGGGGCATGCTTTGTTAGTATTTTATTTCGATTTTCTGAAAATGTTAACGTTAACACGCGCGTTTCAAATTCGCCATAGGTTTGTGCACACAATCCCCGCCCACAAATAAGGGCATGAAGGAAAGCATGCCCCGGGAAGGGGCTGGGTGTTAGGAGATAGAGGGGGGCCTCCAGGAATGGCAAAATTAGCAATTTGACCCGGGGCATGCTTTGTTAGTATTTTGTTTCGATTTTCTGAAAATTGTAACGTTAACACACGCGTTTCAAATTCGCCATAGGTTTGTGCACACAATCCCCGCCCACAAATAAGGGCATGAAGGAAAGACTGCCCCGGGAAGGGGCTGGGTGTTAGGAGATAGAGGGGGGCCTCCAGGAATGGCAAAATTAGCATTTTGACCCGGGGCATGCCTGGTTAGTATTTTATTTCGATTTTCTGAAAATGTTAACGTTAACACACGCGTTTCAAATTCGCCATAGGTTTGTGCACACAATCCCCGCCCACAAATAAGGGCATGAAGGAAAGCATGCCCCGGGAAGGGGCTGGGTGTTAGGAGATAGAGGGGGGGGCCTCCAGGAATGGCAAAATTAGCAATTTGACCCGGGGCATGCTTTGTTAGTATTTTATTTCGATTTTCTGAAAATTTTAACATTAACACACGCGTTTCAAATTCGCCATAGGTTTGTGCACACAATCCCCGCCCACAAATAAGGGCATGAAGGAAAGCATGCCCCGGGAAGGGGCTGGGTGTTAGGAGATAGAGGGGGGCCTCCAGGAATGGCAAAATTAGCAATTTGACCCGGGGCATGCTTTGTTAGTATTTTATTTCGATTTTCTGAAAATGTTAACGTTAACACACGCGTTTCAAATTCGCCATAGGTTTGTGCACACAATCCCCGCCCACAAATAAGGGCATGAAGGAAAGCATGCCCCGGGAAGGGGCTGGGTGTTAGGAGATAGAGGGGGGCCTCCAGGAATGGCAAAATTAGCAATTTGACCCGGGGCATGCTTTGTTAGTATTTTATTTCGATTTTCTGAAAATGTTAACGTTAACACGCGCGTTTCAAATTCGCCATAGGTTTGTGCACACAATCCCCGCCCACAAATAAGGGCATGAAGGAAAGCATGCCCCGGGAATGGGCTGGGTGTTAGGAGATAGAGGGGGTCTCCAGGAATGGCAAAATTAGCAATTTGACCCGGGGCATGCTTTGTTATTATTTTATTTCGATTTTCTGAAAATTGTAACGTTAACACACGCGTTTCAAATTCGCCATAGGTTTGTGCATACAATCCCCGCCAAAAATAAGGGCATGAAGGAAAGCATGCCCCGGGAAGGGGCTGGGTGTTAGGAGATAGAGGGGGGCCTCCAGGAATGGCAAAATTAGCAATTTGACCCGGGGCATGCTTTGTTAGTATTTTATTTCGATTTTCTGAAAATTTTAACGTTAACACACGCGTTTCAAATTCGCCAGAGGTTTGTGCACACAATCCCCGCCCACAAATAAGGGCATGAAAGAAAGCATGCCCCGGGAAGGGGCTGGGTGTTAGGAGATAGAGGGAGGCCTCCAGAAATGGCAAAATTAGCAATTTGACCCGGGGCATGCTTTGTTAGTATTTTATTTCGATTTTCTGAAAATGTTAACGTTAACACACGCGTTTCAAATTCGCCATAGGTTTGTGCACACAATCCCCGCCCACAAATAAGGGCATGAAGGAAAGCATGCCCCGGGAAGGGGCTGGGTGTTAGGAGATAGAGGGGGGCCTCCAGAAATGGCAAAATTAGCAATTTGACCCGGGGCATGCTTTGTTAGTATTTTATTTCGATTTTCTGAAAATGTTAACGTTAACACACGCGTTTCAAATTCGCCATAGGTTTGTGCACACAATCCCCGCCCACAAATAAGGGCATGAAGGAAAGCATGCCCCGGGAAGGGGCTGGGTGTTAGGAGATAGAGGGGGGCCTCCAGGAATGGCAAAATTTGCAATTTGACCCGGGGCATGCTTTGTTAGTATTTTATTTCGATTTTCTGAAAATGTTAACGTTAACACGCGCGTTTCAAATTTGCCATAGGTTTGTGCACACAATACCCGCCCACAAATAAGGGCATGAAGGAAAGCATGCCCCGGGAAGGGGCTGGGTGTTAGGAGATAGAGGGGGGCCTCCAGGAATGGCAAAATTAGCAATTTGACCCGGGCATGCTTTGTTAGTATTTTATTTCGATTTTCTGAAAATTGTAACGTTAACACACGCGTTTCAAATTCGCCATAGGTTTGTGCACACAATCCCCGCCCACAAATAAGGGCATGAAGGAAAGCATGCCCCGGGAAGGGGCTGGGTGTTAGGAGATAGAGGGGGGCCTCCAGGAATGGCAAAATTAGCAATTTGACCCGGGGCATGCTTTGTTAGTATTTTGTTTCGATTTTCTGAAAATTGTAACGTTAACACACGCGTTTCAAATTCGCCATAGGTTTGTGCACACAATCCCCGCCCACAAATAAGGGCATGAAGGAAAGCATGCCCCGGGAAGGGGCTGGGTGTTAGGAGATAGAGGGGGGCCTCCAGGAATGGCAAAATTAGCAATTTGACCCGGGGCATGCTTTGTTAGTATTTTATTTCGATTTTCTGAATATTTTAACGTTAACACACGCGTTTCAAATTCGCCATAGGTTTGTGCACACAATCCCCGCCCACAAATAAGGGCATGAAGGAAAGCATGCCCCGGGAAGGGGCTGGGTGTTAGGAGATAGAGGGGGGCCTCCAGAAATGGCAACATTAGCAATTTGACCCGGGGCATGCTTTGTTAGTATTTTATTTCGATTTTCTGAAAATGTTAACGTTAACACACGCGTTTCAAATTCGCCATAGGTTTGTGCACACAATCCCCGCCCACAAATAAGGGCATGAAGGAAAGCATGCCCCGGGAAGGGGCTGGGTGTTAGGAGATATAGGGGGGCCTCCAGGAATGGCAAAATTTGCAATTTGACCCGGGGCATGCTTTGTTAGTATTTTATTTCGATTTTCTGAAAATGTTAACGTTAACACGCGCGTTTCAAATTCGCCATAGGTTTGTGCACACAATCCCCGCCCACAAATAAGGGCATGAAGGAAAGCATGCCCCGGGAAGGGGCTGGGTGTTAGGAGATAGAGGGGGGCCTCCAGGAATGGCAAAATTAGCAATTTGACCCGGGGCATGCTTTGTTAGTATTTTATTTCGATTTTCTGAAAATGTTAACGTTAACACACGCGTTTCAAATTCGCCATAGGTTTGTGCACACAATCCCCGCCCACAAATAAGGGCATTAAGGAAAGCATGCCCCGGGAAGGGGCTGGGTGTTAGGAGATAGAGGGGGGCCTCCAGGAATGGCAAAATTAGCAATTTGACCCGGGGCATGCTTTGTTAGTATTTTATTTCGATTTTCTGAAAATGTTAACGTTAACACACGCGTTTCAAATTCGCCATAGGTTTGTGCACACAATCCCCGCCCACAAATAAGGGCATGAAGGAAAGCATGCCCCGGGAAGGGGCTGGGTGTTATGAGATAGAGGGGGGCCTCCAGGAATGGCAAAATTAGCAATTTGACCCGGGGCATGCTTTGTTAGTATTTTATTTCGATTTTCTGAGAATTTTAACGTTAACACACGCGTTTCAAATTCGCCATAGGTTTGTGCACACAATCCACGCCCACAAATAAGGGCATGAAGGAAAGCATGCCCCGGGAAGGGGCTGGGTGTTAGGAGATAGAGGGGGGCCTCCAGGAATGGCAAAATTAGCAATTTGACCCGGGGCATGCTTTGTTAGTATTTTATTTCGATTTTCTGAACATTTTAACGTTAACACACGCGTTTCAAATTCGCCATAGGTTTGTGCACACAATCCCCGCCCACAAATAAGGGCATGAAGGAAAGCATGCCCCGGGAAGGGGCTGGGTGTTAGGAGATAGAGGGGGGCCTCCAGGAATGGCAAAATTAGCAATTTGACCCGGGGCATGCTTTGTTAGTATTTTATTTCGATTTTCTGAACATTTTAACGTTAACACACGCGTTTCAAATTCGCCATAGGTTTGTGCACATAATCCCCGCCCACAAATAAGGGCATGAAGGAAAGCATGCCCCGGGAAGGGGCTGGGTGTTAGGAGATAGAGGGGGACCTCCAGGAATGGCAAAATTAGCAATTTGACCCGGGGCATGCATGCTTTGTTAGTATTTTGTTTCGATTTTCTGAAAATTGTAACGTTAACACACGCGTTTCAAATTCGCCATAGGTTTGTGCACACAATCCCCGCCCACAAATAAGGGCATGAAGGAAGGCCTGCCCCGGGAAGGGGCTGGGTGTTAGGAGATAGAGGGGGGCCTCCAGGAATGGCAAAATTAGCAATTTGACCCGGGGCATGCTTTGTTAGTATTTTATTTCGATTTTCTGAAAATTGTAACGTTAACACACGCGTTTCAAATTCGCCATAGGTTTGTGCACACAATCCCCGCCCACAAATAAGGGCATGAAGGAAAGCATGCCCCGGGAAGGGGCTGGGTGTTAGGAGATAGAGGGGGGCCTCCAGGAATGGCAAAATTAGCAATTTGACCCGGGGCATACTTTGTTAGTATTTTATTTCGATTTTCTGAAAATGTTAACGTTAACACACGCGTTTCAAATTCGCCATAGGTTTGTGCACACAATCCCCGCCCACAAATAAGGGCATGAAGGAAAGCATGTCCCGGGAAGGGGCTGGGTGTTAGGAGATAGAGGGGGGCCTCCAGGAATGGCAAAATTTGCAATTTGACCCGGGGCATGCTTTGTTAGTATTTTATTTCGATTTTCTGAAAATGTTAACGTTAACACGCGCGTTTCAAATTCGCCATAGGTTTGTGCACACAATCCCCGCCCACAAATAAGGGCATGAAGGAAAGCATGCCCCGGGAAGGGGCTGGGTGTTAGGAGATAGAGGGGGGCCTCCAGGAATGGCAAAATTAGCAATTTGACCCGGGGCATGCTTTGTTAGTATTTTATTTCGATTTTCTGAAAATGTTAACGTTAACACACGCGTTTCAAATTCGCCATAGGTTTGTGCACACAATCCCCGCCCACAAATAAGGGCATGAAGGAAAGCATGTCCCGGGAAGGGGCTGGGTGTTAGGAGATAGAGGGGGGCCTCCAGGAATGGCAAACTTTGCAATTTGACCCGGGGCATGCTTTGTTAGTATTTTATTTCGATTTTCTGAAAATGTTAACGTTAACACGCGCGTTTCAAATTCGCCATAGGTTTGTGCACACAATCCCCGCCCACAAATAAGGGCATGAAGGAAAGCATGCCCCGGGAAGGGGCTGGGTGTTAGGAGATAGAGGGGGGCCTCCAGGAATGGCAAAATTAGCAATTTGACCCGGGGCATGCTTTGTTAGTATTTTATTTCGATTTTCTGAAAATGTTAACGTTAACACACGCGTTTCAAATTCGCCATAGGTTTGTGCACACAATCCCCGCCCACAAATAAGGGCATTAAGGAAAGCATGCCCCGGGAAGGGGCTGGGTGTTAGGAGATAGAGGGGGGCCTCCAGGAATGGCAAAATTAGCAATTTGACCAGGGGCATGCTTTGTTAGTATTTTATTTCGATTTTCTGAAAATGTTAACGTTAACACGCGCGTTTCAAATTCGCCATAGGTTTGTGCACACAATCCCCGCCCACAAATAAGGGCATGAAGGAAAGCATGCCCCGGGAAGGGGCTGGGTGTTATGAGATAGAGGGGGGCCTCCAGGAATGGCAAAATTAGCAATTTGACCCGGGGCATGCTTTGTTAGTATTTTATTTCGATTTTCTGAGAATTTTAACGTTAACACACGCGTTTCAAATTCGCCATAGGTTTGTGCACACAATCCATGCCCACAAATAAGGGCATGAAGGAAAGCATGCCCCGGGAAGGGGCTGGGTGTTAGGAGATAGAGGGGGGCCTCCAGGAATGGCAAAATTAGCAATTTGACCCGGGGCATGCTTTGTTAGTATTTTATTTCGATTTTCTGAAAATGTTAACGTTAACACACGCGTTTCAAATTCGCCATAGGTTTGTGCACACAATCCCCGCCCACAAATAAGGGCATTAAGGAAAGCATGCCCCGGGAAGGGGCTGGGTGTTAGGAGATAGAGGGGGGCCTCCAGGAATGGCAAAATTAGCAATTTGACCCGGGGCATGCTTTGTTAGTATTTTATTTCGATTTTCTGAAAATGTTAACGTTAACACGCGCGTTTCAAATTCGCCATAGGTTTGTGCACACAATCCCCGCCCACAAATAAGGGCATGAAGGAAAGCATGCCCCGGGAAGGGGCTGGGTGTTATGAGATAGAGGGGGGCCTCCAGGAATGGCAAAATTAGCAATTTGACCCGGGGCATGCTTTGTTAGTATTTTATTTCGATTTTCTGAACATTTTAACGTTAACACACGCGTTTCAAATTCGCCATAGGTTTGTGCACACAATCCCCGCCCACAAATAAGGGCATGAAGGAAAGCATGCCCCGGGAAGGGGCTGGGTGTTAGGAGATAGAGGGGGGCCTCCAGGAATGGCAAAATTAGCAATTTGACCCGGGGCATGCTTTGTTAGTATTTTATTTCGATTTTCTGAACATTTTAACGTTAACACACGCGTTTCAAATTCGCCATAGGTTTGTGCACACAATCCCCGCCCACAAATAAGGGCATGAAGGAAAGCATGCCCCGGGAAGGGGCTGGGTGTTAGGAGATAGAGGGGGGCCTCCAGGAATGGCAAAATTAGCAATTTGACCCGGGGCATGCATGCTTTGTTAGTATTTTGTTTCGATTTTCTGAAAATTGTAACGTTAACACACGCGTTTCAAATTCGCCATAGGTTTGTGCACACAATCCCCGTCCACAAATAAGGGCATGAAGGAAAGCCTGCCCCGGGAAGGGGCTGGGTGTTAGGAGATAGAGGGGGGCCTCCAGGAATGGCAAAATTAGCAATTTGACCCGGGGCATGCTTTGTTAGTATTTTATTTCGATTTTCTGAAAATGTTAACGTTAACACACGCGTTTCAAATTCGCCATAGGTTTGTGCATACAATCCCCGCCCACAAATAAGGGCATGAAGGAAAGCATGCCCCGGGAAGGGGCTGGGTGTTAGGAGATAGAGGGGGGCCTCCAGGAATGGCAAAATTAGCAATTTGACCCGGGGCATGCTTTGTTAGTATTTTATTTCGATTTTCTGAAAATGTTAACGTTAACACACGCGTTTCAAATTCGCCATAGGTTTGTGCACACAATCCCCGCCCACAAATAAGGGCATGAAGGAAAGCATGCCCCGGGAAGGGGCTGGGTGTTAGGAGATAGAGGGGGGCCTCCAGGAATGGCAAAATTAGCAATTTGACCCGGGGCATGCTTTGTTAGTATTTTATTTCGATTTTCTGAAAATTTTAACGTTAACACACGCGTTTCAAATTCGCCATAGGTTTGTGCACACAATCCCCGCCCACAAATAAGGGCATGAAGGAAAGCATGCCCCGGGAAGGGGCTGGGTGTTAGGAGATAGAGGGGGGCCTCCAGGAATGGCAAAATTAGCAATTTGACCGGGGGCATGCTTTGTTAGTATTTTATTTCGATTTTCTGAACATTTTAACGTTAACACACGCGTTTCAAATTCGCCATAGGTTTGTGCACACAATCCCCGCCCACAAATAAGGGTATGAAAGAAAGCATGCCCCGGGAAGGGGCTGGGTGTTAGGAGATAGAGGGGGGCCTCCAGGAATGGCAAAATTAGCAATTTGACCCGGGGCATGCTTTGTTAGTATTTTATTTCGATTTTCTGAAAATTTTAACGTTAACACACGCGTTTCAAATTCGCCATAGGTTTGTGCCTACAATCCCCGCCCACAATTAAGGGCATGAAGGAAAGCATGCCCCGGGAAGGGGCTGGGTGTTAGGAGATAGAGGGGGGCCTCCAGGAATGGCAAAATTAGCAATTTGACCCGGGGCATGCTTTGTTAGTATTTTATTTCGATTTTCTGAAAATTGTAACGTTAACACACGCGTTTCAAATTCGCCATAGGTTTGTGCACACAATCCCCGCCCACAAATAAGGGCATGAAGGAAATCATGCCCCGGGAAGGGGCTGGGTGTTAGGAGATAGAGGGGGGGCCTCCAGGAATGGCAAAATTAGCA
This sequence comes from Crossaster papposus, assembly GCA_037893245.1. Taxonomy (NCBI): domain Eukaryota; kingdom Metazoa; phylum Echinodermata; class Asteroidea; order Velatida; family Solasteridae; genus Crossaster; species Crossaster papposus. The sequence goes on along the minus strand of JBAIAA010000225.1, from coordinate 38,538 downwards.
ATTTGACCCGGGGCATGCTTTGTTAGTATTTTATTTCGATTTTCTGAACATTTTAACGTTAACACACGCGTTTCAAATTCGCCATAGGTTTGTGCACACAATCCCCGCCCACAAATAAGGGCATGAAGGAAAGCATGCCCCGGGAAGGGGCTGGGTGTTAGGAGATAGAGGGGGGCCTCCAGGAATGGCAAAATTTGCAATTTGACCCGGGGCATGCTTTGTTAGTATTTTATTTCGATTTTCTGAAAATGTTAACGTTAACACGCGCGTTTCAAATTCGCCATAGGTTTGTGCACACAATCCCCGCCCACAAATAAGGGCATGAAGGAAAGCATGCCCCGGGAAGGGGCTGGGTGTTAGGAGATAGAGGGGGGCCTCCAGGAATGGCAAAATTAGCAATTTGACCCGGGGCATGCTTTGTTAGTATTTTATTTCGATTTTCTGAAAATTTTAACGTTAACACACGCGTTTCAAATTCGCCATAGGTTTGTGCCTACAATCCCCGCCCACAAATAAGGGCATGAAGGAAAGCATGCCCCGGGAAGGGGCTGGGTGTTAGGAGATAGAGGGGGGCCTCCAGGAATGGCAAAATTAGCAATTTGACCCGGGGCATGCTTTGTTAGTATTTTATTTCGATTTTCTGAAAATTGTAACGTTAACACACGCGTTTCAAATTCGCCATAGGTTTGTGCACACAATCCCCGCCCACAAATAAGGGCATGAAGGAAAGCATGCCCCGGGAAGGGGCTGGGTGTTAGGAGATAGAGGGGGGGCCTCCAGGAATGGCAAAATTAGCAATTTGACCCGGGGCATGCTTTGTTAGTATTTTATTTCGATTTTCTGAACATTTTAACGTTAACACACGCGTTTCAAATTCGCCATAGGTTTGTGCACACAATCCCCGCCCACAAATAAGGGCATGAAGGAAAGCATGCCCCGGGAAGGGGCTGGGTGTTAGGAGATAGAGGGGGGCCTCCAGGAATGGCAAAATTTGCAATTTGACCCGGGGCATGCTTTGTTAGTATTTTATTTCGATTTTCTGAAAATGTTAACGTTAACACGCGCGTTTCAAATTCGCCATAGGTTTGTGCACACAATCCCCGCCCACAAATAAGGGCATGAAGGAAAACATGCCCCGGGAAGGGGCTGGGTGTTAGGAGATAGAGGGGGGCCTCCAGGAATGGCAAAATTAGCAATTTGACCCGGGGCATGCTTTGTTAGTATTTTATTTCGATTTTCTGAAAATTTTAACGTTAACACACGCGTTTCAAATTCGCCATAGGTTTGTGCACACAATCCCCGCCCACAAATAAGGGCATGAAGGAAAGCATGCCCCGGGAAGGGGCTGGGTGTTAGGAGATAGAGGGGGGCCTCCAGGAATGGCAAAATTAGCAATTTGACCCGGGGCATGCTTTGTTAGTATTTTATTTCGATTTTCTGAAAATTTTAACGTTAACACACGCGTTTCAAATTCGCCATAGGTTTGTGCACACAATCCCCGCCCACAAATAAGGGCATGAAGGAAAGCATGCCCCGGGAAGGGGCTGGGTGTTAGGAGATAGAGGGGGGCCTCCAGGAATGGCAAAATTAGCAATTTGACCCGGGGCATGCTCTGTTAGTATTTTATTTCGATTTTCTGAAAATGTTAACGTTAACACACGCGTTTCAAATTCGCCATAGGTTTGTGCATACAATCCCCGCCCACAAATAAGGGCATGAAGGAAAGCATTCCCCGGGAAGGGGCTGGGTGTTAGGAGATAGAGGGGGGCCTCCAGGAATGGCAAAATTAGCAATTTGACCCGGGGCATGCTTTGTTAGTATTTTATTTCGATTTTCTGAAAATGTTAACGTTAACACACGCGTTTCAAATTCGCCATAGGTTTGTGCACACAATCCCCGCCCACAAATAAGGGCATGAAGGAAAGCATGCCCCGGGAAGGGGCTGGGTGTTAGGAGATAGAGGGGGGCCTCCAGGAATGGCAAAATTAGCAATTTGACCCGGGGCATGCTTTGTTAGTATTTTATTTCGATTTTCTGAACATTTTAACGTTAACACACGCGTTTCAAATTCGCCATAGGTTTGTGCACACAATCCCCGCCCACAAATAAGGGCATGAAGGAAAGCATGCCCCGGGAAGGGGCTGGGTGTTAGGAGATAGAGGGGGGCCTCCAGAAATGGCAAAATTAGCAATTTGACCCGGGGCATGCTTTGTTAGTATTTTATTTCGATTTTCTGAAAATGTTAACGTTAACACGCGCGTTTCAAATTCGCCATAGGTTTGTGCACACAATCCCCGCCCACAAATAAGGGCATGAAGGAAAGCATGCCCCGGGAAGGGGCTGGGTGTTAGGAGATAGAGGGGGGCCTCCAGGAATGGCAAAATTAGCAATTTGACCCGGGGCATGCTTTGTTAGTATTTTATTTCGATTTTCTGAACATTTTAACGTTAACACACGCGTTTCAAATTCGCCATAGGTTTGTGCATACAATCCCCGCCCACAAATAAGGGCAGGAAGGAAAGCATGCCCCGGGAAGGGGCTGGGTGTTAGGAGATAGAGGGGGGCCCCCAGGAATGGCAAAATTAGCAATTTGACCCGGGGCATGCTTTGTTAGTATTTTATTTCGATTTTCTGAAAATTTTAACGTTAACACACGCGTTTCAAATTCGCCAGAGGTTTGTGCACACAATCCCCGCCCACAAATAAGGGCATGAAAGAAAGCATGCCCCGGGAAGGGGCTGGGTGTTAGGAGATAGAGGGGGGCCTCCAGAAATGGCAAAATTAGCAATTTGACCCGGGGCATGCTTTGTTAGTATTTTATTTCGATTTTCTGAAAATGTTAACGTTAACACACGCGTTTCAAATTCGCCATAGGTTTGTGCACACAATCCCCGCCCACAAATAAGGGCATGAAGGAAAGCATGCCCCGGGAAGGGGCTGGGTGTTAGGAGATAGAGGGGGGCCTCCAGAAATGGCAAAATTAGCAATTTGACCCGGGGCATGCTTTGTTAGTATTTTATTTCGATTTTCTGAAAATGTTAACGTTAACACACGCGTTTCAAATTCGCCATAGGTTTGTGCACACAATCCCCGCCCACAAATAAGGGCATGAAGGAAAGCATGCCCCGGGAAGGGGCTGGGTGTTAGGAGATAGAGGGGGGCCTCCAGGAATGGCAAAATTTGCAATTTGACCCGGGGCATGCTTTGTTAGTATTTTATTTCGATTTTCTGAAAATGTTAACGTTAACACGCGCGTTTCAAATTCGCCATAGGTTTGTGCACACAATCCCCGCCCACAAATAAGGGCATGAAGGAAAGCATGCCCCGGGAAGGGGCTGGGTGTTAGGAGATAGAGGGGGGCCTCCAGGAATGGCAAAATTAGCAATTTGACCCGGGCATGCTTTGTTAGTATTTTATTTCGATTTTCTGAAAATTGTAACGTTAACACACGCGTTTCAAATTCGCCATAGGTTTGTGCACACAATCCCCGCCCACAAATAAGGGCATGAAGGAAAGCATGCCCCGGGAAGGGGCTGGGTGTTAGGAGATAGAGGGGGGCCTCCAGGAATGGCAAAATTAGCAATTTGACCCGGGGCATGCTTTGTTAGTATTTTGTTTCGATTTTCTGAAAATTGTAACGTTAACACACGCGTTTCAAATTCGCCATAGGTTTGTGCACACAATCCCCGCCCACAAATAAGGGCATGAAGGAAAGCCTGCCCCGGGAAGGGGCTGGGTGTTAGGAGATAGAGGGGGGCCTCCAGGAATGGCAAAATTAGCATTTTGACCCGGGGCATGCTTTGTTAGTATTTTATTTCGATTTTCTGAAAATGTTAACGTTAACACACGCGTTTCAAATTCGCCATAGGTTTGTGCACACAATCCCCGCCCACAAATAAGGGCATGAAGGAAAGCATGCCCCGGGAAGGGGCTGGGTGTTAGGAGATAGAGGGGGGGCCTCCAGGAATGGCAACATTAGCAATTTGACCCGGGGCATGCTTTGTTAGTATTTTATTTCGATTTTCTGAAAATTTTAACATTAACACACGCGTTTCAAATTCGCCATAGGTTTGTGCACACAATCCCCGCCCACAAATAAGGGCATGAAGGAAAGCATGCCCCGGGAAGGGGCTGGGTGTTAGGAGATAGAGGGGGGCCTCCAGGAATGGCAAAATTAGCAATTTGACCCGGGGCATGCTTTGTTAGTATTTTATTTCGATTTTCTGAATATTTTAACGTTAACACACGCGTTTCAAATTCGCCATAGGTTTGTGCACACAATCCCCGCCCACAAATAAGGGCATGAAGGAAAGCATGCCCCGGGAAGGGGCTGGGTGTTAGGAGATAGAGGGGGGCCTCCAGAAATGGCAAAATTAGCAATTTGACCCGGGGCATGCTTTGTTAGTATTTTATTTCGATTTTCTGAAAATGTTAACGTTAACACGCGCGTTTCAAATTCGCCATAGGTTTGTGCACACAATCCCCGCCCACAAATAAGGGCATGAAGGAAAGCATGCCCCGGGAAGGGGCTGGGTGTTAGGAGATAGAGGGGGGCCTCCAGGAATGGCAAAATTAGCAATTTGACCCGGGGCATGCTTTGTTAGTATTTTATTTCGATTTTCTGAAAATTTTAACGTTAACACACGCGTTTCAAATTCGCCATAGGTTTGTGCATACAATCCCCGCCCACAAATAAGGGCAGGAAGGAAAGCATGCCCCGGGAAGGGGCTGGGTGTTAGGAGATAGAGGGGGGCCCCCAGGAATGGGAAAATTAGCAATTTGACCCGGGGCATGCTTTGTTAGTATTTTATTTCGATTTTCTGAAAATTTTAACGTTAACACACGCGTTTCAAATTCGCCAGAGGTTTGTGCACACAATCCCCGCCCACAAATTAGTTCATGAAAGAAAGCATGCCCCGGGAAGGGGCTGGGTGTTAGGAGATAGAGGGGGGCCTCCAGAAATGGCAAAATTAGCAATTTGACCCGGGGCATGCTTTGTTAGTATTTTATTTCGATTTTCTGAAAATGTTAACGTTAACACACGCGTTTCAAATTCGCCATAGGTTTGTGCACACAATCCCCGCCCACAAATAAGGGCATGAAGGAAAGCATGCCCCGGGAAGGGGCTGGGTGTTAGGAGATAGAGGGGGGCCTCCAGAAATGGCAAAATTAGCAATTTGACCCGGGGCATGCTTTGTTAGTATTTTATTTCGATTTTCTGAAAATGTTAACGTTAACACACGCGTTTCAAATTCGCCATAGGTTTGTGCACACAATCCCCGCCCACAAATAAGGGCATGAAGGAAAGCATGCCCCGGGAAGGGGCTGGGTGTTAGGAGATAGAGGGGGGCCTCCAGGAATGGCAAAATTTGCAATTTGACCCGGGGCATGCTTTGTTAGTATTTTATTTCGATTTTCTGAAAATGTTAACGTTAACACGCGCGTTTCAAATTCGCCATAGGTTTGTGCACACAATCCCCGCCCACAAATAAGGGCATGAAGGAAAGCATGCCCCGGGAAGGGGCTGGGTGTTAGGAGATAGAGGGGGGCCTCCAGGAATGGCAAAATTAGCAATTTGACCCGGGCATGCTTTGTTAGTATTTTATTTCGATTTTCTGGAAATTGTAACGTTAACACACGCGTTTCAAATTCGCCATAGGTTTGTGCACACAATCCCCGCCCACAAATAAGGGCATGAAGGAAAGCATGCCCCGGGAAGGGGCTGGGTGTTAGGAGATAGAGGGGGGCCTCCAGGAATGGCAAAATTAGCAATTTGACCCGGGGCATGCTTTGTTAGTATTTTGTTTCGATTTTCTGAAAATTGTAACGTTAACACACGCGTTTCAAATTCGCCATAGGTTTGTGCACACAATCCCCGCCCACAAATAAGGGCATGAAGGAAAGCCTGCCCCGGGAAGGGGCTGGGTGTTAGGAGATAGAGGGGGGCCTCCAGGAATGGCAAAATTAGCATTTTGACCCGGGGCATGCTTTGTTAGTATTTTATTTCGATTTTCTGAAAATGTTAACGTTAACACACGCGTTTCAAATTCGCCATAGGTTTGTGCACACAATCCCCGCCCACAAATAAGGGCATGAAGGAAAGCATGCCCCGGGAAGGGGCTGGGTGTTAGGAGATAGAGGGGGGGCCTCCAGGAATGGCAAAATTAGCAATTTGACCCGGGCATGCTTTGTTAGTATTTAATTTCGATTTTCTGAAAATGTTAACATTAACACACGCGTTTCAAATTCGCCATAGGTTTGTGCACACAATCCCCGCCCACAAATAAGGGCATGAAGGAAAGCATGCCCCGGGAAGGGGCTGGGTGTTAGGAGATAGAGGGGGGCCTCCAGGAATGGCAAAATTAGCAATTTGACCCGGGGCATGCTTTGTTAGTATTTTATTTCGATTTTCTGAATATTTTAACGTTAACACACGCGTTTCAAATTCGCCATAGGTTTGTGCACACAATCCCCGCCCACAAATAAGGGCATGAAGGAAAGCATGCCCCGGGAAGGGGCTGGGTGTTAGGAGATAGAGGGGGCCTCCAGAAATGGCAAAATTAGCAATTTGACCCGGGGCATGCTTTGTTAGTATTTTATTTCGATTTTCTGAAAATGTTAACGTTAACACACGCGTTTCAAATTCGCCATAGGTTTGTGCACACAATCCCCGCCCACAAATAAGGGCATGAAGGAAAGCATGCCCCGGGAAGGGGCTGGGTGTTAGGAGATAGAGGGGGGCCTCCAGGAATGGCAAAATTTGCAATTTGACCCGGGGCATGCTTTGTTAGTATTTTATTTCGATTTTCTGAAAATGTTAACGTTAACACGCGCGTTTCAAATTCGCCATAGGTTTGTGCACACAATCCCCGCCCACAAATAAGGGCATGAAGGAAAGCATGCCCCGGGAAGGGGCTGGGTGTTAGGAGATAGAGGGGGGCCTCCAGGAATGGCAAAATTAGCAATTTGACCCGGGGCATGCTTTGTTAGTATTTTATTTCGATTTTCTGAAAATGTTAACGTTAACACACGCGTTTCAAATTCGCCATAGGTTTGTGCACACAATCCCCGCCCACAAATAAGGGCATTAAGGAAAGCATGCCCCGGGAAGGGGCTGGGTGTTAGGAGATAGAGGGGGGCCTCCAGGAATGGCAAAATTAGCAATTTGACCCGGGGCATGCTTTGTTAGTATTTTATTTCGATTTTCTGAAAATGTTAACGTTAACACGCGCGTTTCAAATTCGCCATAGGTTTGTGAACACAATCCCCTCCCACAAATAAGGGCATGAAGGAAAGCATGCCCCGGGAAGGGGCTGGGTGTTAGGAGATAGAGGGGGGCCTCCAGGAATGGCAAAATTAGCAATTTGACCCGGGGAATGCTTTGTTAGTATTTTATTTCGATTTTCTGAAAATTTTAACGTTAACACACGCGTTTCAAATTCGCCATAGGTTTGTGCACACAATCCCCGCCCACAAATAAGGGCATGAAGGAAAGCATGCCCCGGGAAGGGGCTGGGTGTTAGGAGATAGAGGGGGGCCTCCAGGAATGGCAAAATTAGCAATTTGACCCGGGGCATGCTTTGTTAGTATTTTATTTCGATTTTCTGAACATTTTAACGTTAACACACGCGTTTCAAATTCGCCATAGGTTTGTGCACACAATCCCCGCCCACAAATAAGGGCATGAAGGAAAGCATGCCCCGGGAAGGGGCTGGGTGTTAGGAGATAGAGGGGGGCCTCCAGGAATGGCAAAATTAGCAATTTGACCCGGGGCATGCTTTGTTAGTATTTTATTTCGATTTTCTGAAAATGTTAACGTTAACACACGCGTTTCAAATTCGCCATAGGTTTGTGCACACAATCCCCGCCCACAAATAAGGGCATGAAGGAAAGCATGCCCCGGGAAGGGGCTGGGTGTTAGGAGATAGAGGGGGGCCTCCAGGAATGGCAAAATTAGCAATTTGACCCGGGGCATGCTTTGTTAGTATTTTATTTCGATTTTCTGAAAATTTTAACGTTAACACACGCGTTTCAAATTCGCCATAGGTTTGTGCCTACAATCCCCGCCCACAAATAAGGGCATGAAGGAAAGCATGCCCCGGGAAGGGGCTGGGTGTTAGGAGATAGAGGGGGGCCTCCAGGAATGGCAAAATTAGCAATTTGACCCGGGGCATGCTTTGTTAGTATTTTGTTTCGATTTTCTGAAAATTGTAACGTTAACACACGCGTTTCAAATTCGCCATAGGTTTGTGCACACAATCCCCGCCCACAAATAAGGGCATGAAGGAAAGCCTGCCCCGGGAAGGGGCTGGGTGTTAGGAGATAGAGGGGGGCCTCCAGGAATGGCAAAATTAGCATTTTGACCCGGGGCATGCTTTGTTAGTATTTTATTTCGATTTTCTGAAAATGTTAACGTTAACACACGCGTTTCAAATTCGCCATAGGTTTGTGCACACAATCCCCGCCCACAAATAAGGGCATGAAGGAAAGCATGCCCCGGGAAGGGGCTGGGTGTTAGGAGATAGAGGGGGGGCCTCCAGGAATGGCAAAATTAGCAATTTGACCCGGGGCATGCTTTGTTAGTATTTAATTTCGATTTTCTGAAAATGTTAACATTAACACACGCGTTTCAAATTCGCCATAGGTTTGTGCACACAATCCCCGCCCACAAATAAGGGCATGAAGGAAAGCATGCCCCGGGAAGGGGCTGGGTGTTAGGAGATAGAGGGGGGCCTCCAGGAATGGCAAAATTAGCAATTTGACCCGGGGCATGCTTTGTTAGTATTTTATTTCGATTTTCTGAATATTTTAACGTTAACACACGCGTTTCAAATTCGCCATAGGTTTGTGCACACAATCCCCGCCCACAAATAAGGGCATGAAGGAAAGCATGCCCCGGGAAGGGGCTGGGTGTTAGGAGATAGAGGGGGCCTCCAGAAATGGCAAAATTAGCAATTTGACCCGGGGCATGCTTTGTTAGTATTTTATTTCGATTTTCTGAAAATGTTAACGTTAACACACGCGTTTCAAATTCGCCATAGGTTTGTGCACACAATCCCCGCCCACAAATAAGGGCATGAAGGAAAGCATGCCCCGGGAAGGGGCTGGGTGTTAGGAGATAGAGGGGGGCCTCCAGGAATGGCAAAATTTGCAATTTGACCCGGGGCATGCTTTGTTAGTATTTTATTTCGATTTTCTGAAAATGTTAACGTTAACACGCGCGTTTCAAATTCGCCATAGGTTTGTGCACACAATCCCCGCCCACAAATAAGGGCATGAAGGAAAGCATGCCCCGGGAAGGGGCTGGGTGTTAGGAGATAGAGGGGGGCCTCCAGGAATGGCAAAATTAGCAATTTGACCCGGGGCATGCTTTGTTAGTATTTTATTTCGATTTTCTGAAAATGTTAACGTTAACACACGCGTTTCAAATTCGCCATAGGTTTGTGCACACAATCCCCGCCCACAAATAAGGGCATTAAGGAAAGCATGCCCCGGGAAGGGGCTGGGTGTTAGGAGATAGAGGGGGGCCTCCAGGAATGGCAAAATTAGCAATTTGACCCGGGGCATGCTTTGTTAGTATTTTATTTCGATTTTCTGAAAATGTTAACGTTAACACGCGCGTTTCAAATTCGCCATAGGTTTGTGAACACAATCCCCTCCCACAAATAAGGGCATGAAGGAAAGCATGCCCCGGGAAGGGGCTGGGTGTTAGGAGATAGAGGGGGGCCTCCAGGAATGGCAAAATTAGCAATTTGACCCGGGGAATGCTTTGTTAGTATTTTATTTCGATTTTCTGAAAATTTTAACGTTAACACACGCGTTTCAAATTCGCCATAGGTTTGTGCACACAATCCCCGCCCACAAATAAGGGCATGAAGGAAAGCATGCCCCGGGAAGGGGCTGGGTGTTAGGAGATAGAGGGGGGCCTCCAGGAATGGCAAAATTAGCAATTTGACCCGGGGCATGCTTTGTTAGTATTTTATTTCGATTTTCTGAACATTTTAACGTTAACACACGCGTTTCAAATTCGCCATAGGTTTGTGCACACAATCCCCGCCCACAAATAAGGGCATGAAGGAAAGCATGCCCCGGGAAGGGGCTGGGTGTTAGGAGATAGAGGGGGGCCTCCAGGAATGGCAAAATTAGCAATTTGACCCGGGGCATGCTTTGTTAGTATTTTATTTCGATTTTCTGAAAATGTTAACGTTAACACACGCGTTTCAAATTCGCCATAGGTTTGTGCACACAATCCCCGCCCACAAATAAGGGCATGAAGGAAAGCATGCCCCGGGAAGGGGCTGGGTGTTAGGAGATAGAGGGGGGCCTCCAGGAATGGCAAAATTAGCAATTTGACCCGGGGCATGCTTTGTTAGTATTTTATTTCGATTTTCTGAAAATTGTAACGTTAACACACGCGTTTCAAATTCGCCATAGGTTTGTGCCTACAATCCCCGCCCACAAATAAGGGCATGAAGGAAAGCATGCCCCGGGAAGGGGCTGGGTGTTAGGAGATAGAGGGGGGCCTCCAGGAATGGCAAAATTAGCAATTTGACCCGGGGCATGCTTTGTTAGTATTTTATTTCGATTTTCTGAAAATTGTAACGTTAACACACGCGTTTCAAATTCGCCATAGGTTTGTGCACACAATCCCCGCCCACAAATAAGGGCATGAAGGAAAGCATGCCCCGGGAAGGGGCTGGGTGTTAGGAGATAGAGGGGGGGCCTCCAGGAATGGCAAAATTAGCAATTTGACCCGGGGCATGCTTTGTTAGTATTTTATTTCGATTTTCTGAACATTTTAACGTTAACACACGCGTTTCAAATTCGCCATAGGTTTGTGCACACAATCCCCGCCCACAAATAAGGGCATGAAGGAAAGCATGCCCCGGGAAGGGGCTGGGTGTTAGGATATAGAGGGGGGCCTCCAGGAATGGCAAAATTTGCAATTTGACCCGGGGCATGCTTTGTTAGTATTTTATTTCGATTTTCTGAAAATGTTAACGTTAACACGCGCGTTTCAAATTCGCCATAGGTTTGTGCACACAATCCCCGCCCACAAATAAGGGCATGAAGGAAAGCATGCCCCGGGAAGGGGCTGGGTGTTAGGAGATAGAGGGGGGCCTCCAGGAATGGCAAAATTAGCAATTTGACCCGGGGCATGCTTTGTTAGTATTTTATTTCGATTTTCTGAAAATGTTAACGTTAACACGCGCGTTTCAAATTCGCCATAGGTTTGTGCACACAATCCCCGCCCACAAATAAGGGCATGAAGGAAAGCATGCCCCGGGAAGGGGCTGGGTGTTAGGAGATAGAGGGGGGGCCTCCAGGAATGGCAAAATTAGCAATTTGACCCGGGGCATGCTTTGTTAGTATTTTATTTCGATTTTCTGAACATTTTAACGTTAACACACGCGTTTCAAATTCGCCATAGGTTTGTGCACACAATCCCCGCCCACAAATAAGGGCATGAAGGAAAGCATGCCCCGGGAAGGGGCTGGGTGTTAGAATATAGAGGGGGGCCTCCAGGAATGGCAAAATTTGCAATTTGACCCGGGGCATGCTTTGTTAGTATTTTATTTCGATTTTCTGAAAATGTTAACGTTAACACGCGCGTTTCAAATTCGCCATAGGTTTGTGCACACAATCCCCGCCCACAAATAAGGGCATGAAGGAAAGCATGCCCCGGGAAGGGGCTGGGTGTTAGGAGATAGAGGGGGGCCTCCAGGAATGGCAAAATTAGCAATTTGACCCGGGGCATGCTTTGTTAGTATTTTATTTCGATTTTCTGAAAATTTTAACGTTAACACACGCGTTTCAAATTCGCCATAGGTTTGTGCATACAATCCCCGCCCACAAATAAGGGCAGGAAGGAAAGCATGCCCCGGGAAGGGGCTGGGTGTTAGGCGATAGAGGGGGGCCCCCAGGAATGGGAAAATTAGCAATTTGACCCGGGGCATGCTTTGTTAGTATTTTATTTCGATTTTCTGAAAATTTTAACGTTAACACACGCGTTTCAAATTCGCCAGAGGTTTGTGCACACAATCCCCGCCCACAAATAAGGGCATGAAAGAAAGCATGCCCCGGGAAGGGGCTGGGTGTTAGGAGATAGAGGGGGGCCTCCAGAAATGGCAAAATTAGCAATTTGACCCGGGGCATGCTTTGTTAGTATTTTATTTCGATTTTCTGAAAATGTTAACGTTAACACACGCGTTTCAAATTCGCCATAGGTTTGTGCACACAATCCCCGCCCACAAATAAGGGCATGAAGGAAAGCATGCCCCGGGAAGGGGCTGGGTGTTAGGAGATAGAGGGGGGCCTCCAGGAATGGCAAAATTAGCAATTTGACCCGGGGCATGCTTTGTTAGTATTTTGTTTCGTTTTTCTGAAAATGTTAACGTTAACACACGCGTTTCAAATTCGCCATAGGTTTGTGCACACAATCCCCGCCCACAAATAAGGGCATGAAGGAAAGCATGCCCCGGGAAGGGGCTGGGTGTTAGGAGATAGAGGGGGGCCTCCAGGAATGGCAAAATTAGCATTTTGACCCGGGGCATGCTTTGTTAGTATTTTATTTCGATTTTCTGAAAATGTTAACGTTAACACACGCGTTTCAAATTCGCCATAGGTTTGTGCACACAATCCCCGCCCACAAATAAGGGCATGAAGGAAAGCATGCCCCGGGAAGGGGCTGGGTGTTAGGAGATAGAGGGGGGGCCTCCAGGAATGGCAAAATTAGCAATTTGACCCGGGGCATGCTTTGTTAGTATTTAATTTCGATTTTCTGAAAATGTTAACATTAACACACGCGTTTCAAATTCGCCATAGGTTTGTGCACACAATCCCCGCCCACAAATAAGGGCATGAAGGAAAGCATGCCCCGGGAAGGGGCTGGGTGTTAGGAGATAGAGGGGGGCCTCCAGGAATGGCAAAATTAGCAATTTGACCCGGGGCATGCTTTGTTAGTATTTTATTTCGATTTTCTGAATATTTTAACGTTAACACACGCGTTTCAAATTCGCCATAGGTTTGTGCACACAATCCCCGCCCACAAATAAGGGCATGAAGGAAAGCATGCCCCGGGAAGGGGCTGGGTGTTAGGAGATAGAGGGGGGCCTCCAGAAATGGCAAAATTAGCAATTTGACCCGGGGCATGCTTTGTTAGTATTTTATTTCGATTTTCTGAAAATGTTAACGTTAACACACGCGTTTCAAATTCGCCATAGGTTTGTGCACACAATCCCCGCCCACAAATAAGGGCATGAAGGAAAGCATGCCCCGGGAAGGGGCTGGGTGTTAGGAGATAGAGGGGGGCCTCCAGGAATGGCAAAATTTGCAATTTGACCCGGGGCATGCTTTGTTAGTATTTTATTTCGATTTTCTGAAAATGTTAACGTTAACACGCGCGTTTCAAATTCGCCATAGGTTTGTGCACACAATCCCCGCCCACAAATAAGGGCATGAAGGAAAGCATGCCCCGGGAAGGGGCTGGGTGTTAGGAGATAGAGGGGGGCCTCCAGGAATGGCAAAATTAGCAATTTGACCCGGGGCATGCTTTGTTAGTATTTTATTTCGATTTTCTGAAAATGTTAACGTTAACACACGCGTTTCAAATTCGCCATAGGTTTGTGCACACAATCCCCGCCCACAAATAAGGGCATTAAGGAAAGCATGCCCCGGGAAGGGGCTGGGTGTTAGGAGATAGAGGGGGGCCTCCAGGAATGGCAAAATTAGCAATTTGACCCGGGGCATGCTTTGTTAGTATTTTATTTCGATTTTCTGAAAATGTTAACGTTAACACGCGCGTTTCAAATTCGCCATAGGTTTGTGAACACAATCCCCTCCCACAAATAAGGGCATGAAGGAAAGCATGCCCCGGGAAGGGGCTGGGTGTTAGGAGATAGAGGGGGGCCTCCAGGAATGGCAAAATTAGCAATTTGACCCGGGGAATGCTTTGTTAGTATTTTATTTCGATTTTCTGAAAATTTTAACGTTAACACACGCGTTTCAAATTCGCCATAGGTTTGTGCACACAATCCCCGCCCACAAATAAGGGCATGAAGGAAAGCATGCCCCGGGAAGGGGCTGGGTGTTAGGAGATAGAGGGGGGCCTCCAGGAATGGCAAAATTAGCAATTTGACCCGGGGCATGCTTTGTTAGTATTTTATTTCGATTTTCTGAACATTTTAACGTTAACACACGCGTTTCAAATTCGCCATAGGTTTGTGCACACAATCCCCGCCCACAAATAAGGGCATGAAGGAAAGCATTCCCCGGGAAGGGGCTGGGTGTTAGGAGATAGAGGGGGGCCTCCAGGAATGGCAAAATTAGCAATTTGACCCGGGGCATGCTTTGTTAGTATTTTATTTCGATTTTCTGAAAATGTTAACGTTAACACACGCGTTTCAAATTCGCCATAGGTTTGTGCACACAATCCCCGCCCACAAATAAGGGCATGAAGGAAAGCATGCCCCGGGAAGGGGCTGGGTGTTAGGAGATAGAGGGGGGCCTCCAGGAATGGCAAAATTAGCAATTTGACCCGGGGCATGCTTTGTTAGTATTTTATTTCGATTTTCTGAAAATTTTAACGTTAACACACGCGTTTCAAATTCGCCATAGGTTTGTGCCTACAATCCCCGCCCACAAATAAGGGCATGAAGGAAAGCATGCCCCGGGAAGGGGCTGGGTGTTAGGAGATAGAGGGGGGCCTCCAGGAATGGCAAAATTAGCAATTTGACCCGGGGGATGCTTTGTTAGTATTTTATTTCGATTTTCTGAAAATTGTAACGTTAACACACGCGTTTCAAATTCGCCATAGGTTTGTGCACACAATCCCCGCCCACAAATAAGGGCATGAAGGAAAGCATGCCCCGGGAAGGGGCTGGGTGTTAGGAGATAGAGGGGGGGCCTCCAGGAATGGCAAAATTAGCAATTTGACCCGGGGCATGCTTTGTTAGTATTTTATTTCGATTTTCTGAACATTTTAACGTTAACACACGCGTTTCAAATTCGCCATAGGTTTGTGCACACAATCCCCGCCCACAAATAAGGGCATGAAGGAAAGCATGCCCCGGGAAGGGGCTGGGTGTTAGGATATAGAGGGGGGCCTCCAGGAATGGCAAAATTTGCAATTTGACTCGGGGCATGCTTTGTTAGTATTTTATTTCGATTTTCTGAAAATGTTAACGTTAACACGCGCGTTTCAAATTCGCCATAGGTTTGTGCACACAATCTCCGCCCACAAATAAGGGCATGAAGGAAAGCATGCCCCGGGAAGGGGCTGGGTGTTAGGAGATAGAGGGGGGCCTCCAGGAATGGCAAAATTAGCAATTTGACCCGGGGCATGCTTTGTTAGTATTTTATTTCGATTTTCTGAAAATTTTAACGTTAACACACGCGTTTCAAATTCGCCATAGGTTTGTGCACACAATCCCCGCCCACAAATAAGGGCATGAAGGAAAGCATGCCCCGGGAAGGGGCTGGGTGTTAGGAGATAGAGGGGGGCCTCCAGGAATGGCAAAATTAGCAATTTGACCCGGGGCATGCTTTGTTAGTATTTTATTTCGATTTTCTGAAAATTTTAACGTTAACACACGCGTTTCAAATTCGCCATAGGTTTGTGCACACAATCCCCGCCCACAAATATGGGCATGAAGGAAAGCATGCCCCGGGAAGGGGCTGGGTGTTAGGAGATAGAGGGGGGCCTCCAGGAATGGCAAACTTAGCAATTTGACCCGGGGCATGCTCTGTTATTATTTTATTTCGATTTTCTGAAAATGTTAACGTTAACACACGCGTTTCAAATTCGCCATAGGTTTGTGCATACAATCCCCGCCCACAAATAAGGGCATGAAGGAAAGCATTCCCCGGGAAGGGGCTGGGTGTTAGGAGATAGAGGGGGGCCTCCAGGAATGGCAAAATTAGCAATTTGACCCGGGGCATGCTTTGTTAGTATTTTATTTCGATTTTCTGAAAATGTTAACGTTAACACACGCGTTTCAAATTCGCCATAGGTTTGTGCACACAATCCCCGCCCACAAATAAGGGCATGAAGGAAAGCATGCCCCGGGAAGGGGCTGGGTGTTAGGAGATAGAGGGGGGCCTCCAGGAATGGCAAAATTAGCAATTTGACCCGGGGCATGCTTTGTTAGTATTTTATTTCGATTTTCTGAACATTTTAACGTTAACACACGCGTTTCAAATTCGCCATAGGTTTGTGCACACAATCCCCGCCCACAAGAAAGGGCATGAAGGAAAGCATGCCCCCGGGAAGGGGCTGGGTGTTAGGAGATAGAGGGGGGCCTCCAGGAATGGCAAAATTAGCAATTTGACCCGGGGCATGCTTTGTTAGTATTTTATTTCGATTTTCTGAATATTTTAACGTTAACACACGCGTTTCAAATTCGCCATAGGTTTGTGCACACAATCCCCGCCCACAAATAAGGGCATGAAGGAAAGCATGCCCCGGGAAGGGGCTGGGTGTTAGGAGATAGAGGGGGGCCTCCAGAAATGGCAAAATTAGCAATTTGACCCGGGGCATGCTTTGTTAGTATTTTATTTCGATTTTCTGAAAATGTTAACGTTAACACACGCGTTTCAAATTCGCCATAGGTTTGTGCACACAATCCCCGCCCACAAATAAGGGCATGAAGGAAAGCATGCCCCGGGAAGGGGCTGGGTGTTAGGAGATAGAGGGGGGCCTCCAGGAATGGCAAAATTTGCAATTTGACCCGGGGCATGCTTTGTTAGTATTTTATTTCGATTTTCTGAAAATGTTAACGTTAACACGCGCGTTTCAAATTCGCCATAGGTTTGTGCACACAATCCCCGCCCACAAATAAGGGCATGAAGGAAAGCATGCCCCGGGAAGGGGCTGGGTGTTAGGAGATAGAGGGGGGCCTCCAGGAATGGCAAAATTAGCAATTTGACCCGGGGCATGCTTTGTTAGTATTTTATTTCGATTTTCTGAAAATTTTAACGTTAACACACGCGTTTCAAATTCGCCATAGGTTTGTGCACACAATCCCCGCCCACAAATATGGGCATGAAGGAAAGCATGCCCCGGGAAGGGGCTGGGTGTTAGGAGATAGAGGGGGGCCTCCAGGAATGGCAAAATTAGCAATTTGACCCGGGGCATGCTCTGTTATTATTTTATTTCGATTTTCTGAAAATGTTAACGTTAACACACGCGTTTCAAATTCGCCATAGGTTTGTGCATACAATCCCCGCCCACAAATAAGGGCATGAAGGAAAGCATTCCCCGGGAAGGGGCTGGGTGTTAGGAGATAGAGGGGGGCCTCCAGGAATGGCAAAATTAGCAATTTGACCCGGGGCATGCTTTGTTAGTATTTTATTTCGATTTTCTGAAAATGTTAACGTTAACACACGCGTTTCAAATTCGCCATAGGTTTGTGCACACAATCCCCGCCCACAAATAAGGGCATGAAGGAAAGCATGCCCCGGGAAGGGGCTGGGTGTTAGGAGATAGAGGGGGGCCTCCAGGAATGGCAAAATTAGCAATTTGACCCGGGGCATGCTTTGTTAGTATTTTATTTCGATTTTCTGAACATTTTAACGTTAACACACGCGTTTCAAATTCGCCATAGGTTTGTGCACACAATCCCCGCCCACAAGAAAGGGCATGAAGGAAAGCATGCCCCCGGGAAGGGGCTGGGTGTTAGGAGATAGAGGGGGGCCTCCAGGAATGGCAAAATTAGCAATTTGACCCGGGGCATGCTTTGTTAGTATTTTATTTCGATTTTCTGAATATTTTAACGTTAACACACGCGTTTCAAATTCGCCATAGGTTTGTGCACACAATCCCCGCCCACAAATAAGGGCATGAAGGAAAGCATGCCCCGGGAAGGGGCTGGGTGTTAGGAGATAGAGGGGGGCCTCCAGAAATGGCAAAATTAGCAATTTGACCCGGGGCATGCTTTGTTAGTATTTTATTTCGATTTTCTGAAAATGTTAACGTTAACACACGCGTTTCAAATTCGCCATAGGTTTGTGCACACAATCCCCGCCCACAAATAAGGGCATGAAAGAAAGCATGCCCCGGGAAGGGGCTGGGTGTTAGGAGATAGAGGGGGGCCTCCAGGAATGGCAAAATTTGCAATTTGACCCGGGGCATGCTTTGTTAGTATTTTATTTCGATTTTCTGAAAATGTTAACGTTAACACGCGCGTTTCAAATTCGCCATAGGTTTGTGCACACAATCCCCGCCCACAAATAAGGGCATGAAGGAAAGCATGCCCCGGGAAGGGGCTGGGTGTTAGGAGATAGAGGGGGGCCTCCAGGAATGGCAAAATTAGCAATTTGACCCGGGGCATGCTTTGTTAGTATTTTATTTCGATTTTCTGAAAATGTTAACGTTAACACACGCGTTTCAAATTCGCCATAGGTTTGTGCACACAATCCCCGCCCACAAATAAGGGCATTAAGGAAAGCATGCCCCGGGAAGGGGCTGGGTGTTAGGAGATAGAGGGGGGGGCCTCCAGGAATGGCAAAATTAGCAATTTGACCCGGGGCATGCTTTGTTAGTATTTTATTTCGATTTTCTGAAAATGTTAACGTTAACACGCGCGTTTCAAATTCGCCATAGGTTTGTGAACACAATCCCCGCCCACAAATAAGGGCATGAAGGAAAGCATGCCCCGGGAAGGGGCTGGGTGTTAGGAGATAGAGGGGGGCCTCCAGGAATGGCAAAATTAGCAATTTGACCCGGGGAATGCTTTGTTAGTATTTTATTTCGATTTTCTGAAAATTTTAACGTTAACACACGCGTTTCAAATTCGCCATAGGTTTGTGCACACAATCCCCGCCCACAAATAAGGGCATGAAGGAAAGCATGCCCCGGGAAGGGGCTGGGTGTTAGGAGATAGAGGGGGGCCTCCAGGAATGGCAAAATTAGCAATTTGACCCGGGGCATGCTTTGTTAGTATTTTATTTCGATTTTCTGAACATTTTAACGTTAACACACGCGTTTCAAATTCGCCATAGGTTTGTGCACACAATCCCCGCCCACAAATAAGGGCATGAAGGAAAGCATGCCCCGGGAAGGGGCTGGGTGTTAGGAGATAGAGGGGGGCCTCCAGGAATGGCAAAATTAGCAATTTGACCCGGGGCATGCTTTGTTAGTATTTTATTTCGATTTTCTGAAAATGTTAACGTTAACACACGCGTTTCAAATTCGCCATAGGTTTGTGCACACAATCCCCGCCCACAAATAAGGGCATGAAGGAAAGCATGCCCCGGGAAGGGGCTGGGTGTTAGGAGATAGAGGGGGGCCTCCAGGAATGGCAAAATTAGCAATTTGACCCGGGGCATGCTTTGTTAGTATTTTATTTCGATTTTCTGAAAATTTTTACGTTAACACACGCGTTTCAAATTCGCCATAGGTTTGTGCCTACAATCCCCGCCCACAAATAAGGGCATGAAGGAAAGCATGCCCCGGGAAGGGGCTGGGTGTTAGGAGATAGAGGGGGGCCTCCAGGAATGGCAAAATTAGCAATTTGACCCGGGGCATGCTTTGTTAGTATTTTATTTCGATTTTCTGAAAATTGTAACGTTAACACACGCGTTTCAAATTCGCCATAGGTTTGTGCACACAATCCCCGCCCACAAATAAGGGCATGAAGGAAAGCATGCCCCGGGAAGGGGCTGGGTGTTAGGAGATAGAGGGGGGCCTCCAGGAATGGCAAAATTAGCAATTTGACCCGGGGCATGCTTTGTTAGTATTTTATTTCGATTTTCTGAAAATGTTAACGTTAACACACGCGTTTCAAATTCGCCATAGGTTTGTGCACACAATCCCCGCCCACAAATAAGGGCATGAAGGAAAGCATGCCCCGGGAAGGGGCTGGGTGTTAGGAGATAGAGGGGGGCCTCCAGGAATGGCAAAATTAGCAATTTGACCCGGGGCATGCTTTGTTAGTATTTTATTTCGATTTTCTGAAAATGTTAACGTTAACACACGCGTTTCAAATTCGCCATAGGTTTGTGCACACAATCCCCGCCCACAAATAAGGGCATGAAGGAAAGCATGCCCCGGGAAGGGGCTGGGTGTTAGGAGATAGAGGGGGGCCTCCAGGAATGGCAAAATTAGCAATTTGACCCGGGGCATGCTTTGTTAGTATTTTATTTCGATTTTCTGAACATTTTAACGTTAACACACGCGTTTCAAATTCGCCATAGGTTTGTGCACACAATCCCCGCCCACAAGAAAGGGCATGAAGGAAAGCATGCCCCCGGGAAGGGGCTGGGTGTTAGGAGATAGAGGGGGGCCTCCAGGAATGGCAAAATTAGCAATTTGACCCGGGGCATGCTTTGTTAGTATTTTATTTCGATTTTCTGAATATTTTAACGTTAACACACGCGTTTCAAATTCGCCATAGGTTTGTGCACACAATCCCCGCCCACAAATAAGGGCATGAAGGAAAGCATGCCCCGGGAAGGGGCTGGGTGTTAGGAGATAGAGGGGGGCCTCCAGAAATGGCAAAATTAGCAATTTGACCCGGGGCATGCTTTGTTAGTATTTTATTTCGATTTTCTGAAAATGTTAACGTTAACACACGCGTTTCAAATTCGCCATAGGTTTGTGCACACAATCCCCGCCCACAAATAAGGGCATGAAGGAAAGCATGCCCCGGGAAGGGGCTGGGTGTTAGGAGATAGAGGGGGGCCTCCAGGAATGGCAAAATTTGCAATTTGACCCGGGGCATGCTTTGTTAGTATTTTATTTCGATTTTCTGAAAATGTTAACGTTAACACGCGCGTTTCAAATTCGCCATAGGTTTGTGCACACAATCCCCGCCCACAAATAAGGGCATGAAGGAAAGCATGCCCCGGGAAGGGGCTGGGTGTTAGGAGATAGAGGGGGGCCTCCAGGAATGGCAAAATTAGCAATTTGACCCGGGGCATGCTTTGTTAGTATTTTATTTCGATTTTCTGAAAATGTTAACGTTAACACACGCGTTTCAAATTCGCCATAGGTTTGTGCACACAATCCCCGCCCACAAATAAGGGCATTAAGGAAAGCATGCCCCGGGAAGGGGCTGGGTGTTAGGAGATAGAGGGGGGCCTCCAGGAATGGCAAAATTAGCAATTTGACCCGGGGCATGCTTTGTTAGTATTTTATTTCGATTTTCTGAAAATGTTAACGTTAACACGCGCGTTTCAAATTCGCCATAGGTTTGTGAACACAATCCCCGCCCACAAATAAGGGCATGAAGGAAAGCATGCCCCGGGAAGGGGCTGGGTGTTAGGAGATAGAGGGGGGCCTCCAGGAATGGCAAAATTAGCAATTTGACCCGGGGAATGCTTTGTTAGTATTTTATTTCGATTTTCTGAAAATTTTAACGTTAACACACGCGTTTCAAATTCGCCATAGGTTTGTGCACACAATCCCCGCCCACAAATAAGGGCATGAAGGAAAGCATGCCCCGGGAAGGGGCTGGGTGTTAGGAGATAGAGGGGGGCCTCCAGGAATGGCAAAATTAGCAATTTGACCCGGGGCATGCTTTGTTAGTATTTTATTTCGATTTTCTGAACATTTTAACGTTAACACACGCGTTTCAAATTCGCCATAGGTTTGTGCACACAATCCCCGCCCACAAATAAGGGCATGAAGGAAAGCATGCCCCGGGAAGGGGCTGGGTGTTAGGAGATAGAGGGGGGCCTCCAGGAATGGCAAAATTAGCAATTTGACCCGGGGCATGCTTTGTTAGTATTTTATTTCGATTTTCTGAAAATGTTAACGTTAACACACGCGTTTCAAATTCGCCATAGGTTTGTGCACACAATCCCCGCCCACAAATAAGGGCATGAAGGAAAGCATGCCCCGGGAAGGGGCTGGGTGTTAGGAGATAGAGGGGGGCCTCCAGGAATGGCAAAATTAGCAATTTGACCCGGGGCATGCTTTGTTAGTATTTTATTTCGATTTTCTGAAAATTTTTACGTTAACACACGCGTTTCAAATTCGCCATAGGTTTGTGCCTACAATCCCCGCCCACAAATAAGGGCATGAAGGAAAGCATGCCCCGGGAAGGGGCTGGGTGTTAGGAGATAGAGGGGGGCCTCCAGGAATGGCAAAATTAGCAATTTGACCCGGGGCATGCTTTGTTAGTATTTTATTTCGATTTTCTGAAAATTGTAACGTTAACACACGCGTTTCAAATTCGCCATAGGTTTGTGCACACAATCCCCGCCCACAAATAAGGGCATGAAGGAAAGCATGCCCCGGGAAGGGGCTGGGTGTTAGGAGATAGAGGGGGGCCTCCAGGAATGGCAAAATTAGCAATTTGACCCGGGGCATGCTTTGTTAGTATTTTATTTCGATTTTCTGAAAATGTTAACGTTAACACACGCGTTTCAAATTCGCCATAGGTTTGTGCACACAATCCCCGCCCACAAATAAGGGCATGAAGGAAAGCATGCCCCGGGAAGGGGCTGGGTGTTAGGAGATAGAGGGGGGCCTCCAGGAATGGCAAAATTAGCAATTTGACCCGGGGCATGCTTTGTTAGTATTTTATTTCGATTTTCTGAAAATTTTAACGTTAACACACGCGTTTCAAATTCGCCATAGGTTTGTGCCTACAATCCCCGCCCACAAATAAGGGCATGAAGGAAAGCATGCCCCGGGAAGGGGCTGGGTGTTAGGAGATAGAGGGGGGCCTCCAGGAATGGCAAAATTAGCAATTTGACCCGGGGCATGCTTTGTTAGTATTTTATTTCGATTTTCTGAAAATTGTAACGTTAACACACGCGTTTCAAATTCGCCATAGGTTTGTGCACACAATCCCCGCCCACAAATAAGGGCATGAAGGAAAGCATGCCCCGGGAAGGGGCTGGGTGTTAGGAGATAGAGGGGGGGCCTCCAGGAATGGCAAAATTAGCAATTTGACCCGGGGAATGCTTTGTTAGTATTTTATTTCGATTTTCTGAAAATTTTAACGTTAACACACGCGTTTCAAATTCGCCATAGGTTTGTGCACACAATCCCCGCCCACAAATAAGGGCATGAAGGAAAGCATGCCCCGGGAAGGGGCTGGGTGTTAGGAGATAGAGGGGGGCCTCCAGGAATGGCAAAATTAGCAATTTGACCGGGGGCATGCTTTGTTAGTATTTTATTTCGATTTTCTGAAAATTGTAACGTTAACACACGCGTTTCAAATTCGCCATAGGTTTGTGCACACAATCCCCGCCCACAAATAAGGGCATGAAGGAAAGCATGCCCCGGGAAGGGGCTGGGTGTTAGGAGATAGAGGGGGGCCTCCAGGAATGGCAAAATTAGCAATTTGACCCGGGGCATGCTTTGTTAGTATTTTATTTCGATTTTCTGAAAATGTTAACGTTAACACCCTCGTTTCAAATTCGCCATAGGTTTGTGCACACAATCCCCGCCCACAAATAAGGGCATGAAGGAAAGCATGCCCCGGGAAGGGGCTGGGTGTTAGGAGATAGAGGGGGGCCTCCAGGAATGGCAAAATTAGCAATTTGACCCGGGGCATGCTTTGTTAGTATTTTATTTCGATTTTCTGAAAATTTTAACGTTAACACACGCGTTTCAAATTCGCCATAGGTTTGTGCACACAATCCCCGCCCACAAATATGGGCATGAAGGAAAGCATGCCCCGGGAAGGGGCTGGGTGTTAGGAGATAGAGGGGGGCCTCCAGGAATGGCAAAATTAGCAATTTGACCCGGGGCATGCTCTGTTAGTATTTTATTTCGATTTTCTGAAAATGTTAACGTTAACACACGCGTTTCAAATTCGCCATAGGTTTGTGCATACAATCCCCGCCCACAAATAAGGGCATGAAGGAAAGCATTCCCCGGGAAGGGGCTGGGTGTTAGGAGATAGAGGGGGGCCTCCAGGAATGGCAAAATTAGCAATTTGACCCGGGGCATGCTTTGTTAGTATTTTATTTCGATTTTCTGAACATTTTAACGTTAACACACGCGTTTCAAATTCGCCATAGGTTTGTGCACACAATCCCCGCCCACAAATAAGGGCATGAAGGAAAGCATGCCCCGGGAAGGGGCTGGGTGTTAGGAGATATAGGGGGGCCTCCAGGAATGGCAAAATTAGCAATTTGACCCGGGGCATGCTTTGTTAGTATTTTATTTCGATTTTCTGAAAATTTTAACGTTAACACACGCGTTTCAAATTCGCCATAGGTTTGTGCATACAATCCCCGCCCACAAATAAGGGCAGGAAGGAAAGCATGCCCCGGGAAGGGGCTGGGTGTTAGGAGATAGAGGGGGGCCTCCAGGAATGGCAAAATTAGCAATTTGACCCGGGGCATGCTTTGTTAGTATTTTATTTCGATTTTCTGAAAATTTTTACGTTAACACACGCGTTTCAAATTCGCCAGAGGTTTGTGCACACAATCCCCGCCCACAAATAAGGGCATGAAAGAAAGCATGCCCCGGGAAGGGGCTGGGTGTTAGGAGATAGAGGAGGGCCTCCAGAAATGGCAAAATTAGCAATTTGACCCGGGGCATGCTTTGTTAGTATTTTATTTCGATTTTCTGAAAATGTTAACGTTAACACACGCGTTTCAAATTCGCCATAGGTTTGTGCACACAATCCCCGCCCACAAATAAGGGCATGAAGGAAAGCATGCCCCGGGAAGGGGCTGGGTGTTAGGAGATAGAGGGGGGCCTCCAGGAATGGCAAAATTTTCAATTTGACCCGGGGCATGCTTTGTTAGTATTTTATTTCGATTTTCTGAAAATGTTAACGTTAACACGCGCGTTTCAAATTCGCCATAGGTTTGTGCACACAATCCCCGCCCACAAATAAGGGCATGAAGGAAAGCATGCCCCGGGAAGGGGCTGGGTGTTAGGAGATAGAGGGGGGCCTCCAGGAATGGCAAAATTAGCAATTTGATCCGGGCATGCTTTGTTAGTATTTTATTTCGATTTTCTGAAAATTGTAACGTTAACACACGCGTTTCAAATTCGCCATAGGTTTGTGCACACAATCCCCGCCCACAAATAAGGGCATGAAGGAAAGCATGCCCCGGGAAGGGGCTGGGTGTTAGGAGATAGAGGGGGGCCTCCAGGAATGGCAAAATTAGCAATTTGACCCGGGGCATGCTTTGTTAGTATTTTGTTTCGATTTTCTGAAAATTGTAACGTTAACACACGCGTTTCAAATTCGCCATAGGTTTGTGCATACAATCCCCGCCCACAAATAAGGGCATGAAGGAAAGCCTGCCCCGGGAAGAGGCTGGGTGTTAGGAGATAGAGGGGGGCCTCCAGAAATGGCAAAATTAGCATTTTGACCCGGGGCATGCTTTGTTAGTATTTTATTTCGATTTTCTGAAAATGTTAACGTTAACACACGCGTTTCAAATTCGCCATAGGTTTGTGCACACAATCCCCGCCCACAAATAAGGGCATGAAGGAAAGCATGCCCCGGGAAGGGGCTGGGTATTAGGAGATAGAGGGGGGGCCTCCAGGAATGGCAAAATTAGCAATTTGGCCCGGGGCATGCTTTGTTAGTATTTTATTTCGATTTTCTGAAAATTTTAACATTAACACACGCGTTTCAAATTCGCCATAGGTTTGTGCACACAATCCCCGCCCACAAATAAGGGCATGAAGAAAGCCTGCCCCGGGAAGGGGCTGGGTGTTAGGAGATAGAGGGGGGCCTCCAGGAATGGCAAAATTAGCAATTTGACCCGGGGCATGCTTTGTTAGTATTTTATTTCGATTTTCTGAAAATGTTAACGTTAACACACGCGTTTCAAATTCGCCATAGGTTTGTGCATACAATCCCCGCCCACAAATAAGGGCATGAAGGAAAGCATGCCCCGGGAAGGGGCTGGGTGTTAGGAGATAGAGGGGGGCCTCCAGGAATGGCAAAATTAGCAATTTGACCCGGGGCATGCTTTGTTAGTATTTTATTTCGATTTTCTGAAAATTGTAACGTTAACACACGCGTTTCAAATTCGCCATAGGTTTGTGCACACAATCCCCGCCCACAAATAAGGGCATGAAGGAAAGCATGCCCCGGGAAGGGGCTGGGTGTTAGGAGATAGAGGGGGGCCTCCAGGAATGGCAAAATTAGCAATTTGACCCGGGGCATGCTTTGTTAGTATTTTATTTCGATTTTCTGAAAACTTTAACGTTAACACACGCGTTTCAAATTCGCCATAGGTTTGTGCACACAATCCCCGCCCACAAATAAGGGCATGAAGGAAAGCATGTCCCGGGAAGGGGCTGGGTGTTAGGAGATAGAGGGGGGCCTCCAGGAATGGCAAAATTTGCAATTTGACCCGGGGCATGCTTTGTTAGTATTTTATTTCGATTTTCTGAAAATGTTAACGTTAACACGCGCGTTTCAAATTCGCCATAGGTTTGTGCACACAATCCCCGCCCACAAATAAGGGCATGAAGGAAAGCATGCCCCGGGAAGGGGCTGGGTGTTAGGAGATAGAGGGGGGCCTCCACGAATGGCAAAATTAGCAATTTGACCCGGGGCATGCTTTGTTATTATTTTATTTCGATTTTCTGAAAATGTTAACGTTAACACACGCGTTTCAAATTTGCCATAGGTTTGTGCACACAATCCCCGCCCACAAATAAGGGCATGAAGGAAAGCATGCCCCGGGAAGGGGCTGGGTGTTAGGAGATAGAGGGGGGCCTCCAGGAATGGCAAAATTTGCAATTTGACCCGGGGCATGCTTTGTTAGTATTTTATTTCGATTTTCTGAAAATGTTAACGTTAACACGCGCGTTTCAAATTCGCCATAGGTTTGTGCACACAATCCCCGCCCACAAATAAGGGCATGAAGGAAAGCATGCCCCGGGAAGGGGCTGGGTGTTAGGAGATAGAGGGGGGCCTCCAGGAATGGCAAAATTAGCAATTTGACCCGGGGCATGCTTTGTTAGTAGTTTATTTCGATTTTCTGAAAATGTTAACGTTAACACACGCGTTTCAAATTCGCCATAGGTTTGTGCACACAATCCCCGCCCACAAATAAGGGCATTAAGGAAAGCATGCCCCGGGAAGGGGCTGGGTGTTAGGAGATAGAGGGGGGCCTCCAGGAATGGCAAAATTAGCAATTTGACCCGGGGCATGCTTTGTTAGTATTTTATTTCGATTTTCTGAACATGTTAACGTTAACACGCGCGTTTCAAATTCGCCATAGGTTTGTGCACACAATCCCCGCCCACAAATAAGGGCATGAAGGAAAGCATGCCCCGGGAAGGGGCTGGGTGTTAGGAGATAGAGGGGGGCCTCCAGGAATGGCAAAATTAGCAATTTGACCCGGGGCATGCTTTGTTAGTATTTTATTTAGATTTTCTGAGAATTTTAACGTTAACACACGCGTTTCAAATTCGCCATAGGTTTGTGCACACAATCCACGCCCACAAATAAGGGCATGAAGGAAAGCATGCCCCGGGAAGGGGCTGGGTGTTAGGAGATAGAGGAGGGCCTCCAGGAATGGCAAAATTAGCAATTTGACCCGGGGCATGCTTTGTTAGTATTTTATTTCGATTTTCTGAAAATTGTAACGTTAACACACGCGTTTCAAATTCGCCATAGGTTTGTGCACACAATCCCCGCCCACAAATAAGGGCATGAAGGAAAGCATGCCCCGGGAAGGGGCTGGGTGTTAGGAGATAGAGGGGGGCCTCCAGGAATGGCAAAATTAGCAATTTGACCCGGGGCATGCTTTGTTAGTATTTTATTTCGATTTTCTGAAAACTTTAACGTTAACACACGCGTTTCAAATTCGCCATAGGTTTGTGCACACAATCCCCGCCCACAAATAAGGGCATGAAGGAAAGCATGCCCCGGGAAGGGGCTGGGTGTTAGGAGATAGAGGGGGGCCTCCAGAAATGGCAAAATTAGCAATTTGACCCGGGGCATGCTTTGTTAGTATTTTATTTCGATTTTCTGAACATTTTAACGTTAACACACGCGTTTCAAATTCGCCATAGGTTTGTGCACACAATCCCCGCCCACAAATAAGGGCATGAAGGAAAGCATGCCCCGGGAAGGGGCTGGGTGTTAGGAGATAGAGGGGGGCCTCCAGGAATGGCAAAATTAGCAATTTGACCCGGGGCATGCTTTGTTAGTATTTTATTTCGATTTTCTGAAAATGTTAACGTTAACACAAGCGTTTCAAATTCGCCATAGGTTTGTGCACACAATCCCCGCCCACAAATAAGGGCATGAAGGAAAGCATGTCCCGGGAAGGGGCTGGGTGTTAGGAGATAGAGGGGGGCCTCCAGGAATGGCAAAATTTGCAATTTGACCCGGGGCATGCTTTGTTAGTATTTTATTTCGATTTTCTGAAAATGTTAACGTTAACACGCGCGTTTCAAATTCGCCATAGGTTTGTGCACACAATCCCCGCCCACAAAAAAGGGCATGAAGGAAAGCATGCCCCGGGAAGGGGCTGGGTGTTAGGAGATAGAGGGGGGCCTCCAGGAATGGCAAAATTTGCAATTTGACCCGGGGCATGCTTTGTTAGTATTTTATTTCGATTTTCTGAAAATGTTAACGTTAACACGCGCGTTTCAAATTCGCCATAGGTTTGTGCACACAATCCCCGCCCACAAATAAGGGCATGAAGGAAAGCATGCCCCGGGAAGGGGCTGGGTGTTAGGAGATAGAGGGGGGCCTCCAGGAATGGCAAAATTTGCAATTTGACCCGGGGCATGCTTTGTTAGTATTTTATTTCGATTTTCTGAAAATGTTAACGTTAACACGCGCGTTTCAAATTCGCCATAGGTTTGTGCACACAATCCCCGCCCACAAATAAGGGCATGAAGGAAAGCATGCCCCGGGAAGGGGCTGGGTGTTAGGAGATAGAGGGGGGCCTCCAGGAATGGCAAAATTTGCAATTTGACCCGGGGCATGCTTTGTTAGTATTTTATTTCGATTTTCTGAAAATGTTAACGTTAACACGCGCGTTTCAAATTCGCCATAGGTTTGTGCACACAATCCCCGCCCACAAATAAGGGCATGAAGGAAAGCATGCCCCGGGAAGGGGCTGGGTGTTAGGAGATAGAGGGGGGCCTCCAGGAATGGCAAAATTAGCAATTTGACCCGGGGCATGCTTTGTTAGTATTTTATTTCGATTTTCTGAACATGTTAACGTTAACACACGCGTTTCAAATTCGCCATAGGTTTGTGCACACAATCCCCGCCCACAAATAAGGGCATTAAGGAAAGCATGCCCCGGGAAGGGGCTGGGTGTTAGGAGATAGAGGGGGGCCTCCAGGAATGGCAAAATTAGCAATTTGACCCGGGGCATGCTTTGTTAGTATTTTATTTCGATTTTCTGAGAATTTTAACGTTAACACACGCGTTTCAAATTCGCCATAGGTTTGTGCACACAATCCACGCCCACAAATAAGGGCATGAAGGAAAGCATGCCCCGGGAAGGGGCTGGGTGTTAGGAGATAGAGGGGGGCTTCCAGGAATGGCAAAATTAGCAATTTGACCCGGGGCATGCTTTGTTAGTATTTTATTTCGATTTTCTGAACATTTTAACGTTAACACACGCGTTTCAAATTCGCCATAGGTTTGTGCACACAATCCCCGCCCACAAATAAGGGCATGAAGGAAAGCATGCCCCGGGAAGGGGCTGGGTGTTAGGAGATAGAGGGGGGCCTCCAGGAATGGCAAAATTAGCAATTTGACCCGGGGCATGCTTTGTTAGTATTTTATTTCGATTTTCTGAACATTTTAACGTTAACACACGCGTTTCAAATTCGCCATAGGTTTGTGCACACAATCCCCGCCCACAAATAAGGGCATGAAGGAAAGCCTGCCCCGGGAAGGGGCTGGGTGTTAGGAGATAGAGGGGGGCCTCCAGGAATGGCAAAATTAGCAATTTGACCCGGGGCATGCTTTGTTAGTATTTTATTTCGATTTTCTGAAAATGTTAACGTTAACACACGCGTTTCAAATTCGCCATAGGTTTGTGCACACAATCCACGCCCACAAATAAGGGCATGAAGGAAAGCATGCCCCGGGAAGGCGCTGGGTGTTAGGAGATAGAGGGGGGCCTCCAGGAATGGCAAAATTAGCAATTTGACCCATGGCATGCTTTGTTAGTATTTTATTTCGATTTTCTGAAAATGTTAACATTAACACACGCGTTTCAAATTCGCCATAGGTTTGTGCACACAATCCCCGCCCACAAATAAGGGCATGAAGGAAAGCATGCCCCGGGAAGGGGCTGGGTGTTAGGAGATAGAGGGGGGCCTCCAGGAATGGCAAAATTAGCAATTTGACCCGGGGAATGCTTTGTTAGTATTTTATTTCGATTTTCTGAAAATTGTAACGTTAACACACGCGTTTCAAATTCGCCATAGGTTTGTGCACACAATTCCCGCCCACAAATAAGGGCATGAAGGAAAGCATGCCCCGGGAAGGGGCTGGGTGTTAGGAGATAGAGGGGGGCCTCCAGGAATGGCAAAATTAGCAATTTGACCCGGGGCATGCTTTGTTAGTATTTTATTTCGATTTTCTGAAAATGTTAACTTTAACACACGCGTTTCAAATTCGCCATAGGTTTGTGCATACAATCCCCGCCCACAAATAAGGGCATGAAGGAAAGCATGCCCCGGGAAGGGGCTGGGTGTTAGGAGATAGAGGGGGGCCTCCAGGAATGGCAAAATTAGCAATTTGACCCGGGGCATGCTTTGTTAGTATTTTATTTCGATTTTCTGAAAATGTTAACGTTAACACACGCGTTTCAAATTCGCCATAGGTTTGTGCACACAATCCCCGCCCTCAAATAAGGGCATGAAGGAAAGCATGTCCCGGGAAGGGGCTGGGTGTTAGGAGATAGAGGGGGGCCTCCAGGAAATTTTCAAAATTTGCAATTTGACCCGGGGCATGCTTTGTTAGTATTTTATTTCGATTTTCTGAAAATGTTAACGTTAACACGCGCGTTTCAAATTCGCCATAGGTTTGTGCACACAATCCCCGCCCACAAATAAGGGCATGAAGGAAAGCATGCCCCGGGAAGGGGCTGGGTGTTAGGAGATAGAGGGGGGCCTCCAGGAATGGCAAAATTAGCAATTTGACCCGGGGCATGCTTTGTTATTATTTTATTTCGATTTTCTGAAAATGTTAACGTTAACACACGCGTTTCAAATTCGCCATAGGTTTGTGCACACAATCCCCGCCCACAAATAAGGGCATGAAGGAAAGCATGCCCCGGGAAGGGGCTGGGTGTTAGGAGATAGAGGGGGGCCTCCAGGAATGGCAAAATTAGCAATTTGACCCGGGGCATGCTTTGTTAGTATTTTATTTCGATTTTCTGAACATTTTAACGTTAACACACGCGTTTCAAATTCGCCATAGGTTTGTGCACACAATCCCCGCCCACAAATAAGGGCATGAAGGAAAGCATGCCCCGGGAAGGGGCTGGGTGTTAGGAGATAGAGGGGGGCCTCCAGGAATGGCAAAATTAGCAATTTGACCCGGGGCATGCTTTGTTAGTATTTTATTTCGATTTTCTGAACATTTTAACGTTAACACACGCGTTTCAAATTCGCCATAGGTTTGTGCACACAATCCCCGCCCACAAATAAGGGCATGAAGGAAAGCATGCCCCGGGAAGGGGCTGGGTGTTAGGAGATAGAGGGGGGCCTCCAGGAATGGCAAAATTAGCAATTTGACCCGGGGCATGCTTTGTTAGTATTTTATTTCGATTTTCTGAAAACGTTAACGTTAACACACGCGTTTCAAATTCGCCATAGGTTTGTGCACACAATCCCCGCCCACAAATAAGGGCATGAAGGAAAGCATGCCCCGGGAAGGGGCTGGGTGTTAGGAGATAGAGGGGGGCCTCCAGGAATGGCAAAATTAGCAATTTGACCCGGGGCATGCTTTGTTAGTATTTTATTTCGATTTTCTGAACATTTTAACGTTAACACACGCGTTTCAAATTCGCCATAGGTTTGTGCACACAATCCCCGCCCACAAATAAGGGCATGAAGGAAAGCATGCCCCGGGAAGGGGCTGGGTGTTAGGAGATAGAGGGGGGCCTCCAGGAATGGCAAAATTAGCAATTTGACCCGGGGCATGCTTTGTTAGTATTTTATTTCGATTTTCTGAAAATGTTAACGTTAACACACGCGTTTCAAATTCGCCATAGGTTTGTGCACACAATCCCCGCCCACAAATAAGGGCATGAAGGAAAGCATGTCCCGGGAAGGGGCTGGGTGTTAGGAGATAGAGGGGGGCCTCCAGGAATGGCAAAATTAGCAATTTGACCCGGGGCATGCTTTGTTAGTATTTTATTTCGATTTTCTGAACATTTTAACGTTAACACACGCGTTTCAAATTCGCCATAGGTTTGTGCACACAATCCCCGCCCACAAATAAGGGCATGAAGGAAAGCATGCCCCGGGAAGGGGCTGGGTGTTAGGAGATAGAGGGGGGCCTCCAGGAATGGCAAAATTAGCAATTTGACCCGGGGCATGCTTTGTTAGTATTTTGTTTCGATTTTCTGAAAATTGTAACGTTAACACACGCGTTTCAAATTCGCCATAGGTTAGTGCACACAATCCCCGCCCACAAATAAGGGCATGAAGGAAAGCCTGCCCCGGGAAGGGGCTGGGTGTTAGGAGATAGAGGGGGGCCTCCAGGAATGGCAAAATTAGCAATTTGACCCGGGGCATGCTTTGTTAGTATTTTACTTCGATTTTCTGAAAACTTTAACGTTAACACACTCGTTTCAAATTCGCCATAGGTTTGTGCACACAATCCCCGCCCACAAATAAGGGCATGAAGGAAAGCATGCCCCGGGAAGGGGCTGGGTGTTAGGAGATAGAGGGGGCCTCCAGGAATGGCAAAATTAGCAATTTGACCCGGGGCATGCTTTGTTAGTATTTTATTTCGATTTTCTGAACATTTTAACGTTAACACACGCGTTTCAAATTCGCCATAGGTTTGTGCACACAACCCCCGCCCACAAATAAGGGCATGAAGGAAAGCATGCCCCGGGAAGGGGCTGGGTGTTAGGATATAGAGGGGGGCCTCCAGGAATGGCAAAACTAGCAATTTGACCCGGGGCATGCTTTGTTAGTATTTTATTTCGATTTTCTGAACATTTTAACGTTAACACACGCGTTTCAAATTCGCCATAGGTTTGTGCACACAATCCCCGCCCACAAATAAGGGCATGAAGGAAAGCATGCCCCGGGAAGGGGCTGGGTGTTAGGAGATAGAGGGGGGCCTCCAGGAATGGCAAAATTAGCAATTTGACCCGGGGCATGCTTTGTTAGTATTTTGTTTCGATTTTCTGAAAATTGTAACGTTAACACACGCGTTTCAAATTCGCCATAGGTTTGTGCACACAATCCCCGCCCACAAATAAGGGCATGAAGGAAAGCCTGCCCCGGGAAGGGGCTGGGTGTTAGGAGATAGAGGGGGGCCTCCAGGAATGGCAAAATTAGCAATTTGACCCGGGGCATGCTTTGTTAGTATTTTATTTCGATTTTCTGAAAACTTTAACGTTAACACACGCGTTTCAAATTCGCCATAGGTTTGTGCACACAATCCCCGCCCACAAATAAGGGCATGAAGGAAAGCATGCCCCGGGAAGGGGCTGGGTGTTAGGAGATAGAGGGGGGCCTCCAGGAATGGCAAAATTAGCAATTTGACCCGGGGCATGCTTTGTTAGTATTTTATTTCGATTTTCTGAACATTTTAACGTTAACACACGCGTTTCAAATTCGCCATAGGTTTGTGCACACAACCCCCGCCCACAAATAAGGGCATGAAGGAAAGCATGCCCCGGGAAGGGGCTGGGTGTTAGGAGATAGAGGTGGGCCTCCAGGAATGGCAAAATTAGCAATTTGACCCGGGGCATGCTTTGTTAGTATTTTATTTCGATTTTCTGAAAATGTTAACGTTAACACACGCGTTTCAAATTCGCCATAGGTTTGTGCACACAATCCCCGCCCACAAATAAGGGCATGAAGGAAAGCATGTCCCGGGAAGGGGCTGGGTGTTAGGAGATAGAGGGGGGCCTCCAGGAATGGCAAAATTTGCAATTTGACCCGGGGCATGCTTTGTTAGTATTTTATTTCGATTTTCTGAAAATGTTAACGTTAACACGCGCGTTTCAAATTCGCCATAGGTTTGTGCACACAATCCCCGCCCACAAATAAGGGCATGAAGGAAAGCATGCCCCGGGAAGGGGCTGGGTGTTAGGAGATAGAGGGGGGCCTCCAGGAATGGCAAAATTAGCAATTTGACCCGGGGCATGCTTTGTTATTATTTTATTTCGATTTTCTGAAAATTTTAACGTTAACACACGCGTTTCAAATTCGCCATAGGTTTGTGCACACAATCCCCGCCCACAAATAAGGGCATGAAGGAAAGCATGCCCCGGGAAGGGGTTGGGTGTTAGGAGATAGAGGGGGGCCTCCAGGAATGGCAAAATTAGCAATTTGACCCGGGGCATGCTTTGTTAGTATTTTATTTCGATTTTCTGAAAACTTTAACGTTAACACACGCGTTACAAATTCGCCATAGGTTTGTGCACACAATCGCCGCCCACAAATAAGGGCATGAAGGAAAGCCTGCCCCGGGAAGGGGCTGGGTGTTAGGAGATAGAGGGGGGCCTCCAGGAATGGCAAAATTAGCAATTTGACCCGGGGCATGCTTTGTTAGTATTTTATTTCGATTTTCTGAAAACTTTAACGTTAACACACGCGTTTCAAATTCGCCATAGGTTTGTGCACACAATCCCCGCCCACAAATAAGGGCATGAAGGAAAGCATGCCCCGGGAAGGGGCTGGGTGTTAGGAGATAGAGGGGGGCCTCCAGGAATGGCAAAATTAGCAATTTGACCCGGGGCATGCTTTGTTAGTATTTTATTTCGATTTTCTGAACATTTTAACGTTAACACACGCGTTTCAAATTCGCCATAGGTTTGTGCACACAACCCCCGCCCACAAATAAGGGCATGAAGGAAAGCATGCCCCGGGAAGGGGCTGGGTGTTAGGAGATAGAGGTGGGCCTCCAGGAATGGCAAAATTAGCAATTTGACCCGGGGCATGCTTTGTTAGTATTTTATTTCGATTTTCTGAAAATGTTAACGTTAACACACGCGTTTCAAATTCGCCATAGGTTTGTGCACACAATCCCCGCCCACAAATAAGGGCATGAAGGAAAGCATGTCCCGGGAAGGGGCTGGGTGTTAGGAGATAGAGGGGGGCCTCCAGGAATGGCAAAATTTGCAATTTGACCCGGGGCATGCTTTGTTAGTATTTTATTTCGATTTTCTGAAAATGTTAACGTTAACACGCGCGTTTCAAATTCGCCATAGGTTTGTGCACACAATCCCCGCCCACAAATAAGGGCATGAAGGAAAGCATGCCCCGGGAAGGGGCTGGGTGTTAGGAGATAGAGGGGGGCCTCCAGGAATGGCAAAATTAGCAATTTGACCCGGGGCATGCTTTGTTATTATTTTATTTCGATTTTCTGAAAATTTTAACGTTAACACACGCGTTTCAAATTCGCCATAGGTTTGTGCACACAATCCCCGCCCACAAATAAGGGCATGAAGGAAAGCATGCCCCGGGAAGGGGCTGGGTGTTAGGAGATAGAGGGGGGCCTCCAGGAATGGCAAAATTAGCAATTTGACCCGGGGCATGCTTTGTTAGTATTTTATTTCGATTTTCTGAAAACTTTAACGTTAACACACGCGTTTCAAATTCGCCATAGGTTTGTGCACACAATCCCCGCCCACAAATAAGGGCATGAAGGAAAGCATGCCCCGGGAAGGGGCTGGGTGTTAGGAGATAGAGGGGGGCCTCCAGGAATGGCAACATTAGCAATTTGACCCGGGGCATGCTTTGTTAGTATTTTATTTCGATTTTCTGAACATTTTAACGTTAACACACGCGTTTCAAATTCGCCATAGGTTTGTGCACACAATCCCCGCCCACAAATAAGGGCATGAAGGAAAGCATGCCCCGGGAAGGGGCTGGGTGTTAGGAGATAGAGGGGGGCCTCCAGGAATGGCAACATTAGCAATTTGACCCGGGGCATGCTTTGTTAGTATTTTATTTCGATTTTCTGAACATTGTAACGTTAACACACGCGTTTCAAATTCGCCATAGGTTTGTGCACACAATCCCCGCCCACAAATAAGGGCATGAAGGAAAGCCTGCCCCGGGAAGGGGCTGGGTGTTAGGAGATAGAGGGGGGCCTCCAGGAATGGCAAAATTAGCAATTTGACCCGGGGCATGCTTTGTTAGTATTTTATTTCGATTTTCTGAAAATGTTAACGTTAACACGCGCGTTTCAAATTCGCCATAGGTTTGTGCACACAATCCCCGCCCACAAATAAGGGCATGAAGGAAAGCATGCCCCGGGAAGGGGCTGGGTGTTAGGAGATAGAGGGGGGCCTCCAGGAATGGCAAAATTAGCAATTTGACCCGGGGCATGCTTTGTTATTATTTTATTTCGATTTTCTGAAAATTTTAACGTTAACACACGCGTTTCAAATTCGCCATAGGTTTGTGCACACAATCCCCGCCCACAAATAAGGGCATGAAGGAAAGCATGCCCCGGGAAGGGGCTGGGTGTTAGGAGATAGAGGGGGGCCTCCAGGAATGGCAAAATTAGCAATTTGACCCGGGGCATGCTTTGTTAGTATTTTATTTCGATTTTCTGAAAACTTTAACGTTAACACACGCGTTTCAAATTCGCCATAGGTTTGTGCACACAATCCCCGCCCACAAATAAGGGCATGAAGGAAAGCATGCCCCGGGAAGGGGCTGGGTGTTAGGAGATAGAGGGGGGCCTCCAGGAATGGCAACATTAGCAATTTGACCCGGGGCATGCTTTGTTAGTATTTTATTTCGATTTTCTGAACATTTTAACGTTAACACACGCGTTTCAAATTCGCCATAGGTTTGTGCACACAATCCCCGCCCACAAATAAGGGCATGAAGGAAAGCATGCCCCGGGAAGGGGCTGGGTGTTAGGAGATAGAGGGGGCCTCCAGGAATGGCAAAATTAGCAATTTGACCCGGGGCATGCTTTGTTAGTATTTTATTTCGATTTTCTGAAAATGTTAACGTTAACACACGCGTTTCAAATTCGCCATAGGTTTGTGCACACAATCCCCGCCCACAAATAAGGGCATGAAGGAAAGCATGTCCCGGGAAGGGGCTGGGTGTTAGGAGACAGAGGGGGGCCTCCAGGAATGGCAAAATTTGCAATTTGACCCGGGGCATGCTTTGTTAGTATTTTATTTCGATTTTCTGAAAATGTTAACGTTAACACGCGCGTTTCAAATTCGCCATAGGTTTGTGCACACAATCCCCGCCCACAAATAAGGGCATGAAGGAAAGCATGCCCCGGGAAGGGGCTGGGTGTTAGGAGATAGAGGGGGGCCTCCAGGAATGGCAAAATTAGCAATTTGACCCGGGGCATGCTTTGTTAGTATTTTATTTCGATTTTCTGAAAATTTTAACGTTAACACACGCGTTTCAAATTCGCCATAGGTTTGTGCACACAATCCCCGCCCACAAATAAGGGCATGAAGGAAAGCATGCCCCGGGAAGGGGCTGGGTGTTAGGAGATAGAGGGGGGCCTCCAGGAATGGCAAAATTAGCAATTTGACCCGGGGCATGCTTTGTTAGTATTTTATTTCGATTTTCTGAACATTTTAACGTTAACACACGCGTTTCAAATTCGCCATAGGTTTGTGCACACAATCCCCGCCCACAAATAAGGGCATGAAGGAAAGCATGCCCCGGGAAGGGGCTGGGTGTTAGGAGATAGAGGGGGGCCTCCAGGAATGGCAAAATTAGCAATTTGACCCGGGGCATGCTTTGTTAGTATTTTATTTCGATTTTCTGAAAATGTTAACGTTAACACACGCGTTTCAAATTCGCCATAGGTTTGTGCACACAATCCCCGCCCACAAATAAGGGCATGAAGGAAAGCATGTCCCGGGAAGGGGCTGGGTGTTAGGAGATAGAGGGGGGCCTCCAGGAATGGCAAAATTTGCAATTTGACCCGGGGCATGCTTTGTTAGTATTTTATTTCGATTTTCTGAAAATGTTAACGTTAACACGCGCGTTTCAAATTCGCCATAGGTTTGTGCACACAATCCCCGCCCACAAATAAGGGCATGAAGGAAAGCATGCCCCGGGAAGGGGCTGGGTGTTAGGAGATAGAGGGGGGCCTCCAGAAATGGCAAAATTAGCAATTTGACCCGGGGCATGCTCTGTTAGTATTTTATTTCGATTTTCTGAAAATTTTAACGTTAACACACGCGTTTCAAATTCGCCATAGGTTTGTGCACACAATCCCCGCCCACAAATAAGGGCATGAAGGAAAGCATGCCCCGGGAAGGGGCTGGGTGTTAGGAGATAGAGGGGGGCCTCCAGGAATGGCAAAATTAGCAATTTGACCCGGGGCATGCTTTGTTAGTATTTTATTTCGATTTTCTGAAAATGTTAACGTTAACACGCGCGTTTCAAATTCGCCATAGGTTTGTGCACACAATCCCCGCCCACAAATAAGGGCA